>BSBM01000275.1:6075000-6705000 GCA_027924585.1 Larix kaempferi | reverse complement strand
AAGTACCCCATTTTTAACAAAAATATGAATACATACTAAGACCCCAACTATACAAATCATATAGAAAAGAATACATACTCATAAGAATACTACCAATGGAGAAGCAGATGACCAAATATTTAGGCTACAAATTCAAAAACTTATGGGATTCTAAACCTGAGGTAGGCTACCATTAAACCTTGCTTTAAGACTTGATAATACTCTAAAAATAATAATACACAACTCATAAAACATTTAAAAAAAATACTACATACCAAGCAGGTTAGCAAGCACTAGCATCACTGGGGCTGGGGCATAAAAAAATTTTGTTCAACACTTGTTGTGGCATCATACATGTATGGGATGGAGGGGAAATGGAATCAACCCTAAGTCAAGTGGAGCCTTGCAACTTGCTGCATGTTTGAGTCTCGACAATCTTCCTTTGAAATTTAATGAGAACACTAAAGAAGTTTGTTAATGGTTGGATTTGAGAATGTTCTAGGTGTGATTAATTAAGATATTAGGGCTCTAAAACAATTAATGTATATACTACTATGTTGAAATCGTTTTCCATGCTGATGTATTCCACCACCTACGTTTGGAAAGATGGAGGGAGATTACATCATGATCATGCCACTTATAAAATTGAAGACTCTTCCTAAGACAAAAAATGTTTTTTTTTTTTTTAATTTTGTTAATAACCATTGTGGTGCTTTGGTCCAAATGCTTTTCTAACTCATTGTTTCTCCATATAGTGTGCCAAGTGCCACCTCTCTATATCAATGCATAATAATAAAAAACTTAATATAAAACAATATATAATATAAAACTTAATATAAAACAATACGAAATAAAATATTATATAATAAGAAAATAAGAAAATAAACAAAATAAAAAACAAACTATAATACACACTTAAGATTCCCCATCCCCATTTCACTTTCAATTCGACACTGCCCCCATTTCACTTTCAATTCAACACCAGCAGGAGCTCTGCAACTCTATGAAACCCGCAACGAAGAGCTAGAGGAGAGCATGATTTGATACCCCATTTCAATTTGACGTGTGTGATCAGGAGAGGTTCTCTGCAATATCAATTTTCAAACCCTAAACAATTTCAATCCGACACAGAGGAGCTCGAGAAGGCAGATATGTCATCGGTATGTCTATGAATTATATGTTTAATGCATACATGTGCTTGTCATATACAATGATATATTTTCTAGGATTGCTTTCCTGTCTCACATGCTTGCAACCTGTTAGGGTTTCTGGACATATGATTCCCTAGATTCGACTTGAGTTTGTCATGGGTTGTCAAAGAAGTTTGTGCATCGTGAGAGACAAAAAAAAATTAACGGATAATACGGATAATTCTCATACAAGGCCCCGGTGACTATCAGATAAGGAGCGACTATAGCTATGCACAAATTCTCTCAATTTATGCTTGTGTTTGAATTCAGAACCAATGGAATTTAGAAAAAAAAAATTCCATGGGAAAAGACATTCAATAATATTCACCATTAAATTCGATAGTGTTTCCAGCAAACAATCACACTCCAATGCTTAGTTGGTTGTTAGGTTGTTTTTATCATATGGAGGAAGACTTTCGAATCAAACAGATAGTTGTAAGTCACTCTCTCATCATGATGGAATTCCAGAGAAGGAACCACTAGCATAAAGTGCTCTTGGCCTCGCTTCTTAAATAGGCATAATTATTTAGGTATTGTAAAAAGAATGAAGTTGATCTCGCTAAAAGAAGGATATAACTTTAGTAATAATGGAAATTCAAATCAATAGAATCACGTAATGATAAAGGCCTTAATTTTGATAATGCTGCTTCACCCCCCATTAAATATGCAACATCTTTTCAGGTGCTATCGGTGACTACAAAAACCAACACATGCTGCCATGATTCCTCGTCTAGGGCTGAAGATAACTAGTTAAGGTAGGTGAGTGAAAGAGGCAAAGGTATGTTCCGTACAAGTATAAAATCCCAATTTTCCAACAGAAATAGGTGTTCAATCACAGTCAATTTAGCCAAACTGATTAAGGAGCATACCAGAAATGCTATGAATTTAACATGAAGGTGAGGGGCCGGAGACTTCCCCCTTCACCATTGACTCAACTAGACCCGATGTAGGCAAGATCTTATTTCCTTTGGAACACCCTAGGGTATTCCCTATCTTAATGCAAAGAGTGCATGATATGGCACAACATATTCCACTATTTTCCTCAGATTTTGAACCATAAGGGACAAGTTGGGGGCTCTCTGATCCAAGCATACAGTCTTTTCACTTCCCCATATGAAATTACTAGACACTGACCTCACACATTCCCAGGTGGCAAAAGTGAAAAAGTTTATAGATCAAGTAGACGCAGTAAATGGATAGTTATCAAATACCTTAGAGCAGTTATTTAGGATCCTTCCCCTAGGTGATCCTGACCCAACTCTAAATGATGCCCCAAGAAGGATATGACTGAGGCCTTGAGGACTTATGTCGTGTGTTGGAACCTCAATGGGTCTTTTTGGTCATCACCAAGCTCATTTTACAATGCACTTAATCCCTCGAATTACGAATATTCTCTTTTCCATTGAAACCCACACGAGTCCCATTCAAATAGTGCCTCACCATCCAAGTGATCAACATTTTTCAATCTATAGACAATATACCCGTAGTTATAATGGAGTCTAAGGTTAAGGAGGCATAGGTTTCTATATTTGAGATACACTCTAGGGAAGTCACCTTGATTTCTTTAGACAATTCAGCTCGGTTCTTGTGGGTCCAAATTAGTTGCATGTCCCCCTTCCACATTGTAAAATCACAAGTACTAACTCACCTTGTGTTGCCCTTTGCACATAGATTCAAATCATAATTGTTCCCACGAAATTTTATCTCCTTGAAGCATTCATCTATGCAATAATACTTTGTTATTGGCACTTGCTTCAAGCCATATAGAGCCTTCCTCAACCTACAGATTAATTTCTCCTTACATGGTCCATTCATGATTCAACAAAGCTTTAGGGCTTCTCTACATACACTTCTTTGTGTAAAACCATTCAAAAACACACTTTTAACATACATTTGATGAATATTGCAACCAAACTAAGCCAACGTTGATATTGTTCTTATGGTGTCATCCTTTCTACAAGTGCAAAGGTCTCACTTATATCTTGTTTCCCAATTTCTTTCTAGAAATTTCAACATTTCCTATGTTTGATTCTATTTAATGGAATACTATCTCTACCCTAGTCACTTGTTGCCATTGGATATTCTTTGTTTCCTCCTCTTATGTTTGCAGCAAAACAAAATTCATTACAGAATATCCAGTTTTAAAATTCCAAAATTGCATGTAGACATGATCTATGTTTGTATCTGTTGCATGTCAAGTTTTGGTGTGAACCCTCCATTGAACTTAACATATTTGTTGATTATAAGCTTGCACTCCTGAACATCCAAATCTCTATAATTTTTGGATTTTTGTTATAGCCAAGAAGGAAACATTTGCATGACATGTATAAAAGCTTAAGTTTATTTTCCTTGGGTAGGTGATCCATAAGTAGTGTTTTCATAGCCAAACATGCACAAATGCTTTGCAAATGGTTTCATGCCAAGAATATCATCACAACCCAAGACAAATCTCAGTTGAAGCTAGTAGGTGTTGCAATGAAAATGTGAATTTGCTTTTCTCTAACTCACAACACAAAACTGTGCAACTCAATATCAACGATGCTAATTACAATAACACCATTTCCATAGGATTACCTTTCCAAAGTGACTAATCAAGGCTATTTCCAAAGTGACCAATCAAGGCTATTTACAAATGAACCACAACTGCTTGATCCTCTAATGCAGCATAGGTCCCTCTAAATGTCAATCCGTTTTAGTCATAGGCTAAGGTACAAAAACTTCAGTATCCAATAAAACCTAATTTACAAATTTTGAAATCACACATTGTCGCTTTAAGCATGGTTGATTTTTTGTAGTGACTTCAAACATGAAATCAATGTTGTCTAAGGAAGGTCAAAATTAGTCAAAGCACAGTCAAACTCAGCAAAATCAGTCAACTCTGTGGGAGGTTGAATCTGTGGTCAAGTTGTTTTTCAATGATAGTCATCTCCTCCTAACAGTCCTGTTTGGTGTTAAATGTGGCATCAATTAATTTGAGGACATTGTGTTCATGTAAAATTAGTTTAGTCATGGGCTAAGGTACAAAAACTTTAGTATCCAACAAAACCTAATTTACAAATTTTGAAATCCCACATTGTCGCTTTAAGCATGGTTGATTTTTTGTAGTGCCTTCAAACATGAAATCAACGTTGTCTAAGGAAGGTCAAAATTAGTCAAAGAACATTCAAACTCAGCAAAATCAGTCAACTTTGTGGGAGTTTGAATTTGTGGTCAAGTTGTTTGTCAATGAAAGTCATCGCCTCCTAACAATCGTGTTTGGTGTTAAATGTGGCATCAATTAATTTGAGGAAATTGTGTTCATGTAAAATTAGTTTAGTCATAGGATAAGGTACAAAAACTTCAGTATCCAACAAAACCTAATTTACAAATTTTGAAATCCCACATTTCCGCTTTAATCATAGTTGATTTTGTGTAGTTCCTTCAAACATGAAATCAACATTGTCTAAGGAAGGTCAAAATTAGTCAAAGCACAGTAAAACTCAGCAAAATCAATCAACTCTGTGGGAGGTTGAATCTGTGGTCAAGTTGTTTTTCAATGATAGTCATCACCTCCTAACAGTCATGTTTGGTGTTAAATGTGTCATCAATTAATTTGAGTACATTGTGTTCATGTAAAATTAGAGCCAAAACATTAGATGTTAGGGACAGCATGCTATTATCATTTCCAAGATCTAAATTACAATGTTTCAGTATTTCTACAAGAAATTATCTAACTTATCAAGGTCTGTCCCACTACTATCTTTATCAATAGTCAGAGATTGCTCCAGGTAGTTCAAAAGGTTCTCCTAGTATTTTTCACGAACCCATCTGCCAATATCCAGTTTAGTTGCCACCAAAAACTAAGGTCCTTCCTCCATCACTTTCTGATATACATCATGTTTGTAGAAAAGAACAATAAAAAATGCTTTAGAGTTGATTTGTATGAATCCATGCATACAAAATTTTAGGAGGTCAAAACAATTAAACCTACATATGATTGTTGCTTTTTTGTAATTAGAGTAAATATAATTGATTTCATAGGAAGACACTTCCAAATATGAATCCTCTTCCACATTATCCATTGTATGTGCACTGAGCATATATAGAAGGATTCAAATCAGATGGAGATGTTGTTTTATTTTTTTACCACATATTTGAATCTAGGTGTTGTTCGGGAATTCTACCCTATAGCGAGGAGAGGGACACTACCAACTTCTGGGGTGACAGGTAAATGCATTAACCATATCACATAGGCTTCTACAAAAATAAAGAGATCAAGATCTTAGAAGGCATACCTTATTAATGGCGTTCGATCCTAGCTCTTGCTCAATCTTCCGCTCAATCCTTCACTTGATCTTCCGTTTGGAGAACCTGCAATACAAAGATACCTTCCTCAGCGTATCTTGATTGATATAACAATGATGAAATTGAAACACAATTTATACATCAAATACAATCAAGCATTTAATCCAAAAAAGTATGCAATCCATTAGACAGTTGATTGGGACAGGAAGGGCATTTCAACCTTTATTGTCAAAAGCAAATAATCAGTACAATTATACCTGACCATTTAGAGTGCTTGTGCAACTAGATTCTGGGCTCCTGCTCTTCACACTAACTTTGGAATTCCTCCAGCATAACAACCCTTAATGCATAGTTTCTTTTTCCCCTCTCTCATCTATCCCCCTTGTATTTATGGGACAAGGTAGGCAGTTTGGATCGAGAGGTAGTTTGATTGGGAAGTTGGGGAAGTTACAAAACCAACTGCAACTAATCCCAATTCGTCAAATAAATATATTTTTTATTACATTTTAAGATGTGCGCAAGTTTTTCACAGTATAGTAGTGCACAATATGCAACTTCAATGCTTACAACCAGCGTTTGCAAGATTTTTGAGGGTGTATGCTACTCTATTGAAGCAGAGATGCATATTTTAGAAGGTGAAAACTACTTTATTGAAGTAGACCTGCATATTTTAGTCAGCAAACGTTGCTCTTATTCCTATGGAGTAGCGTTCATGTCCAAAATGTATGAAAAAATAGTGTTTTGTCAGCTGCAGGAGGGTAAGTCTAGTCCATACATCATCTAGGGCAATCATGCTCTTCAATCCAAGTTGTCCTTTTGTGTGATCGACAGCTAGATGTGATCACAGATGGAGAAGTGCATATTTGACTTATAATAGATTCCCCCTAATGTGTTAGGTCAGAGGAAAATGATGGCCGAAATACATTATAATTCCAAGTCAACGGAGGAGCAAGAAACCACAGAACCAAGTCACAAAAGTACCTGAAATAACGATCAAGGTCAGCGAGCAATTACAATCTTGACACCATATAGATGTGTAGCATGATACAACATGATCTTCGATACATAACTAGGAGATGTATATATAGCATGGCCACTGAAATAAAAGCATGGATCCATGTCAGAATGAGAGATCATATCCATAACAACAAACTGGATCTATGTCTCATGGAGAGCCAAAATGAGTGAGGCTCAGTCTTGCGCAGCTTGGGTGATAACATAATGATAAAATTCTATCAGAATCCCAAGGTCTTCATCCAATCAACCCAAGGTACAAACCCTAACCATGTGAATAAATGAGCTAAAGTCAAACATGGGGGGAATCATTTGATTACCGGTCATTGATGTATACCGTTAACAAATGTGAGGGATTCCATCGATAATGATAATGGGGCCCAAGGTACCTAGTACGATCCAACAAGTGTGAATAAGTGGACTTGACATCGAACACTTGAGGAACCTGTCAAATAAGAGACATTGATGTATTCTCATAATTCGACAGTGGGGGAAATTACCACTTGTGACTGCAATACCCAAGGTACTAACCGAAATCTAAACTTCATTCCCAGAGAAAAATGAGTTGATGTCGATGGGAAGAAGTCCATTGGAAGGGATTCCTTACGGCATCCTCCATCATCCAACATGAGGAACACTCAAATGGTATGAGCTGATGTGGAGTACTACAAGTAACAAGATTGACACTAGGATGGCCGACAGATGAGGTCAAGATAAACTGCAGAATGGTCGACAAAGGTTGTATCCTTGAACAGTGAGCATGACACAAAGTGACTTAGGCAGTTTTCAACATGACGGGAAAGTGATATAAGCCTGCAATGTAGCAGACATTAGAAGACCCTCCATATGGTTGGAAGAATAACCAACCGGGGGAGTAAACAACTCGGAGATCAGGTTCACCCGAAGGTCAAAAACTAAAACCCAACTAACCTGAAAAACTCAAGTAGGTGTTGTGTTCAAGGATATGACTGACTGAACTGCCTTTGAAACTGCAAGATGTGATATACCCTTCTTATCCCTTATTCTTTTTAGATAAAAGAATACCTTTCTTGTCGTTTTAATGAGTCCAAGAAAGAATGAAAACTCAATAGATCCAACCATGTAAAGAGTTTAATGAGCCCATGTGAGGAAGACTCGGGACCTTCTTCATTGTTTACAGAGTTTGAAGAAGAGATAGAAGAATACTCTATAATATTGATCTCTGGATTTTAATATCAAGCCAAGATCTATTCTTGCTCACCGATGTTTTCAATTTTAAGGAGTCTGGAAAACTTAAACAATAACTCCATACACCTACTCGTGGATTTTAATATCAAGCCCAAGTAGATTAATGCTTCCTGGTGTTTTCCTGTTTATAGAGTCTGGAAAACTTAAACAATCCTCTTTTTACCTTCTCGTGGATCTCACATCGAGCCCGAGTAGGTGAATGCTCGCTTGGTGTTTTCATGTTTCGAGAACCTGAAAACCCTAAAGAAGGCTCCAAAAGGTCCTTTTTCGTAAAGTTAGTCTCCTCCCCTGAAAAAGTGTAAAACAATGGAAGAAGAACTCTTCTATCCACGGATGACTAGAGTATTCCTTTTTCGTAAGTAATCCGCAAAAGTCCGAAAAAGGGTTAAACTTATACTTAAGCGGATGAGCCTTCAATTCCTTTAACGGGCTTGAAGTGGAAAAGTCTGCTCGGCAATCTTGTTTAGGTTTTAATAGTCCAAACAAGAGCTTAAAATGACCTTAAAGACAGCTTCTAGGATCATGACTCATTACCTGCTAAAGACTAGGATCTCAACAACCAAGTTAGTATTAATGACAAAAAATCTTCAATGACATAAAATTTCAACCATAAAGTACTTGACGTGGTCCGTCAATAAATAAATTAAGTCATAATAGATTGATGCTACGAAAATCTAGTGAAAATTTGATAAACATAGGTTAAATTCATCGCATCAACATTTATAGGTATTAATGATTAAATAGAACCCTTTTTTATGAAATTTTGAAACTATAGACTTTTCAAAAAAGTGGGTAAAAAATCAAATTCAAATTCATATATGTAATTTCAATATGAAAACTCAAATATCACATTTGGAATTGTAGGGCAAGTTTTGGAGCAAACCCTTGATCTTCATCCATTCATAGCGACCAAATCGGGCAACCATTTGACTTCATTCTTCTTCCAAGTAAGTTATTTTCATCCCAACTTGCATTTTGATGGTTTATTTGTCAATTTTCATGCTTAAATTTCATTTTCTAGCCATGTTCAAATCGTGAAAAACGTGTACACTGCTGTCAAAGAGGTAAAGTAGAGTATTTTTAGAGGTGAGCGCTACTGTTTCTCAAGGATAGTAGCATCCAAACGTTACTATGTGCCTAGTAGAGCAGCGTTTACCCCTGAACATGCTTAAAAAATGGTCAAGAACTAAAAAAATGATGTTTTCTTGGCAGGATGGCACTTATTTGGAGGGAAAGAGAGCATGAGGAGATGGATAGGATAGCTATGCAAGATCCTGCCACTCTTATGGTGCTTAGAAGATGTGTTTTGTTGAAATTCTATCGAACCGTGAACATGAGGGCTCTTAACCGCTTGCTTCAAAGACTTATTCAGTATTGGGATGCAGATGCCAACGTGTTTAATATCCAGGGAGAGACTCTAGATCTTACTATTGATGACATATAATTCATTACAGGACTCTCTAGGAGGGGAGATCCTGTAAACTTGAAAGGGTCTTCACGAAATGTGGGTGGCATGTCTGTACAAGAATACATGAATGCCTACTGTGTGGAGGGTACTGAGAAATGTGGAATTCAAATTCTCATTTCTAGTCTTACGAGCTTCCCTCTGAAGGTTATTATAAGTATGTTGAACCGAACGGGAGGGAGTGCCACATGACACTTAGCTTCAAAGCACTACATACATATTGGTATCGAATGCTTGCAAGGTCATGTGTATGACTGGTGCACTAGTCTATTAGCAAACATGAAGCTTCAACTCTCTGGGTGTAAGACCGGGAGAATGAAGAACTTTGGATATGGTAGCATTCTGTGTACCTTCTTCTTCGAGAGGGTACCTACTCTTAGTTTGGGCATGCCTTTGCCCCCATTCATTCCTCGTGAGCTGAGATTGGGCCGTTGGGGTGACATTTTTCTCCGCCAGGGTGGTGGTGAAAGCCACTTTTGCTATCACACTGATGATTTATGGGGATGGTGGGAGATACAGGTGCCAGCATTTGAGCAGTTTTCGTATGTTGGCTTAGACTTCCGTCATTATCCAGAGATGGTACTTCCTCCAGGTGGTGCCTGGGGAGATATAGGTATCTTTATGTTTTGAAAATTATTCAATTTTTTCAATTTAAAGTATATTATTTTTATGATGAGTTTGAAAATACTAAAACAAAGTGTCATATGCATATGTTGGACTAGTTCATCCCGAGGGACATCCTGCTACTTTTGTGAGGCCCATTGATGTGGATGCAGCTAATGCTACACTAGGCGCTATAGAAAGGAAGATGAGTTCATTGACTCATGACATTCCCACATATCGCATTGAGTGGATGCCCATTAACATGCAGGAGGATGTAGTCGGTGTACCCCCAGCATGGATTAGATTATTGCGGAAGGTAGCCAGGATGGTCAAATGCTACCGAAAGGAAATGGATGCTGATGAGGCCCCACCTTCTCCATAGGAGAAGGATATTTTATGTATATTTTTTAGGCCATCGAGCCCAATTTTGTATCTGATGACATGACTTTGTGGTAGACTTATGTTCCAAACTCATATTATTTTTTGATACAGTATCAGCTTATATTTACATGTATGTGTTTAACTTTATGTGCATTGTTTATTTATGGAAGTGTATGATACAAATGCCAATCTAAAACATAATTTGCAAATGAATCAGATAATGCATTCAAATTTCTTGGAATATGTTGATATATGATGGAATCAAACTGTCTTTCCAATAATTTAACTCGCAAAAACTATCGTAGAAAAACAGGATCTCTAATCTGATAAACACCTGTCAAATGAAATACAACTAGTTGTGAATGAAGTCTTACCTCCAAATGTGAAATGCCCTGGACAAGAGCATCCCAGAGAAGTTCTATGGCCACACTATACTCAGCTACGTTATTCGTTGTGGGGCCAAAACACCCCCCCCCCCCCCCGAATAAATGACCCAAGCTGTTGAAGCCAACTATCAGGTGTGGCGACTAGCATCATCAACAAATCCTAAAAAGTGTTCAGTCGACATCTGAAACACGAAGCAAGAAAACACACATAAGGTCAACTAACGATCACAAGTAAAGACTAATTCTACAAAATGTACGACTATAATACATGAAAAATCACAAATTCCTAAGCATAGTGCTTCTTCAGGTAGAGCCCATTTCTAGGATCGGGCAGCTTATTACCCTTGTATTATGTTATCTCATAAGTACCTTTCTTCAGTACCTTCGAGATTATATAAGGACCGAGCCACATGGACTTTAACTTTCCATCCCTTAAAGGTTCCTTGTACTGATCCCAAAGTAGAACAAGGTCTCCTCCGAGAAAACACCTAGGTCTGACAAAATTATCGTACTGTCCTTTAACTCGTTTCTTATGAACCTCGTTTGCTATGAGCGAATCGAGGCGATGCTCGTCTAGATGCTCTAAATGTAGCAAACGTTCTTCTAGTGCTGAAGTTTCTGGTAGTAGTTGGACATCCAACTTTAATGAGGGAATCTCGCATTCAATCGGAACGACTGCTTCTATCCCATGCACAAGTTGGAAGGGAGAGAACCCGGTAGCAGTCTTTACGTTTGCTCGATAAGCCCAAAGAGTAGGAAAGAACATGATGTGCCAGTTATTCTGACTGACATTAACGGTTCTTTGTAGAATTGTCTTCAAAGTTTTGTTAACTGCTTCGACCAGATCATTCTCCTGTGGATAGAATGAAGACGAATGCTCCTGACGAAAACCTAGCATGGTATAAAGCTCAGTCATCTTGCTATTCTGAAAATGACGACCGTGGTCTTTCACAATCACTTTGGGTATGCCGAACCTTGAGATAATCTGATTGAATACGAAATAAGTAGTGGTTTCTCCATCCCCTTTAACAGTAGGCATTGCCTCGGACCACTTGGTGAAGTAGTCGATAGCAATGATAATATAATGATGGCCTATAGCTTAAACTGGATTACAAGTCATATAATCAACCCCCCATTTTGTGAAAGGACCTGTTGTGATCACAGGATGAAGAGGAGCTGGATGTGCTCTCATTTTTCTAGTGAAAAACTGACACAGACGACAGTGTTTCACAGATTCCACACAATCTTTAAAGATTGTAGGCCAAAAATACCTGGCACGCAGTATTTTCTGAGTTGTTTCCAACCCAAAAAGATGACCCCCACAAGATCCACTGTGAGCATCATTCAATACTGATTCTACTTCTTCTAAAGTCAAACAACGTCGTAAGATGGAGTCTATCCCACGTCTATACAAAGTATCATAGATAATGAGATAGTTTTTCGCATGACTTTTCAGTTTGCGTCATTCTTCTCTAGAAAAAGTGGTAGGACACCTCAAAGTCAGGAGATATACTAAAATATCCCCATACCATGGGTCAGAGGAGGTAATAAGGAAGATATGTTCATCCAGAAATGATGACTCTTCCTCAATATGTACTAAGTCACTCGAAAATTCTGAGATTAATTCAGCGAAGACTAGTGATTTCTTCGACTTGGCAGATTGAAAAAACAAATCAAACTCTTGTAGGATTACAATCCATTTATTGTATTTCCCACAGATGATACGTCGAGTGAGAACATACTAGAAAGGATTGACCTCCTCAATCATAGTAGTGGTTCATAAAAGGATATAGTGACGAAGCCTCTACACCGCATAGACCGCAGCTAGTGATAACTTCTCAATGTGTGAATACTTAATCTTAGGAGCTATCAATGCACGCAAGAGATAATAAACAACATGCTCTTGGAGCATGTCATCGTCCTGAACAAGTACTATGCCAATTGTGTATAGTGATGCACCAGATATAAGAGGAAATCCTTTGTATAATCGGGTGGGATTAACAAGGGGGATGATAGTAATGCCTTTTTCAAGGCCTCAAACGATGCTTGAGCAGCCTCATCCCACAAAAAGTAGGTATCTTGTTTAAGCAGTCTCAAGAAACCCTTTGTGATTTTGGAATATTTTATGATAAAACGTCATAGGAAGTTAGACATGCCTTGCAAACTTTGGAGTTGTCTCAAAGTGTGAGGAGGAGGCATATTTACAATCGCATGAACTTTTAACGGGTCAACCATTATGCCATGACTGGATACAATGAAACCCAGTAATCATCCAGATTCAACGTAGAATACACACTTATTAGGATTCAATTGAATCTTGTATTGTCTGCACCTTTCAAACACAAGTCTCAAGTGAGCTGGATGATCCCGTCTCTTACGAGATTGCGTCGGGAGGTCATCCAAGTAGGGTTCAACTATGTGCTTGATATCATTAAAAGAAAAATTCATTGCTCACTGGAACGTAGCTCCAACATTCTTTAAGCCAAACGGCATCTTCCGATAGGGAAAGGTTACCCACGGGCAAATAAAAGTTGTTTTGTGTTGATCTTCGAGTTTGATTTGAATTTGATTATATCCTGAAAATCCATCCATGAAAGAAAACATCTCATGTACCGCGCACGCATCTATGATCTAGTCAATAAATGGTGTGGGATAGTTATCTTTCATACAAGCTTTGTTCAGATCCCAAAATTCAGTACAGACTTGATTGGTACCTTGCTTTTTATCAACCGGAACAAGATTTGAAACCCATTCCGTCATGTCGATCGGATAGATAAATCCGGCTTTAAGCAATTTTCAACCTAATGGCGATCGATTTTTGAGGATTCACTAGACAAAGATTTTGTCTCACAGGTTTCACGTTGGGATACGTTGTGATGACATGCTCAACAATGGTAGGATCAATGCCTGGCATCTCCTCATAAGACCAGGAAAAAATATTGCGGAATTCTTTAAAAATTCTAGTATGCAGAGCGATCTCCTCCGGAGAACAATCTACCCCAATAAAAATGTTTTCCATGACCCCGAGTTTGGTGGAGATGTTGATCAGGATGGTCTCAATATATTACCCATATTCCCTTCAACGTAGATAGCACTTGAAGTGGAAGGGATAGAGGACAGATCAACATACCCACCAGGTCTCATAGAAAACTCTCCTCTCTCTATCCTGTCTAGATTTGGAAGCAGGTAGGACCTGTGGTGCATGTGTTCCCAAGGCTGGTCCAATCCCATGATGGCTTCCAAAATGGATTCACCTGAAGGAAAAACCGTGTCTAAACAATCAAAAGAGTGGGTCGAGTCTACTGACCATGCAGGAGCATAGTCCATATCCGACTCAGTAGATACTGGCAGAGTCACGATATGTTCCGTTGCAGCATGTTGTGTTTCCATGTATGCTACTTTTGCAACAGATAAGGGCACTATTGGTTCTGATACAGTAGGAAGGATCCATGGATCAATCCTTAAATTGACCGTGAAAGTTTCAGTAGATGTACCTTCATCAGAATGCATGAAAAGAATGGGAGCGGGTAGGTCAAAGGTGCCCATTAATGACCCATAAAGTCTTGCTCCTAAACTCTCGCTTGCTGGGGTAGATTGATCAACTAAAGGAATTGCGGATTTCGATGAAGTTTGGTTGTTTCGTCGAGAGAACAAAAGTTGATCGACCGTGACGATCTTACCTTCATGAGGGAACATTACAACTCGGAAAACTGCCGATGGAATAGCTCGCATGGCATATGTCCAGCTCTTTCCTAACAACATATTGTAATCAAGCGGAGCGTCTAGAACTTCAATCTCTACAACAACTGTCTTACCGGAAAGTGTGACATCAAATGATGGCAAGACTCTATGTGGACGGAAGGTTCTGCCATCAAATGCAGCAAGCAGTGTGTTAGAGGGGGCTAACTCGGGGGAACCCAAGGCTTTCCAACAAGAAATCAACATTACGCACGTAGACGCGCCCTCATCTACGATAGCTCGTCCAATGGTCATAGGACCATGAACTACCGTTATCTGAAGAGAAACGTGGTACGACAACTGATATTTAATATTAGACATATCAAAACACACAGTCATGTTGGATGATTCCATACTTCCAATTGCTTCCAGAAGTGCATTTCGTTTTAATGGACAACTTTGCAAAACTTCTAAGTTGGACATGGCACAAGGGGTCTGGGCTAGCTCTTCAACCATGTTGTAGTTGGCAGTAGCCCGTGCGTTGGGATTGTGTGATACCCATTTCAAGACACCTTTCGGGATCTTGGGTAGTGGATCCACAGGTATGTGGAGAGGAGTGGAATATTCTGGAATCTCTTTATCCTTATTCTTCAAATCTGGGATATAATTTCTTGCCCGCGTTTGTAAAAGAATGTCCGAGTTAACCATATTAATAAAAAATTTATCAACTGAAGCATGGGTGGTGCCCCCAGCGTTGGAGGTGCCAGAAGCTGAGCCCTTCCCTTTTGGAAATGGATCTTTAAGGATGGCAGGTTTCTTTTCTTGAAGCAGCTTCTGGGCTTCTTCTATTAGAGGGCATTGGTGAGTGAGGTGGTCCTGCTTGCAAGGGAACTGCACCTTCTTCTTTTCTCTGTTACCCTCCTCGGCATTATCTTTGTTTTTGGTCTTTTGTTGGTTCCGCTCTCCTTTATTTCCCTTCTTTTTTTTGTTGGGTTGCCGAGGGCCCTTTTGATTAGTCTGAATCTACTGTACAGATTCAGTAGTAGAAGGAGAGGTTGTGACGGAAGTCACTTCTGCAGTCGATTGTTTGACCGATAAGGCATGAACCTGTTTAGTCAATGCTTTGAAAGCTACAGAATCAACTGAACCTACAATAACGTCAGCATGTGGTCTAGGTTCTAGTCTACTTAGATCAGTGTTTGATTGCGGTGCGTCAAGTATAATCTTGTAAAGGAGCCTAGACTGAGCATAAATCAAGTCTAGCTGTTGGGTCCTTAGAATGGCTTCTTCTTCTGATGCCACCCCAGAAGTAGCTACTTCCTTAGAAATATAAGGAAGGAGTGATTTTAGATGCCACTCTAATAAGAATTCTGGGGGGATGTTGGCCTTAATGAGCCTCTTCCATCTTCGCCACTCCTGAATATGATCAGATAAATGGGTGGCTTTGTTTTGTCTAAAGGTAGACAAAAGATCTGTCCCGGCATCATACTAAACAGGAAGCTGGAAGTGGTTCAAGAAAACCGCCGCGAGATCCTAAAAGTTAAAAAAGGTGGCTGGAGGTAACTCAATGTACCATTTGGATGCAGCACCGGTCAAGGTTCTTTGAAAAAGTCTCAACCTAACGGAATCTTCGTTCAACGAGTTCGAAGAACACCAGAGATGAAAAGTGGTGACATGATCACTAGGATCCTCACCAGTTTTACCTTCGAATTTTGGAATGTCCGGAGGTAGCTTAGTGGGAACTGGTGGCCATGTAATGTTATGGCACACCGGATCATTTGTTAACTTGGAAAGATCTGGAAAATTTAGAGTTTCCAAAAATGGTAAACGAGGTCTATAAGATGGCATTTGATAAGTTGGAGTCATGAAGGGGGAACCTCCCATAGTTTGACCCATAAACTGCTGGTTAGGGTTGCCACCCGCCATTTGCTGGTAGGGGTTTCCCCCAACCATCTACTGGTAGGGGTTTCCCCCAGCCATCTGTTGATAGGGGTTGTACCCTACCATCTGCTATTGTGTGAAAGTGTTGTTGAAATTCCACCACCCAAATTAATGTGGGTTGGTACCCTGTACATTCATCCACTGTGGCTGGGTGTTAGCCCCGCCATATTTTTGGTTAAGTATATTACCCCCTCCTCTAGAAAACAAAGAAAAGGGGATGTTTCCTACAGGTATATTACCTTGATTCATATTGTAACCTGCAAAGGTGTTATAACCAGGGGTAGTCGAGGTGGAGGGTGCCGTCATGGTACTCATGACAGGCACAGTTGCAGAGGAATTTAGCCCAATATTGGGTGTGGAAATCCAAGTGCTAGGTATATGATATGATTGTTGGGTCGCGGGAGGCAGAGTGGCACACATTGCATTGTTGGGTCCAAAAGTAGGGGTAGAAACCGAGGAATATGTCAAAGCTGTTGATCTTGGCATGCCTAAAGTACCCGCGTGAAAACTAAAGGAAGGAGTTGATGCAGACGCTGTCTGCGATGAACTCGGTGTAGCAGTGTTTCTGGAAGGAGGATTAACAATCCTTGTATTCATACCCATTGTGGGAGTCTGTGGAACTCCCTGTTCATCTCCTGGATTAGTCATAATATAACCAGGTGTGAAAAGATATGCACTATACTCGGGCTGCTGAAAACCTACAGGGACCAGAAGCGGATCATTGGGTTCGGTAAAAGGAGGGTTGAAAGGAGTATTGAACTCACCCGAAGTGATATCCTCAACCTCAACAGTATCGAAAACTTGTCGATCCAGGGTTCTGGGCTATGGTTCACCAAGAACCTCTATTTTACTAGTAAGTTCGAAATAACCACTGGAGTCTGTTCTCCGTCGTTGCGGTGGCGGTAGTGGCTCCACTATGAGTGGGGGAAGGGTTTGCAACCTTCGAGACCTACTAAGCTGTTGGTCTTCCACAATTACTAAAAATCCTAAGTAAAAACAACCTAGTGGCCACTACAACTAAGGGGCAAACAGCATACCACTAAAAAGTTCCTAAGTAATCAAACCAATCAAACGGATAGAAAATACTCTCGAAAGCAATTCTGGGATGAATTGGGCCCAGAACAAACTAACAGAGTACTGATGGTCATTTTCGTGGCGTCCACCAGAGGTCCACTGGGTGCAAGCGCTTGAATCACCAAACCGCTTTCCCGGGATTACTACTAGAGGGTTACCTTCCATGCATATGCGAGGTGAAGTGGGAATAACTGCCCACTCTACCTGTGTAGAATCCTAAAGGTCTAATACTAAGGCTACCATAAACACGAAATAACTTGGGGGGACAATCGTCAGCCTAGTCAAAACGCATGGGCAGGGTAGTAAAGCTCGAAGTCTGAAAGGACCCCCGTACACAAATCAACTCTGGTTTATGGTCAAAAGGAAAGTGAGGGGATATCCTCAACAATTCCAGTATTCCATGGCCTCATGCTTAACTCTGGTTTGAGTAGAGCATCCTAGGACTATTTGATATATATGGATTTTCCTAAATGAAAGTCGTACTACGATTGTTGCGTAATGAAGCCAATTTCGAGCAGTTTAAGGTGATTTAAGCTCAAAACTCTAGCCTAAGCTAGTTGATGTCATGTATACCTAAAAAATAAATGTTTCTAATTGATTTTATTAAAAAAAAAAAATAAGGCTACTTTTTACTCAATGGGGTAGTGCATTGTGTGGAATGGTTTGAGAAAGTAAAGTGCAAAAGAAACAACTTTCAAAGCAACAAAAGACTCTTTTTCCTTTTTCCGTTAATGCTCTTTCCAAAATGAAAACTAAGAAAACCTAAAACAAGTTTCTTTTTTCTTTTCTTTTCAAATTCAAAACAAAGTAAACTATGCTACTTCGAAATGATCATAATTCTTACTTCTTTAAACTACCAAACTCATTTTTTGCTTTTTCTGATATATGTAAAAGAAAAAGAACTCAAAAATGGAAGCAAGTAAGACCTAAAAGAGCAATGTAAGTAAGGAAAAGTGACTCTAAGGTTCACAACAATCAATTCGATGAGTTGACAAAGACTTGTCCTACAAATGTTTTTCAAAGGAAAAAGCTTTGGCTTGGAGAATAAAGTGAAAAGAAAAGAGGGATAAGAGATGCTTAAGATGGAAAGGCGAACCTCAAAGGTTTCTCCAAAGCACCAAGAACCCTATAAAAGCACTAAGCCAAGCAAAAGGTAGGAAAGCAAACCAAATATGGCTTTACAATCACAAAGACTCGAATGGAAGCAAACTGAAGAACTTCAACTCACTTGGACTAAAACCGACAAAGCAATCAGGAAGTGTCTAGACTCAAAAAGATTTTGAAAACACCCTAAGGACTCCAACTTGGGGTCAAACCCTAAAAAAAAGGCCAAGACACTTTCAAAGTGTGCTTAGTGTTGGCGCAAACAACAAATGTCACAAAACAAAGGTTTGTATACCTACAACAAGCATCTAGGGCACAGAAGTGCAGCTAGGTCCAACAAGGGACAGTAAGCGATCTTCAAAAAAAGTCACGGACAAACAAGACACCTCAAAAGTACTCAAGAAAGCAAAATATGACCTAAGGAACTTAGGAGATGCAAACAAGACTCAACAAGGGCATAAGGACCTCAAGAATCAGTTAAGAAAGCAAGGAAAGAGACTGGAAATCAAACCAAACAAGTGGAAATCAAATCCCAAAAGCAAACAGAGACTTACAGGAAAAACTCTACTATGCAGTGTATAAACATGCGTACACTGGGGGGTGTACTCTACTATGCAGTAGGGAAAGCAGCGTTTTTCAGCATGTGTACTCTACTGTGTAGTAGGTAAAGCAGCATTTTTCAGTAGGTGTACGCTACTGTGTGCAAGGGATACCAGCGTTCATGCCAGGGAATGTTTGGAAAAAGCTCTAAAACTTCTAACTGAGATGATTCAATCAATGGAAACAGGATATACTAACCTACAGAGCCTCTCAGAGGATCAAAAAGATCAAAATGTACTGGAAGGAAAACTAACTATGTCTCCTAAAGCAGAAAACAACTGGTCCCCAACGGAGTCGCCAGTCTGTTGTTCGGGAATTCCACCCTATAGGGAGGAGAGGGACACTACCAACTTCTGGGGTGATAGGTAAATGCATTAACCATATCACATAGGCTTCTACAAAAAGAAATATATCAAGATCTTAGAAGGCATACCTTATTAACGATGTTCGATCCTAGCTCTTGCTCGATATTCCGCTCAATCCTTCAGTTGATCTTCTGTTTGGAGAACCTGCAATACAAAGATACCTTCCTCAGCATATCTTGACTGAGATAACAATGATTAAATTGAAACACAATTTAGACATCAAATACAATCAAGCATTTAATCCAAAAAAATATGCAATCCATTAGACATTTGATTAGGACAGGAATGGCATTTCAACCTTTATTGTCAAAAGAAAATAATCAGTACAATTATACCTGACCATTCAGAGTGCTTGTGCAACCGGATTCTGGGCTACTGCTCTTCACACTAACTTTGGAATTCTTCCAGCATAAAAACCCTTAATGCATAGTTTCTTTTCCCCCTCTCTCATCTATCCCCCTTGTATTTATGGGACAAGGTAGGTAGTTTGGATCGAGAGGTAGTTTGATTGGGAAGTTGGGGAAGTTGCAAAACCAACTGCAACTAATCCCAATTCGTCAAATTAATATATTTTTTATTACATTTTAAGATGTGCGCAAGTTTTTCACAGTATAGTAGTGCACAATATGCAACTTCAGTGCTTACAACCAACGTTTGCAAGATTTTTTAGGGTGTACGCTACTCTATTGAAGTAGAACTGCATATTTTATAAGGTGAACACTACTCTATTGAAGCAGACCTGCATATTTTAGTCAGCAAACACTGCTCTTATGCCTATGGAGTAGCGTTCATGTCCAAAATGTATGAAAAAATAGTGTTTTGTCAGCTGCATGAGGGTAAGTCTAGTCCATACATCATCTAGGGAAATCATGCTCTTCAATCCAAGTTGTCCTTTTGTGTGATCGACAGCTAGATGTGATCATGGACGGAGAAGTGCAGATTTGACTTATAACACTAGGCTAGGATAATGAGGTATTACCCTTACCCAAAATGTATCTACACAAATAAGAAACCAAAGAGAGGGAAAATCACTGCAATTATTATATTCATACAACACAAGTGAATTCACTAGATGCCTACCATCAAAAATTATTATCTAAGATGCCATAGTAGTCCCCATTGATATTGGGTCTATAAGGATTAAGCCCCTCATGGGGAAAGTGCCCCCACCTCTTAAGTTTTGTCTAAATATACAGCTTATGAGTCTTTGTATTACTATCACACATTCATTAGTGATTGATTATTTTTCCTAAGTGCACTATATCTCTATCTTCACAAAAATATAGTGGCCTCTCATCCAAGAGTAGAACCTTTCTCTTCAAATTCAATTACATCAATTGAGACAAAGAAAGCGATGGAGAAACAGTCTTGTTTTTTTTCAAGTTGAGAAAGTTGAACTTAGTTTTGTTGTATACTATATCATACAAAAGTATTGTCTTCAAACGCTAAGGATACTATACACGTTGTGCATACATATTCATATACACATGGATGCGCATACATATTGCTAACTCTTTTTCCTTAAATTACATATCAACCTCCAGATACAAGAACATCAACCATGCCATATATGCATCAAGATCACAGCAAATTCATGCTCACAAAGCCAAGTGGACTAGATTTCACTCTAATTTCAACATTAAAACTCTATCATTTCTAAATTCTGATCATGAAATTCTATCATGATGACACTTATTGACTCAACATGTAGACTAAAAAACTCAATTGATACAACTACGTAGACTCTACACTAAATGGCTGCAATTCTTGAGGTTTTCATCTTTTGGTGAATATGCACAATATCACAATTTCATGCTTAGGCTTGCTAAGGTTTAAACAATGTCATGCATTTTACTCATTAGAAGTAGAAGAAAGTTATTTTTGGATTTATTTAATTTGAAAGAGTAGTTATAGTTTGAAAGAATGTGAGGCACCTGCAACAATTAATTAACAAGAATATGCGAAATAGCAGAAATGACAGAACTCAAAATCACTTTTATATTGATCACATGCCACTTCGAGGGGGCAACCTCCTTTGATCAAGCTCAATACAATTAACTTCACGGTGCCTTCCTAGGTCTCAACACACACTTATATACTAATTCTAGGCGCCAATACTATGGGTCAAAACCATGGGCCGTTACAAACTATGGATCAACAATACTACGGGTGACTTACAAAGCATATGCGCCAACAACAATAACATAAACTATTGATCAACAAATACTACGGGACGACTTACAAAGCATATGCATCCAACAACAACATACTAACAAAGTAAAGACATGGGTTCCTAACATCCCCTCCCCCTTAAAAAAAGCTTTGTCCTCAAATCTTTAGATGTGGAAATTGTTGTTGAATCTGAAGGAGTGGTTCCCATGTAGCATCCTCTGGTTGCATGCCGTGCCACTAAATTAAGACCTCTGTGATAGAGCGAGAGAGAAGCTGATGCGTGCGCCGATTGAGGATGGCCTCTGGCTCCAAAAAGATGGATCCTTCATTATCCAGTTCGGGTAAAATCGTTTGTCCGCTGATGTTGGTGCCAAGAACTTTCTTCAGACAAGATACATGAAAGACTGGATTAATGCAGGAAGAAGGAGGAAGTTCCAATTTATAAGCAACGGACCCAATCTTCTGAAGAATCCGATATGTCCCATAGAAATTTGGAGCGAGCTTATGACGCCATTTGAGTTTCAAGGATGATTGTTTGTACGGCTGGAGATGAAGAAAAACCATATCACCAACTTGAAAAGTGCGCTCAGAACGGTGTTGATCAGCTTGTTGCTTCATGCGATTTCTTGCCATGTGAAGATTGTCCCGCAAAATGCGAAGAATCTAATTGCGGTTTCGAAGGACAGTGTCAACTTCCTGAACTGGTGAACTAGTGGGGGTGTATGGAAGAAGAGTTGGAGGTGCCTGACCATAGACTGCTTCATATGGGGTCATTTTAGAGGCAGTGTGTTAAGAGGTATTGTACCACCATTCAGCGAGAGGGAGCCATTTTTCCCACTGATGTTGTTGTTCCGAGGTGAAGCAACGAAGATAAGTTTCCAAGCATTTATTGACAATTTCAGTCTGACCATCTGTTTGTGGGTGATACCCTGAGCTCATCTTCAGTTTGGTGCCAGTGTGGAGAAATAGTTCTGTCCAAAAATGACTGGTGAAAGTTGCATCACGATCCGAGACAATGGAAGAAGGGATGCCATGAAGACGAAATATCTGGTCCAAAAAAATTTGAGCGACGGAGGAGGCTGTATAGGGATGGCTGAGAGCACAAAAATGACTATATTTGGAGAGGCGATCAACCACAACGAGAATCACTGTCTTCCCTCCAGATTTAGGGAGCCCTTCAATGAAATCCATAGAAATATTTGTCCAAATCCGTGTAGGTATGGGAAAGGGTTCAAGCAATCCTGGAAGGAGTGTTGTTTCACCCTTATTGCGCTGGCAGGTATCACATTCGGCCACCATCTGTTGAATTGTCATTTTCATGCCCTGCCAAAAGAATTTACGCTATGCTCGTTCATACGTTTTGAGGAACCTAGAGTGCCCTGCCGATGGAGAAGCATGGAGTTCATAGAAGACAGCATGTTGAAGATTTGTGCTCTGGGGAAGCACCAGACGACCCTTGTATCGCAGAGAAGCACCATCCCAAGAGTAATGTGGTACAGCAGAAGGGTTTTTGGTCAAGCATTGGATGATTTGAGATAAGGAGGAGTCATTGACATAACCCTGTTGAACAGATTGCAACCAATTTGGAACAGGCATAGAAATAGCTGAAAGAGAACCTTGGGCATCAAATGTGCAAGAAAGAGCATCTGCCACAATATTGTCTTTACCCTTCTTGTAAGTGATCTCATAGTCATAACCCATGAGTTTGCTAACCCATTTCTGTTGTGCCGAGGAGGAGACACGCTGGTCCAAGAAATATTTCAGACTCTGGTGATCAGTCTTGATGTAGAAATGATTCCCTAATAGGCATGGGTGCCACTTCTATACTGCGTGCAAAATAGCCATCATTTCCTTCTCATAGGTAGAGGCAGCTAAATTCTTACCTGAAAGGGCTTTGCTGGTGAACGCAATGGGGTGTTCATCTTGAAGGAGAACAGCACCAAGTCCATTGCCGCAAGAATCACTCTCAATAGTGAAGGGCTTGGAAAAATCGGGCATAGCTAGTACAGGTGTAGTACACATAGCTTGTTTTAGTTTGTCAAATGCACACTGAGCAACAGGTGTCCATGTGAAGGCATCATTTTTCAATAGAGCAGTTAATGGAGCTGCAATATTCCCATAATCCTTGACAAACTTGCGGTAGTAGCCAGTCAACCCCAAAAAACCATGAAGGCTCTTGAGTGTCTGAGGCTACGGCCAATTGTTCATGGCATCGATTTTGGCAGGATCCACGCAAACCCCTTGTGATGAGATAATGTGCCCGAGATACTCAACTTCCTTCTGTCCAAAAACACATTTAGACTGCTTGGCATGGAGATGATGGTCAGAGAAAAGTTGCATGACAAGATCCAAATGCTGGAGATGTTCATCCCATGTTTTACTGTAGATGAGGATATCATCAAAGAATACCAGAATGAATTTCCGCAAGTAGGGTCGAAATATTTTATTCATTAAGGCCTGGAATGTGGAAGGAGCATTAGTGAGGCCAAAGGGCGTGACCAAAAACTCATAATGGCCATCATGTGTGTGGAAAGCTATTTTAGGGATATCATCCTCATGAACCCGAATTTGATGATACCCAGAATGAAGATCCAACTTGGAGAAAAAGTGAGCCCCATGAAGCTCATCAAGAAGCTCATCAACAACAGGAATTGGAAACTTATCCTTGATGGTGAGGTGATTAAGTGCTCGGAAGTCAATGCAGAGGCGCCATGACCCATATTTTTTACGGACAAGAATAACTGGAGAAGAAAAGGAACTAGTGCTTGGGCGAATAATACCTTGCTTCAATAAGTCCCGAACGAGCATTTCAATCTCCGTTTTTTGGTGAAATGGGTAGCGCTAGGGCCTGATGTTGGGAGGAACCCTTCCAGGAAGGAGCTGAATATGATGGTATTCTGGCCTAGAAGGTGGCAATCCCACTGGTTCAGCAAAGACACCTGTATATCGATCCAGAATTTGTTGTATATCCAAAGGAGTAGTGGAGACCGCTGAGGGTTGCATCTGGATGGAATGGATCTGAGCGATGACACCATGTGAATTCTTCTTGAGGATTTTTTCCATGCAATGTGAACTGATGATGCTGAGAGAACCTGGTTGTTCCTGTCAATGTGTGTTTGTGTCCATTGAGGGAAAACTGCATCCAAAGTTCAGCAAAATCCCATAAGATAGGGCCAAGTGTGCGTAGCCATTGAGCGCCCAAAACCATATCACATCCGCCTAAGGGCAAGGAAAACATGTCAGAGTGCAAGGTATAATCTCCCATAGAGATACGCACATTTCGACACTTCCCTTTGCAAGGTAAGGTGCCCCCATTGGCAACCATGACTTCAAAGTTGGAGCAAGGATGGATAAAACAATCAGCTTGTTTGGCAATCCGAGGGTCAATGAAATTATGAGTGCTACCAGAATAATTGAGTATTGTAAGAGGAAGCTTCTTGAAGTAACCCCTGACCCGCATTGTTTAGGGGGTGGTGATTCTATCTAAAGCATGGAGAGATATCTCTGGCTGGTCATCCTGAGATGGAGGGTCAATAGGCGGTTCCTGAATGTCGACTGGAGCATCCAGTGTTTATGGATCTTCGTCACCAATTTCAGAGGCAGGTGGAGACTCCACATCCAAGAGATAGAGATTTTGTTGAACACATCTATGTCCCCAAGTTAATTTCTCATCACAATTATAGCAAAGCCCCTTTTCTCTGCGTGCTTGCATCTCTGTTTCAGACAAATGCTTGATAGGAGTCGGTCGAGGATCCTGCGGTATAGGTGGTCGCTGAGAACCCATATTTCGGAAGGGAACAAAAGTGGGCTTGGAGAGTTGTTGGGCTACAATCTTGTCTTCTGCCAACTTAGCCAACCCTAGTGCTTCCATCATTGTGTTGGGACAGAACATTTTGACCTTAGAGCGGATGGCATCCTTTAGACCACTGATAAAACAACTCCGGTAAAAGTCATCAGACAATCCTTCGGTGTGGTTGGCTAGATTCTCAAATTCAGTTTGATACTCTCTCACAGTGTCAGTTTGGCAAAGTTTAGTGAGGGCTCCTGTGAAGTCATCAAAAGCACTAGGACCAAATCGTTGCAAAAGGAGCTGGCAAAAGTCTGGCCATTTGGGCTCTGGATGAGCCTTGATGTACCAACAATACCATTGAAGAGCTTCCTGTTCCAAATGAAAGGATGCCAACGGAACTTTGTTGACATCAAAAGTATTATGCAGACTGAAATACTGTTCTGCACGATAGATCCATCAAGTTGGATCGGTACCATTAAAGCGAGGAAAATCAAGCTTCGGACCACGGAAATTGCTGGAAGATGAGAACCCATTGTCTGCTGAAGAATCAGACTGTCGTTTATTGGTCATAGCTAAATGTTCAAGATGGAGACCGAGAAACTTTTCATCCAGATCCTGGAGTTTGTCTTGGATGGCTGCAAGTGCGTCCTCCATGGTTTTTGCTCCTGCACGGGTGACAACCATAACCGCTGCAAGTGCGTCCTCCATGGTTTTTGCTCCTGCACGGGTGACAACCATAACCAGGATTTTTTTTTTTTTTTCGGTTGACTGGGTAGGAAAAGAAAAACAGAAACTACTTCAGTAAAGGAAAATTTGGACTTGGGAAAAAATCAGAAGGGTAATTGGGGTTTGACTAGGTTTTGGACACTGTTGGATAGATAGGGAAGCAAAAATGAGGATTTTAGAAGCGGGGTGAAAGAATGGGAAAATTTGGCAGAGGGGCAAAGAAGCAGAATTCAGAAAGGAACTCTGTGGTTAAATTTGAAGGTGATTGGGTGAAGTCTGAGGAAGTTATGGCAAACCCTAAAAATAGACAAATGTGGGATTTCGGGCTTTGGGAAGGGGAATTGGGGATAGGGTCCTCAAGATTGAAATATGCAGAATGGGATGATAGGGGTTCCCCGAAAATTTCAAGGGAAACAGAGTGAAAATAAGGGATCTGGAACAGCGCCGAATGGATTGAAAACAACTGAATCTGGAACGGCTTGCAAAATGGATCTGAAACGACGCAGCAGTGATCGACAATAGTTCAGCTGAAAGTAGATATGGACCCCAGGTATGTGCGGCTTCCTAACAGTTCAGGGGTTTCACTCGGCCACCAATGCTATCTGACGGCTTGCGTATTCGGGCAGTACCCCTCACTCCACGGCTCAGGTAAAACTGATAACCGCTTTGCCACAAACGACAGCTCTTGGTTTACCTCACGGGTGGGAACTAGTCAATCAGGTAGGGGTCGTTGCCCTTTTCGCTGGCAGGTCCTCTCAATGGGCCAGCTACTTCGGGGTTCCTGTGGTACTCCTCACAATGAGTTTTAGGGCTTATGCCCAAGTTCTTCCCACAGTTAAGCGGATAGGGATTATTTCCAAATCCGAATCTGCAACAGATGCGAAAAAACAATTTGGCAGAAATTTCACCCAGCGAGCCCAAGAAAGTGCTCTGATACCAGATGTGAGGCACCTGCAACAATTAATTAACAAGAATATGCAAAATAGCAGAAATGACAGAACTCAAAATAACTTTTATATTGATCACAGGCCACTTCGAGGGGGCAACCTCCTTTGAGCAAGCTCAATACAATTAACTTCACGGTGCCTTCCTAGGTCTCAACACACACTTATATACTAATTCTAGGCGCCAATACTATGGGTCAATACCATGGGCCATTACAAAATATGGATCAACAATACTACGAGCGACTTACAAAGCATATGCGCCAACAACAATAACATAAACTATTGATCAACAAATACTACGGGATGACTTACAAAGCATATGCATCCAACAACAACATACTAACAAAGTAAAGACATGGGTTCCTAACAAAGAACTCTCTCTTTACCTTAGCTAGTATTCATTGAAAGGAAATGCTTATTTTAATTCATACTCATTTGCATGGTTTGATTCAGTCATAACACCACGAGTTGCACTTCCATTACCCTACTAAGTAATACAATGTGTTGATGTATATGTAACTTCGGAATGTATTTCACATATATGTATATTGTATTCCTATAGAGATGGTATTATTCCTCTATAAGGAAGTGTCATCATTTATATTGTAAGTGTCGTAACTTATACTTGATGGGTTATTAGACGACCTTGTTTGGGGTCGGCCCTGTATAAGTCATGTGGGTCAAAGGGTTATTAGACCACCCTATTGGGGGTCAGCCCAGTTAGCATTATGTTATGTGGTTAAGTTCGAGCCTACATGAGTTAGGTAAAAAGGCAAGTCAAGTCAAGTATAAATAGAGTGCGGGAGGCACTCTATTTGCACACTCACTTCTCACACATGCACTCAAGGAGGAGTGGCGCACTTATGGAGGAGGAGGATCTGCTGCTAGGTTATGGCTATCTCTCTTGGTTGGTTGTATCATTGCTCTATCTATCTCTGAGGAAGTTATTGGGGTTTTTAGCCTTTATGGTTTTCCCCAAGTAAATCTTTGTGTCTCTTGTGTGCTTGCATTATTGTCTCCATGATTGATATGTTGTAGATATGCTGTACATGGTGTTCTCTCAGTTAATATCCTAGATCATATTGAAGTAAATTCAGAAAATTTAACATGGTATCAGAGCTAGCCTGAAAGAAGGCATGATATGGCATGTATGACACTTGTTGCACTTACGATGCTAGGGCTTGATATAGAAAAAACCAGTCATTGTAGCACTTTCACTATAAATCCGTTTTGGCGATGTTTTCAGATCTGAAATTGTTACAGGACGAATATTAAATATCCAGGTACCTTGTGTCCAAAGGCTAACCTCTAATTAGTTGTACTTTGTGATTTATGATCTGTACAATATAGGGTTTCTGCCTCTTCCAGATCTGAGTCAAAATCAGGTGACCTTGGGAAAAAGGCCATATCTTGGGCTAGGAAGATCCAAATGAAATTTCGTAAAAAGTGAAATGTAGTACACTGTATTTACTATCTCAAAAAACTTTTTCAGAGGCCGAAGTTGAACCAGTGACACGTGGCACTCTGTACAAGTTCTCTCTCCTGTATTATCCCATAAACAGGTCATGTTGCGACACTTGGCATAACTCTCTCTCAGAGAGTCCAATTGAGTTCAGACCTATTAGGATGGAAATATAACAGGCCGAGCTATCCCAAGAAAGTTTTTCAGAGGCCGAAGTTCAAACAGTGACACGTGGCACACCGTACAATTTCGCTCTTCTATTTTATCCCAAAACAGGTCACGTTGCGACATTTGACATAACTCTCTCTCAGAGAATCCAATTGAGGTCAGACATGTTAGGATGGAAAGATAACAGGTCAGGATATGTCAAAAAACTTTTTCAGACCCTGTGGATCAAAAAGTTTGGAGGTACACCAGAAACAATCAGGTACGTATTTCTGTCAAAACAGAATTATTTTTGAGTACCTTCATTCATGGCTTCCGGAATTTAGGGCTTTGGAGAAAGTTGGAATTTTTGTAATCGGAGACCACGGCTGGATGCTACTCATAAAAATAGAAATTTAGAGACCAATATCAGTATTTTTGGTTGGGAAGAAGGCCGGGCTTGATCAAACCCTAGTTCGGGACTTTGATCAGAAAAGTGGAAAATTAGGGCTTCTGTAAAAATGGGAATTTTTGAAATCTGTGACCACGGCTGGAAGCTCCTCAGAAAAATAGAAGTTTAGAGCTTTGGATCAAACCTTTTGATTGGGTAGAAGAGTGGGCTTCATCAAACCCCAGTTCAGGGTCACGTCCAGTGAATCCGGAAGTTTCAAAGGCAAAATTGAGGAGTGAAACTTTGCAGTTTTCAAATTCTGAATATACCAATTTGATCAGCTCATCAAGGTGCATATTTCTATCCTTTCGGAAGTTTGAAATTCAAAGTTTGAATTTTTGGGGTTTCTCTGACAAACCCATATCTAGCTCCAGGTCCAGTTCTTGCAAATCAAGTGGATAGGGTTAATCCTAGAAGAAGATGAATTGATCATCTGCATAAGTGAAGAAGTTCATGTTTCAAAGGGAGATGAGGCTAAAGCCTTACATAAGAAGTTTACAAGCGATCTCGATAGGTATGACTCATCGAGGTATGTTTTAAGATTTGTTCATGATTAAGTTTATGGTATGTTTGTCTTTATGTTATTACGGTTAGTACAATCTTGATTTTAGACTTGGCATATCACCTTAATAAAATTATGAATGCATGATAGAATATTTTCATTGGTTAGGGTGTTGACACTTATGATTGTACTAATGCATTATGGTGTTGTATGAGGTTTATGTTGTCTACTAACATAAAAGGTACACCAAGAAAGACAAATCATGTTCTACTTCAAGAACGTATGATCATGGTGACATGAAGACAAGGATTCATCCATTGTCATGAATCACATAGAAGATCTACTTTCGAGGTATGTATAACTTGTTTCTACAATGGTTAACTTATGAGACATATAGGTCACTGAAGAGAACCAGAAGACATTAGGCGGATATGTTAGACATAATTAGCTAGCATGCTAATCCAGGTATGTTTTTCCTATATCAAGTTACAATCTCATCTTGTGATAAGATCCTTTATATAAGTATACTTGGCATGATTGATTATGATTATTCATTGAAGTTAGTAATCATGGGTTTAGGCATATTATGCTTTTTACTTTGTTTAATCATATGACTAACCAGAAAAGTCCTATGGAAAAATAGGAATATAAGTAAAATAACATGTCTCTTATATTGATTGATTTGACTAACCAGAAGAATCATGAAATCATAGGTTTGAATAGTCATGGTTTTATGCATATTATATCTCTTCTCTTGATTGATGATATGACTAACCCGAAGAGTCATAGGTTTGAGTAATTATAGGTTTAGACATGTTAGGTTTCTTATGATTTGACTAACCATAAGAATCCTACATAAACCTTCAATGCTAATGCTTATTATTTTTGTTTGAAATGATCATGACTATACATGCTTGAGATTATTGTGCTTTAATAGTATACTAATGATGTATGATTTTATATGAGATCACAAGGATAACACATTCATGATACTAATAAGCATGCATAGGGACCAAGGATGAATATGAGATTCAGGAACAAGTAATCCAGGAAGCAAAGATCAAGAGGGAGTACACTTCAGTAGTTTCTGCAAGGATACAGATATTCAGAGGGAGTTGAACATCTTTCTACATTCCATAACAGAAAGGTGTAGAAGAAGCTACTTCAGCAGCTCCTACAAGGAGGCAAAGACTCAGAGGGAGTCCACCCAGTAACCAAACAAAGATAAGTATTTTAATTATCATTTCTTGCATATTTGTTTGTTTAAGTAAAATTGTTCAATGATGTATATGCTCATGTTCCTAGACTTAGGATATGTATTGTGCATATTAGAATAGTTGCATTGATGAACAGTATACTACTAATATACATGGGTAAGTGGCCTATGGCATTGTACAACATTCCATTGCTACTTATCTAGAATGAAACCTTTTTGCTAACATGTTGGGAGTTGTGCACACTCTTAACAATGTTCTGGTAGAGATTGGAAGGCATCTAGAAAGTTACAGGATATGGATAAATGTTGTATTGAAGCATTGGCTAAGATAAATGCATGACTGTATGACATATTTCTTTATGTGTAAGAATTTGTTCTGAAAACTATGAGATGTTTTCTAATCATGCAATTTAACTTGTTGTGTAGGAAAGATCGTATGCCATCTCCTACAAAAGAAGAACTACAACATTTGTTCAACAACAAAATTATCTATTGAAGATATTGAAGTTCCCAGGATCTAGGATGAAGAAATGGAATGCCATGATCCGTCGATCATGAAGAACGATGTTTGGGATGTAGTCCCAAGACCTGAAGGGAAGTTTGTTATGACTTCCAAATGAAACTTTCAGATCAAGCATATGGCAGCATTAAGAAATATAAAAGTGATGAAATAGAAGATGCACCAGATGGATTTCAAGACAGCATGGTGTAGTCATATATGTGTGCAGAACTTGCTATGGTAGGATAGACAACCTTCTATCCAGTTTGGGTTTTTACCAAAAGTAAAGTGGATTCCAACCTTTACTACAAGGTTGAGGAAGGCAATCCAGTGATACTACTTTTGTATGCGGATAACCTGTTTTTTACAGGTGAAGATAGATTGATTACCGACATGCAGCGGAAGCTTACTGCCGAGTTCGAGATGAAGAACTTGGGGATGATGCACTATTTGTTTTTGGCATGGAGGTGTGGCAGAATGATGGAATCTTCCTTGGACAAGGGAAGTATGCAGTAGAGATCCTGAAGAGGTTCGGGATGATGGACTGCAAGGCTATGGCCACACCTATGGCATCGAACCTGAAGCGTCTGTGTGATGCTTCATATGAGCCGATTGATATCACTATGTATCGTCAGATGATTGGGTCCTTGATGTACCTGACGAACACAAGACCAGATATTTTCCTTGCAGCGAACACATTGAGTTAGTTCCTGACGGATCCAAGGAGTGTTCACCTGGTTGCTGTAAAGCATGTTCTGGGGTACCTGAAGGGTACAGTGGATTATGGGATCAAGTATGAAGCAAATCAAAAGTTTAACCTGCAGGGTTATGTTGATTCAGATTGGGATGGCAGTGCTGCAGACAGGAAGAGCACATCTGGGTGTTTCTTCAGTATGGGATCAGGTGTGATCTATTGGTTTAGCAGGAAGCAGTCCTGCGTAGCACTAAGTACAACTGAGGCTGAGTATGTTGCAGCATGTTCAGCTAGTTGTGAGGCAGTATGGCTACGGAAGCTACTGTCTGAGTTATTTAATCTCCCGTTGGATGCTACTGGTATCTTCTGTGATAACCAAAGTTGTGTGAAGCTGTCCAAGAACCCAGTGTTTCATGACAGGGCGAAACACATAGAGATCAAATATCACTATATCAGGGATATGGTACAGAGAGGAGCTGTGAAGCTCCTATATGTTGCGACGGACGAGAAGATTGCAGATGTGCTGACGAAGCCACTAGCCAGGGTGAAGTTCGAGTACTTCAGAGAGAGGCTTGGCGTTCTTCAGATCGAGGACACTTCGAGGAAGAAGTGATGGACACATTTGCTGAAGCCATTCCAAGCATGTTGGAAGGAGGATCCTTCACATGGCTGTGGATGTAAGCACTGGATGATGAGCATCAGGATGATGTTCTGGTTTCTGCTTGGATATGATCAGTTGGATCATTTTATGTATGTATGTACGCATCATGTTGGATGCTGGATATGATCAAGTTGGATCATTTTTATGTATGTGTGTACGCATCATGTTGGATGCTGGATATGATTAGATGGATCATTTTTATGTATGTATGTACGCATCATGTTGATGCTGGATATGATCAGTTGGATCATGTGTATGTATTTTGTATATGCATCATGTTGGATGCTTGGACCATGTATCTGTATATGTATCAGGTGGATACATTGTATGATCAGGTGGATCATGTATGGTGATATGTATCATGTATTTGTATTTGTATCAGGTGGATACATTAATGATCAGGAGGATCATGTATGATGATATGTATCAGGTAGATACTTGGTATGCATCAGGTAGATGCATTGATGATCAGGTGGATCAGGTATGATGACATGCAACAGGATGTTGCAGTGATGATCAGGATGATCATAGATGACGAGCTTCGGGATGTTGCTCCAGATGACATGCAGCAGGATGTTGCAGTGATGATCAGGATGATCATGAATAACGAGCTTCAGGATGTTGCTCCAGATGACATGCAACAGGACGTTGCAGTGATGATGATCAGGATGATCATGGATACATCAGGATGATGTATGGTGAGTATCATTTTGATACTCTGTGGCCGTGGATCAGGTTGTGTAGATAAGCATGTAATTTGTGCCCTGGGAGATTTGCAGATGGTCTTTCGAGGTTTTACCTATGGCATGTAATTCGGTACCCTGGGACATCTGGCAAATGCTCTTTCGAGGTTTTGCTTGGGAGGACATATAATTTGTGCCCTGGGAGATCTGCAGATAGTCTTTCGAGGTTTTTCCTATGGCATGTAATTTGTGCCCTGGGATATCTGGTAGATGCTCTTTCGAGGTTTTGTCCTATGGCATGTAATTTGTGCCCTGGGAGATTTCAGGTTGGAGTTGTGTACCTGTAACATCCTGAAATGCTCTTTCGAGGTTTTTCCATGACCACATGTAACTTGTGCCCTGGGATATCCGATAGGTTGAGCTGTGTGCTCGTAATCAGTCCTGGGATGCTCTTTCGAGGTTTTGTGGTGACCACATGTAATTTGTGCCCTGGGAGATCCGATAGGTTGAGCCTTGTGCTCGTAATCGGTCCTGGGATTCTCTTTCGAGGTTTTGTGGTGAGGTCACATGTAATTTGTGCCCTGGAAGATCCTATAGGTAGAGCCATGTGCTCGTAACAGCCTGGGATGCTCTTTCGAGGTTTTGTGACACACGTAATAAAACCTGAGGATTCCACAGTATGGCCAGTAATGATGAAGACCTGCAGGTGGTGGGCCTACATCCAGTATGAAAAAGGACTGGCTCTGTAGAACTTCCTATGACGAGTAGATTCAGAGATTGATTGAGATAGCAGCAGCAGTGACGATGATGATGACTCGATGACGATTATCCAGTGACGATGATCCAGAGAAGATGACTTGTGCTAGAAGAATTGTGCTGAGAAATACCTTCCTAGTTAAGAGGGGGTGTTGATGTATATGTAACTTCGGAATGTATTTCACATATATGTATATTGTATTCCTATAGAGATGGTATTATTCCTCTATAAGGAAGTGTCGTCATTTATATTGTAAGTGTCGTAACTTATACTTGATGGGTTATTAGACCACCTTGTTTGGGGTCGGCCCTCTATAAGTCATGTGGGTCAAAGGGTTATTAGACCACCCTATTGGGGGTCGGCCCAGTTAGCATTATGTTATGTGGTTAAGTTCGAGCCTACATGAGTTAGGTAAAAAGGCAAGTCAAGTCAAGTATAAATAGAGTGCGGGAGGCACTCTATTTGCACACTCACTTCTCACACATGCACTCAAGGAGGAGTGGCGCACTTATGGAGGAGGAGGATTTGCTGCTAGGTTATGGCTATCTCTCTTGGTTGGTTGTATCATTGCTCTATCTATCTCTGAGGAAGTTATTGGGGTTTTTCACCTTTATGGTTTTCCCCAAGTAAATCTTTGTGTCTCTTGTGTGCTTGCATTATTGTCTCCATGGTTGATATGCTGTAGATATGCTGTACATGTTGTTCTCTCAGTTAAGATCCTAGATCAGATTGAAGTAAATTCAGAAAATTTAACACAACGACCATTAAAATTCATCTCCTTAACTCAACACACCTTAACCTCACTTGAGGATTAAAATAATTTGGTAGTTAGGTAGGACACTGGGGATAGGCATCCAAATAATTTCCCCTTTTCATTTTCATCTAAGACATAGTTGTTGTCCTCTAGGGTACTAAAATACTCTAGTACTTATTGACACGGTCATCGACCAGTTTGTGGAGGGGCCTCCCATTTTTTGGGGGGTAAGCCGCGATGACTGATTCTGGATGGACTTTGTGAAATGTCGCACTCCACTTAGCTCTTAAGGACATCTATCCATTGTATTCCCTGTACTCTACTATATATGTGATACAGGGGCTCAAAGACAGAAGTGCCAGTTAACCTTATTCGACGTGTCATGAACGAGGTAGCCTAGTAACTTTTCTTCTAGGGCTCTTTTACTTAGGATCCCTTTCGGTAGAGGGATATCCTTCCACTTCGGTCTCTCATTTCGTATTGTTCAACTTGGATTTCATCACCTTGCAAAGGATATGATTTGTCGAGGTCTCCAACTCCTAGTTAGGAAGTTTGCTTGCCATTTCACCTTTTTAGAGGGTCTTTTTTCTTTTTAGTGTTGCTTGTTGGTATTTTGGCCACTTTTGTTTCAGCTCGGTACTATGACATCGGTCCCAGTACAATTTTTTGAGCTTTCTTTTTTGGCCTACGAGCCTTGTCTTTTCCTAGCTCCCCTTCTGCATGCTCGGTTACTTTAGGGTTTTTGAGTTCTTACACGATGAGTTACAAATTATCTGATGATGTGTGATGTCCTCTTCTCCTAGTTCTTTGAGATGGTTGATTTAGATGGTCTTCTCAAGGGACTGGACACCCCTTGATGGAGCCACTAACACTTGAACTTAGGAGTAGTATAGAGGAACACATGATAAAATCATCTGCGTGGACTTTTCCTTTTACGGTGATGATGGACTTTCAGGTTATATGGAACACTGGTACATTTGAGAGAGAGATGATTGGTTGTACCCCACCTTGGTTGATTGAATTTTGGTCCTTTCATTTTGTTGACAATATTTTTTTGGTACCTTGCCTTTTACCTTTTGGTTCGTTTACTCATCTTGAGTTATCTTTTGATTTGTACCACCTTTTATGTTTTTGGTCTTATGGGTACTATGGTAGTTTGTCCACATTTGAGGTACACCCCCTTAGTCCAAATGGTTATGAGTCTTTATACCCACTTCGTACCACCCTCCAGACCTTAGTTAGGAATATTGCTTGCTATCATACCTTTTAGAGGTCCTATTTGAGTTACAAAAGGTAGTTACAAGGATCTATTGCATATAAGAGGTAGTTACAAGGAGCTATTGCATATATTTGACCTTCCATCTCTTTGGCATGTCAAATAACAGGTAGTTACAAGGAGCTATTGCAATATATATTTGACCTTATATGTACCTTCGCCACAATGGTTGATTTACTTTTGGTCCTTACACCTTGTTGTTTATTGGTCTTGTGGTACCTTGTCCTTTCATTTTGGTCCTTTCATTTTTTTGTGGTACCTTTCCTCTTACCTTTTGGGTCTTTTACTCATCTTGATTTATCTTTTGATTTGTACCACCTTTTATGTTTTTGGTCTTATGGGTATAACTATGGTATTTTGTCCACATTTGAGGTAGTAACCCCTTAGTCCAAAGGGTTATGAGTCTTTATACCCACTCTTTTCTTTTTTACTTGTACCTTACCGGTTGGTCCTTGTACCTTACTGGAGGCCGTGAGTCTCTTTGGCCTCAGTCTGTTGGTTGTCAACTCATATTTATTGTGATTGTACTGAGCCTTTTGAATGTCATTGACTTTCTTTGATTGACCGTACCATAGCCCAATCATCTCTCTCTCTCTCTAGTTTGTACTAACCCTATAATAGGGTCACTTGGTTCCTAGAGTTGACTGGCCTCTAAGAGGCACAGTCATTCCTAAAAGTAACTCTTCTGAGTATATTACAGGAAACATCTACACCCAGGTAATCAAGTACGTGTTTGTAAGACTTAAGTAATCAAATATGTGGTAAATCATTTGTATTAAGTAGTTAAGACTTGTCCTGTCAGACAAAATTGTTGGTAATCAAATATGTGTTGGTAAATATTTTTAAGAGTGGTGGAACTCGTCATTTGAACTTGTGAGGAAAATTATTTTGGAGAATAAGTGTCCTGACTATGGGACAACAACAAATATCTATTCAACAACATATGAGATATTCTGGGCACTAGGTGGGAAAATAATTATACACCTTCAATTACCAAGTACTATAATGATGAGTGACTTAAGTTTCATGCTAGTGACTACGAATTCACCGAATCGTGGATTGGTAAAAAACACATCAAATTATAGAGCCTCGAGTCTTAATTACTCATGTATCTAGAATTTTCGCAAATTGAGCCATTAACAAACTTATTTTTTTATTATGGTTCAATATAAAAGGTAGATTGTCGAGACTCAAACATGCAGCGAGTCGCAAGGCTCCAGTTGACTTAGGCTTGTTTCCATTTCCCCTCCATCCCATACCTATAGATTGTCGCGACAACTGTTGAACAACAAAATTTGATGTCCATGCCCCTATGATGCTAGCGTTGCTAACTTGCTTGGTATGGATGATTTTTTTTTATTTTTTTTTGAGCTATGTATTATTTTTTCTTAGGCACCTAATGCCCATCATTCTTACACCTCTCAAGCTTGGATGGTGTCCCTATCACCGGTTTGAATTAAGGGTTTGGTTGGTTTTATACGTATATTTTGGTTGTAGGTTTATTATAGCCTTGTTTTGCTTAGTGGCTTCTTTTTGTACACAGTTAATACTAAGTAATTTTCTCATGGTTCTAGTTTTATTTTAATACTATATCTAATTACAACGTCTTGCACTATGCATAAGATCATGCAGATGCCCCAATATGGTTATTGCATAGTCTAAGTATTTTTTCTGTATAATGAAATGTGGTCTAACCCTGAAAAATACAACAAAATAGTTGTTATTTTAATGAACTGTAAAATTAATGTTACATATATATCAAATTAATGTGTCAAAATTCGTTTTTATTGAAAAGATACCATTTTATCATGTAGATATTAAAGAGTGCTCAATTGTTTAAGATTGTAAAAATTTGGATGAGCAATATTTGTTTCTTGCATTTTTGGGGGGGAAGGTTTTAGTTAATTTATACTTGTCAATTGAAGTACAATTATTTAAATTTCCCTTCATCTTTGAAGGGCTCCAAGAACAAATTCCCTTCCAATAAAAATTAAGACCCGCCCTTCAAATTTGATCACAACATAATAGTGTTTTTTTTTAAATTATACTATTGTCGTTGGATATCCAACTTCCACCTCTAATATATCTGATGTTCTTGCAATACCACCGACGGCTAAGAACTTCGGATATCGGTCATTTTTATATGGACATCTCGTCGGATATCCGACTTCCACCTCTAAGGTATCCGACGTCGTTGACATACCACCGATGGCTTAAAACGTCAGATATCGTCCATTTTCACATGGAACTGTCGTTGGATATCCGACTTCCCCCTCTAATATATCTAACGTTCTTGTCATACCACCGACGGCTTAAAACGTCAGATATCGGCCATTTTCACATGGAACTGTCGTCGGATATCCGAATTCCCCCTCTAAGATATCCGACATTCTTGTCATACCACCAACGTCTGAGAACGTTGAATATCGGCCATTTTTACATGGAATTGTTGTCGGATATCCGACTTCATATAAAGTGCTAGTCATCGGATAACTGACCTCCTGAAAAAGTATCTCCGTCGAATAAGCAACGAGAGCATTGAAAGATCTTAGTTCAGATATCCGAAAGGTAGGTGTCGGATATCCGACGACTCATTTTACTGTCGGATATCCGCCAAATTTGGATCGACGTTTAAACAAGATGAAGGTTGGCGGATGGTCGACAGCAGGATGTCAAAAATTGGACATATATGTTGTCAGATTTTAAGTTTAGAAAACATAGTGGTACAATATATAGATTCTCTCAAGAGACAAAGTCGAGAGGCTTAGTGGCAAGTTGAGTAGCTCACAATAATGAGGCTTAGATTGGACCAATTCACCCATCAATGAAATGAGGCCAAGTGTAACTCATAGATTGGGCCATAATGAGGTTCAATGAAGATAGATGGACCATGAGGATGTTAGGCTAGTCCAAATAGTGTGAAAGATACCATTACAAGGGTGCATGGGTGAGTAGTTGGCTAATTAGTGTCCTTTAATGCACAAGTTGACCAAATCCTCAAGAGAGCGCACTCCATCTCTCCTTAAAACAGGGAAATGCAGTAACTCCCACATAAATGAAAGGTATTGGGGCACATTGACTCCTAGAATGAATGAAATGAGTGGATAAGTGGAAAAAAATGCTTCATGGATATATCACTAGTCTAAGGTGGTCAAATGTGAACAAACTATGGTCCAATACACTAGAATAGGCACTACAAGGCCAAATAACACTAGGTAGAACAACATGAAGGTCCATGTCATGTTTATGATGGGAATATTGTTCTAACAAAATAAGAGTTCCTTTTATGAATCTGATGATCAAGAAGCAAATTTTATGAAGAAAATCAAGAGAGGTAATGGAAAATACAAAGTTAATTTGCCCTTAAAAATTTTTGAGTGTGGAAAAATACGACACTTTTCCTCTAAATCTCTTTATAAGAAAGAAGTGATAGTGATGAGGAGGAGTATCATAGTAAAAAATAAAGTAGGAATATGTAAAAAGGAGGTAAATTTGAAAATAATAAAAGTTTCAATAAACAAAAGAAGAGTCTCTATTCTAAAGAATAAAGTAGCTCATTGGATGACGATGATAGTGACAATGATACAAGAGATCTGCTCTTCATGGCATTAGATGAAGATGTTGAAGTAGTATTTGAATGGGAGATTATCAGTGCCTTAGATGAATTGAAGAAAAAAAAATAAGAATAAGAATATAAAGGAACAAATACTAAAGTATGAAGAATAAGTCGTTAAAGATCAGAAAAAATTATCTAGAAGAAGCAAAGAAAATAGAAGAAGATCTAATAGGAAAATTGAAATAAACAGAGAAACAGTGTGTGGAATTCGAGGATGAAAATGTCTCTTTGAGAAAGGAATTACAGAGAGTGAGCACCAAATTAAGTTATCACCGTATATTTGGTATTAGAACTAAGGTATTAAATGAAATAATCAATATACAAAGGCCATCTTCTGATAGGTCTAGATTAGGATATGGACAAGAAAATGTTAATGAAGATTCAAGCTCAATGTTCTCTAACCATAAATAAGAAACAAAATTGTATGCATATGTGCTCAAGAGTTCTATCAAAAGGGATTACAACAATATCAAAAAGAGGGAAAACCAATAATCATCTCACATGAACAAACAAGTTGTTCCAACTAGAATACCTCTTATTACAAGGTATCAAACTCTCTTTTTGGATCATTGTTATTCTTGCAACAATTTTGGTCATAAAGTTGTAAATTGAAGAGTGTATGCAAGATTAGAAATATAAATTCCTATAAACCCTCCAAGATTAGTCTTGTAAGCAATTAAATCACAAAGTCTAATGGAGATATGGATGGAACCCTTAATTATTTTGGTCCCTTGAAACTAGACTTTGAATGCTATCAATGTCACAATTCTGGACATAAATCTTGTGGTTGTAAAATCTAACGACTGAACAAATTGTAACCAGTGATTTTCTTTCTGAACATGATAAAGATCATACGAAATTTTGGCAAAGAAATACCAAAAAAACAAGGCAAGAAGAATGTGATCTAGCCTTACATGCCTAAAGAAAAAGGGGTAATTGGTGTATTGATAGTAGCTAATCCAAACATATGACATGAGAGAAGGACATATTCTTAGATATTAGAAAGGAAAAAGGAGTCAATTTTTACTTTGGAGAAGATGGCTCTGCCAAAATTCTTGGGAAAGGCATAGTGAGTCTTGGGAGTGAAAAGGATAAAGTAGAGAATAATCTGCTTGTTGAAAATATGAAGTGTAACCTTCTTATTGTCAGTCAAATGTGGGCTCAAGGGAACATCCTTACTTTTGACTCTAAGAAATGAAAACTAAGGAAGGAATACCCAGGGTTATTGGTAGCAACAATATCTAGAACTCCAAATAATGTGTATATCGTGGATGAGAGAAAAGAAGAAAAATGTTGCATGGGGAAATTAGATGAAAGTTGGCTCTGGAATTGATGAATGGGTCATAAAAAAAATACAAATTGGTAAATATTAGAAAGAGGAAAGAAGTAGGATACATGCCAAAGATTACAAATCCCTCAAACTCTATGGTTAAGAATTGTTTACATGGAAAACAAACAAGTATAAGTTTCAAGACAAAATAATATTCTACAAAAGAACACTTGTAGTTAGTACACGTTGATCTTTGTGGACCAGTGAGAATAAAAGGTCTAAATGGTGAGTCTTGCTTTATTTTCTTCATTGATGATTATATTAGAATGGCTTGGGTCTCTTTTCTCAAAAGAAAATCAGAGGATTTTGAGATGTTCAAAGTTTGTAAAGAAAAAATTGAGAATGAAAATGACTTAAAAATTAAGTGCCTAAGATCATATAATGGGGTGAATACACCTCAAATGGATTTGAGGAATTCTGTGAGAAACATGGAATTAGGAGACATTTTTAATCTACTAGGACTCCATAGCAAAATGGAGTAGCATAGAGTAAAAACATGACTATTCAGGAAATGGATAGAACAATGTTAAATGACTCTAAATTGTCTAATATTTATTGTACCCAAGAAATTCATAATGTTGTCCATATTTTAAATAGGGGACAAATCAAAGTTGATAGCAACAAGAATCCCCATGAACTCTGGAAAGGTAGACCAACAATAGTTAAGCAATTCAGGGTGTTTGGGAGAAAATGTTACATCAAAAGAAATGATGAAAATTTGGGAAAGTTTTACTCCAAGTTTGATGAAGGAATCTTTCATGGCTAATCATGTAGAAGCAAGGCTTATAAATGCTACAATTTGAGGCTAAACAATATGATGGAAAACCTATATGTGAATGTAGATGAAACAATGATGCACAAATCAAGAAGACCAGTGGGAATGGATGAGGATGATAAGCCAATAGTTGTACAAAAATTTTATGAACCATAAGAAGAAGAGAAACAAAGAGAACAATACGAAGAAGTACATCAAGAAGAACCAGAAGAAACTGAAAGACCAGATACAAAGTATCCTTGTAGGTATGTTCGAAATGAGCATTTTGGGGATCTAATGATTGGTGATAAAAGTACAGGTATAGAAATAATAAAGAGTAAATTTGATAGCACTTTTGAAGAGGTACACCTCTCTCTATTGTCAAAAATAGAGCCAATTTTTTTTATGAATCTAGAGTTGATAAACAATGGATTAATGTTATGGAAGAAGAACTGAATCAAATTGAGAAAAAACAAACTTGGGAACTTCTTCCAAGACCCAAAGATAAAAATTTCATTAGTTCTAAGTGGGTTTTCATGAATAAATTGAATGAAAGGTAATCAAAAAAAAAAAAAAAATGGTCTTCAAAGGGTATTCTAAGGTTGAAGGAGTAGAATTTGAAGAAACGTTTTCTCATGTAGTGAGAATAAAAGCAATCAGAATTTTTTTAGCTTATGCATGATCCAAAAATATGAAAGTATATCAAATGGATACAAAATTAACCTTTCTAAATGGAGAATCGGAATAACAAGTTTACATAGAACAACTAGAATGGTTCCTACTAGCGGAAAATAAATACTATGTATGCAGATTGAAGAAATCCATGTATGGACTAAAGCAAGAACCTAGAGCTTGGTACTCAAGACTAGATAAGTACTTGCAACAACAAGGATTCGGGAAGGGTAATGCAGGCATCAATCTCTACATAAAATTTGAACATGGAAATATGATTATCATTGAAGTTGTAACAACTCAAATTCTTACTCCAATTACACATAATAAAAAATTATATAAACATTATGATCGATATTTTCAAGTCTTTTTTGTCATAATCATGAAATGTTAAAATGTGTGATTGTAGGAAGAGCCTCGTCCTTGACAATTTTATTTTGCAGTTGTCTATAATTTACTTATGTTTTAGACATGGAGGTGAACTCCTTCATAGTTTTCATTTTTATCATTACACTTGGAGCCTATATGTGTGTGTGTGTGTGTGTTACAGGGACTTTATTCCTATAACCATAGAACTCCTATTATAGGACCTAATTAAAAATCCCAATATCACATATTAAAACCATGCATTAATAATATCATTTATTAAAACTGTTTATTAATATCCTATGATATTAATCTCAACCTATTGATAAGTTCTATACATGTATGACCAATGATATTATGAATGCCATCATAATGCTTGAACTATTAATAACACTTTTGCATTAGTTCCAAGTTTAAATAAACATAATAAAACATATACTAGCTTAGCTAGAATTAACGCGATGGTCATAGCATGAGTGGGATCGTGTTACCATATTCTTAAAGGTCTAACTATTAATCTCTTGTCTCCCCATCGAATTGTTCAATGGTTAGAGAGGTCATGTGGCTACCTCATGAGCTTATAGCTCTTTCACGTTTAAGAATAAAGTCTATTCTTAAACCTTTCCTCACCTGCATTGATTACCCTATCACCTTAACTTAGGATTGCGTATTTTTATTTATTGCATATGTTTTATTTAATCTTCTTTGGAAGCCATGATTCCACGTGAAGGGTGGCTTGATTAGCACCATGTGCTAATGCATACATTAATCAATAGGTATGATTGTGGTTTGATTTCTCAACGTTGCTTCCTAGCTGCAACAACCAGATTAATATCAGGGTCAAGACTTGGTTCAAATTCGTATCCACTTTTAACATTGGTATTAACTCCTTTCCATCTAACTGGAAGTCTTGAAATGTGTATTGTGCATGAATTCAACCTCTAGCTAGTGTGGGCTCTTAAATAATTGTACTTGCTTCGTAAATGAGGAATGAAGGGTTTCTTCCTTGGAGAAGCATGTCTCGAAGGTTCATTTTTTTCATTGGGGTTTGGCTCTGCCCTGCACTACCATAGCAGGGCCTGATCCTTCGCAATATTTTGACCTCCATATGTTTCTCAGTCCTTTTAATGTGATCCATTATAGACTACTTGTTTAACACCGTGGTCATGGTATGTTTGAGGGCTACCTTAACTCAATCATGACTTCATGCAAGGTAATGTACATTGTTTATTTCTCTGGTTCATACATATTTAATTATTATTCCTTTTTTTGTTTAATGAAAATGCTAATGCACATAACCTTTTTCCTATAGGTAATCATTCCTATTGTTGGGCATGGAGGTGAACTTATTCGAGGAAGAGGGATGGAAATCTCCCCAGGTAAGCCTCCTTCCTCAGCTCAAAACTCCATGGAAGAGTATTGAAGGGTCTCGAGTTCCATGTATAGGGTGTTATTAGTTTTGTATGGTTTAGGTAATTATTCAATATAGAGATTCAAGACTAGAATCATGTAAGTGCAGTTCTATTATGTAAAACTATTTGGGGGTTTTAAGTCCCACATTTATTTTGTAAGACTTTGCTTGGCCTGAAATGGCCTTCCATGAATATTAAAGTATGGTATTGGATTTTTCCTCCCAATTTTGGTTCTTAGTACACAATGTTATTCTATATTTGAATATATGATTCATAGGGTCTCACATGTAGCTTCACGACCATGCGTTTTTATTATCGTTTAATGTATTACCCATTGGGGTTTGTTTTGTTTCTTTTTATCTTTGGAATATAATGAGAATCCCCAAATCGTTTATATTCAAGCTTATAAAGACCTATCATTATCATTAAACGTTTGCATATGAACTCTTGTATTTACAGTGCCATCTCTATTTAATTTTGAGATCATGGCTCGTTTATGATTCAAGGGAAAATCTCCTCATACCTAGAGATGCTCGCATACAAGGTTAATAATCATTTTACTGTATAACTTCTTGATATACTTTTGATGGAATGGTTTCGTGTTTATTTTTTATAGTCTTTACACCTCCCATGAACATAGGGTTTTTTGTCCAGGGCAAGGGTTTATCCCTTACCCTATCGTGGTAGAGGTTTAATACAAGATTTTTCTCCTTGTGTATACTAGTATTATTTATATTACTACTTAAATAAATGTTAAGGCTTTAAAGGATATATGTATAATAGAAACACCAGTTTATACAAATCAAGTTAATAAAAACAGTTCAGGATTTCCTTTGGGTATTATGCTATTTAATGAGATCATCCCAATAGCTATCATAACCAACTGTTAATAATATCATGTCTAAATTTTCAATAAATAACAAACACATGTTTTCCTTAAATGACATAGGTTTTTAAACCATAGCTACTTTCTTGAAAGTAAAAGATTGTTTAACAGTTCTATACAAGTCTATGGGGATTAGTTCTTCCATAATAAAATCCAAGAATTTAAACAGAAACATTTATTCATTACTATATATAGTATCAATATAAATAGATAGCCAAGGATAACATAAATAAAACTATCACAAACAACTAATATTAATTTCAGACCTGTGTAAATATCATAACATTCAAAACAAAAATGCTTTCTTGGAATTAAAGAACTATTTGACAATTATGTGTAAACCATCATTTCAATGTAAAAGTTTTCCCTTTACTTTTAAATATAAAGAACAATAAAATATCAATTGTATAAGATAAATTATCCAATATAGCTGAAATAAAAAGAATTATAGTAGAATATTCTAAACCCTAGTTCATTCAACCAGTATTAATGATCTTACATAATATTCAGTACAAAAGAATAAAACTAGAAATTAATAACAAAATTGTAAATAAACTTATATGTACTTTTCTTCCAACTTGCTATGGAACAAGCATGTTCCACCCTACCATATATTTATGCAGTAGTTTATAACCTCTCAACCTTTGCAGATATCACCCCCGAGTCATACCAAGATTACTATAAAACTAAGACCTAGGGTTTTTTGACATGAATTTATTTCTTAAGTAGACTTTCCAAAAGGATCACTTTAAGCAATTCTCTAGTTCCTGTAAAACTTTTCATTTTTTCTTCAAGGAGTGCACACTCCAAATATCATAAGCTTGGAGAAAAAACACTGAGTGCTCAATAGGGAACCAGGCTGGACCTGTACTATGGCAATGGGAAGACTTTCCTTTGCAATCCCCCTTATCTACTATTCATTCTTAACTTCTTTATCCATTTTTACATAAATCGATTTTCTCTCTCTTTTTGGCTTCAGGAGAAGTTAGCAGAATAGAAAATCTTAATGGAAAAGAAGTAAGAGTAGCCTCTCCCTTTCTTCCTTTTCCTTTTTAACTTTTCTTGGTTTGGAAGTGTAGTTAGGATTTATTTTAATTTCCTCACATTTCTTGAAATTCATAATTATTATTCTTCTCATATTATTTATCTTTCTCTTATTAAATTTAATTACTCACTCAAGTCATAATTCCCTGGTAAGCTTGGTCTCTCTTTTCAACAAGTTGTCCCATAACAAGTAGGTAGAAAATTTTAAATATAAACCATCACTTTAATCACATAAAGTGTTATTTGTCCATGATGCCTTGCATAATTCATAGGTCCATGTCTCAAAACATAATTATATCCAACTCTGTTGACTTATTTACATAGGGGTAAACTTTTAGGATGTTACATCCCACCCCCCTTAAAGAAACATTGTTTCGGTGTTATTATTTCAAAACAGGAAAGGATAGGCTTCTCTCATAGCCTCCTCCTTTTCCCAAGTAGCTTATTCAAGTCCATAATTCTTCCATTTCACTTTCACCTAGATGATAGTTTTGTTCTTGAGTCGTGTGTCCCTCCGGTCCAGTATACATTGTGGTTCTGGCAGGAATCCTCCCTCTGGTTCGACCTGTAGTAAGTTCCAGTCAATAACATGCTTGGGATCATATATATATTTATTTAAAAGAGATACATGAAACAAATTGTGGACTTTAACATGTGTTGGTAGGGCCAAATGATAAGCAACAAGGTCTATCCTTGCTAGGATTTCAAAAGGTCCACAGTACCTTGGGGCCAATTTGCTATAGTTTCCCAAGTTGAGAGTTCTTCTTTTTTATTTGACCTTCAAGTATACATGATCACACATCTGATACTCTTTATCCTTGGGAAACTTATCTGCATAACTTTTATTCCAATCCTGGGCTTCTTTCAAATTCTATTTAACCTTGTCTACTAATTTTTCCAAGTCTTTTAGTAGATCTAGTCCTAGCATCAATCTGTCCATTGGGTCATCCCATGTGACCTTTGTTCTACATTTTCTACCATATAAAACCTCACAGGGAGACATCTTAGTAGAGGTTTGGTATCCATTATTATAGGAAAACTTAGTGAAATGCAAATAATCTTCCCATTGTGAGGGATTATGCATAACATACATCCTTAACATGTCTTCAAGGATTCCATTAGTACGTTCTATTTGTCCATCAGTTTGTGGATGGTATGTAGTACTAAAATTCAATTGGGTGTTTAAACCAGGAAACAAATCTCTCAAAAAGTTACCTGTAAACTTGGAATCCCTATCTAATATAATTTCTTTTGGAATCCCACGCAACCTGAAAATTTAACGCAAGAATATTTCAGCAATGTTAACAACTTTGTATGTTGACTTCACTAGAATAAAATGTGTATATTTTGATCATTTATCCACAACTACCATTATGGAATCATTTTTATTTTTTTCTTTTTGGTAGGCCTGTGATAAAATCCATAGTAATTACCTCCCATTTCCATTTAGGTACAGGTAGGCACTATAGTAAACTAGTAGGATGTTGGTGTTCAATTTTTATTTTTCGACACTCTAAACACCTTGCTATATAATCTACTATGTATACTCTCATTTCTGGCCAAAAGTAATGCTTTTGAATTGCTTTTATCATTTTATGATAACCAGGATGCCCAGAATAAGGCTTTTTGTGAAATTCTGTCAAGATTTGATGTCTAATATTTGTTGTTTCAGGAATGTACAGCCTTCCTTTTGACCAAAGGAGGCCTTTTTCATCAATATTATAACCTTGTTGTTGTTGTTCCAAGCCATTTTTCTGCAATATTTCATTAATTTCATAATAGAATGGGTCATTTTTCAACGCTGTCCTAATTTATTCTTTTCAATTTTCCTTCGGTTTGCTTAAGGAAATTTCATAAAGTAAATGCACTCGCCTACTCAAGGCATATGCTACTTTATTTTCTTTACCTTTTATATGCTTTGCCTCAAAATCATACTAACTAATAAAGGCCAACCAACGTGCCTGCCTAGCATTTAAGTTAAGTTGTTCAAAGATATATTTCAATATCCTATTATCAATTTTTAACAGAAATCTCTTCCCCATAAGGTAGTGCCTCCACATTCTTAAGGCATATATGAGTGTAGCTAGTTCAAGGTCATGTGTAGCATAGTTTTGCTCACAATCTTTAATTTTTCATGATTCATAATGGTCATCTTGTAAGACACCTCTCAATCCTTCCTTACATGAATATGTGCAAACTATGAAATATTTATCCGTTTCTGCAATTTTAAATACCGGTGCTTTTGTTAACAATTCCTTGAGCTTCTAAAAAACTAGCCTCACACTTATCATTCCAAATGAAATTAAATTCTTTCTTTTGTAGGGAAGTGATAGGGTAGGCTATCTTAGAAAACAATTATATGAATTTCATGTAGTATCCTTCTAATCCCATGAAGAACCTTACATCAGAAACATTTTGTGGGGTAGTCCAATCCATGATTGCCTTGATCTTTTATGTGTCTACTGATATGCCTTCTTCATATATAATATGCCCAAGGTATTGAATTTCCCTTTTGAAGAAGTCACATTTAGAGAACTGGGCATAAAGTTGATGTTCTCGTATTGTTTGCAATACTATCCTTAAATTCTCTTCATGTTCTTGTTCATTCTTTAAATAAACTAAAATTTAGGGGAGACGGGGGAGGGGGAGGGGGTGGAAGCAGGAGGGAGGATGGGAGGGATGGATGGAGAGGTAGGTGAGAAGGGGGAGCGAGGGAGGGGGAAGGAGGGGAGGGAGAGGAGGGAGAGACTGGGGAGGAGAGGGGAAGGGGAGGGAGAGGAGAGATAGAGGGGGAGACGGGGGGAATAGAGGGATACGGGGGAGGGAGGGGGGAGAATATTGGGAGAGGTAGGATGGGAGGTATGGATGGAGAGGTAGGTGAGAGGGGGGAGGGGGATATGGGGGAGCGGGAGGGATAGGTGGGGAAGAGGGAATGGAGCTATAGGGTGAGCGAGAGAGAGGGGGGGAGAGGGTGGGAAATGGGGGATTAGGGGGAGGGGAGGGAGAGGAGGGGGATGAGGGAGGGCAGGGAAATGGAGGGAGAGGGTTGGGGATAAGGAGGAATGGGAAGGAGTGATAGGGAGAGAGGGAATGGGAAGGAGGAGTGAGGAGGGAGAGAGGGGGCAATGAGGGAAAGGGGGAGGGAGAAAGGGGGAGGGAGCGAGAGAGAGAGAGAGAGAGAGAGAGCGTGAGGGAGGGGGGGGAGAGTGAGGGAGGGACAAGGGAGGAGGAGGGTGGAGGGGGAGATGAGGGATGGAGGAAGGGAGGGGGGAATCTCAGTGGATGGAGAGGAAGGAGGGGGAGGGGGAGAGGGACACAGGGAGAGGGATGCAAGGAGAGGGAGAGGGGGAGAAGGAGGGGGGTGGAGAGTGGGAGGGATATAGGAGGGAGTGAGATGGATATGGGAAGGGGGGAGGGATGGGATATTGTTAGGGGAGAGGGGGGGGAGTGGTGGGAGGGGAGGGGAGATAAGAGGGAGTGAGATGGAGAGGGGGAGGGGGGAGGGAGGGGAGATTAGTAGGGGGAGAGGGGTGGGATGTAGAGGGGGAGAGGGGGATGGGTATGGGAGGAGGGGGAGAGAGGGGGGGAGAGGGAGAGAGGGGGAGAGTGGTGGGAGTGGGAGAGGGGGGGAGCGAGGGAGAAAGATGGGGAGGAATGAGGGAGGTAGATGGTGAGGGTTGAGGGGTGATGGAGGGAGAGGGATGGAGGTAAAGGGAGAAGTGGTAGGTAGAGAGGGGAGAGGGAGGGGGAGAGGTGGAGAGGTGGAGCACGGGGGAGGAGGATGGGGGGAGTGGGAGACGGTGGAGGGAGATGGGGAGGGGTGAGTGAGAGGTGGAGGGAGGGGGAGGGATGGAGGGCAGGATGGAGATGGAAGGAGGTTGAGGTATGAGTGGGAAGGAGAGAGGACGAGAGTGAAGGGAGAGGCGGATCATGGGTGAGTAGGATTGGGGGAGTAAGAGGGAGGAGGGGGGAGGTGGAGAGAGGGGAGTCAGGGAGCGAGGAGGGGTTGGAGGGAAAGGAGGATGAGGGGAGGGGGGGAGGGGTGAGGGAGGGGGTAGGTGGGGGCAAGAGGGAGGGGTTATGGGAGAGGGAAGGATTGAAGGGGGGCAATGAGAGGGAAGGAAGAGGGGGGAGGGAAGGGGGAGTTAAGATATCAAGGGTGAGAGTGCAAAGCGGGGGGAGGGGTGGAGAGGGGGGGGAAGAGGGGGAGAGGGACGCAGCGAGAGGGGAAGGATGTATATGGAGAGGGGGAGGGGAGGAGGCAGAGAGTGGGCGAGAGGAGAGGGGGGTAGGGAGAGGGAGACAGAGGAGGAGGGATCGAGGGGGAGACGAGAATATAAGGGAGAGTAGGGGGGTTAGATACTAATGAGAGAGGGAGGGGAGTGAGAGGGGAAGAGGGGGGAGGAGGGGGAGGGGGAGGTAGGGAGACGGGGGAGCAAGGGAGGGGGAGAATTAAAGAGGGGAGGGGGTGTTGTGAGATTTCTAGAGTGGAGAGGGGAGGGAGGGGGAGGGGGGAGATAGAGGGAGGAATGGAAAGGGAGGTGGGGGGAGGGGGAGAGGGGGGGAGGAAGAGGGAGGAGTGAAAGGGAGATAGGGGTAGAGGGGGGGAGGGAGAGGGAAGAGAAGGAGGGATATAGGGGGAGACGGGGCCATTGGGGAATGAGGGTGGAAGGAGGGATGGGGGGAGTGGGAGGGGGATAGGGACGCAGGGAGATGTACATAGCAAGAGATTGATGGGGAGAGGGAGATAGAGAGGGAGGGGGATAAGGGGAGATGGAGGAGAGCGAGGGGGAGAGAGAGAGGGGGAGATGGAGAGGGGGTGTGGGGGGAGATTGGTAGGTGGACAGGAAGAGGGAGGGAGAAAGGGAGAGGGAGGGAGAGAGTATTGGGAGGCAGGGGGTAAATAGGGAGAGATTTGTATGGTGGAGAGGGGAGGGAGGGGGAGGTGGAAAGGGGAGGGAGGGGGAGGGGGGGAGAGGGGGGGAGGGAGAGGGAGGAGTGTAAGGGAGGGAGCAAGAGGGAAAGTAGGAGAAAGGGGAGGGAGGGTGTGGAGAAGGGGGAGAGTGAGAGGGGGGGTGAGGGGGGGGGAAGGGGATAGGGTTAGAGTGGGGAGTGGGGGAGGGGTGAGAGGTTGAGGGAGAGGGAATGTTTGTATGGTGGTAAGTGGGGAGTGAAAGGGGGAGGGGGGGAGAAATTCGATTGGTAAGGAGGGAGAGGGCGATGGAGAGGGAGAAAGAGGGTGAGTGGGAGAGAGGTGGGGATATAGAGAGAGGGGATAGGAGACAAGGGGAGGATGCAAGGGAGAGGAAGGAAGAATGTAAGGGAGGAGTGGGAGAGGAGGCATAGGGAAGGGGGAGGGAGGTGGAGAGAGAGAGAGAGAGGTATGGAGGGGGGTAGGGGGATTGAGGGATGGGGAAGGGATATGGGAAGAGGGAAGGAGGGAGTGGTAGGGGGGATGGAGAGGGAGCTATGGAGAGGAAGGGAGGGAGAGGGGGTGGAAGAGGATGCACAAGGGGGGAAGGAGAGGGAGGAGGGGGGAGGGTGGAAGAAAGTAGATTGGGGAGGGTAAAAGAGGGTGAGTGGGAGAGAGGTGGGGATATAAAGACAAGGGGGAGGAGCCAAGGAAAGGAGGCAAGGGAAAGGAAAGAAGAATGTAAGGGAGGAGTGGGAGAGGAGGGGTAGGGAATGGGGAGGGAGGTGGAAATAGGGGGGGGGAGGGGGGTAGGGGGGATTGAGGGATGGGGAGGGGATATTTGGAAGATGGAAGGAGGGAGTGGGAGGGGGGATGGAGACTCAGTACCCCTCACTTTCCTCCTGCACTGTTCGAAGAAATTAACAGAAATATCACTAGTAAAATTTATAAAAAAAATTGAAGTTAAGATAATATCTTGGTCAAATCTTCTCAAGGATATTACAGTGGTATCAGAGCACTTTCCTCCACCCCTATGGAAAGAAAGAAGCTCACTGATGGAAGGAAGATTGAAGATCTTCTCATAGAGGCAAAATGTGGCTCCTACCAATTAGTGAAGAAGAAGAATTTATTTTTGAGCCATATGAAGAGGAGCCTTTAACCCCTGTTGGAAATTCTTATTTGCACAAAGTTGAACATGATTTCCTTGATGAACAAATGTTTGAAGAGAACATAGGAAATGACCTACCTATGACTAAAGGGTTTATGAAGGAATACTCAAAAGAGGTAACCCTAAGAAATCCTATGAGTACTTCATGGAGTACTTTGCCTTGAAGAAGGAGGTTCAGAAGTCCCTGACCTTTAGAGACTATTGTGATTTAGAAATTCAAAGTTTGTTCAAATACCCCTACAATAGTGATAGCAAAAGAAGGATTGCACATATGGTTGATGGTGTGTGCAAAGAATTCAAGGCAAGATCTTTACCCCTAGGAGCTAAGATAGAAGAGAGGAATAAAGATGTGTCCACACGGCCAGGAAAAATCAAGGGAGTAAACCAAGAGCCACCTAGTTCTTCTGGTGGAGAAGAAGCCAAAAAAAAATAAAGATGAATTTACAACCCTACATATGGATCCATCCCAATCTCAGGGAAAAGGAATCAAGAAGGAAGTTTCATCAAGGCCACTTGCAGGGCCAAGCATTGCGAGACTGTTTGGTTTTTCTTCAAGAAGGAAGTCCAAAGGTTGTGATTTGAGCACCACACAATGTGGAGAGACATCAAGTTTCTTGGAAAGAAATGACCAAGAAGACCTTGTTGGTGCCCCATTACTCCAAGAAGTGGATGAAGAAGGTCAATGCACAGTAGAAGATCCAGCAGTCAAACACTTGATTGTTGGTGATGAGGGAGGTAAAATCACTCTCGATATTTTAATGGTTGATTTCAAAACAAGTGCAAAAGAAATGGGACAGATTGATGAAGGTGAGACATCTTTTGGATCTGATCCAAAGGAAGAACATAATTCAGATTTACACTCACCCCTGGAGCCTCACCAGGAAGAAGAAATTGAGCACATCTCAGTAGGGTGTGAAGCAGAGAAATGGGTGGATGAACAAGCCATCAAAATTCCACCACATAAGGAGGAGAAAATGACACATGGTGAATTAGTAAATTCTGATTTTTATGTGCCATTATGTCAGTCTGATATGGCATCCATTTCCATTGAAAAGGATGAAAGCGGTATGAAGGCTGAAACCTTAAGAGAAGATCTTTTTGTTGCATCAAGGATGAATGAGCACTTATGTTGCAGCCTAGATTATGTTTTTGAGGACCTGAAAGATGAAAATATTGCAGCAGAAACATATAGATCAGATTTCAAAACTTCAAGTGCATCGCATGAAATTGATCCGGTGATGGGAAATGAAGAGGAGAAACATCTGCAAGGACCTCATCTTCTTGCAGGATCTTTAAAGATGGATGAACAAAATATCCAAGAAGCCCTTCAAACCCTCAATTACACACATTCCTTAATGAATAACCTTTGTTGGAATTTGGGGGAGTAGTCTTCCATGAGAGACATGGAAGAATTTCAGGAAGCCATGGCAAGCATAAAATGTAAATTCTTGAACCTGCTTTCTGATAGAGATAGTGTATTGGAGCTTGTAGAATTGTTTCATGGTACATCCTTGAGGGATGATAAAGAGATCAGCAAGCTCAATGATGAATTAATGGCCACCTGAGATTCTTTAAGAAGCGCTCAAAATGCCCTCCAAGAATCCAAGACATAAATATTGCAGCTTCATGAAAAGTTACAAAGATCCCCCCTACCCTCCTACACACCATTCAATCAACTTCATTCGGCTGAAAGAATTCTTGAACATAGGGAGGAACCTCATGAGATGGTGGATCATGAGGATCATTCATTTTTATATGTGCTTGTGTTACACCCAAAATCTACCCATCATGAGATTCAGTGTATACACCCCTTGAATCATCTTGACTAAGTAATTGACCTGGAAGTATTTGTACCCAGTTGTACTGGGTTTTTAGAGGTCGTCGCAGGTTGCACTCATGCAACATGTGACGTCGCAGCTTGCTTCATTACAGGGTGCGACGAAGTCATTTAATGGGAAAAAATAGCTTCTTCGAAGTTCTTCTTGAGACTTGCTAACTTGGGGCCCTATCCCTGACCTCTAGGGGAGTTGGTACTCAGTTCCTAACACCTTGGTAGGATCCCCTATCTCTCTCCTACCATATCTCAACCTATCCTATCCATACCCTATCCACTTATTCCTATATAAGAGAATCTCTATCCCTCTCCAGTGGGAGGAAGTCTATGGTGTCTACATGCTAGTGAAATCACTCTTGAGAATACCTCTAATCATCCTTGAGAGACTCAAGCTTCCTTAGGAGGAAATGGAAAATGGCTTTGTTGGAGAAGGGCTGCAGCGTTAAGCCTTGGTTATAGTCCTATATCTCTGCTATGTACTTCCCTCTTTTTACAGTAATACAAATGCTTTCCACCAATATTATTCATGTGTGTAATAATATTGAGTAGTTTACCTGCTTAACTATTCACTTAGATCTCTTATTGTATAGATTCCCTTTACTTGTTTCTCTTGCTTCTTGTCTTGAACAGGTCTTGCAGCTTGGATCTGACAACCGTGGAACGTATAGCAGCATTCAAGAGAAAGGATTGAGAAGTGAAAGGTAAGACGTCTAGTACTCGATCCTTAAGTAGATCTAGGAAATGCATTCGTAGCCTGTCTTATTTGTTCTAGACTCGCATTGAGCTAGGGAGATCCGGCTCGCGTCTACTCGAGTGGATTGTCCGTCAAACAAATCTGGAGACCATACTGGGGACTTACATGTATTGTTCTATATTTGTCAATATGAGAGTCATTTTCAGTTGATTGCTTGACACAAGCCTTTTTTTTTGTCATTTGCTTCTTATAACTGATTCCACTGTCAGATCTTCATCTTAAAGACTTTGATCTACTTCCTCTCAGTTTGTACTACTCATTCCCAAACCATTTCACGATTCATTGCTTGGATATTTGACCCATTTCTGGACCTAGATCTCGCCTGTCGCACCTGGGTAATGAAGACAGAGCGACACTATGTCTTTTTGGTCTTTTATTCTCTGCCTGTTAGTAACTCATCGTAGTCCTTTCATTGGCATACTACGACAGCGTCTCACCCCCCACACTAGTAAAGTGCGACGTCACACTGTGTACAAACACAGAGTGCGCCGATTTGTCAAAATTGGCATACAGGCATCCCCTCTCCATCTGTCAATATGAGTTGTGGTTTGTTGCATGAACTCCCTCTGTGCTACTAGATCCGACCAGAGACCCCATCCTTAAATTGTGTATTGAGTGTTTGGCTTTGTTTGGATTGGTTTTGGGTTCCATCTTGGACACATCTGAGAACTGGTAGTGGTGGGCACTCTTGTCCCCTCCACCTTCATCCACTCACCCTTGCATTACCTCCTCTCCTTAACTGATCTATCCACTGCATTAGATCAGTTACCAGACCTCATTCACATCATCTTTTGAGCTTTGCTTGCTTGGTTTGCTTGCTACTCTGATTTTGAGTCTTGTGTGTCTTTCAGCTTGACTGAGTGCTTGTCTTTTCTTTATTTTTCTAAGTGTGTTGAGTGCTGCAAGTAGTATTTTCTTTTCAGTCATTCCTATCTGAAATCATAGTTGTTATCAAGTTAATCTTTTGATGCATCCATTGAAAAATTAAAAGTGCTTCTTTCCCATCATTTCTCAAGCTTTATTAAAGGAAATTGTTTGCGCATTGGAAAGCTTAGCTTATGCATTTTTGGAAAAATTGAATGAATAAGTAATCAGCTATGTTTTTCTTGAATTGTAAACCTCTCATCCTCTTGAAAAACTCAAAGTGTATTTCAATTTTTTCAAAAATTGGTTCCATGCTGAAGAAAGATAGATGCATTTTTAAATTATTGTTGCTTTTAGGCCATTGAAAGTGAAATTGAAAAGCTCGCATACTCCATCTTAGAATCCTCTCTTTTCATTAGTGTTGTTTTGCTTTGAAAAGGAAAAGGAAAAAAAATTGTTGTGATTTGGATTAGTAGTGTTGTGATCTTGATGTTTCGTATAAAATGAAAAGAATGATTTTATAGTCAGACTTGATTGAATTGGGAATAGATTGCATTTATTTTGTTTTGGCAATATTATTGGAAAAAGTTTTCTCCTTCCCATAGTAAGAATTCATCGAAAGGAAAGAATATTTTGTGCATGTAGCTAGGTCCTGCATTATGCTTCTGATTATGTACTCACTCCATGCATTCACCTAACCATCCAAGATAAAAATTAATGGTAGAACTAGGTAAAATTTTATAGCAACTTGTGTGTAAGTTAGACACGTGTTTCGGCATCGTTAAGCGTGGCAGCTGTCATTATTTTCCAGCACTGTATCCCGGGGTATTGTAGTTTTCCATGTACTTATCGGTATATCGAGCTCCTTCACGTACCCACCAAGTACCATAATCCATACTTGGCGTATATCGAAGGGTGTATCACGTACTCAGTAGTATATCGGAAGGTCTCTTTCCAAACGATTGTGCATTAGACAGCACCACTATGGATTTGAGCTCTCACATACCTTGCATATATCGGGAGACACCACTAGGATTCCTAAAACCAACTGAGTTAACCATTTGGATGTCTTGGCAAAGCAATAAACCGAGAACAACACTCGGGGATATTAGCACGCACGTACTGTCCAGTTAATCGGGTATGCAGGAAAGGGTACAATCCCAATCCTCCTTGTCATGTCATATTGTTGGACCCTGCAATATATAGTGGTTTGTGATGCCTTGATAATCCCGTGAGGTTCCAGAATTTTGAATCCACTCTGTCACATAAGTCTACTTGTTGCCTTAGTTTGAGTAGGTTTTTCTGGACTGCTTTTATTTTGTAGTATACCCTTAGCAGAAACGTTTTTTCAGCCATCCTGGTTGACTTTCCTGACATTCTCGAGGATTTTCCTTGGAGAAGGTCCCGTAGGATCTTAAACTTATCACCCAAATATCCCCTTAACCCGGAGGTTATTTCGAGGGTAAGAATGGATCAGCATAACACGGTCGTAGTCACTAAAGTGGAAAACCCCACTTTGAACATTGGAGGACATTTGTTTCCACATACTCCTCTGGATTCACCCGCCTCTCACCCCCCACAGGGTGAAGAGGCGGACATTTCTACTTCACAAGATGATACCCTCCTGACAGTTATTCTAGGATAACCTAGATCATTGGGATGGATAAATCAACCCCAAGATGACCCCACAGCAGCTGCTGGTCCTTCAGCAACTTACTGGACATCTTCTACTGGTCACCCAGTGGCTCATTTTTCCATCGCATCCCCACCCAACTGGACTACTCCAAAACTCTCTAGACCCATCTACAGGCCCGACCCCGCCGAAATATTTGGCCCTATTCATGATTGTCTGGAATTATTATGTATTCGGGGTGATGAACTTCGAAGGCAAAGTCTCTAGCAACGACCTGGGTATGGAGACACCTCAATTCATCTAATATATTTTGGATCACCAGAACCATCTTCCCACCATGCGACCATTAATGAGACTGGTCAACCCTCGCAATAGTCCAGTCATGCACTTCAAGTGAACCAACCGGTTGAAGGACAACAATCCAACACATCTGTTACTACCACGGTTACTTTTCCAGCTCCTCCCCCACCTCAAAATTCACGGGGAGGATACTCCATTCCCCCGGATTATCTCATTGGTAACGTTGTTACTACGGTAGCTAATCAACAACCTATGTTGGTTCAACCTTTGAATAGTAGTCAGCCTATTGTGGCTGGGGGGAAACCCCCATTTCCTAACCAGAACGTAGGCGGTGGAATCCCCAACGGACCTCCCGTTGGACCTCCTCAACCCGCTAGACCATCCACCATGGGGTTATCTCATGTTGGGGGGGCATCCAATGTAACTCAACCCTCATGGATTCAAGTGTATCCAGGTTCCGTTAACCCTGTGTCGGGTCAATCTAATCTTAGAAACGCACCATACAGGATACCTTATCCCAAAAATCCCTACACTCTATGGGGGCAAAATCCTGTTTTATAATATGGACCCCAACCAACTATCCCTCAAGCACCACCACCCCCACCTCCTACTGGAGGCGACGGACCCCCACCCAAATTTGGAGGAGGCGGACCTCTACCTTCCGGCAGAGGTCCAACTCATTTTTCCAACAACGGCCCCCACCCTTCCGGCAGTGGTGGGAATGGTCAACCACCCCCCCCAGGAGGAGGCGGCAGAGGACCACCCTATTATGGTGGGGGAGGACATTTTCCTTCTGGTGGTGGAGGTGGTCCACCACCCCCTCCAGGCGGAAGTGGTGGCAGATCTAATTATTATGGTGGCAGTAGTGGTAGTGGAGACCCTCATCCTTTCGGTGGTAGAGGTGGTGGGGGCCCCCATCCTTCTGACGGTGGAGGTGATCTACCACCCCCTCCAAGTGGAGGCGGTGGCGGCCCACCTTATTACAGTTATGTACCTCCACCTCCTGTCGGCGGTGGAGGTGGACCTCCTCCTCCTCCTGGTAGTGGTGTCGAACCTCCACTTCCTCTCGGTGGTGGAGTTGGACCCCCACCTTATTGGAATGTACCACCTTATGGTGGCAGACCCCCTTACGGTTTGGGTGGCACACCCTCCTACGGTCAGTTTACTCCATGGTCACCCTTTAATCAGTCAATATAAGGTCTTACCGGTCCTTACATGCCTTACCAGTACCCGCAGCCTAATCAACAACTGCCCTTTTTGGCTACTTTGGACCTACCTGATCTGTCTCGACTGACAAATGACCCCATCTACCATGGGACCAATTGGCCCCCGATTCCAGTAAAACTCCCCTCGGATATCCCTAAGTTTGAAGGCAATCCGGACGAGGATCCTAAACACCATGTGATGACATACCATTTATGGTGTTCATCCAACTCTCTGATGGACGACTCGATCCATCTGAGATTATTCCAATAGACTCTCACTAGTTCGGCTGCCAAGTGGTATATCGAATTGGCAACTCATTCTTTTCATGATTTCAGTTCTCTGGCTATGAGCTTCTTAACTCATTTCCAACTGCCCATACGGTACGAAACTGGTACGGACCTTCTCACCTCTCTTCGTCAGAATACCGCTACTCATATCTCTACTCATATACATGAGTGGCAGAGGAGAAGACGCTTGATTAAGGCTCCCATTCCAGATGAACTCCTAGAAGATTGGTTTATGAAGTCTCTCATCCCTCACATAGCTCGATACGTCGCCATGGGCAGTGCTGTCACCAAAGAACAAGCTATCGGTCGTGCCCATTACCTAGACTTAATCTATGCTCAATCGGGCACCCTGTTTGAAATTATTCCCGACTCACCCCGCGACACTCATGACCCTACGAAACCTCCCAAGGGACCCCAAACTGATGGCATCATTGGATCCCTTACCACCAAGCCTGTTGGATCGTCGAGCCTTCATGGTTCCTCCCCATTACCAACTCAGGCCGGGAACAACACCACCAAATCAACCATTCTTGTTGTAACTAAAGAGGTGAATTCTGTCCAATCAGCTTCATCTCAGAAGTCTGGCGGTAAGAAGAAGAACAAAGGGAAACCTAAGAGTCTCCCACCAAGCAAGAACAAAAAAGCACTCCTGACAACACCAAACAGAAATGGAAACTAAAGTATCCTTGTTTACTGTGCGGAGATGATCACTTCTCTAAAGAGTGTCCTCATAGAGACGAAGTCCAAAAGTTTCTTAGAGGTAAAACGACTCCCGCAGTCCTCAACGATCTGTTTCCCACTCAGAATCAGCAAATGATTGCTCAACCCCCCCATCCCAGGGGGAACCATCCAATACCGAGCATGTTCTCATGGTGCCTAACGAGACGATCAATTTGAATACTCGCTCGCGATCATACGACCCGGTCCCTTCGAAGGAACCTACTGGAAGTAATGCTGAAAAAGCTTCCAACTCCATACCTAATGTCACTGTACCGTTAGCTTCTCTCACCATTGAGAAGCCATCCTTAGATTCGATATTGCAACCACCCAAGAGCACAATCCGGAAGCCATTTTCAATCCTAATGCTCGGGTAGCGCAAAATTATAATATCGTTGAGGACTTGGCACAAGATCCTTGCGCCATGTCTACCCTGGAAGTTTTGCAGAATTGTCCTAATCAATGCAAAACTCTCCTTTTAGCCATTCATGCAGTTGACCCCAATTATTTGAATACCATCATGTTCCGACTTGACTACTTCAAACCGAGGCTCTCCCACCAGCTCGCATTCCAAGTCCCTGCGAACATTGCTGGGAAGATTGTCCATCGTAACCTTTTAGACGAAGGCACCTCTACTTCTGTCATGTTGATCGCATGTTGGAGAGCCATTGGCTCTCCTGAATTGAATCGTTCTCCTACCACGTTGAAAGCATTCGACGGACGTGGCTTTCAACCTCATGGGATCTTACAAGCTCTTGCATTTGAGTTGGGTGGAAAGACCGTAACCATTAACATGGAAGTGGTCTTGACCCCAATAAATTATAATCTCTTGCTTGGTCGCAATTGGTTTTACACCATGTAGGCGGTAGCCTCTTCAGTCTTCCACGTAGTACGATTCCCCCATCAAGGACGAATTGTTACTGTCGACCAACTAGATTTTTGCACACCGGACACTACTGCTCATCCTGGTGACCACATTCCTTCCATTGGACAGACATCAAAATAGTATGAGAGTATAGGGGTTGGCCTGCTGAAATATTCATCCCTCATGGGCGTTTTCCCACTTTCGGACCCCCCTAATCATGCTGCCTCAGTGAACATGATCTCCACAGAGATTTCATCTCGCCTCGCTGATACTTGGCTTTTTTGATGTATATGTAACTTTGGAATGTATTTCACCTATGTATTTCATCTATGTATATTGTACTCCTATAGAGATGTTGTTATTCCTCTATATGGAAGTGTCGTCATTTGTATTGACAAGTGTCGCAAGTGTCGTAACTTGCCGATGGGTTATTAGACCACCATGTGTGGGGTCGGCCCTGATTAAGTTAACCATGGGTTATTAGACTGAGTTAGACAAGTCGGCCCTGTTGGTTTATTTGGAAAGACGGGGTCTGTATAAATAGAGATCGGGAGATCTCTATTTCATCATATCATTACTCACTCTTCCATCACTCTGAAAGTGGTGCACATGTGAGGAGGAGGATCATCTGCTAGGAGAAGACTATCTCTTGTACTTTGGTTGTACTTTGGTTGTACTTTGGTTGTACTTTGGTTATACTTTGGTTGTATCATTGCTCTTTCTATCTCTGAGGAAGTTGTGGGGTTTTTCACCTTTATGGTTTTCCCGAGTGAAACTTTGTGTGTCAATTGTCTCATGTCATTGCTTGGTGTGATTGATATGCATTGTTATGATTGATATGTTGTAAATGTTATTCTCTTAGTAAAGATCCTAGAGTATTGTGAATTAATGCTCAAAACTTAACATGGTATCAGAGCTAACCTGAGAAGAAGACATTGTGCAGTGGCGGAAAATAGGGTTTCTTGTTTATTAGGTTTCTCTCCACATATTTTGGAAAAGTAGTAGTGTAGATTGACTCTACTCATCAAGGAGAATCTTTCTGTCCAATTAGAATTCAATTCTGAGAACTTTCAGTTTTGGCCCTAAACATTAGGGTTTCCACAAAAATAGGAATTTCTGAAATCTGAAGAATAGCTGGAAGCTCCTTGGAAAAATCGAAGTTTAGAGCTTTGGATCGATATTTTTGGTTGGTTGAAGCTCCAGGAAACTCAAACCCTAATTCAAGGTCCTCCCTAGTGAATCTAGGAAGACTAAAAGGCATTTATGAAGGGTGAAACTTTGCAGATCTCAAATTTTGAATATACCATGCTAATCAGCTCATCAAGGCACATATTTCTTTGCTTTCAAAAATTTGAAATTCACATTTTGAATTTTTAGGGTTTCTCTGACAAACCCTAATCCGGGACCAGATCCAGTTTTCAGCAAATCAAGTGGTAAGACCTAAATCTCTTCTATTTCCATTTGAAGTAATCTTGAAAGATGTCTCACCACACCAAGCTTGATGATAAGCTTGAAGGGGCTGATAACTTCCGAGCATGGAAGTATAGGATTGGGTTAATCCTGGAAGAAAATGAGTTGGACACTTATATAAGTGAAGAGGTCCCTGTCCCAGAGGGAGAAGAGGCTAAGGCTCTTCACAAAAAGAACTTGGTCAAGGAAAAGAGTATTATTGTTGATTCTATCAAGGATCATCTCATCCCACATGTGTCATCTCTGAAGACACCCAAGGAGATCTTTGATTCCCTTACCAAGCTATTTGAAGGGAAGAACATAAATCGGAAGATGACCCTGCAGAACCAATTGAAAGGGGTAAAGCTTTAGAATGGAGAGACCATTCAATCCTATTTCTCTAAGGTATCTCAGATCAAAGAGAAACTTGAAGCTATGGATGAAGTGGTGGAGAATGGTGAAATTGTCATGACCACTCTAAATGGCCTACCTAGGTCATGGGATTCCTTTATTCAAGGAATTTGTGCAAGAAGGAAGTTGATCTCCTTCAATAGACTGTGGGAGGAATGTTCACAAGAAGAGGCTAGGCTTGTATCCCGAGAATAAAATATGGGAAGTGAAGATCAAGCTCTCACAGCTCACACCAAGAAAGGCAAGTCCAAGAGAGATCCATCTCACTTCAAGAAATCTTCACACCACCATCACAATAGAGAAAGGAGAATATGTTTTACCTGTAATGAGAAGGGACATATTGTTGTAAATTGTCCCAAGAACAAAAAGGACAACAACAACTTCAACAAGAAGAAAAAGGGCGGCAAAAGAAGGTACCATTCTCATGCTGCTGAGGATGATGAACCTCCAAAGAAGAAGGTTAAGGCAGAAAGTGATGATTCATCAAGTGAAGATGAATATGTTCTAATATCTGCTCTCACAAGTACTATCTCTCATGGATGTAATGATTGGCTCATTGATAGTGGGGCTTCCAAACACATGACTACGTTTAAAGAATCCTTTGCTAATCTATCTGAACATGAGTCACCCCATAAGGTGAAACTTGGGGATGACTATCAATATCCTATCAAAGGAAGTGGTGAAGCCTCCTACAACCTAGACTTTGCAAAGTCTTTGAAGATGAAATATGTTCTATATGTACCTGGGCTTAAGAAGAACCTACTCTCCATATATGCATTGGATGCAAAAGGCATTAAGGTTTCATTTGTAGATGGCCAAGCACTCATGTGGCCAAAGGGTAAGACCATAGATGATGGAGTAGTGATTGGAGAGCAAGAGGGAGGATTGTACAAATTGAAGGGACAACCTGAACATGCTATGGTGACATGAAGACAAAGATTCATCCATAGTCATGGATCACATAGAGGTATGTATAATTTGGTTTTGCAAAGGTTAACTTATGAGTTATGCAGGTCATTGAAGAGAACAAGAAATTGCTAGACATAACTAGCAAATATGATGACCAGGTATGTTTTTCCTATATCAAAGGATCTTATACTTTTGTATGATTGATAATGATTACTCATGAAGTTACAAGTTTGAGTAATATAGGGTTTATTCATATTATGTCTCTTACCTTGATTGATGATATGACTAACCAGAAGAGTTCTATAGTCAAATATGAATATGCATGAGTAAGAGAAGTCTTCCCTGAAACCTTGAATGATAATGCTTACTATCTGTGTTTGAAATGATCATGACTATACATGTTTAAGATTATTTTGTTTTGATAGTATACTAATGAATGTATGATTATGTATGAGATCTCGAGGATAACACAATGATGATACTCGTAAGCATGCATAGTGATTAAGGATGGATATAAGTTCAAGGACAAGTAATCCAGGAAGCAAAGATCAAGAGTGAGCACACTCCAGTAGTTCATGCAAGGAAGCAAAGATTGAGAGGGAGTCCACACAACAAACAAAGATAAGTATTTAAATTGTCATTTCTTGTATATTTGATTGTTTAAATAATATTGTTCAATGATGTATATACTTATGTTCCTAGACTTAGGTTGTGTATTATGCATATTAGAATAATTGCATTAATGAACAAAATACTACTAATATGCAAGTAATGGGTAAGTGGTCTATGGTACTGTACAACATTCCATTTCTACTTATCTAGGATGAAAACTCTTTGCTGACATGTTGGGAGTTGTGCACACTCTTAACAATGTTCTAGTAGAGATTGGAAGGCATCTAGAAAGTTACGGGATATGGATAAATGTTGTATTGAAGCATTGCATGACTGTATGACACATTTCCTTATGTGTAAAAATTTGTTCTGAAAACTATGAGATGTTTCTAATCATGCAATTTAACTTTCTTTGTAGGAAAGATCGTGTACAATCACCTACAAAAGAAGGACTACAACATTTGTTCAACAACAAAGTTATCTATTGAGGATATTGAAGATATTGAAGTTCCCGGGATTCAGGAAGAATACCATGATCGAGGAGTACCAGTCGATCATGAAGAATAATGTTTGGGATGCAGTCCCAAGACCTGAAGGGAAGTCTGTGGTGACTTCCAAGTGGATCTACAAGATCAAGCATGCTTCAGATGGCAGCATAGAAAAGTACAAAGCAATATTTGTAGCTTGTGGCTTCTCCTAGAAAGAGGGGATAGACTATGAAGAAACTTTTGCTCCTATATCCAGGTACACTTCCATCAGATCAGTACTTGCTCTGGCTGCAGTGATGAAATGAAAGATACACCAGATGGATGTCAAGACAGCTTTCTTGAATGGTGTAGTCGAGGAGGAAGTGTTTGTGGAGCAGCCACTTGGTTTTGAGACACGTGAAAGAGAGTCATACGTGTGCAAATTGAAGAAAGCCTTGTATGACTTAAAGCAAGCTCCTAGGACTTGATATGGTAGGATGGATAGCTTTCTATCTAGTTTGGGCTTTACCAAAAGTAAAGCAAATTCCAACCTCTACTACAAGGTTGAGGAAGGCAATCTAGTGATACTACTTCTATATGTGGATGATCTGTTTGTTACAAGAGAAGATAGTTTGATTGTTGATGCCAAGAGGAATCTTGCTGCTGAGTTCGAGATGAAGGACTTGGGGATGATGCACTACTTTCTAGGCATGGAGGTGTGGTAGAGTGCACATGGAATATTCCTTGGACAAGGGAAGTATGTAGTAGAGATCCTGAAGAGGTTCAGGATGATGGACTGCAAAGCCATGGCCACACCTATGGCATCGAACCTAAAGCTTCGATGTGATGCTTCATCTGATCCGGTTGATGTCACTATGTATCGTCAAATGATTGGTTCCTTGATGTACCTGACGAACACTAGACCAGATATTTGCTTTGCAGTGAACACATTGAGCCAGTTCCCGATGGATACCAGAGGTGTTCACTTGATTGTTGTAAATCATATTCTGAGGTACTTGAAGGGTACAATTAACTATGGGCTCAAGTATGATGCAAATCAAAAGTTTAACCTACAAGGTTATGTTGATTCAGACTGGGCAGGCAGTGCTGTAGATAGGAAGAGCACATCTGAGTGCTGCTTCAGTATGGGATCAGGTGTGATCTCTTGGTTTAGCAGGAAGTAGTCCTCCGTAGCACTAAGTACAGTCGAAGTAGAGTATGTTGCAGCTTGTTCGGCTATTTGTGAGGCAGTATGGATGAGGAAGCTACTGTCTGAGTTATTTGATCTCCCGTTGGATGCTACTGATATCTTTTGTGACAACCAGAGTTGTGTGAAGCTGTCTGAGAACCTGGTGTTCCATGATAGGTCAAAGCACATAGAGATAAAATATCACTATATCAGGGATATGGTGCAGAGAGGAGCAGTGAAGCTCTTGTATGTTGCGACGGATGAGAAGGTTGCAGATGTGCTGATGAAGCCACTAGCCAGAGTGAAGTTCGAGTACTTCAGAGAGAGGCTTGGTGTTCTTCAGATTGATGACACTTCGAGGAAGAAGTGATGGACACATTTGCAAGAGCCATTCGAAGCATGGTGAGAAGAGGATCCTTCCATGGCTGTGGATGTAAGCACTGGATGATGAGCATCAGGATGATGCTCCAGTTACTACTCTATATATGCATCATGTTGGATGTTTGTCATGATCAGTTGGATCATGTATATGTATATGGATCATGTTGGATGCTTGGACCATGTATTTGTATATGTATCAAGTGGATACGTTGTATGATCAGGTAGATCATGTATGTTGATATATATCAGGTGGATACATTGTATGATCAGGTGGATCATGTATCTGTTTATGTATCAGGTGGATACATTATATGATCAGGTGGATGCATTATATGATCAGGATGATCATCGATGAAGAGCTTCAATATGTTGCTCCAGATGACATGCATCAGGATGATGTAGTGATGATGATCAGGATGATCATGTGTGCATCAGGATGATGTATGGTGAGTATCAGGTTGATACTCTGTGGTCGTGGATAGGTTGTGCAGATGAGCACGTAAGTTGACTTGGGAGATATGACAGGTAGAGCTATGTGCTCGTAACAGCCTGGGATGCTACAACCAGGTTTTGTGACACACGTAATAAGTCCTGAGGATTCCATAGTATGGCCAGTGATGAAGACCTGTAGGTGGTGGGCCTACATCTAGTATGAAAAAGGACTGGCTCTGTAGAACTTCCTATGACGAGTAGATCGGAAATTGATTGAGATAGAAGCAACAGTGATGATGATGATGATTCGATGACAATGATCCAGTGATGATGATCCAGAGAAGAATACTTGCGCTAGCAGATCTGTGTCGAGAAATACCTTCCTAGTTAAGAGGGAGTGTTGATGTATATGTAACTTCAGAATGTATTTCACCTATGTATTTCATCTATGTATATTGTACTCCTATAGAGATGTTGTTATTCCTCTATACGAAATTGTCGTCAATTGTATTGACAAGTGTCGCAAGTGTCGTAACTTGTCGATGGGTTATTAGACCACCATGTGTGGGGTTGGCCCTGATTAAGTTAACCATGGGTTATTAGACCGATTTAGACAAGTCGGCCCTATTGGTTTATTTGGCAGGACAGGGTCTATATAAATAGAGATCGGGAGATCTCTATTTCATCATATTATTACTCACTCTTCCATCACTCGGAAAGTGGCGCACAGGTGAGGAGGAGGATCAGCTGCTAGGAGAAGACTATCTCTTATACTTTGGTTGTATCATTACTCTTTCTATCTCTAAGGAAGTTCTGGGGTTTTTCACCTTTATGGTTTTCCCCAGTGAAACTCTGTGTGTCAATTGTCTCATGTGATTGCTTGGTGTGATCGATATGCTTTGTTATGATTGATATGCTGTAAATGTTATTCTCTCAGTAAATACCCTAGAGTATTGTGAATTAATGCTCAAAAATTAACAGGCTTGTACCAGATGAAGCCACAACACACCTGAATGGAAACACCATACCTCTTTCACCCACTGAACGCATTTATGAGGCCATCCAATTAGCATCGGAGGACCATTTAACTTTGGCCTCCCCATCCTGTTCTCTACGACGGACATCATCTCTACCTGATCTCTTATTTTGGACTTTTCATTCGGACGAGTCCATCATGGAAGTTATGAACGTTGATGATGGTCCGTGGGATGACCTCCACCATAGGTCATCTTTTCTCCCACCTTTGGAGTAAATAGAGGACAACATTAGTACCATATTCTCACCGGATATCTACCTATTCCCTCATTCCCCCATACTTACATGTCTTTCGGACACTGAGGACAACTTGGCCAACATTGAGCCTACCACCCTGATAGACATTTCGGTGAAACCTGGTATAGTGGAACACATTCACATCGACCAGAAGTGTTCCCCTGAAGAAATATCTACTGGCACGGCCTTATTCAAGCAATTTCGAGACGTATTTGTTTGGTCCTATGAAGAGATTCCTGGGATAGACCCCGCGATTGTTTCTCACAAAATAAAAACCTATCCCAACATCAAACCTATCCACCAAAAGTTGCGACCGGTACACCCCCGGACTGCATCAATCAAGGCAGAGATTGAAAATCTCTTAAAGGCTAGTTTCATTTATCCTGTCCCATTGATGGATTGGGTCTCAAACGTCGTCCCTGTGAACAAAAAGTAGGGCACCATTCGCATCTATGTCGATTATCAAGACCTTAACCGGGCTTGTCCAAAAGACAACTACCGGACCCCATTCATCAACCAGATTATCGAAAACTATGCCGGAAGTGTCATCTTCTCATTCATGGATGGATTTTCTGGTTACAACCAAATTGAGATCAACCCAGCCGACCAACACAAGACAGCTTTCATCTGCCCGTGGGGAACGTTTGCATACCGCAAACTCCCGTTTGGCCTTAAAAATGCTGGTGCCACATTTCAGCGGGCTATGTCGTATGCCTTCCATTACATTAAGGACTTTGTGTAACCTTACCTGGAGGATCTCCCTGCTCACTCAAAACAGCGCGAGTTCCACATTGATCATTTGACAGCCATTTTCCTCAGATGAAGACGATATAATATCTGTCTGAATACTCATAAGTGTATCTTTTGCGTTGAATCTAGATGCCTCTTAGGATTTATCATCTTGAAGGATGGGATCCATATTGATCCCTTAAAGGTGGAGGCCATCATCAACCTACCACCCCCGACCGATGTGACGGAACTTCAAAGTCTCCAAGGGAAGGCAACTTATTTAAGACATCTTATTTGCAATTTCGCGGAGAAGACTCAGGGGCATATGAAACTGCTTAAGAAGGATGTCCCATTCATCTGGGACGACCAAGCTCAAAAATCCTTCAACAGTATCAAGCATGCCATCACGCATGCCCCCATGCTCCAACCGCCCAATTATTATCGATATTATATCTTATATCTCGCCGCTTCTGCTACCACTATCGCCATGGTTTTGGTACAAGAGGATCAAAACGCCCAGGAACATGTAATATACTATGCGAGTAAGGGTCTCACTGACACTGAAACTAGATATTCACATGTCGAAAAACTTGCTTTCATGGCGATCATCGCCGTCCAAAATTTCTGGCACTACATCTTGCTCCGCACTACCACCATCATCGCAGACTCGAACCCCATGTACCACGTGCTGACACATCAGGTGCTTGGGAGCAAGTACTCAAGGTGGATCGTGATACTGCAAGAATTTGATCTTCTTTTCAAGAAATCCAAGTCAAAAAAGTATTTGGTGTTCGCTAAGCTTATCTGTGACCTTCCCCGTCCTGATGCAGAAGTTGAGCACAATGACTCTTTTCCTGATGAAACATTGTTTCTCATCAATACGACAGATCCATGGTATGGAGATATCTCTTTATATCTTCAAACCCCAACGCTTCAACCCTCAACTGTCTTGCAACAACCATCGTCGAATACGTCACCATGCAAAGTATTATCTAATCATCAATGATACTTTGTATCGCTGTGGCGTTGTGTCACGTCCCCTCCCATCCTACCAGCTAGGTGGAGAGGATCGTGACGTTAAACCGGGCAATTAGCCCCATATCCATTAAATTAAACTCATTGATACAAATACATGTATAAGGGCATGCAATAGAAACACAACAGAAATTAAGTAAATGTTGTTGATATCTAATCATACACTCAAGACTTCAGTGACAGCCAAATAAAGACCTTTGCAGAATTATAAAAGATCATATGGACATGCATAAACTTGTAAAAGCTCAGCGGAAGTAAATTCAATAGCACATCCATCATTCATTCTAATATTCATCCAATGATAATTGCCAATTTAACACACAAGAGAATACTTATCTTATACAGAAGTAGTCCCACGCAACTGGCTATGCAACTGCAACGTTCCACCCAACCGTAGGCCAGTGTGCTCCTCAATCTCTCAGCACCACTGCCACCCCCGAGCTGGGCATGATCTCTACAAGGAACCAGGGAACAGCAGACTCACACATAGCCAAGCATACACCAAAATGAGCCAATCCAATCTACAATTGGGTTTATCAGGCTGCTAGGAGATGGAAAGGAAGAGTTGCTAAGCTAGTGAGCTCCAGCACAGAGCCAGGGATAACCTTGCAAGATCTATCTAGCTTGGTACCCAAAATACCTACACACCCAGCACAAGGAAGTATTCTTTTCTCTGCTATACAGTCCCTCAAGCCATACCTTCCCTATCTAGTGCTCTCAGGGTATGCATAGAAGAGTAACCAAAGCCCTCTTGATCTTCTTGAGAGGTTGTCTCCCCCACTAGGTTTATCAAGCTACTTCTGTCCACTACCACTCCAAAACTTCAATTCACAGGTTCAAACCAAAAATGAGGATGCACACCACAGTAGAACACAATCATGGAGGCAGGATAAAACGTTTTTACAGGTAGATGCATGAGATGGGGTTTCAGCTAGCTCAGCAAAACGTGGGAACCCACAAAAACGAAATGGGAAGTTGGGGAACAACCCAGGAAGCCAAATCCGTTTTTAGTAAAACGTCCAGGGTCAATTCGGGGCAAAACGACCTCCCTCCTAGTCCCCAATTCGTGGCCTTCCTCTCCCAACTGTTATACCAGGAAAAAACGACTCCCAGGCATGGAAAAATGCAGGATTTTGATGAAAAACGTATATGGAAAGACCCAGCTAACTCCAACTGCGTGAATGAGTGAAGACTGCCCATTCCCCATGGCTTTGGGCACCATTTCGTGGGTGTTTTCTTGCCCCACAAGCAAAAACACGAATTTCCAGGTTGATGGCTTGCCCATGCACGAAAATGGCTTGCCCATACTTCTTCATTTCCAAGGCATTAACTACCTTAACCAATTTCTTGGGAGAATTAAATGATTGGGTGCATGAGACAAAATGGGTAGTTGGTGGTTTATGGGTTTCCCCATTGACACATGGATTAATACCATTGGCTCAAGGGTTTGAATAATTTCCCTCCCTATTCCTTGTAGAACCATGCCCCATCTCTTTTGTTGCATTGCATAGCCGATTGTGGATATTTTTCATTAAAATTCATATTTACATGATGTCTCATTTACATTGTGCCCATCTAGCACAAGAGTCATAAGCATCTAGTTTAATTGCCGATACATAAACGCTAAATCAATGGTGGGGCCTTGGCCTTGAGCTCCTCACCATGATTAAATATCAGTATTTACATCATTTACAATTTAATACAAAGGGGGTCAAAATGGGGACGTGACACGTTGATTCAATTCTCCGACGATGTCTCACCCACGATGAGGTTGAACGCGTTCTGAATGACTGTCACGTTGGGGCATGTGGCGGTCACCTCTCTAGGATGGCTACAGCCCAGAAGATTTTGCACGTAGGATATTATTGGCCTACTATCTTCAATGATTGTATTGAGGCCATAAAAAAATGTCCTCCTTACATACACTTCCATACGAAGAAGCGCACCCATCCCGCCCCGTTACATCCGGTTATTGCCGTGGACCCCTTCGCAAAATGGCACATTGATTTTATGCATTGTAAGCCTACCTCGGCCGAGGGGCATAGTTACATTATTGTAGCTGTAGATTACTTCGCAAAATGGGGCATTGATTTTATGCATTGTAAGCCTACCTACAATGCAAAATGGGCCGAGGCTATGCCTACATACCAAAATGACGGCAAAACCGCCTCACTCTTCATGTTCAATCATGTAATAGCGTGGTTTGGAGTTCCTCAAGCGATTGTTACCGATCATGGTTCTCACTTTCAGAACCATATGGTTGATGAACTGAGCAATAGGTTGCTTTTTCTCCATGAAAATTCAACACCCTGCTACCTGCAGTCCAATGGACAGGTAGAGGCCATTAACAAAGTCTTGAAAACTATGGTCCAAAGGATGGTAGGTACACATAAGTCCAATTGGCACAATATGCTCTTTTCTGCATTATGGGCCTACAGAACCTCCGTTAAAACCACCACAGGTTTCACTCCTTTCCAACTGGTGTATGGATTGGAGGCTGTCCTACCTATAGAGTGTGAAATTACGTCTCTACAACTCGTTGTCGAACTTCTTCCTAACACTACTGCCGAGGAAGAACATCTCCTGCACTTAGCAAAACTTGACGAGTCCCGTCGAGATGTTTCTCTTGCTAATGAAGCACACAAGAAACGCATCAAAGCTCAATACGACAAGTCAGTTGAACCTCGTATCTTCAATGAGCGTGACCTGGTCCTCACTTATGACCAGAAGCACGACAAACTAGGAGTAGGAAAGTTCGAGTCCATGTGGCATGGACCTTACATTGTCAAATGTGTTTGGGAAAAGGGAGCTTACGAGCTTGAAGACTATGACGGAATCTCTTTTGGTGAACTCCGCAATGGGCTTTACCTGAAGAGATACTATGCCTAAACCTATCCCACATAAACTTTCTTGTATATACTGTACATGGCGTATTTTTGTGTTGTATGACGCATTTATTTTTTTAGTGTCTTTAGATCTTGTTTCCACTTCTTATACCATGCTCTGTCTGCGTGTGAAAATGGCAACGTGCTATGGATTCGCGGATGGCACCAACCGGAAATACCCGTAACCTTGCCTCAACAGCCTGGGTACTATATTCCCCAACAGGTGAGCTTATCGGCTCAAGAGGAAGTTGCCTATGGTTTGCGACCAACAATGCCGTAGAGTATCAGGTGGTAATTGGAACCCTAACCAGTGCTATTTCCCCGAGTATGAACCAAATTGTCATCCACATGGATTCTCAATTAGTGGTTTCCCACCTTATCCCGGTCTACGCTATCCATGATCCCACCTTGCTCTGTCTCTTCAGACGAGTACGTCTCCTGGAAAGGTCATTTGAATCCATTCAATACCTGCACATTCCACGAGATTTAAACACAATTGTTGACTCGATGGCCAACTTCATTTTGGATTGGTACATCACACACACATCATATTCATAATATGTAAAATCATTCACGACATGTAAACAATGCACTGTATAAAATCAAACATATGAACAATATCACATCACTCATCATTTTAAAAACACATAATGTATATATCACCGAGAATGTCTGTATATATATATCATCAAAAGTAGTGCTGGTACAAAATCTGAACCATGGTGGCTTTCAGTGAGTCTCTACAAAAATCTGAAGCCTCGTAGCTTTCAGTAGTACAAAATCTGAGGCCTCTAAGCTCTCAGTACAAGTATAATAATGTCATCCGGCCTGACGCCTGGCCCGTACATCCCTAGGACGGACAGCCCTCTGTCGCTGAGTGAGGAAGCAATTTGTTATCACTCCAGGAAGATCTCTTAGGTTGTTTTCAGAGATGCCTGGTAACTTGAACTTATCTTAGAAGATGGGGTTTGTTTGGATCAAATTGGATGACTGAAATCAAAACTCACACACTCAGCACACACATAGTGACGCTCAGGGAGACAAGGCTTTGACTACTACTGTTCAGAGGGTTGCTAAAAGGTTAATGGGAGTGAATCCTTGTCGTATCAGCAAACTCATACACAGAAATTTGTATATAAATGGCTAATCACAACAAAATAAATTACATTCATGTTCAGTTCTCAAATGCCAAAACAGGATAACAACTATTGAACATAGACAAGTGAACCTACAGGTAATAAATCATCCATTGTAAATACAGAAACATAAGAAAAAGAAATCTGAAAGGCGAATAGTAAAAGAAGCTGGTATTATCTGAGAAATCACTGAAGTCTGAAAGTACAAATATGGATCAGTCTCTCCAAAATCCAACCATTGTTATACCTCAATCATGGGCTTTATATCCTTGTACAAAATGTTCAAACCCTTCGAAAGTGGGTCGAATCCTCCAAATGGAAATTCAAAAACCGTTTTTCAACAAACCAGAAAAAATCATTTTTTAATTAGCCAAACTGCTGAAAAATGGGGCTTAGAGATGGATTCGATTCTCCCAATCTGTGACACCTATAGGAAAACTGAGAGATTTTTTTGTTCTCTGACGTGTTAGGAAGAACAACCTCAGAGCGTTTTGCAAAATGACTCTCCAGTCGCTCAGAATCATCATTTGAAAATGATGACTCTACACAGAAAAACGCCATTAATTCGGCCAAACTGCTGAAAAATGGGGCTCAGAGATGGGTTCATCTCTCCACGTATGTGATACCTGTGTATAAACCGAGAGAGGTTATTGTGCATTGATACTTTCTAAGAAAAAACCTCCCTCAGATCATTGAAATTCATTTTTATTTTCCCGGTATATTCATTTCAAAAACATGTGTCAAACAGGCAAATTCTGAGCTCTGAAAATTGGGGCTCAAAGATGGATTCGATTCTCTCAACCCATAAAACCTGTAGGAAAATAGAGAGAGTTTATTGTGCTTTGACATGTCAGGAACAAAAAGTCTGAGCGTTTTGCAAAATAAGTCTCCAGTCACTCAGATTCGTCATTTGAAGATGATGATTGTTCACATAAAAACACCCATTTTCTGTAGCTATCCTTCTCTCAAAATTGGCAGGGAATATTTCTTTGTTCACCCTACAGGTACCCTCCGATATGGAAACGAAACTGATCATGACCTGTAATGCTCACTAGTCTCTGTAAAATTCCTCCAAGATGCTCGAGTCATCAGGAACTAGCTTTGATGCTCAACAGTCGATTTCTGCGTTTCGGTGCTTTCGGTAGCTATCAAAATTGGGCTCGAAGGTGGTAAGCAGCAAAAAACCCTTCATTCGGTGACTAATTAATCAACCTTAGCATTTTTCCTAAGCCACCGAATCACCCTAGGTGTTGGAAACTTGGCTCTACTTTCGGTAGCTAGGAGAGCTCTGATAATTTCATTTAAGCTACCGAAAGCAGAGCTTTCGGTAGCTTAGGAACCGTTTTACATAAGAGCTTAGCTACCGAAACCGAATCTAATGATTTTCAAACTTCATTACATGCATAAAGCTATCAACAATGAGCCTTAAGAAATATAGAAATGAATTTTCAAATGGCATCCTATCATCTAAAAATGATCAACTTGACAAATTTATTTGGGAAGATAACATCTGGCTCCTTCTCGGGGATGAAAAGCTCCCTATGAGGTTTCAAGAACCACAGATCTGATGCCTTTCCTGGATAAACAAAATACAGAACCTAGTCTAGTGTTCCATTGGGCAATGGAGTCATTTAAACTGTCACCAAATCTCTGTAAACTGTCCACAAATGTTCAACTATAAACCTGCTAGCCATGCCTTGCATCCATTGGGCTATGAAGTCTCAAATGCTGCTTTCAAAACCTGATCCAAATCCTGCAACCCTTCTCATCATTTGAAGCCAAATTACCCCTGCCAATAGTGTCTTATATCCATTGGTCATGGAGTCAGTAATACAACCACCCCCTGAACACCTTTCAAGAGCTGTCTTTATTCACACAAACTAACTGATATTTCTGCTGCAAACTGGAAGAAAGAAATGCTCAGGCAGTGAGCTTATTTCCTACCCTATACTACTCTAACAAACTCTGCAATTTGGTTAAGTAAATGATGACTTCCATAACAACCATCCAAGTAACTTCAAAACCGAAGAAACCATGTCTCTGTCACTACTTAACAACTAATGTTTGAAATGTAACAATAGTGAATAAAACTCATTCAGGAAACTATACTCAGCCGGATCAGTCTCTCCAAAATCCAACCATTGTTCTACCTCAGTCATGGGCTTTATATCCTTGTAAAAAATGTTCAAACCCTTCGAAATTGGGTCGAATCCTCCAGATGGAAAATCAAAAACCGTTTTTCAACAAACCAGAAAAAATCACTTTTTAATTAGCCAAACTGCTGAAAAATGGGGCTCAGAGATGGATTCGGTTCTCCCAATATGTGACACCCGTAGGAAAATTGAGAGAGGTTTTTGTTCTCTGACGTGTTAGCAAGAAAATACTCTGAGCGTTTTTCAGAATGACTCTCCAGTTGCTTAGAATCATCATTTGAAAATGATGACTCTACATAGAAAAACACCATTAATTCGGCCAAACTGCTGAAAAATGGGGCTCAGAGATGGGTTCATATCTCCAAGTTTGTGATACCTGTGTATAAACCGAGAGATTTTATTGTGCATTGATCCGTTGTGAAAAAAAACCTCCCTCATATCATTGAAATTCATTTTTATTTTCCCAGGATATTCATTTCAAAAACATGTGTCAAACAGGAAATTCTGAGCTCTGAAAATTGGGGCTCAGAGACGGATTCGATTCTCTCAACCCACAACAACTGTAGGAAAATGGAGAGAGGTTATTGTGCTCTGACATGTCAGGAACACAAACCTTTGAGCGTTTTGAAAAATAAGTCCCAGTCACTCAGAATCGTCATTTGAAGATGATGATGTTTAACAGAAAAACGCTCATTTTTTGTAGCTATCCTTCTCTCAAAATTGGCAGGGAATATTTCTCTATTCACCCTACAGGTACCCTCTGATCTGGAAACAAAAGTGATCATGACCTGTAATGCTCACCAGTCTCTGGAAAACGCCTTCAAGATGCTCGAGTCATCGGGAACTAGCTTTGATGCTCAACAGTCGATTTCTGCGTTTTGGTGCTTTCGGTAGCTATCAAAATTGGGCTCGAAGGTGGTAAGCTGCAAAAATCCCTTCATTCGGTGACTAATGAATCAACCTTAGCATTTTTCCTAAGCCACCGAATCGCCCTAGGTGTTGGAAACTTGGCTCTACTTTTGGTAGCTAGGAGAGCTTTGATAATTTCGTTTAAGCTGCCGAAAGCAGAGCTTTCGGTAGCTTAGGAACCGTTTTACATAAGAGCTTAGCTACTGAAACCTGTCTTTTGAAAATTTTGAAGTTAAAACCGAATCTAATGATTTTCAAACTTCATTACATGCATAAAGCTATCAACAATGAGCCTTAATAAATTTAGAAATGAATTTTCAAATGACATCCTATCATCTAAAAATGATCAACTTGGCAAATTTATTTGGGGAGATAACATATGGCTCCTTCTCGGGGATGAAAAGCTCCCTGTGAGGTTTCAAGAACCACAGATCTGATGCCTTTCCTGGATAAACAAAATACAGAACCTAGTCTAGTGTTCCATTGGGAAATGGAGACATTTAAACTATCACCAAATCTCTGCAAATTGTCCACAAATGTTCAACTGTAAACCTGCTAGCCATGCCTTGCATCCATTGGGTTATGAAGTCTCAAATGCTGCTTTCAAAACCTGATCCAAATCCTGCAACCCTTCTCATCATTTGAATCCAAATTACCCCTTCCAATAGTGTCTTATATCCATTGGGCATTGAGTCAGTAATACAACCACCCCCTGAACACCTTTCAAGAGCTATCTTTATTCACACAAACTAACTGATATTTCTGCTGCAAACTGGAAGAAAGAAATGCTCAGGCAGTGAGCTTATTTCCTACCCTATACTACTCTAACAAACTCTGCAATTTGGTTAAGTAAATGTTGACTTCCATAACAACCATCCAAGTAACTTCAAAACCGAAGAAACCTTGTCTCTGTCACTACTTAACAACTGATGTTTGAAATGTAACAATAGTGAATAAAACTCATTCAGGAAACTATACTCAGCCGGAAAAATGGGAGAGCCGAAGAAATCTGAAATTTTCAAGTTCCCTGAAATGTATGATTCCATGAATGCTACCAACGGATCTTTGAAAAGAATAATAGAAACAGGTTTATTCTCGGGAAACAGCTGCACATCATTGACTGCTTCTTTGCCAGAAGATTGATGACCTTCTTGTTCTCTTAAGATCAACTTGTGATCATCAAAAATTATAAATTTCTTTTCAGCATAATGATCACAACAGGATAACAACATAGGGTTTACATCATATGGATTAGGATCATCTAAGAACATATAATTGCCTAAGATATCATCAGTCATCATAGGCTCTTCCTAATTTACAAACTGATCATAAACTTTACACCCATACCTGTCTCTGGAGTACTCTACGAATACTGAGGAATCTGATTCTAAATATGAAATGAGCTCATGTGTTTGTTGTTGTTCCAAATCTGCTTCATATTCATTGCTTTCTTGCTCTGAACCTGAAATGTAGTGACATTCTTTTTGTTGTTGTTCCAAATCTGCTTCAACCTCATTACTCTCCTGCTCAAAATCGGAATTATACTGACCTTCGGCTTGCTTATATGCCTGCAAATTTTTAGATTCAACCTGCATTTTGATCCACCTGGATGCACGGATGTTCTCCTCTACCTCTTGAGCATCTTCAAACAAATGACTTAAGGATGAAGACTTCCTTTATAACAGAAGAAGGGCATGTTCTGAATGAAGACCCATAACATAGTATATCATGGCATCTTTCTCTGTAGGTCGGATCTCTAAAGGCAGGTCATGATAGCTGCTGTAAAACCTTCGATTGAAAACAGATAGAGATTCGTCCTTCTCTCTCTTCAAAGCATAAAAGTCAGTGAGATACAAATCAAGATATTTTTTCTCACCCCAATGCTTAAAAAAGGTATTTGACAACTCAATCCAAGAGTCAATAGAATCAGCTCTCAAAACTTTAAACCATGCAGCAGCATCTCTGATCAAAGACTTGGAGAAGAATCTCATGATCACATCTTCGTGAACAATCTGAAAATGATCAACAAAACCTTCAAAGGATTCTAGGTGTTCCTCAACTTAAACTTGGTTCTCTCCAGAAAACCGGGGAAGGTATTCATAACAATCAAGAGGATAAGGGTGAAGGAGACAGGGCAGCCTTAAAGGTTTGAGCATCTTCATTTTGATTTTAGCTTGAAAAGCAGTGGGTTGATTATGAGGAATAACAAGTTGATGGCAAGGTTCAATAATAACTGAAGATAATGAGATCTGAGAAGGCTTCGAATCACTTTCAACTTCTTCAAAGTTACCTGGGTGATCAGATTCATGAGAGGCTTGAATACAAAGCTCATCCTTCTCAATATGTTGAAGCGAAGATATCGGATCAATATCAACAACACAAGCAAGATGGATATTTTCTTCTTCTAAGGATGGATATATAAAAGAAGGTTGATGATCATCCGAAAATACAAAGCACAAGATGATCCTCTTAATGCGTGAAGCAAAAAGCAAAAATGAACTGATAAATATCAATAAAAGTTCATGAAGAAAGCTCATGAACTGATACCTGGTTTTGCACTTCAGTCCCTTCATCTTCAATCGACAGGATCCTCCCTAGTGGAGTCTTTAAACGTGGAGTTTCCAGATAGATGCTTACAACCAATATAATGCCCAGCCTTTGTCTATCATCAAAATCTGAAACTATGTCATCTCCCAGGGAAGCTTGATTCGAACTCCTGTCCCCGACAACGGCGCCAATTTGTTGTCACTCTAGGAAGCTCTCTTAGGTTGTTTTCAGAGATGCCTGGTAACTTGAACTTATCTTAGAAGATGGGGTTTGTTTGGATCAAATTGGATGACTGAAATCAAAACTCACACACTCAGCACACACATAGGGACGCTCAGGGAGACAAGGCTTTGACTACTGTTGTTCAGAGGATTGCTAAAAGGTTAACGGGAGTGAATCCTTGTTGTATTAGCAGACTCATACACAGAAATTTGTATATAAATGGCTAATCACAACAAAATAAATTACATGCATGTTCAGTTCTCAAATTCCAAAACAGGATAACAACTATTTAACATAGACAAGTGAACCTACAGGCAATAAATCATCCACTGTAAATACAGAAACATAAGAAAAAGAAATCTGAAAGGCGAATAATAAAAGAAGCTGGTATTATCTGAGAAATCACTAAAGTCTGAAAGTACAAATATGGATCAGTCTCTCCAAAATCCAACCATTATTCTACCTTAGTCATGGCCTTTATAGCCTTGTAAAAAATGTTCAAACCCTTGGAAAGTGGGTCGAATCCTCCAAATGGAAAATCAAAAACCGTTTTTCAACAAACGAGAAAAAATCATTTTTTAATTAGCCAAACTGCTGAAAAATGAGGCTCAGAGATGGATTCGATTCTCCCAATCTGTGATACCTTTAGGAAAACTGAGAGAGGTTTTTGTTCTCTGACGTGCTAGGAAGACAAACCTCCGAGCGGTTTGCAGAATGACTCTCTAGTCGCTCAGAATCATCATTTGAAAATGATGACTCTGCATAGAAAAACGCCATTAATTCGGCCAAACTGCTGAAAAATGGGGCTCATAGATGGGTTCAGCTCTCCAATTCTGTGATACTTGTGTATAAACCAAGAGAGGTTATTTTGCATTGATCCGTTTTAAGAAAACACCTCCTTCAGATAATTGAAATTCATTTTTATTTTCCCGGGATCTTCATTTAAAAAACATGTGTCAAACAGGAAAATTCTGAGCTCTGAAAATTGGGGCTCAGAGATGGATTTGATTCTCTCAACCCGCAACACTTGTAGAAAAATGGAGAGAGGTTATTGTGCTTTGAAATGTCAAGAAACAAAACCTCTGATGTTTTTTCAAAATAAGTCTCCAGTCGCTCAGAATCATCATTTGAAGATGATGAATTTTCATAGAAAAATGCCCATTTTCTGTAGCTATCCTTCTCTCAAAATTGGCAGGGAATATTTCTCTGTTCACCCTACAAGTACCCTCCGATCTGGAAATGAAAGTGATCATGACCTGTAACACTCACAGTCTCTGGAAAATTCCTTCAATATGCTCGAGTCATCGGGAACTAACTTTGATGCTCAACGATCGATTTCTGCGTTTTGGTGCTTTCGGTAGCTATCAAAATTGGGCTCGAAGGTGGTAAGCTGCAAAAAACCCTTCATTCGGTGACTAATTAATCAACCTTAGCATTTTTTCTAAGCCACCGAATCGCCCCAGGTGTTGGAAACTTGGCTCTACTTTCGGTAGCTAGGAGAGCTCTAATAATTTCGTTTAAGTTGCCGAAAGCAGAGCTTTCGGTAGCTTAGGAACCGTTTTACATAAGAGCTTAGCTACCGAAACCTGTCTTTTGAAAATTTTGAAGTGAAAACCGAATCTAATGATTTTCAAACTTCATTACATGCATAAAGTTATCAACAATGAGCCTTAAGAAATTTAGAAATGAATTTTCAAATGACATCCTATCATCTAAAAATGATCAACTTGACAAATTTATTTGGGGAGATAACATCTGGCTCCTTCTCGGGGATGAAAAGCTCCTTGTGAGGTTTCAAGAACCACAGATCTGATGCCTTTCCTGGATAAACAAAATACAGAACCTAGTCTAGTGTTCCATTGGGCAATGGAGTCATTTAAACTGTCACCAAATCTCTACAAACTGTCCACAAACGTTCAACTGTAAACCTGCTAGCCATGCCTTGCATCCATTGGGCTATGAAGTCTCAAATGCTGCTTTCAAAACCTGATCCAAATCCTGCAACCCTACTCATCATTTGAACCAAATTACCCTTGCCAATAGTGTCTTATATCCATTGGGTATGGAGTTAGTAATACAACCACCCCCTGAAACCCTTTCAAGAGTTGTCTTTATTCACACAAACTAACTGCTATTTCTGTTGCAAACTGGAAGAAAGAAATGCTCAGACAATGATCTTATTACCTACCCTATACTACTCTAACAAACTCTGCAATTTGGTTAAGTAAATGCTGACTTCCATAACAACCATCCAAGTAACTTCACAACTGAAGAAACCTTGTCTCTGTCACTACTTAACAATTGATGTTTGAAATGTAACAATAGTGAATAAAACTCATTCAAGAAACTATACTCAGCCGGAAAAATGGAAGAGCCGAAGAAATCTAAAATTTTCAAGTTCCCTGAAATGTATGATTCCATGAATGTTTCCACCGGATCTTTGAAAAGAATATTAGAAACAGGTTGATTCTCGGGAAACAGCTGCACATCACTGACTGCTTCTTTTCCAGAAGATTGATGACTTTCTTGTTCTCTTAAGATCAACTTGTGATCATCAAAAATTATAAATTTCTTTTCATCATAGTGATCACAACAGGATAACAACACAGGGTTTACATCATATGGATTAGGATCAGCTAAGAACATATAATTGCCTAAGATATCATCAGTCATCACAAGATCTTCCTGATTTACAAACTGATCATAAACTTTACACCCATACATGTCTCTGGAGTACTCTGCGAATACTAAGGAATCTGATTCTGAATCTGAAATGAGCTCAGGTGTTTGTTGTTGTTCCAAATCTGCTTCATATTCACTGCTTTCTTGCTCTAAACCTGAAATGTAGTGACATTCATTTCGTTTTTGTTCCAAATCTGCTTCAACCTCATTACTCTCCTGCTCAAAATCAGAAGTATACTGACCTTCGGCTTGCTTATATGCCTGCAAATTTTCAGATTCAACCTACATTCTGATCCACCTGGATGCACGGATGTTCTCCTTTACCTCTTGAGCATCTTCAAACAAATGACTTAAGGATGAAGTCTTCCTTTCTAACAGAAGAAAAGCACGTTCTGAATGAAGACCCATAACATAGTATATCATGCCAACTTTCTCTGTAGGCTAGATCTCTAAAGGCAGATCATGATAGTTGTTGTAAAACCTTCGATTGAAAACAAATAGAGCTTCGTCCTTCTCTCTCTTCAAAGCATAAAAGTCAGTGAGATACAAATCAAGAGATTTTTTCTCACCCCAATGCTTCAAAAAGGTATTTGACAACTCGATCCAAGAGTCAATAGAATCATCTCTCAAAACTTTAAACCATGCAGCAGCATCTCTTATCAAATACTTGGAGAAGAATCTCATGATCACATCTTCGTTAACAATCTGAAAATGATCAACAAAACCTTCAAAGGATTCTAGGTGTTCCTCAGCTGAAACTTGGTTCTCTCCAAAAAACCGGGGAAGGTATTCATAACAGTCAAGAGGATAAGGGTGAAGGAGACAGGGCGGCCTTAAAGGTTTGAACATCTTCATTTTGAATTTAGCTTGAAAAGCAGTGGGTTGATTATGAGGAAGAACAAGTTGATGGAAAGGTTCAATAATAACTGAAGATAATGAGATCTGAGAAGGCTTCAAATCACTTTCAACTTCTTCAAAGCTACATGGGTGATCAGATTCATGAGAGGCTTGAATGCAAAGCTCATCCTTCTCAATATGCTGAAGTGAAGATATAGGGTCAATATCAACAACACAAGCAAGATGGAGATTTTCTTCTTCTAAGGATGGATATATAAAAGAAGGTTGATGATCATCCGAAAATACAAAGCACAAGATGATCCTCTTAATGCGTGAAGGGAAAAGCAAAAATGAACTGATAAATATCAACAAAAGTTCATGAAGAAAGCTCATGAACTGATACCTGGTTTTGCACTTTAGTCCCTTCATTTTCAATCAACAAGATCCTCCCCAATGGAGTCTTTAAACGTGGAGTCGCCAGATAGATGCTTACAACCAATATAATGCCCAGCCTTTGTCTATCATCAAAATTTGAAACTATGTCATCTCCCAGGGAAGCTTGATTCGAACTCCTGTCCCCGGCAACGGCGCCAATTTGTTATCACTCCAGGAAGCTCTCTTAGGTTGTTTTCAGAGATGCCCGGTAACTTGAACTTATCTTATAAGATGAGATTTGTTTGGATCAAATTGGATGACTGAAATCAAAACTCACACACTCAGCACACACATAGGGACGCTCAGGGAGACAAGGCTTTGACTACTGTTGTTCAGAGGGTTGCTAAAAGGTTAATGGGAGTGAATCCTTGTCGTATCAGCAAACTCATACACAGAAATTTGTATATAAATGGCTAATCACAACAAAATAAATTACATGCATGTTCAGTTCTCAAATGCCAAAACAGGATAACAGCTATTTAACATAGACAAGTGAACCTACGGGCAATAAATCATCCACTGTAAATACAGAAACATAAGAAAAAGAAATCTGAAAGGCGAATAGTAAAAGAAGATGGTATTATCTGAGAAATCACTTAAGTCTGAAAGTACAAATATGGATCAGTCTCTCCAAAATCCAACCATTGATCTACCTCAGTCATGGGATTTATATCCTTGTACAAAATGTTCAAACCCTTCGAAAGTGGGTCGAATCCTCTAGATGGAAATTCAAAAACCATTTATCAACAAACTAGAAAAAATCATTTTTTAATTAGCCAAACTGCTGAAAAATGGGGCTCAGAGATGGATCCGATTCTCCAAATCTGTGACACCTGTAGGAAAACTGAGAGATTTTTTTTTTCTCTGGCGTGTTAGGAAGAAAAACCTCAGATCTTTTTGCAAAATGACTCTCCAGTCGCTCAGAATCATCATTTGAAAATGATGACTCTGCACAGAAAAACGCCATTAATTCGGCCAAACTGCTGAAAAATTGGGCTTAGAGATGGGTTCATCTCTCCACGTATGTGATACCTGTGTATAAACCGAGAGAGGGTATTGTGCGTTGATTCTTTCTGAGCAAAAACCTCCCTCAGATCATTGAAATTCATTTTTATTTTCCCGGTATCTTCATTTGAAAAACATGTGTCAAACAGGCAAATTCTGAGCTCTGAAAATTGGGGCTCAGAGATGGATTCGATTCTCTCAACCCGCAACACTTGTAGAAAAATGGAGAGAGGTTATTGTGCTTTGACATGTCAAGAAACAAAACCTCTGATGTTTTTTCAAAATAAGTCTCCAGTCGCTCAGAAAATGCCCATTTTCTGTAGCTATCCTTCTCCCAAAATTGGCAGGGAATATTTCTCTATTCACCCTACAAGTACCCTCCGATCTGGAAATGAAAGTGATCATGACCTATAACGCTCACCAATCTCTGGAAAATTCCTTCAATATGCTCGAGTCATCGGGAACTAACTTTGATGCTCAACGGTCGATTTCTGCGTTTTGGTGCTTTCGGTAGCTATCAAAATTGGGCTCGAAGGTGGTAAGCTGCAAAAAACCCTTCATTCGGTGACTAATTAATCAACCTTAGCATTTTTTCTAAGCCACCGAATCGCCCCAGGTGTTGGAAACTTGGCTATACTTTCGGTAGCTAGGAGAGCTCTGATAATTTTGTTTAAGCTGCCGAAAGCAGAGCTTTCAGTAGCTTAGGAACCGTTTTACATAAGAGCTTAGCTACCGAAACCTGTCTTTTGAAAATTTTGAAGTGAAAACCAAATCTAATGATTTTCAAACTTCATTACATGCATAAAGCTATCAACAATGAGCCTTAAGAAATTTAGAAATGAATTTTCAAATGACATCCTATCATCTAAAAATGATCAACTTGACAAATTTATTTGGGAAGATAACACAATCCACGATCCTCGCTACCTTTCGGAGTAAGGTGTTGAAGCGTACAGACGCTGCAACCCCAAACCTCTGCATAGGTCTCAGCAGGTCATCCACCGCTGGCTCAGGAACATCTACTGTCAGCTGGGACAAGTTCCTGTACACCTCCTCCATCTCCACGATGGCAGCATGAGCACCTGGGGGCACGACTGCTCCCCCACCTCTATCTCTCATTGCCAAAAGAGAGAGTCCTACCGACCGTATGGGACCCACATCTGCACACACATGTTATATACTTGTCAGTACTACATCAAAAAAATCATAAATATTCAAAACTAAAAAGTACAAAGGTTTTTTTTCTCACCTATGTCTCCCCATGTTGCACCCTCAAGCAGCACCAAGTCAGGATCCTCTCTGTAATCCGTACCACCATATGGATAGTCCTCAACCATGAGTAATGTTCCTTCCATCCAGCCTAAGAACTCGGCACCAAAGCTGATTATAGGACCCCCACCATGGTGGGTCATCACCTATGCCCATCGTAGCATGTGGGGATCTCTAGGCTCCCTGTCATCTAGTCATACCTGTGGGCACAAGAGAGGGATCCGCTCCAAGAGGAACGATACCACGATCGATCTGTAACCAAACTGCTTGACCTCTCCCCACCGACACTTGGTCAGCTGAGCTCGGACGTTTGCGAGGAGACCCTCGCACCAGTTAAATACCTTGGGGGACATGCAGTCCTCCGCATAAAGCATCTGAGTCTGAGTGGCCATGTGTGGGGCTTGGCTTCCCACCACTCTAGTGATAGTAAACAGTATGGTACGCAGTGGGTGGCTCATAACATCCCTGATAGGGATCTTCCCACTGGAAGATCGAGCAAAAGTGATACAATGTTGTGACACCATGTCGTCGATTGTGCGGTCACTAGCCCATGTTCCGGTGAGAGATACAGGGTCCCCTCTCCAGGACAAACCAGTAATAAAATAGATGTCCTCAACATCTATTGTGAGGATGTGCTCACCAATCACAAAGTATTTGTTAAATTTAAAACAAATAGACTAGCAAGATCACTGAAAGAAACATAATCACAAGATAGACACAGAATTTACCCTGGGAAACCCTCGTGGGGTAGAAAACCCAGCAAAGCTTTCCTTAATAAGATGATCAACCAAAAAACAAGATGTGCTCCAAGACTTTTCCTTGTTCTCTACCTCACATGCAGACCTCCCAGACACAAGTGCGCTACTTTCTGAGTTGTGGAAGTGTGTCAAATGAGGAGCTCTCCTCCTCTACTTATACTAGTTCCCAACTGACCAAAATCCCTAATGGGACCGATCTCTCCTAGAGAAGTCTAATAACCCCTAAAATATAAACTCAGGGCCGACCCCCACATGGTGGGTCTAATAACCCTAGTTACCACAAAACATCGGAGGAATAAGAATCTTCGGATACATAATAGAATCACCTCGGAGGGATGAAACATCTCCGGAATTATAATGTACAAATATAATATTCTTAGAAGTTACAATATTCAACACTCCCCCTTAACAAGAAGGATATTATAACAACATCTGCACGAGCAAGGAGTCATCAACTACATCATACATGATACATCTATATATCATCGGAAGCTTTCTTCAATACATCATCATCAGTAACTCAACTAGTTACTAGAACATTAACATCATCGTCATCATATGATCATCAGCATCGTCATCTCACGATCATCAGCATCGTCATCACATGATCATCATTATCATACGATCATCAACATCGTCATATCACGATCATCAACATCGTCATCATACAATCATCATCATACAATCATCAGCATCATCATCATACGATCATCAGCATCATCATCTCACGATCATCAGCATCGTCATCATATGATCATCAGCATCATCATCATACAATCATCAGCATCGTCATCTCATGATCATCAGCATCGTATACCCTGCAATACACACGATCATATTACAGGATGATCAATCCTGCTCTCTTTAGGACATAGGTCCATGGATGATGCAATCCTGTCATGTACCTTTTGAACTAAGGTCCAAGGATGATCCAGTCCTACCATGTACCTTTTGAACCGAGGTCCAGGGATGATCCAGTCCTATCATGTACCTTTTGAACCAAGGTCCAGGGACGATCCAGTCCTATTATGTACCTTTTGAACTGAGATCTAGGGATGATCAAGTCCTATCATGTACCTTTTGAACTGAGGTCCAAGGACGATCCAGTCCTATCATTCAATTCTCGGAGACCTCATGTCTACGGATCTCTTTAGGACTGAAGTCCAAGGATGATCCAACCCTCATTCTCGGAGACATCATGTCTACGGCTCTCTTTAAGACTGAAGTCCAAGGATGATCCAACCCTCATTCTCAGAGACATCATGTCTACGGCTCTCTTTAGGACTGAAGTCCAAGGATGATCCAACCCTCATTCTCGGAGACATCATGTCTACGGCTCTCTTTAGGACTGAAGTCCAAGGATGATCCAACCCTCATTCTCGGAGACATCATGTCTATGGCTCTCTTTAGGACTGAAGTCCAAGGATGATCCAACCCTCATTCTCGGAGACATCATGTCTACGGCTCTCTTTAGGAATGAAGTCCAAGGATGATCCAACCCTCTCATCAATACAGGTACAAGTATCCTCATCCATACAAGTACATTAATATATGTGCATATGTCATCAATACAAGTATTCTCATCAAAACATCAATATGTAATAATACAAGTATCATCATCAAAGCATGTATCCTCATCAATACATACATCATCAATACATATATCATCAAAACATGTATCCTCATCAATACATATATCATCAAAGTAAAAGAAAAGTAATATAAGTATTCTAAGTGTAATAAATCTAAATATAAATAAGCATAAATATCTAAGAGTGGTAAACAGGTATCCTCGTCATCAGTGACGATACTACTCCCCCTTTCAAGGAGGGTCCTTTTGAGCTACACCAAGCTTGTCTCGGAAGTATTCAAATTTCACATGAAACAGGGGTTTGGTTAATATATCAGCAACTTGTTCCTCAGTACTCACATACTCGAGTTTGATAGCTCCTCTCTGCACCATGTCTCGTATATAAAAGTATCGGATCTCTATGTGTTTTGACTTATCGTGGAATATATGATTTTCTGTCATTTTGATACAACTTTGATTGTCACACATGATCACAGTAGGATCCATCTCTAAGTCAAACACTCCAGATAATATTTTCTGAAGCCACACTGCTTCATAGCTAGCAGAGCAAGCAGCTATGTATTATGCTTCAGCAGTACTGAGAGCCACACTAGATTGTTTCTTGCTGAACCATGAGATCATGGCAGATCCAAGACCATAGCATCCACCTGATGTACTCTTTCTATCTGAGATACTTCCTGCCCAATCAGAATCTGAGTAACCATGTAATCTGACTTCATGATTTCCAAGATACTATAGACCAAAATCTAATGTACCCTTTAGGTACCTCATTACATGCTTTGCAGCTATTAAGTGAACCTTTCTAGGTTCTACTAGATACTGACTCAAGGTATTTACAGCAAAGCATATATCTGGCCTAGTATTTGTTAAATACATCAAAGACTCAATTATTTGTCTATATAGAGTTATGTCCACTAATTTTGATGAGTCATTAACTAGTAACTTCAAGTTGGAGTCCATGGGAGTGACCATGGCTTTACACTCCAACATATCAAATCTTTTTAGAATCTCCACAGCATACTTACCTTGATTTAGAAATATTCCTTTTGGTTCTTGCCATACTTCTAGACCTAAGAAGTAGTGCATCAATCCGAGATCTTTCATCTCGGATTTTGAAGAAAGATTCTTCTTGCATTCAATAATTTGTTTCTCATTTCTGGTTAGAAATAGATCATCTACATATAACAATAGTATAACTGGTTCATTATCCATTACCTTGAGATAAAAATTAGGGTCAGCTTTACTCTTGGTAAAGCCCATGCTTGTTAAGAAATTGTCAATCCTTCTGTACCAAGCTCTGGGAGCTTGCTTCAATCCATATAACGCCTTTTTCAGTTTGCATACATGAGTTCTCCCGTCTTTAACCTCAAACCCTTGCGGTTTCTCTATGTACACTTCTTCTTCAATTACACCATTCAGAAAAGTTGTCTTAACATCCATTTGGTGTAATTTCCACTTCATCATAGATGCAAGTGCCATGATAGTTCTAATTGAAGTATACCTAGCAACTGGTGCAAAGGTTTCTTCATAGTCAATTCCCTCTTTCTGAGAGAATCCTCGGGCTACAAATATTGCCTTATATTTTTCAATGCTACCATCTGCAGCATGTTTTATCTTCAAAATCCATTTGGAAGAAACCACACTTTTATCTTTTGATTTGGGAACTATATCCCAAACATCATTTTTCATTATTGACTGATATTCTTTTTTCATTGCTTCTACCCATTCTTTCTTCTGAGCTGCCTCTTCATAGCTAGTAGGTTGTTGATCCACAAGATCACACATCAAGGCCACATAGTTGGATACTAGCTTTGGTTTCTTTCTTTCTCTAATGGAGCCTTCAGGAGCTCCATATCTTTCAGCTCCTTGAATAATGTCTCTAGCCCATGTTGGCCTTCTTTTCCTAGATAAGTTTGTAATAGGGGTTTCTTGTGGTTCCATCATGTCATGGTCCTCTGGTGTATCATCTTCAGGATTGTGCACAGTTTCTGTGATTCTAGGAGGTGTATCTTCTTCATAGATTTCTTCAAGTTGACACTTCATGGATTTCTTGAGAGCTGCTTCTTCATAGATTTCTTCAAGTTGACACTTCCTGGATTTCTTGAGAGCTGCTTCTTCATCAAATGTTACATCTCTACTTATTTCCATATGATGAAAACCTGGTATGTAAATTCTGAAGGCTTTGGATGATTCACAATATCCAACAAATATTCCCTTCTTACCAGAAGGATCCAACTTGGTTCTCTTTTTTTTTGGAATGTGAATGTACACAGGACAACCAAATATTTTGAGATGAATTACCTCAGGCTTCTTTCTTGTGAACACTTCTTCTGAAGTTTTGAATTCAAGAGCACTATGGGATAGTCTATTCTGCACATAGACTGTTGTCCTAGCTGCTTCAGCCCATAAATACATGGGTAGATCTTGATCATGTATCATGGTCTTTATAGCTTCCATGATGGTTCTATTCTTTCTTTCATCCACCCCATTTTGTTGGGGATTGTAGGGAGTGGTTAGTTCCCTCTTGATTCCAGCTTCCTTACAAAAGTCTTCAAAGTCCTTTGAAGTATATTCTCCGCCATTATCTATTCTGAGAATCTTGATTTTCTTTTCTGAGAGATTTTCTATTAAGGCCTTGAACTCTTTGAATTTTCCAAAGACTTCATTCTTACTGATGGGTCCATTTTTCAGGTATTTGATAACCCTTTTTCCACAGTCTATCTAAAGCAATGGTAACAAAACGCACTCAATTGTGGGAAAAGTGTTTTACTTTAATGATTTAATGAAATTGTTTTTATGATTAATCTTGTATGTTAGAATGCGTATCAATTAAACTGATTATATGGAAACCAAGCGTGATTGAGCAGGTTCAGGTTTATTAAAGGATGGATGTGTAGAAGACTAAAGGATCACCAAGCTCGGCGCCCTGTTTCCTGATTTATAGAGGACACACTCCCACTTTCAAGATGAATCGGAACTTTGACAATCAGTTAGGATTGGAGTTAAATCGTATAAATATGGACCTCTTGGGTAGCAAGAGGCCCCTGCTGTTATTTTTTAGAAAGACATTATTTTTAACGTTTTCTACACTGTTGAGATACTGAGAAGTACAGACTTCTATTTTGACAAGGATTTTATATATTAATGAAAGATTGATGATTAATTCCAGCAAGCGTTTCTGAGTTTTTATTCTCTCCTGAGTACGGGTTGGGAAGGGCCCCTCCAACACATAGGTCAGGAGATTCCTATTTGCAGGTATTTTTCCAAGTTTGCATTTTACATTGATGAATAGTTCTATGATATATGGTAGCGTTGAATGATTCATTATTTCTGTAGTAGTCTAGAATGCATTCCGTAGTACAGTAAAATGATTTCGTAGTCCTGTAGGTTCTTTCTTGCAACGCATATTTTTATCAACAATTACATGTGTAATAGCTTTGCTTTCAATGTCATGGTTTAGATATGGAGTTTACTGCAGTTTCTCATCGTGATTAGTTTCTTTTAACTTCTTATTAATAGATGGGTAAGCATAGAATGAACGTATTTCAATTCTAGATTGGTAAAATAAGTTAGATCAAGACTCCAATTTTGTGCGCAAATAGTAGTTACAGAATTCGTTTCCCCAACAGTAGAATAGCTCTGTTATGGTATTTTCATTCTCAGCATTTAGTTATTTCAGCAATTTAATTATTTCAAATAGATTCACTGTTTTTGTATCTTCATTTCTTAGAACATATCAGCATTCAATCATTTCAGCATTTCAAATATCTAGAATAGATTCCCTACTTTATTTCTCAGAACATATTTATTGCTTTCAGCACTTTAATTCTTTTAATTAGATTTATTGCTTTCCAGTATTCAATTTCATAGCATAATTAATTTTCACATTTAGTAGACAATCTTCACACTTAGTAGACAATCTTTAGAACATCGATACCACCATTTAACTGTGACAAGAGATTATCCTATAAGAGCACAGATAGTGCATGCATCTCTCAAGTTTGTACGTTCCCCGGGTTGACATTTAAAGTAGGCTCTTGGTATAGCTGCCCTCATTAGGCATCCATATTAGGAGCTCACCACTTACCTTTTAGAAAGTATATCCAAGTCTTCCTTGAATATTCATCAATGAATGAGAGATGGTATTCAAATCGACTTAGGGAAGTGGTGGGCATTGGTCCACATACATCTGAGTGTATTAGCTCCAAAATGTTCTTAGTCTTTGTTTCAATCTTCGCAAAAGGGTTCTTAACATTCTTCCCTTTTTCACATCCTTTACATAGCCATTATGATCAACCTTCAAGTCTAGTAATCCTATGACCACCTTGCTTACATAGGGTAGGGCTTTATAGTTAATGTGAGCTAATCTTCTATGCCATAGCTCACTGGGGCTAGAGGTTTCATGAGCAAGGGCAACTTCTGGATGTCCCTTGAGCTTATAGAGACCTCCTTCCTCTTCACCAATGACAACTGCATCTTCAATTGATTTTCCTTGGGCCACATAAGTACTTGACCATCTATGAAAGCAACTCTAAAACCTTTCTTATCTAGTGCTGAGATAGAGAATAGGTTCTTCTTCAAACCTGGTACATATAAAATTTCTTTCATCTTCAAGGGTGTTCCAGAATCTAGCTTGTAGCTTGCTTCACCAATTCCCTTGATGGGATATTGGTAATCATCTCCTAGAGATACCTTTTGTGGAGAAGACTTTTCTTCAAGTTTTGAGAGAGTCTTCCTTTGACCTGTCATGTGCTTTGAAGCACCACTATTAATGAGCCATGTATCTTCTCCAGGAGATACAGATCTAGAGAGTGCAGAGAATACAACATATTCTTCTGGATCTTCTTTCTTTACTTCAGATCTTTTCCTTCGAGGCCTTTCCTCTTCCTCTTCTTCTTCTTCTTCTTCTTCTTCTTCTTAACTATCATCTTCTGCCATATGTGCATGGTGTCTTTTGTGGACAAAGTTCTTCTTTTGTGAAGGACAAAATCTGGAAATGTGTCCTAGTTTAAGACAACTGTAACACTGGACTGTGGAGAGATCTCTTACTGGGTTGGGTCCTCTTACCTTTTTAACTCTAGAGAAGGGTTGAGATCCTTTGTGGTCAACTTTCTTGAAGTGACCCTTTCTACTTCTCTTGGTGTGAGTAGCCAAGGCTTGGTCATCCTCCTTAAGGAGGGATTCTTTGTTGGCTACCCTAGCCTCTTCTTGAACACAATCCTCCCATACTACATCAAACTTCATACTTTCTTTTCTAGCACACATAGTTTGTATAAATGACTCCCAAGGTCTAGTGAGACCATTTAGAGCAGTCATCACAAGTTCATCTTCATCAAGAGTATTACCAATGGCATCTAGTTGCTCCTTGATTTGGGAGACCCTTGAGAAGTAGTCTTGAATAGATTATCCTTTGTGCATCTTGGTACTCTTTAACTGAGTTCTTAGGTTCATCTTCCTATTGATGTTCTTTCCTTCATACATTCTTCCTAGGGCATCATACATTTCCTTTGGAATCTTCTTAGAAGCCACTTGGGGAATCAAGTGGTCTTTAATAGAATCAGCTATGATTCTCTTTTCCCTAATCAAGTCCTTCATATGCTTCTCTTTGGCTTCATCTCCTTCAGGTTCTGCAACTTCATCCTTGATATACTGAGCAAGATCATTCTCTTCAAGAATGAGACCAATTCTGTATTTCCATGCCCGGAAATTCTCTATACCTTCTAGCTTGTCTTCAATATTAGTGCTTGGAGCCATCTTCTCTTGAGGGAGTCCAAGAGACAAGAGATAGAATAGTACTTACCTGGAAACTTTAACTTTTTACTTTTCCAGATCTGCAACAGAATTTCTGGTTTATCGCACTTTTGGTAAAACTAGGGTTTGACTTTCCCAGAGTACTACCCAGCCAAAAACCTCGATCCAAGGCTCAAAAGATAGATCTTTAGAAGGGCTATTCAGCCATGTAATTAGAATCCAAAAATACTAACTTTTGCAGAAACCCTAAATTTGGGAGAGAGAGAAATATAATTTCACCTTGTGAAAGATGTTCTATTTAGGCTAGCTCTGATACCATGTTAAGTTTAAAACAAATAGACTAGCAAGATCACTGAAAGAAACATAATCACAAGATAGACACGGAATTTACCCTGGGAAACCCTCATGGGGTAGAAAACCCAACAAAGCTTTCCTCAATAAGATGATCAACCAAAATATAAGATGTGCTCTAAGACTTTTCCTTCTTCTCTACCTCACATGCAGACCTCCCAGACACAAGTGCGCTACTTTCTGATTTGTGGAAGTGTGTCAAATGAGGAGCTCTCCCCCTCTACTTATACTAGTTCCCGACTGACCAAAATCCCTAATGGGGTCGACCTCTCCTAGAGAAGTCTAATAACCCCTAAAATATAAACTCAGGGCCGACCCCCACATGGTGGGTATAATAACCCTAGTTACCACAAAACATCGGAGGAATAAGCATCTCTAGATACATAATTGAATCAACTCGGAGGGATGAAACATCTCCGGAATTATAATGTACAAATATAATATTCTTAGAAGTTACAATATTCAACAGTATTGTTGGGTTGCGTCCCAACTCTGGAGAATATGTGACAGCAGCGGGATTTGGGATCTCATCCCTGAACCTCAAAGAACTTGAGCAGACCGCAATTCCTCAAGGAATTCACGCATTGTGGATCATTTGCAGCTTGTACATCTTCTACCTCGTGTTCTCTTTCCCACCACTCTAAAACCATGTTGGGCTGCTAGCAACCTGCCATCATGAGCATTTAAACATTGTTAGATCCTACTTCAACCTCAGCAAGTTCTTTTTTTGAGTGTTTTTATGTTTGAAAAGTGCATCTCTGCCGTCGCACTGTGCTAATGCACACCGTGCGATGACGTCACCCTTCACTCATTCGGGACTTGTGCCGAGTCAGTCTCGTCGCAGTTCCCGAAAGGGAAAACTGCGATGAGTCGAGGGCTCAATAGCCCTCCATGAACTCATCAAAAAACCCAAAAATTGAACCTAAAAACAAAATCTAATCCAATGGAAAGTTGTTGGATGAAGTTTAGGCTTACCTGCTCCTGGCGGTGGGTGAAATGGCAGATCAAGGCTCCCGAAATCGGCAAAGGAATTTTTGGCTCCAAAGTGGTACTTCTCCTCCCAAATTGGCGAATAAAACAATGGTAGCTATTTTTGGCCCATTTTTCTATTTATAAATGAAATGGAATATTCCTTTTCAAATATTTTGATGCTCTTGGGTCATTTACCATAGTTTTAACCATTTTTTATCATATTTGGGATATTTCTGGACTATTTGACCTAGTTTTCGAGTGTGCAGGAGTTGTAAGTGGTCTTTTTGTGCCGTTTCTCATATCACAACGGTCATCACAGGTATGAACACTCCTTTGAATGTTTTGTCGTTATTTTTGAAAAGGTTAGTTTGTAATTATCGTGGACGATGAGCTTACTCTTCGTTTGTTCTTGTGCTCTTGAAACTATGAAAACAAGTACCGAGTTACGATTTATCACTTTTCTGGGATCGTTAAACTCCCATAGAAAAGGACACCCCCTGGATTCTACCGTTAAGCACTTTTCAGGTTCTTGAAATACGAAAAGATTGCCAAGCGAACTTGTCGCATTCACGCTTCTTAAAGTATTTGAATGGTCGTCTTCCTAGTGATAGTTTACCCCTTTTTCGGACCAGGAGGCACTAATTACGAAAAAGGTATACTCCAGCCAATCATGACTGGAAGAGTCCTCTCCCACGTTGTTTTACCCTTTTCCGGGTGATGAGGCTAACTTTACGAAAAAGGACCATTGGAGTCTTCTTTAGTTCTTTTCAGACTCTCTAAACATGAAATGACGACCGAGTTTACCTTCTATGGACTCGTTAAATTTTCACATCGAAGGGCCTGTCATGGGAAGAACCCCTTCTATCCCAAGTTCGAAAAATGTTTGGGATTGGACTCATCTATGAGATGAGCTATACCGAGCATCTGGTTACCCTCATCAAGCTCGTAAAAAACACATGAGGCACTCATCATTCATGATGGGGGAAAAGGAAAGCATTTGTAGTTACACTTTTTTCAGTGGCAGTACCTAGTCGTTCTTGAACATGGCACTCATCTGCATTTGCATACAGTACTCGGATCATGTATTTTTCTATGATTCCCCGCTTACTTTCTGAGTCTTGTCACTCCTTTTAGTCATTCAAATAAAGCTTCCATCATCAGCTGCATTAGAAGTTTGCGTTGTACTCATTATGTTAATATTGCCAAGTCATGCGATGCCCATGTTCAAGAACACCTCTACCATTTATCATCTGCAGCTAGTACACCCGCCACCATGTCGGTCTACTCTGAGTCAGTCTCACATGTTACTGTACCATCCGATCCACTCTACACATCTTTTGTCGTGTTTCGTGTCGATGATGGGGGATTCATCATGGCCCTCCTTTGACGGATTCATCTTTGTCGACTTCAACACATCATCCAAAGATTGAATCTAGAAACCAACCAAGTACCTTGGCCATGCATGCCTCAATGGCAGGTTACCTCGCTTTCAACATGAGTTTACATCATTGACTCTTGATTGAGAGATTTCACCTTGCGTTCGACTTCAACTCATTTATTCACACTTGGTGATATGTACTGTGATACCTTGGGAATCATTGACATTAATGGTGATCTCCCTCGTGCTTGTTAATGGTTTACATCAATGACCAGTAATCAAGTGGTTTCTACCATGTTCGACGTCAAGACATTTGTAATCACATGGATAGATTCGTATCATTGCGGGTTCAGCTTGAAGACCCTGGGGAGTTATTCTTTACCCAAGTTGCGATGGAGTTTGTATTGAGTCATGTTACACGGATCCACATTTGTATTAGTCGTGGTTGTGTTATCATCTCATCATGGATCTACGCTTGTGTCTAGTAGCCATGATTGTGTTGAGTCGGTCATTACTACCATGGATCTGCATTGTATTGGTCGGCAGCCATGTTGTGCATCATATGAGATTGTCAATTTAGTGTCAGTTGTACTGCAGCAGTGTCCTTTGTCCGACAAGTCTATTGCCATTCCTTCTATCAAAGCACTTCACCTTTCTATCTTCAACAGCTTCATGCTTTGGGGGGCATTCTGTTACACCCAAAATATACCCATCATGAGATTCAGTGTATACACCCCTTGAATCATCTTGACTAATTAATTGACATGGAAGGATTTGTACCCAGTTGTACTAGGTTTTGAGAGGTCATCGCAGGTTGCACTCATGCAACATGCAACATCGCAGCTTGCTTCATTACAGGGTGCGACGAAGTCATTTAATGGGCAAAAATAACTTCTTTGAGGTTCTTCTCAAGACTTGCTGACTTGGGGCCCTATCTCTAACCTCTAGGGGAGTTGGTACTCGGTTCCTAACACCTTGGGAGGATCCCCTATCTCTCTCCTACCATATCTCAACCTATTATATCCATACCCTATCCACTTAGTCCTATATAAGAGAAGCTCTATCCCTCTCCAATGGGAGGAAGTCTATGGTGTCTACATGCTGGTGAAATCACTCTTGAGAAGACCTCTAATCATCCTTGAGAGACTCAAGCTTTCTTAGGAGGAAATGGAAAATGGCTTTGTTGGAGAAGGGCTGCAGCATTAAGCCTTGGTTGTAGTCCTATATCTATGCTATGTACTTCCCTCTTTTTACAGTAATACAAATGCTTTCCACCAATATTGTTCATGTGTGTAATAATATTGAGTAGTTTACCTACTTAACTGTTCACTTAGATCTCTTATTGTATATATGCCCTTTACTTGTTTCTCTTGCTTCTTGTCTTGAATGGGTCTTGCAGCTTGGATCTGACGACCATGGGACGTATAGCAGCATTTAGGAGAAAAGATTGCGAAGTGAAATGTAAGACGTCTAGTACTCGATCCTTAAGTAGATCTAGGAAATGCATTCGTAGCCTGTCTTATTTGTTCTAGACTCGCATTGAGCTAGGGAGATCCAGCTCGCGTCCACTCGAGTGGATTGTCCGTCAAACAGCTTGAAGAGTGTGCATAACAGTTTGATGAGAACCAAGCACGGGATTTTTTTCCAAGGGAACTTGAGTTGTTCCTTGAAGACAAACACTCCCCCATGAAAGAGTGGGATGAGAGCACCCAATTTGGGACAGCCATTAATGAATAATTTGCAGCCATAAATCTGATTCCTGAAGGTTGCAGAAATGCAAATAAGGTTCACAGTTCTTTCCCACATGTCCTAGATTCAACAACACCAATGGGGAATGAGCAATGGGTGAAGTCATTTTTCTGGTTTGTGTCACATGTTCAGCAGGAGGAACATGATCTGTCCCCATGGGATATGGATCCTATTGCAGAAGAGATGGCTGATTATAGCTCATATAAATCAGCAAGCAGGATCTCTGATTCACCCACCAGATGGATGGATAGAGGCCTCACTAGAAAAGAAATTCTGGAAGGTAAAAAGTTCACTTGTTTCTGCTATAAATTTCTTATTATAACTGACATTGTCTTGAATTGTGAGCAGAAGCAAAAGTATATTTTCAAGCCATTTGATGTCACTCATCCACATATGGATTGGGTGAAAGACTACCTGACAAGCATGAAACTTCCTTGCAAAAAAATTTATGCTTATGGTCAAGGGAAGGCAGCTAAGTAGGCAAGTTGCCAAGTTAAATTAATGGAACATTTTACTTGCAGAGGTTGGCCTATGGAATACACATGCTGGGAGGGACGCTTGAAATTTTTCTCCAATGGCAGAGAGTTGAGCCATTGGATGTTTTCACTAGAAGAAACATTTTTCTATCCACTTGGTTTAGTTGGTGGTAATGTCCTTTCAGTTATTCCTCGGATGAAAAGGCATATGTTTGATGACAAATCCACTAAATTGATTTTGATGATGGGGAAAATGCAGTTGATACTTTGGGATCCGGGCATTCATTGGAGTGACAGATTTCCAAAGGTGACAAAAAAAATTTGGTCCTTGCAGTAGAAACAATGGGATCCATGAATTCTACTCAGTTATCCTAACTGGGTTGAAAATTTTGTTTATGATTCAGTGCAGATAGATATTACAGTGCAATTTTTATTTTCCTTTCATAGTCATTTCTTTTGGAGAAGGACCAAGTTTATGTTTCAGAATGATCAGTGGATAGCGACAAATTTAATTGGAGTGGTGCAACAGAAGCTTGGTGGGATCCTAAAATTGCTTGAGGACAAGCAATCTTGAGAAGGGAGAACTGTCATATCCCCATATTTTGTTATGGTCCATGGGGTAATTTTGGCCTAAGTCACCTAGGCAATAATCATTTAATTAATGAGCAAGTATGGAAACTACCTCATGGAAGATGCCTAAGGTTGTATTTGGGAATTAAATGGACAAGGTGGGCCCCCCATGTAGTTATTAACCCCATGACTAATTCTAAGTGATTAATTAAATGAGAATTTAATTAATGGGGTAATTTTGAGGCAATTATACCATAGTGGTTGATTAATTATTAATTAATTAATTAAACTCTGAATTTTGGAGTGATTATGAGTTTGTAATATTTTTATTAATAATTTTTGCTAATAAATATTGGAAAGTGGTGATGACAAGGCTTGGAGGTCGAATTTGTGCAAGTAGGGCCAATCTTGCCTAAGTGGCAAACTCAGAAAATCAAGGAACACATTGGAGGAAAAAAAGAAGCAAGTCAAATAAAAGGAAACTGTCAAAAGCAAGCAAAATCGGGAAAAGTAGAAAAATGGAAAGTAGTTAAAGAAGAGAAAAACAAGAAAAGCAGTCTGAAAAATTTTAGCAACTTCCAAGCAAGCTCACAAAGGCGCACTTGATAAAAACAGTGAAGGAGGACAAAGAAATGAAAGTTTTTTCAAGTAAGAAGTTTATATTTTCCACAAGGAGGGTTCCCTTCCTCATCCACATGTGTGGATGACTTGAGTAAAAATCTACTTCAACTATTTATTCATGTTTCCAACTTCATCTCAGAACTTTTTATCATTTGTGTTTTTCTCATGAGAGCTCTGAAGCTTCTCTAGTTGAGTGATGTGCCTCAACTGTGGTTCTTGGGTGATGTGCCCCAAGGCCCATAGTTTCCAATGAGTGTTGTGCAGGTCCATATCAATCTATTTCATCCATTAACATATACTTCCATCCTCCATTGGATATCTACAGTCATTTGGGAAAACAGGTTCCTACAACAATGATTCTACAGCTAGTTTTGGTGAAGATTCATCCATTGAAGAAGATAGATATGGGGAGTGCGCCCAGGGGCTGAAGGAAAGTTGGTACAGAAATTTTTTGCAAACATTTGAGGTGTTAAATATCAGTAACTATCTTCATATCATATCCATACCTCTCTTCTCACTCATTCTCACATTCACAACTAAACCTAGAGGAGTTTTCCCTGGAGGAGAGGGATGACTCAGTGAATGCGCCCCAGTCAAGTTCAGAAGCTCAATATGCATAAAATTACATTCATATGACCTGTAGGTGACTTGAACATAACTCCATAGCAGATCCACAATAATCTTCTCATTCTTCTCTTCATTCTCCATCAAATGTAATGCATATTTAGCCTGTGAGGCACTATTGTTTTGAAAGGCATTTAAATCAATAAAAGAAGAGTTCTGATATATTATTTTAGACCTGTATCTATTTATTATATCATATAAGAGAATTTAAATACTTCAGAACAGAGTACATGACTTATGGAAGCAGTTTAATGAAAACAATTGCAAGACTAGCTCGTTGAGTGTTTTTCCTAGACTAGTTTTACCACTTTTGCTGCTAAATCAATTCAGAGTATCAGATTGACTCACTGTCAGTTGTAGGAGTCTAATAATTCAATATATAATCCATATAAGTCCTTAAATTCATACTTTGGAAGCCTCTTGACCCTTTTTGTAAAGTTAAGAAAAATACTAGCTCAGCAATCCCGGGAGAGCCCAAAAACCCCAATACTTCCCAAAATATCACAAGTTTGCAAAAATACCTTCTTGAAAATAACCAGCACTCATTTGATTGCTATAACCTCTGTCATTAACTCCCAGAACCCCCACCTGTCTAGTATGCATATGCCAGCTACCCAGGAAGCCCCAAAGTAGGCAATAGACTAGCTTTATTGTTGAAAAGTAAAAGGTATTGGTACATGGTGCATAGAAAATCACCGATCTTCACCTTTTGACCCACTGATGCACTTAACCTCATACTTTTTTCCAGAATTAAATATTCATCCCACCATCCTCATTCCTTACCTCAATACCCCTCACTTACCTCCTGCACTGTTCGAAGAAATTGACAGAAATCTCACTAGTTAAATTTATAAAAAAAATTGAAGTTAAGATAATATCTTGGTCGAATCTTCCCAAGGATATTACACTTGGAATGCAATCATTTGCATTTGGCTGCTTGTACTCCAACCTTTGAACATAATTTTGCATAAATGGGATATATCCCAAATGAAATAGGCAGAAACATGAAACAATATGTACACTACTACATTTTTGGCCTTTAGGGGGGGTTTTCTTCTGCCCCAAAAATTAACCTACGGGGGGGGGTTTGGCTTTGGGGACAGTTTTGAAAAAACCACCCCTAAAGGCACCGATGTTAAAACTTTTTCCCTTTAAGGGTGGTTTTTGACAAGATTGGAACTACCCCCAAAAGTGACTTTTGGGGGCGGTTTGTGACCCCCCTCGTAGACATCTATGGAGGTGGTTTTAAACCCCCCTCATATACCCCTTCATAGATACCTACGGGGGTGGTTTTGAACCCCCTTCATAGAGACCTACAAGGGCGCTTGTGAACCCCCCTCATAAGCCCCCTCATACAAACCTACAGGGGTGGTTTGGAACCCCCCTCGTAGAGGACTATAGGGGCGGTTTCAAACCCCCCTCGTAGAGGCCTATAGGGGCGGTTATGAACCCCCCTCGTATAGTCCTATAGGGGCAGTTTGGAACCCCCCTTGTAGAGGCCTATAGGGGCAGTTTAGAACCCCCCTCGTAGAGGCTTATAGGGGCGGTATTGAACCCCCCTCGTAGAGGCCTATAGAAGCAGATTGAAACCCCCCTTGTAGAGGCCTATAGGGGCAGTTTGGAACCTGCCTCGTAGATTCCTATAGGGGCAGTTTGGAACCCCCCTTGTAGAGGCCTACAGAGGCGATTTGAAACCCCCCTTAAAATTTCTTATTACAAACCTTTGGGGGTGGTTACAAACCCCCCTCATAGGTACTTATGAGGGCAGTTCTAAACCCCCCTCATAGGTACCTACGAGGGAGATTCTAAACCCCCCTCGTTGTAACATACAAGGGCAATTTCAAACCCCCTTCGTAGTGAGATATGAAGGAGGTTTAGAACCCCCCTCGTATAAACATACAAAGACGGTTTGAAACCCCCTCTATAGCCATAATAAATCATAATAAAATACATTTTATTAAAAATACCAATATTGCAATATCAATAGGGCACGGAGGAATCAAACCACCAACCTCCTTCTTGTAAGGTAGGCGCTCTTCCATTGAGCTAGAACCCTTTCAAAATTGGGGAGAGGAGCATATGAACACCCAGATTGCATCATTTGTAATTCTAAGAAAAGACAATAATATCCAAAGATAACCATGCTTAAAATCCAATTTGTTTTTCAAAACACATTGATAAGCACAAAAATCTATCATAATAAGCCTAGAGCTCCTTCTAACTTTTGGAACTGTTTGAAGACACCCCAAAGATGTCTAACCACAAAAATCTAAATAAGTAATCTCATATAGGATCTATGTTGGTAAAGAAACTGGGATTTAAGTCCCTCGTTTACAGATAAATAACATTGATCAAATACTAGATCCACAGGGTATAATTCAAAATTGTTAAACACCATAACCATAAAAGCATTACAAGATTATATTAATCCAATGAAAATGAAAGTAAATGCAAGAAATCATAAAATTGTTTATGAACTCACCTTCATTCAATACTTATACTCAAAACTTGGTAACCCAACACATGGAAGGAAGTTATCCACCCAGTTTTATTTTTACAAACTTGTAATGTCACATATCTCATACATTATATACTTTCACTTTACCGTAAAGACATATCTCTCATAACAACACAATTCCACAAGGTGGTAAAGGTGGCCTCTCGAAAAGGTATAGAAGAAGGATCCACCAAAGCATATTGAGAGTCATCCATAGAATCATCTACAGAAGATGGTGGGAAGTATGCCTCACATCACTAAGAAGTATGCCTTACATCACCAACCAAATCATTCACTATAAAACAATGAACTCCTATAACATAAACATCTCCAAATCTGACAATATCAATATCAACACATCCTAAAACTAGAAATGCCCAATGTGCAAAATGCACTGCCAAATGTGCATCATAACAGGATTCCTTCTGATTCGACAACAGTTCAAAAGAAGTCTTCTATATAAGGTCCATCAATAAGGTCCAATCAAGTTGCCTCTTCCTTTAAAATGTTGTTTAGTCTAGAACATTTCGTAAATTTACCATTTTCTTCATTGTGGATGAAAAAGAATGTTTTGTTAAATCTGAATGAAGTTGATCGTAGCAGAGAAGATGGTTGCCATTTGGCAAGCCAAGCTCAGGGTCTCTCAAATAACTTAGCATACCTTGAGTTCATAGAGCTGTAGGATGAACTCAAAGGAAATTATTGGTTACTCCAAGCATAGTAACAGGTCCTAGGATCGGATTGTGAACTTTGACTAAAGGAAAACAAGGCAAGGTTGAAGTTTAAAAATCATAGGTAATACAAATTTGGCTTTGTGTGATTCAAAAAGAGGCATGTTGATAGGGGGAGCTATTAGCAATGGTTTAGCTCTTATTCTATTTGACATGGGTGATCAAAGTCTAATCTAAGATGAGACATTCAAAGCTACTGAAAAAAATTATGACCTTTGCATATACTCTTGCATGCTCAATCTGTGTGCTAATGTTTTGGCCCTGCTCTAGCTCAATCATAGTGAATGTACTCATTTGAAGAAGCATCTTGTCTACAATAGTAAACACAAAATTCTAGTATAAAGGCATTCAAAATTATTATCAACATCTTGCATATTTTGGAGTATACATATACATATATACTTGGCATATACAGATGTATAAAGATAGAATTAAAGATGATTGGAAGTTATTTTGGGTTAAAGACAGAATATATATATTTTTGGTAAAATAACAGAGGCAGCTCTGTGAGTAAAATGTAATATGAGCTCAGAAATTATGGTTCTACATTATGTGGTTGTCCGTAGAAATTACTAAGGGACATCTGGTCAAAATGAAATCTAGGACACAAAGAAATCATGAAGAAAACAAAGCATTGGTGCATTATGAAGTGAATCAATCTAAAATGAAGTAATCGAAACCTGCGGATGATCAGTTACAAATTTGAAGCCTGGCAATGAAGGTGTGAGCATATTGTTTCAGCATCAAATCCTAATGTAGTATTTGTCAAAGGACAGTTTGCATGCATGTTTTGTTTGGCATAAAAATATGCTCGCACCAGTCAACATGAGGTAAGATAGATGCCTGCCACAAATGGAACGATGCCTGCAAGTGATGACAAATGGAGAAATTCCTGCAAAACAAAATAAAATGACCGGAAGTTTAGAATGAAATGCACACACAAAATACCATGAAGGAAAACACCATGCTACTTGGGACAAATAGAACAGGACATAGAGTGCACTAATTCCAATTTTTGGCACTATGGTACATACCACAATCAAATCAATTGCTTCTAGGCTATCATGGCGAATAAGAGCTGAAAGATTGACTGTCATAAACTACATCATAAACATTATAAGTAGATTGTTCTATAGAATAAAATGAGGAAAACTATGTTCAAAACGTCATAATGGCCAATAAATAATAATGCTCAGAAAAATTGAAGGGACTTAGGGAAAGATGAAATTCCTAAAGGCTGTAAGATGCATGCCTTCAGGCCAAGTCTCATAATCTGGAGTACCAAGCACACCACGGACCTTGTAAATTTTGTCGAGTTCATTGCAAGTTATTTTCAATTATGAAACCAAGGGAGTCTTCAATGTTTCTATTTGTGATGAAGAAACCATCGGAATATTCATTTTTTCTATCTTCAAGATTAACTAGTATGGGAACCACAAGTATCTAGATTCTAAATCATCAAGAATAATTTAATAAGTTCAAGAATTTCTACCTTTTGTAAGGAAAGGGAGGATGCAAAGTGAATAGTTCTGCCAGTTTTGCCCCAACTTCCCACATCTAGGTCAAAAGCATAAAAAAAATCATCCCTATCACAATTAACTACCTAAGGCTTATAATCCTTGTATTTATTTGAAAATAAAGAATTCCATAAGCAGTTTATTCAAATAAGATTAGGCTTACAGGAAATTGAATTTTATTCAGATTTTAGGTAGTTAAAGAATTTTATTCAGATTAGGAATAAAAAAAATCAGCCCTATCACAATTAACTACCTAAGGCTTATAATCCTTGTATTTATTTGAAAATAAAGAATTCCATAAGAAATTTATTCAAATAATATTATGCTTACAGGAAATTGAATTTTATTCAGATTTTAGGTAGTTAAAGAATGGTGTCAGTGCCTTTTTCTTTTTATTGTGCTAATGGGGTTTGATGAGGCTTCAAGGTAGTCGATCCTAAGGCAAGATATTGATGGAAACAAGGCTGAAGCATACACTCAATGGTTCCTTCTTTTTGATGTCTTAAATCTCATAAATCTGCAGTGAGGGTTTGCTAAAGCAGTCAAACTCTATGGCTATGGAGTTCATGTTTCTCATTGATAAATTATTCATGCATAAAACTAAATGTAGATAGCATAAGATAATTTTATTAATGTCCAACAAATGACCACAAAAGTAGGTCAATGGGAGTGTGAGGTACCATGAGATATGTCACATGTGTGATATCCCATAGAATAATGTGCCCATTAATTAGTAAAAGGTGTAGTTTGACTCTCTCTCAAGTGGCACTTGGAGCCCAACAATTATCTATCTATGTGTATTGGTTCCACAGAATTCATAGTGAAGTTGTGAACATTGTTAGGAACTGAAGAATATTTTCGTAGAATAGGACAACTTTGTGGAGGGTGACCATATTACTTTGTTGCGAATAAATTAATAATCGTTTGAGACTGCGCCTTTTCTCTCTTCGCTGCTTATGAAGGATCTGGATTCTAGGTTGTCTTAAGCGATATATAAGTAATTGTGGATCCACACCTAAGACGGCAGGGTTAAAGTTTTACAATGTGACGATGTCTAAGGTCCTTACGGTACATGGGCTTCAATAAATGGTGGATCAACTACTCGCTTTGGAACTTCTATTGTTGGGTTTAGGTAGGAATAAATAGGTTGCTTACTTTGTTATTGCAAACCGTGTAGTTTGAACTTGCCACTCAATCAAGTTCCTTTATTTCAAGCTTAGGCTTTAAGGGGCCGAGAAAAGTAGTAGCAAGAAAAAATAGATGGTTGTCCATCTACCTCCACTCTTTTCCATTCCACTCTTTACCATGCCAGCTAACACCACCGAGCCACAGATATCACACCCCCTGGTGAGAAAAAACCACTGATGTTAAGGGTTTCCAGAATCAATCTCTTGTGCATATTTACTTTGTGTTTGTTTTGTTTCTCTCGTTGTGCTGAATTTTTTATATGGTGTTAAAGCAACATTGACCTGGACTCTATGCTCAACCATGCAGTGTGTGTTGGTATGACTGCTAAACAAATATGATTCTGACCACTATCCTCTGTGATGCCCTACCAAGTGTCCTCTATCCACTTTTCTCCAATTATGTGTATGAGACACTTCACCTCTGACTAGGACACTTTTACACTAGATGTTTGGGCTAGGGAACCGAGCATGCATTTTTACAAGTGCCCTTCCTTTACTAGGACAAATTGTTATTGTAGTTTAAATGCTCTTTGTGACTAGAACACCATCTTTATTCACTCCATCATCATATATGACCTTCCCTTGTGATGTAATCCAACCACAAAAATTTAAAAATAATGCATTCAATAATTCTAACATGAAAATTTCAATAGGGCCTACCCTTTCTCTGACATATCTTGATGCATTATTTATAGTCCACAAAAATCATTCTTTGAAGGCTCTATAAAGAGCAGCTTGATCAACCAGTGAAGTAAGATACATGGAATTCCTTTCCCGAAGGTTTTAAAAGGAATCAATAAAGAATTGTTCTACCAAAATTATAGGAGGCATAGAACCTAACATAGGCAGCAAGCAGGTATGCGATGTTGGTTGTGACCCACATCAACCATGTCTAAGAAAACACCATAGTTGAAGTAATTTAAATTTTTGAATACTAGCATCACTTCAAGCTTCAACGAACTTTCTCTTAAAGAACAACAACATATCCCACATGGAAAAATGATAAGTTAAATCCTTTTCTTGAAACTACCCAAGGATAATACTTACTGGAATCTTCATCTGTCTTTCACTCAAAACCTAGGGATCATACCTCACAAAATTCGGCAATGATTGGTAGACAAGAACAAACTTTAGAACTACGTGACTTCAAAATTTCCTGAAATATTTGCGAGTATGGAAAATCCTCTCTACTAATGAGGAAGCTCTAGATCTTGGATTTGCAACATTCCTCAGATCAAGATCAACAAAAATACTTCTATTTTCGTATGTTGATCCTTGTAAATAAAAAAATACATCCCAATAAAAACATTAAGGGGAGATGCTAATGCAAGGAATGAAGAAGACAGCGCAAGCTCATGCAATAATTCCAAAATGATGAAGCCAATATAATCAACGGTCTTAATAACCCCGGCGTTGCAATTTTGACAAGGACTGCAGTTCATCCACGCAAGAATCAACCATCTTCACCATCACCAGGTAACACAACATCTATTTTTCCAATCATATGTTGTTCTAAAAGTGAACTCCACAATGACTGTCAATTACTGCATCATAAGTAACACAGTCAGGGGTCAATCCTTTCATTTCCATTTCTTTCAAAATTGCCTTAATTGCGATGGAAGACACTTTGGTAAGTTGATCCTCGCAAACTTGCTTTCCTTCAGAAGAAGCCTTTGAAACTCCTTGAAGAGGAATCCATGTAATTGAAGATCATGGCTAGCCATCACAACAATTTTCTCATAGGCCTTTTTATGTTTCAATGGGAACATCTCTTCCAACATACTTGCCCACCACCAGCTAATCAATATATTCCTCAATGTGCCAGTAGTGCAGTCAAGATCACTCATCTAGAGACTTGTGAGGAATTGAAATTTGGTCCAAAAGGCACAAATCTGGATTCACACACAGATATTAGGACTGTTAAATTAACTTTTGACACTAATACTTTGTCTGGAAAATATTCAACTTATAAACTTCCCCAATCAGGTCTGCATGTGGCAATCAGCAGTCCTCACAAACTGAATTTCAGCCCAACAATACTAGCAGGATCATGTGGCAACTCAATTAATTTACATTAGCAGCCAAATACATCACTTTTAGTGGAAGAGATATTGTCATTAAGTGCTACTTCTGCAAGGTTTGTTCCTGTACACACATCTTCAGGTCAAAATTTGTCAACCATGAGCCTGAGGCAATCTGGTGCAACATTGGATCTATCAAAACCTTCCACTCACGATGAAGAAACTAGCCTCATTTCAGTGGATGTTCTGCAAATAAATCTTGTTCAACATCATCTACCACTCAAAGAATTTATGGTTTGATTCCTTAAGTTTTTTCTGTGGCTGTCATCGGAGACTCATTTGTTTTTGGTTCACAATCCACCACTGTGATTGAACTGTATTATTGGCTATAGAGGACATTAAACCTGCACATGCTTATCCTGTCTACACCAGTGTTTTACCCTATCTACATTAACCATCAATTCAAGTTGCAAATGTAACATTGCTGGGAATAACACAATGCCCAAAGAGTTGTTCTATATGGTGAATAATTTGGGGCATAAATGGATCAAAAGATACCATTCCATCCTTAAGCAAAGTAGCCACCCAAACACATAGGTTGGAGGGATTCAAGCTCTCTGCCAAAATATAACTACATAAAGAATAAAATTGGGCAAGAGCCACCCTAATGATGATCTATCGAGCTAAAAGGGTCATTCCAACATGTTGGCAGAGGAGGTGGAAGATGAGAATAACATAACCCAGAAATTAAAACTTTTCTTACTTGTGCAATAAGAAGAAAAAGAGGATTTGGGACATCTAACAGCTACAGAAGGTTTTTACTGTGAAAATTTGAAGGAATGGTTTGCTTTCGTCTTCTAATGATACATGCTCCGAGGTCACTATTAATACTAGTGCAAGCAAAATTAAACCATTTCATGGTGTAGATGATGTGAGCAATAAAGAGAATAGTGATGAAACATAAAAAAAAAAAGGATCAGCTGAAGAAGTTGGCAATCTTACTTTGGCTATCCAAGAGGAAACAATGCAGGAAGATCTAAACAAAGATATTGGTATTGAGACTGCAGTTAAAGAATCAACCTCTGGCTTAGCTCCCAGAGATGAGAAGAATGTCAAGCATGCTGCATACCCTCTTGATAAAAATGTTGTCACAAAGGAGATAGAGAATCCTTATTCCTTGAAATGTACTGGGCGTTTGGAGTCGACTGACCTGAAAAGTTGAAAACCATAGAGCAAGGCCAAAATCGAAAACTGCTCATTTGAGGCTCAAAAAAATGCACTTTTTGGGGTTTGAAAAAATACGTCGTTGGCATAACAGATGGCCAAAGGGAGCAGTGCACATTGATAACTTTGAAATGAACTATTTTGGACCAAAATGGAGTCAATATGAGAGGGTTATGCCCTCTGGAAGTTGATGTATTGATTTGACCACCACAGTACCAAGTGGATGCCATGTCAGTTCTTGTCACTCATAGGTAGAGCAATTGTAGACTTTCAAGAGGATTCTATATGGTCCAAAACCCAAACCCTAATGGAGAGTTGGAGCATGCAAAAATACTATTCCTAACCCTAACTCATGAAATGTTAAAAACGGATTCGCAAGGGAAGACAGGGGTTTCATTCCAATGGTAATGATTCTCTGTTACACATATTAACATTGCACAATAATGAGATATCAGAGCAAGGAAGAGGAAGAAGAGCACCTTGTGGCAGCCTATTACGGGACTGGAGCCAATCTTTTTTTGTAATTCTTCCATTATAATCCCGATAAAGAAGAAAGGCATATACCTTCATTTTGTTGGAGTTTTTCCCATACAGGTCTCTTAATATTGTGTCCATGGTTTCAATGGTATTTTATTTGCTTTAGTTTTGTGGATGATTTTACTGTTTTAAAAATCATATGAGTAATTTATGTACAGTACTGTATAATCTTGCTTTATTTTTTAAGTGTTTTATTTGCATTATTTTTGTGGGTGATCTACTATTTTAAAAAGCATATGAATATAAGTGAATACTCTACAGTAGAGTATGATCTTGCTATATTTTCAGTATCACTCCTTGTAGAAGAAGTAAGTGGTTAGGGATCTGTTATGACAAACAATCCTTTGGAATATCCAGGGCAGTTTACAAATCAATTTGAGCCATGATTTGGGCAAATCTGATGTCTAGAAACAAGCCTAGATTTTAGATTGCCTCAAGTTGTTAAAAGGCTTTAAAAGGGGGACAAACACTTCAGGATCTTTTTGACAAATCTTTCAAACCTAGTTTGGTGAATTTTATTTGTTATATGGTGGCAGTTTTTTATTTAGTGTGATATATATTTATAATATATCATTGTAAGTTATTCATTGTTTTTTTGTAGTTATTTTGTGAAAATTCTGAAGGTGAAGAATTCTTGAATCCAATGATATTTGGGAATCCGTTTTAACTTATCTCACATTTCTATTCATTACTGCCTAAACCCTATGATATTTTTTATCTTATCCATTATAGCACGCTTCAGCTCCTAATCTAGGTAATTCTCAATCCCTAGTATAGATAGTCATAGAATCAAGGAAGTGATTCATAAATAGAATATATAATATGATAGCTAACAGTTGCTAGAACAGAGTTACTTGCTGGTAAGTTGCCTGTAGATTTAAGTGCAAAGTTTATTGTTGTTCTCCAATATTTAAAAATTTTGACCCCACTATAGCTAAATTTGCAAGACCTATTAATCTAGGGAAGTAATAAGTACTCAGAGCATTATACTATGAATGAAGGAAACAACATGCTTAGATAAGATAAGATAAGATAATTTTAGTAATTTCCTACAAGTGACCACTAAAGTAGGTCAAAGGGACTATTGGTTGCAATGATGTCAGTACAAAGTGGGAGCACTAAAACAGCTCCTAAAAGAAATACTATGCAGAAAGAAAAAAAAAATGAACTAAATCATGCAGAAACAATCTCCAGGCTCCAGGGTGGGAGGCCCCTTTGGGGAGAAAAATGAACAATACAGTCAAATATCAAAACTAGATCTGGAAGATAGAAATAGATAATGCAGCGTGTGTCTCACTATATGCTGGTTCTACTTCTCCTAGCATCCAAGGATGAATGGAAGAATCTCAAGATAGAGGATTGAGCAGAGGAAGTGTCAAGAGGGGATTTAGACAACAAATTGTGATGCATGAATGGAGGAGGAGGCCCATCGCTAAAGTCTGGACAATCTCCGCTGACTAGTGGTGTGAGAATCTTTGAATAGGCAGAGACTCCATTGATATCGCTGGAATTCAATCTGGAGTAGAGAATCTATTCCAAAAACTAACATTTTCTTGTTCTTAGCCCACAACAAACTTCTGATAGATGAAAAATTAATGAAGTATCCAAGGACCCTTTTGGCATACCTTCTATAAGGATAGTAAGGTAGAGCCCTTTTTCTAGAAGGCAGAATAAAAAGGGAAGTCTAAGGGTACGTCTTCATTAATTTTATATTCCCTCATGTTTGGGGCCCTTCTAGCCAGGAATCCTCTTCAACACATGCAAGCAAGAATATCTAGGCTCTCTTATGAAGAAACCATTGTTGGCAAAACCATGATCTATCCTACCCAGATATGTCTTTAGGAAAATCTAGAACACATGGAACAACCAAATATTTAACAACGTTGGTACCCTTTTGCAATTTTTTGGGTAGTTGTGCCAACATGTGTTTGCACTAAGATAGCATATAATGTATTTTTCACCAATGAAAGGTCTATCTTGGATGAAGGAACCCACACGAATCACAACAAGGCAATACTTTGCACCAAAATTATGTTACAATTGTTTTGGTGACTGTTAAATGTCTTTCTTTTGTATGTGTTCTAAAACCCAATGGGTTTAGAATAATCTTTTTTAATTTTTGAACATCATCCTTTAAATGTGACTATGATGCACTTGTGATTATGAAATAGAAGAAGATGGCGTCCTCCTTTTAATAAAATGGTCTTTCTATGAATGAATGAAATTGTATATTGTGTTGGTGGATACCTGATAATGATAATGAAATTCAAGTCACGCACTAGAGTAAACAATTGGAACTAAGTTTACAAACGAATAGAAGGAAGGGTAACCAGATAGTGCCATAGGTGGTTATCTAGGGGAGGCAAATCTATTTTATTAAACCAGTATTGGAGGGGATCCCAGTGTATTGGCATACATTACCTTACATTTCGAAGTACTGGACAAATTATGGAAGAAATGCTTTATTTTTCTGTGGATAGGAAAAAAGGAAAAGGAAGGAATCCCCCTCGTGAAATGGAAAAAACTGGCAAAAACTAAATATCAAGGAGCATGTAGCATTAAAAACATCCATTTGTTAGGACAAGATTTACTAGAAAAGAGCTTATTGGAAAATTTTAAAATAGAAGGGTTGTTGGGGAAAGTAGTGATTGAAAAATATATTGCCCCTGGAACAATAGAATATTGGATAAGTGAAGCAAAAATGTTGCAGGTAGATCAGTTATTTGGAAGGATTTAATCAAGGACTTTCCTCTGCTGAGAAGATGGTTGGCTTGGAAAATTGGAAAGGGTGACAAGATTATGTCCTTAAGATAGGAAAATATCCTTAGACGGGGAGTACTGGAAACTAAAGGTTGTCAGAAGCCTTGAAACTGAACTAGCAAGGAGATTCACTGTTTAGAAGAGACAACGAATCCCGAAACAAACTCAGATTGAAATCAAGGGTAGAATTCAAAAGTTCAATTGGGTATCCAAGGACAGCTAGCAAAGTGGAAATTCCGAAATATTAAATCTAGAATATCAAGAATAGTGCTATGAGACTGAATACAGAGGCAGATGAAATCATATGGTCAACAAACAAAATTATGGGGGTAAATGTAGTAGAATTAACAATTAAGATATGAGGCTTCTATGAAAGAGAGTGAGGAAGAGAAATTGTGGTGGGGAGAGCAATATGGAAGCTCAAATGTCCACTCAACAAAGAGGCTAGAACTCAAATTTATATTTTTTTCTTTCCAGCACGTTTATGGGGAGCTCAATATAAAGGATGACTTGTCGTCACAAGAATCCCTAAGATGGGAGGAAGGAGTAATACAAGTGGCAGAACTAATAGATGGGCATGCCCTTCCAGCTAAATCGATTTCAAACTATCTTTAACCTTGTTGATTCAGTATAACAGAAAAAGGGAAGTTGACTTGATTAGATCCTCATTGTTCAAATTTATGTATGAAAGCTACACATTTACAGGGAGCTCAATATAAAAGTTGACCTGTTGTCCCAATAATCCCTAAGACTAAAGTTGACCTGTTGTCACGAGCTAAGCCTTTGGTGTGTTGAGGGGGAGGGGTGGGGAAGGGGGCGCTCTCCTACAGCGTAGAATGTTATAGACATGAAGTATTATAATGGGAGATTTTGCTTAATCAACTCATTCTTAAATCAAAGGTCTCGAGCTTCCTTGCAAGCAAAATTCTTGAATTAGTACACTGTCAACATTTCAGTCACTTCAAGCAAATGGTGATCAAATACTTGAAAAATGAAACACAATTTCCAGTCTTCCAGAACTATAGATACACTTCCCAAGAGGTGAATTTTCTCGCAAGAAATCCTATATTCACTACTAACATGATATCAGTTAGGGTGAAAATCATTCATAATAGTTTCAATGTTTATTGAAAGTGAAAATACAGCTTTTAAATTTGATCAACATGAAAATCCCAAATCATATGCATCATTTAAAAATTAAAATATAACAATTACAGTTTGCATTGTCTAGCACTAATTGATGCTTTAGGGCTTGCAGGGTGCCAAAGGTGCATAATTGTACAGTTATGACTGGAAGAGATCAAGGTTCCAGGTGGATGCAGTTCAGTCTGTTGACCACTAGTGAGTAATGACACAGTGTACCTATGTGAATCAGATATAGCTATAGCCTCATGGGGAGTATCGTGCAACATATGCCTCAGCCTAATAATTCCATTTTAATACCTTGAATAAACAGACTTTTGACACAATGAAGAAAAACACAATTTTAACTTTTTACTTGAGAGTTGATACCTTTCTCACAGAAGTTGTGACTTGCTCTTTCAATGACCCTCCAAACAGTGCTCTCCAATTAGCACTCCACCCAAAGAGACTCCTCCATTTGTTGTATAAGCACTAAAAAATAAATGGGAAACATTTCAATTATTTTCCATGTTCAACTCTAATGACAAGGTCGTTGAATCAAGTTTTTTCAACTTACATGTAATGTAAAAAAACTCATTTTAAAGTCAAATTTTAAACTCAAAATTTCTTGATAATTTGATAAAAGGAAAAAAATCACAAGGCCTTGTTTTCTACTGACAAATTGAGCTTAGTATTAAGAGTCTGAAAACAATTTTGTCTCCTGCAATGCTATGGTAAATAATGTTATGGTAAATGCTATGCTATTTTAATTATGTTTTCCAGCAGCTCTGTAGGAACTCCTACTATTTAACTTTGTGATCTCCTTAGCCCTAACGAAGAGTGTAGGCTCATGAAATCATAGTCAGTAGGACATCAGAAAATTACAAATTCTGCAACGAAGGATGACAAGTATGATCTTTACAAGATTATTTCGTTGTTGCGCTTGGATGCAAATTAGTGCATTTATCATCTCATTTCTGGCACAATTGCAATTCAAAGGAACATACATCTCAATCTTGCTATGTGTTCCCTTTGGCAGGGACTAACCCATTTTGTCAAGATAAATGTGCATCATTTACTGGCAGTGAAAAAAAGCACATGGAATGGAAAAAGGAACGTGGAATGGAAGGCCCAACTTTTCTAGGAGACAAAGACTACTGCGGTGAAAATTATCTGCCCAAGCCAGTATGAAACATATATTGGTAAACACAAGGAAATGAATATATACCAGTAAAGTACCCTTTCATCTAAGACCAGTAGATAAATCACATACATGATCAAATACTAACTTTGAAGATCGAACATGCAAGTAATACCGGATGACTACACATTAGGCTTTCAAACTGTTCCCAGCATTATATTGTCAAGCTTACTTGATTGCATTTTACAATTAATTTTTATGAAGGAGATTTTATGGGAATCACTAAATTTTCTTCTTGGAATGGACTAGAGCTGTATCATCAGCTCTGGGTACAGACATTAATCAACTAGGGGAAACATACCCCGAATAAAGTTGTTCCTAAAATGGACCTGGGACTATGTAGAATGAATACTTTTTTTGTGAACCTCATAATTTTGTGAAGTATGATGTCTTTCAGTATCAAAAACCGTCGTTATAAAGTCTAATGCAAAAGCCAGAAAATGAATACCACTAAGATGTAAACAAGAAGACAAATCCAATTTCAAAAAGAGCAATCAGTTGGCTAAGCATTAAATCATATCATAGCCATAACAATATGTGGCTATTAGCATAGATAGAAGCCTCTATACAAAGAAGAAAGGTGACCAAAGTATTATATCATAATGCACTTATTGTAACTGTCTAGGGAAAAGGATTGTTTCGAAAGGAAACATCAATATTTTATTATTTTTTATTAACCAACAAATACTACCATACAATATATTTTTAAACAAAACCATAAACTTAACTCATCACTCAGCTCAAGTGTATCAAGAGATGGATGGGCAATGTTTAGGTCGTTATTGCGCTCCTGAAATACTCAGATCAATCAAAAAATAGAAACAAAAAATTCAATATGTTGATTATGATCCCCAAATATAAAATGATGGCACATTTGATGCATTTCAAGACAGATCTTCTAAACACTAAAATAACAACAGAACTTGGAAAGCATAAGGAAGAAACAAGGGAGAACCTAGCAAACAATCCTGGAGCTGGTTGGGAAACAATAGGTAGAGGTTGCAGGTCCCAATCACTCTCCATAGAAGGATTATATACTTGAAAACATAGGTATGTTTCACATGTTGAAATCCCAATCAACCATAGTCGACCAGTTCCCCCATATCAAGCTAAAAATTGGCTCAATTTCATAACAACTTGTTGCACAGAAGATGATACTGACAACCCCATCGGTGCTCCTCCTGCCTTGGGATGCTCTACAATCCACTTTAAATCACCCACGTTAAAGAAGTATACCCTTATTCAAATTCCCTTCCACCATTTGGTCCAATTACCTGAACTTCATAGCAATGTGGTATTTATCTTTATTTACATAACAGAAAGCGGATATCTCTATTTCAATAGGAAGGATATACAAACCCTGAAGCTGCACTGGGTTTTCACCTTTTTCCTATTCTTTGCGCAAGTTCTTTTATTACAGCTTTTGGATCTTTCTCCCCTACATGAATCGGATTCTCCTTCTTAACCTTTAGAAGGATTTCTATGAGTCTTCCAATCTCATCATTTCTATTGTCGGTGGCTTCTGCACCAACCCCTGAACTTTGAAGTCGAGGGTTCAAGTAGGGATTTCTTTGTGAAATTGGGATTATGGAGAAAGTGAGACCATAGAAAAATGCATTTGTGGAAGGTATTTAAATGTGCCTACATATAAATGTGGTCGTTATCTTTGTTTCCAGAACAGAAAGAAGATATCTCTGTTTCAACAGGAAGGATCTGCAAACCCTGAAGTTGCACTGAGGTTTTACCTTTTTCTATTCTCTGCGCAGTTCTTCTATTACAGCTTCTGGATCCTTCTTCCCTACGAGAATCAGATTCTTCTTCTTAACCATTGAGTTCCATGAGGTCATGTCACGTTGAGGCATCTCTGTGAATAGTTTTTAGGCTTCATCGACAAGACCATTTTGTAAAAAACATGCAATCATAACATTACATGCGACGACACTTATTTGTGGAATTTTCTGAAATAGTTTCAGGTCTTCATTGACATAACCCTTAAGTGCAACTCCTGTAATAATCGTATTCCATGAAATCCCATTTGAGATATTTCGTTGAACAGTTTTAGTGCCTAGTCCACAAACCCATTATCAGCAAACCCTGAAATCATTGAATTCCATGAGACTATGTTTCTTTGAGGCATTTCATTAAATAGTTTAAGGGACTCATCAACAAGCCCATTCTGTCCATACCATGCGACCATTGATGTCAAGGAAATAATGTCTCGTTAATTCATTTTTTCAAACACTTCATGTGCCTTCTCTATAAACCCACATTTTGCATACATGTCTACGAGGGCACTCATCACAAATATATTGGACTCATATCCACATCTTATTACATGTTTATGGATTTCCACACCCTGTACGAGGGATGCAGGTTGGCACATGCTGGAAGACCAGAAGCAAAAGTGAATTGATTGGGGTGGACGCCAGTTTTTTCCCTTTGGTGAAAAAGTGCCAATGCATTCGTAGGATAAAACTCCATGCCTTGCATAACCTGCAATCATGACATTCCAAGAACATACATTTCACTCAGGCATTTGATTAAAAAGTTGTGAGCGTGCACTGCATTTCCGCACTTAACATACACATTGACAAGGCTGTTTCCTAAAACTGTGCCTGCCATGAATCCTGTCTGATTGATATGAGCGTGGACTAATTTGCCTCTAGTAAGATTCTTCTCTTAATGCAACCCTGTAAGAGAAAAACATAGGTGTGAGAATTGTGGACATGGATGTCTGTAATATTTAAAATGTGCATAGCCTCCTTCAAACGTCCCTCATTACACAGTGATGTGAGATGGTGGGCCTGATCATGACAAACGATTGCATTATAGTGTGTTTGAACAATGATACCAGTAGCAAACAATTGGATTTGAAGGGGTTGAAAGATCGCCGTTGTGAACAAAACCATATTCATTTTCATTCCAAAGCCTGAAGGTAGTTGGAATTAGATTCACTTCCATGACGCTACTCCCGCCAGTCACAGTCACCACTCGAAATTTTCAAATATGGACATATGGAATATGATCTCCCTCCAAATAATTGTAATAGCGCTTTTACTAAAGTGAGGATGGCATAACGCCAGGTTTCTCCAAGACCCACATGGGTTGTTGATAGTATAAGTGTAATAAAAAAATGTGCCATATTTGAATGACCCACCCACCAAGTGCAAGGGCCCATTAATGAAAGCATGTCAGAAATATATTCCTTCAAGCAGACTAATCCTAGGTACACTAGAGAAAAGTACCAATTGAAGGAGATCATAATGGACACGAGAGGAGTTTCTTCCAATGTTATAGCTATGGAATCTCCAAAAAGAAATTCTATAAGGGATCATTTCTCTAGTGATAAGGAAACAAAAGGACCCTCAAATTTTTTTCTAAGTAAACCTACCCATGTTATCAACACAATGGAGGATATTCTCAAACCTCATAAAACAGTAGACAAGCTAATGTAGGACCAATTGTTTGAGGAGGTGGGAAGCAGGGGAAATACTGATGATACAATTAAAAACAAGGTGTGTGGGGAGGGTTGTTCTTGTAAGGAAGTACATCAAAGGAATGAGAGAGAGATTCTAAATGGACAAATTGAGAAAAAGGTAACTAAAATATTCTAAACCAATTGATGTTAACATTCGATATGTGAAGATGGAAGGTAGCATATATACAATGGGATGGAGGTAAAATTGGAATAGGCTCATCACAAGGAAGGAAATCCTTCATCCACCTAGCGAAGGAGAAGGCAAAAATACAAGTCAACACTGGTAAGCAAACTACTATTGCATGTACCCTTAGAGCAAGGAAGTCCTCCAAAAGGTCAAAAAATGATACTATGATCTATGAATATTTGAGGTTTTGGGTACAACCCATAAAAGGAATAATCTTCACATCCAACTCTAGTATATAATGCATCTAAAAATATGGAATTTTCCATTGTGTCCTATTCCAACTAATGCTACTTTCATTTTCCATCTTCTTCAAAGAATGATTTGCTATATTAAAATATCCTTTAAACCACAGTATTTTCTAGATAAAATACGGCTTAAAGGTGAAATCCATTCTATATGCTTATGAATCTAAGTTTTAACTAAGGGAAACTACATACCTAGAAAATGCAATGAGGGGCATTCAATAACATATGTGTTTATTATATAAAATACTCTATATTGTCTAAAACTGTTATGTGTTTATGATATGTTTTTAATATATATTTTAATGATCAATAGATGGCTATAAAATGGCCATGGGATGGTTGTTTTTAATATATATTTTAGTGGTCAAAGACAATGTGTGCATACTTTATCTCTCTGCATTTTGTGTAGAAATCAACAATTGCACTATCAAATACAACATTGGTTTCAAATTTAGTTACAATCAAGTGGGCATGTAGCCGTTTTCCCAATTCCAAAACTTCCATCCTGCCGTAAGCTTTGAAATCACACACAAATGTAAAATGGTTGGGATTCACCTCTTCACATTTCATATGAGAGAAAATATCCATTGCCTCGGCATATTTCCCTTTCTGGGCATAACATGCAATCATCATGTTGTCCAGGAGACCACATTTCGTGTCGGAATTTTGTCAAACATATGGCATGCATCCTCTATGCTATCACACTTCACATTCATAGTAACAAGGGCACTCCCAATTGAAACATCAGAATCTAGCCCAACTACAATTTTGTTATCATGAATACATTTCCCCTCTCCCATATTTCCAATGATGGAACATGCCTTATTAAGAGAAGCAAAGGTAAAATGGTTATGCTTCGTACCTTCAACTCTCATTTGGTTAAAAAGCTCCAAATCCTCATTCACCAATCCATTCCAAGTATGCCATGAAATAATGGTTGTCCATGACATTGTATCTCTCTTCAACATTTTCTAAAACATTTGGCATGCATCCTCCTTGACTCATCCATTTTCTAAAGTGTAAAAAACTTTTTCAACCATGTAGTTATGTAAATCATTGCAAGAAAGAAACATGGAGATTGGAATTTGTTTGTAGTGCTATGTTTTTTTATTTAGTACGTGGAATACTAACATCATCTTTCAATCTTTCTTCATTGCGGAGAAAGCTCACTCAACTATGCAAATAACACTTGTTACCTTTGCACCCCTAAGTGAGTGCGCCCTTTGCACCCCTAAGTGAGTGTGCCATTTTTAGTGTCCAACCAATAAAATTACCTAGGGGGATGTCTAAGGATTCAATCCACTCAATACCAACTGATAAAATTGCCTAAGGGGATGTCTAGGGTCTCAATCACAGAAAGAGTGACTTATCCAAAAAGATGCCTAAGGGGATGTCTAAGGGCACAGTCCACTCAATACCAATCAAAGATCGTAGGGAATATCAAGGATTAGGATTCTCCATAGGATCAAACCTCACTTTCATTATCTTTCATAATCAATTCCAAGAAGTATGGTCCCTCCAACAAAAACCAGAAGGTTGGGGCATATATGGTCTCCAACCTCTATGTGTGGGAGGGTTCTTTGTTTCCTCCACTGGCCTCTCTTTGATTTGGAAGTAATCCCACAATGCCACCCCTTACGGAATGGACTAATAAGAGGAAGAAATTGGCAGCATCACCACTTATGCAAGCTCAAATGAAAGATTGGAGCAAGGTACTTTTCAATCTTATCTAATGTAGCATAAACCTAGCTACACCTCCTCTTATGCAATGAACACTTCGAGAGGAAAATTGGGCATCATGATGCTAAGGCAACTCAAGAATGGTGAATGGAAGCAAGAAATCACTTCTCAAAATTTGGCATAACATTAGCAACACAACCGTAGCAACGTAACCTTGACACAAGAAATATTATGGAAATAGAATGAGGATGACTTCATTTATATATATTCATGGAGGTAGACCGAAGGGAAGTTGATCTTGGGGTCAAATCTCAACCCATGCCTTACCCATGTGCTTGCATTCAACTCAAGGATAGCCTTGTTCTTGCAATTCAATGAGGAGGTTTGTATGGTATGGGGTTTGCTTTACAAACCAAGCTCTTGAGCAACCCTACCATTCGATGAGTGTTGATGTATATGTAACTTCGGAATATATTTCACATATATGTATATTGTATTCCTATAGAGATGTTATTATTCCTCTATACAGAAGTGTCGTCATTTATATTGTAAGTGTTGTAACTTATACTTGATGTGTTATTAGACCACCTTGTTGGGGTCGGCCCTGTATAAGTCATGTGGGTCAAAGGGTTATTAGACCACCCTATTGGGGGTCGGCCATGTGGTTCAAAGGGTTATTAGACCACCCTATTGGGGGTCGGCCCAGTTAGCATTATGTGGTTAAGTTAAGTCCAACATAGTAAAGGTTATTAGGCAAGTCAAGTCAAGTATAAATAGAGTGCAGGAGGCACTCTATTTGATCATTCTATTCTCACACACACTCTTTGGAGAGTGGCGCACTTGTGGAGGAGGAGAAGCTGCTTCTAGGAGATGTCTATATCTTATGCTTGGGTTGTATCATTGCTCTATCTATCTCTGAGGAAGTTACTGGGGTTTTTCACCTTTATGGTTTTCCCCAAGTAAACTCTGTGTCTCTTGTGTGCTTGCATTATTGTGTCCATGATTGATATGCTGTAGATATGTTGTACATGTTGTTCTCTCAGCTAAAATCCTAGATTATATTGAAGTAAATTCTGAAAAAATAACATGGTATCAGAGCTAGCCTAAAAGAAGGCATGGTATGGCATGTATGACACTTGTTGCACTTGCGATGCTTGGGATTGATATAGCAAAAACCAGTCATCGTAGCACTTTCGCTATAAATACATTTTGGAGAATTTTTCAGATCTGAAACTTCTACAAGTCTAAGATCAGATCCCCATGTACCTTGTGTCCAAAGGAAAACTTCTAATTCGTTGTAATTTGTGTTTTATAATCTGTACAATATAGGGTTTCTGCCTCTTCCATATCTGAGTCATAAACAAGTGACCTTGGAAAAAAGGTCATAACTTGGGCTAGGAAGCTCCAAATGAAATTTTGTAAAATGTAACAGGTATTTCACGGACTATACTTTCTCAGGTAACTTTTTCATAGGCCGAAATTGAACCAGTGACATGTGGAACGTCGTACAAGTTCGCTCTCTTGTTTTATCCCATAAACAGGTCACGTTGTGACACTTGGAATAACTCTCTCTCAGAGAATCCATTTGAGGTCATACCTATGGGGTTGGAAAGATGACAGGTCGGGCTATCACAAAAAATGTTTTCAGACCTTGTGGATCAAAAAGTTTAGAGTTACACTAGAAACAATCAGGTACATATTTCTGTCAAAACAGAATTATTTTTTGAGCACCTTCATTCAAGCTTCCGGAATTTAGGGTTTCGGAGAAAGTTAGAATTTTTGTAATTGGAGACTACAGCTGAATTCTACTCATCAAAATCTAAATTTATAGACCAAGATCAGAATTTTTGGTTGGGCAAAAGGTCGGGCTTGATTAGACCCTAGTTCGGGACTTTGATCGAAAAAGTGAAAAATTAGGGCTTCTACAAAAATGGAAATTTTTTAAATCTGCGACCACGGCTGGAAGCTCCTCAGAAAAATAGAAGCTTAGAACTTTGGATCGAACCTTTTGATTGGTTGGGTAGAAGGGTGGGCTTTATCAAACCCTAGTTCGAGGTCATGTCCAGTGAATCCGGAAGTGTCAAAGGAAAATTTGAGGGGTGAAACTTTGAAGTTTTCAAATTCTGAGTATACCAGCTTGACCAGCTCAGAAAGGCGCATCTTTATATCCTTTCAGAAGTTTGAATTTTTAGGGTTTCTCTGACAAACCCTAATCCAGCTCCAGATCCAATTCCTGCAAATCAAGTGGATTGGGTTAATCCTAGAAGAGAATAGATTGGTCACTTGCATAAGTGAAGAAGTTCTTGTTTCAGAGAGAGATGAGGCTAAGGCCTTACATAAGAAGATTACAAGCAATCTCGACAGATATGAACTCATCCAGGTATGTTTCGAGATTTGTTCATGATTAAGTTTATGGTATGTTTGTCTTCATGTTATTACGGTTAGTACAATCTTTATTAAATTTAGACTTGTCGTATCACCTTAATAAAATTATGAATGCATGATAGAAGATATTCATTGATTAGGGTGTTGACACTTATGATTGTACTAATGCATGATGGTGTTGTATGAGGTTTATGTTGTCCGCTAACATGAAAGGTACACCAAGAAAGACAAATCATGTTCTAGTTCAAGAACATATGATCATGATGACATGAGGACAAAGACTCATCCATTGTCATGAATCACTTAGAAGATCTATTTGCGAGGTATGTATAACCCGGTTCTATAATGGTTAACCTATGAGATATGCAGGTTACTAGCACAAGTCATTTAAAAGGAACAAGAAGACATTATGTGGGTATGTTAGACATAACTAGCTAACATGCTAATCCAGGTATGTTTTTCCTATATCAAGTTAGAATTCTACCTTATGTTAGGATCTCTTATATAAGTATACTTGGAATGATTGATCATGATTATTCATGAAGTTATAGGTTGAAGTAATCATGGGCTTAGGCATATTATGCTTCTTACTTTAATTGATGATATGACTAACCAGAAAAGTCATGTGGTTAAATAGGAATATGCATGAGTAAAAGAATTGTGATATATTATCTATGTATGAAATGATCATAACTATACATGTTTAAGATTATTGTGTTTTTGATAGGATTGAGATTATACTAATGAATGTATGATTGTGTGTGAGATCTCGAGGATAACACAATGATGATACTAGTAAGTATGCATAGTGATCCAGGATGGATTTAAGGTCAAGAACAGATAATCCAGGAAGCAAAGATCAAGAGGGAGCACACTCTAGGAAGCAAAGATCGATAGGGAGCTCACTCCAGTAGTTTCTGCAAGGATGCAAATATTCAGAGGGAGTTGACCACTTCTCACTATCCACATCAGAATGGAGTTGCAGAAAGGAAGCAAAGACTAAGAGGGATTCAACCCTACAACCAAACAAAGATAAGTATTTCAATTGTCATTTCTTGCATATTTGTTTGTTTAAATAATATTGTTCAATGATGTATATGCTTATGTTCCTAGACTTGGGGTGTGTCTTATGCATATTATTATAATTGCATTTATGAACAGTATACTACTAATATGCATGTGATGGGTAAGTGGCCTATGGCACTTTACAACATTCCATTGCTACTTATCTATTATGAAACCTCTTTGCTGACATGTTGGGAGTTGTGCACACTCTTAACAATGTTCTGGTAGAGATTGGAAGGCATCTAGAAAGTTACAAGATATGGACAAATGTTGTATTGAAGCATTGGCTAAGATAATTGCATGACTGTATGACATATTTCTTTATGTGTAATAATTTGTTCTGAAAACTATGAGATGTTTCTAATCATGCAATTTAACTTGTTTTGTAGGAAAGATCGTATACCACCACCTAGAAAAGAAGGACTACAACATTTGTTCAACAACAAAGTTATCTATTGAAAATATTGAAGACATTGAAGTTCCCAGGATCTGGGAAGAATGACATGATCGAGGAGTACCAGTCGATCATGAAGATGTTTGGGATGCAATCCCAAGACTTGAAGGGAAGTCTGTAATGACTTCCAAGTGGATCTACAAGATCAAGCATGTTGCAGATGGCAGCATAGAAAAATACAAATCGAGTGATGAAGTAGAACATACACTAGATGGATTTCAAGACAGCTTTCTTGAATGGTGTAGTCAAGGAAGAAGTATATGTGGAGCAGCCACTTGGTTCTGAGACACATGACAAGGAGTCATATATGTTCAGAACTTGGTATGGTAGGATAGACAGCTTTCTATCCAGTTTGGGATTTACCAAGAGTAAAGCGGATTCCAACCTTTAATACAAGGTTGAGGAAGGCAATCCCGTGATATTGCTTTTGTATATGGATGACCTGTTTGTTACAAGTAAGGATAGATTGATTGCCGACACGCAGCAGAAGCCTGCTGCCGAGTTCGAGATGAAGGACTTGGGGATGATGCACTATTTTCTAGGCATGGAGGTGTGGCAGAGTTCAGATGGAATCTTCCCTGGACAAAGGAAGTATGCAGTAGAGATCCTGAAGAGGTTTGGGATGATGGACTGCAAGGCCATGACCACACCTATGGAATCAAACCTAAAGCTTCTGTGTGACGCTCCATATGAGCCGGTTGATGTTACTGTGTATCGTCAGATGATTGGGTCCTTGATGTACCTGACGAACACGAGGCCAGATATTTGCTTTACGGTGAACACATTAAGCCAGTTCCTGACGGATCCCAGAGGTGTTCACCTGGTTGCTGTAAAGCATATTCTGAGGTACCTGAAGGGTACAGTTGATTATGGGCTCAAGTATGATGTGAATCAAAACTTTAACCTATAGGATTATGTTGATTCAGATTGGGCAGGCAGTGCTGTAGATAGGAAGAGCACCTTTGGGTACTGCTTCAGTATGGGATCAGGTGTGATCTCTTGGTTTAGCAGGAAGCAGTCCTACATAGCACTGAGTACAGTCGAAGCAGAGTATGTTGCAGCTTGTTCGACTAGTTGTGAGGCAGTATGGCTTCGAAAGCTACTGTCTAATTTATTTGATCTAACGCTAGAGGCTACTGGTATATTTTATGACAACCAGAGTTGTGTGAAGCTGTCTGAGAACCCGGTGTTCCACGACAGGTTGAAACACATAGAGATCAAATATCACTATATCAGGGATATGGTGCAAAGAGGAGCAGTGAAGCTCCTGTATGTTGCAATGGATGATCAGATTGTAGATGTGCTGACGAAGCCACTAGCCAGAGTGAAGTTCGAGTACTTCAGAGAGAGGCTTGGTGTTCTTCAGATTGACGACACTTCGAGGAAGAAGTGATGGAGACATTTGTTGAATCCATTCCAAGCATGTTGGAAGGAGGATCCTTCGCATGGCTATGGATGTAAGCGCTGGATGATGAGCATCAGGATGATGTTCTAGTTTCTGCTCTGTATGATCAGTTGGATCATTTATGTATGTATGCATCATGTTGGATGCTGGATATGATCAGCTGGATCATTTATGTATGTATGCATCATGTTGGATGCTGGATATGATCAGTTGGATCATTTATGTATGTATGCATCATGTTGGATGTTGGATATGATCAGTTGGATCATTTATGTATGTACGCATCATGTTGAATGCTGGATATGATCAGGTAGATCATGTATGTTGATGGATACATTGTGTGGATCATGTATCTTTGTATGATCAAGTAGATCATGTATGCTGATGGATACAGTGTGTGGATCATGTATCTATATATGTATCAGGTAGATACTTGGTATGCATCAGGTAGATGCATTGTATGATCAGGATGATCATGGATGACGAGCTTCTCTAGTTGACATGCATCAGGACGATGCAGTGATGATGATCAGGACGATCATGTGTACATCGGGATGATGTATGGTGAGTATCAGGATGATATTCTGTGGCCATGGAATAGGTTGTGCAGATGAGCATGTCTGGGAGATCCTATAGGTCGGAGTTGTGTACCCATAACAGCCTGGGATGCTCTTTCGAGACATTGCTCTGGGAGGACATATAATAGTGCCCTGGGAGATCCTTCAGGTCGGAGTTGTGTACCCGTAACATCCTGGGATGCTCTTTCGAGGTTTTGTCCTATGGCATGTAATTTGCTCCTGGGAGATCTGGACAGGATGAAAAAGGCCTCAGATGCTTCAACCAGGTTTTGCCATGACCACATGTAATTTGCTCCTGGGAGATCTGGACAGGATGAAAAATGCCTCAGATGCTTCAGCCAGGTTTTGTGGTGGACCACATGTAATTTGCTCCTGGGAGATCTAGACATGATGAAAAAGGCCTCAGATGCTTCAGCCAGGTTTTGTGGTGAGATCACATGTAATGTGATCCTGGGAGATCCGACAGGTAGAGCTGTGTGCTCGTAACAGCCTGGGATGCTTTATCCAGGTTTTGTGATGGGTCACATGTAATGTTCTCCTAGGAGATCCGATAGGTAGAGTTGTGTGCTCGTAACAGCTTGGGATGCTACCGCCAGGTTTTGTGACGCACGTAATAAGTCCTGAGAATTCCACAGTATGGCCAGTGATGATGAAGACCTGCAGATGGTGGGCCTACATCCAGTATGAAAAATCACTGGCTTTGTAGAACTTCCTATGATGAGTAGATTCAGAGATTGATTGAGATAGCAACAATAGTGACGATGATGATGATTCGATGACGATGATCCAGAGAAGAAGACTTGTGCTAGATGATCTGTGTCGAGAAATACCTTCCTAGTTAAGAGGGAGTGTTGATGTATATGTAACTTTGGAATTTATTTCACATATATGTATATTTTATTCCTATAGAGATGTTATTATTCCTCTATATAGAAGTGTCATCATTTATATTGTAAGTGTTGTAACTTATACTTAATGTGTTATTAGACCACCTTGTTGGGGTAGGCCCTGTATAAGTCATGTGGGTCAAAGGGTTATTAGACCACCCTATTGGGGGTCGTCCATGTGGGTCAAAGGGTTATTAGACCACCCTATTAGGGTTCGGACCAGTCAGCATTATGTTATGTGGTTAAGTTAAGGCCGACCTAGTAAAGGTTATTAGGAAAGTCAAGTCAAGTATAAATAGAATGCGGGAAGCACTCTATTTGATCATTCTATTCTCACACACACTCTTTGGAGAGTGGCTCACTTGTGGAGGAGGAGAAGTTGCTGCTAGGAGATGTTTATATCTTATGCTTGGGTTGTATCATTGCTCTATCTATCTCTAAGGAAGTTATTGGGGTTTTTCACCTTTATGGTTTTCCCCAAGTAAACTATGTGTCTCTTGTGTGCTTGCATTATTGTGTCCATGATTGATATGTTGTAGATATGTTGTACATGTTGTTCTCTCAGTTAAGATCCTAGATCAGATTGAAGTAAATTCTGAAAAACTAACAATGAGATGTAGACTTACATAAATCACATGATTACATGCAACATATGTCTATTAAAATAATATCTCATGGTTGTGTGCTTAATAAGGAGGAAGTTATGTGATTTCTTTAATGGTCAAATTGAGGGTTGAAATGGATTTTCATATTTAATTGTCTCGACCTCAGTGGTTTTTAGTTTAATGGGTGCAGTTAATGTTGATATGTAATGTATTCAATGAAAGTCCCTTAGGTGTTGTAAGTAAATAAAAGTAATGTGGTAACAAATCATGTGGGACATAGCACAACATCAAGCATTCAAAGATATCGAGTGAAGATCTATGACTTCTCTAGCTTGCATTATCTGACATTTAATAAGCCTTTAGAGTCATGGTGGATGCCTCTTGGAATGCTTGGGCAACATATCATTGCAACAAAAGAAACTCGTTACAATCCACTTGAAGTATTTTAGGCACAATATTGAATTATTCTACATGTTATTATGAGTTGCATGTGTTGGTACACTTTGTAAAGAGATGAAAACAATATCTACTTAGAAAAGGGACTATCATCTATAGTGATCACAAGCCTCTCAAGTTCCATCCACATCAACATTGTTGTCGCCATATATCATCGTCATCATAGTCATTCATGTCATCAACATTTTGATGATGAATAAATCATCCTACTACCTTACAAGAATTTCATAAAGGACATTCCCCCTCTACTAATTGGGTCAATGGGTCTTATTAATTAGTAATTATCATGATCCTCGTTGTCATCATCATCGTTGTTATCATTATCGCCATCATCTTAGACATCGACATTATCACCATGGTCATCACCATTGTCATCATAGTCTATCATCGAGTCAATGTCATGATTATTGTGATGATGAAAAAGGAATCCAACCTCCTATTAATTAAATGGGTTTCTTAAAAGAGATTTTGCCTATGGCTGGGAATGTAAGCATCAATTGTCATCGCTACCATCTTATAATGAGATCATCATAAACACCATCATCTTTGTCATCATGCATCATCATCATCCTTGTCATGATGTTAGGGACACTCATATGCCATTAGGGTCACTGAAATGTTGTTGGGGATACTTGAATATCATTAGAATCATTTAGGTGACATTAGGGTCGCTCAGACACCATTACAATCATTTAGGTGCCATCATGATCAATCAAGATCCGGAATTTCTATCGCATGCATCATCATCGTGGACATCGATGTCATCATCATTGTAAACATCATATGGTGCATCAACATCAACATCATCATCATCGTTGTCACCATCGTCGTCGTCATCATCATCATCAAGTATATCATTAATAACATAAGGGTTTATGAATTCAATATGTAAAAGAGTAGCATCTTTTATACTTTTTCGGAGGAAGTTAGGGAAGTTCCATTAGTTTTTTATGGGAAAAGGACGGTTGAATAACAATGAAATTGTTTTCACGTTTCCTGAAATTTATTTTTATTTTTTACCTTCAAACTAGCAGGGACATGGGCTAGACACTATAGAGTCACGTGGATGCGGGCTAGCCATGTATAGGTCATGTCCATGTATAAAATTGGTATTTTTTTAAGGTTTAACTGAGAAGGGATATATGAATTGAACCATAACATGATAAGGGAGTCCGCAATGATGTAAATAAGCTAACAAAAAGGCATGTTGCAGAGATGTGGAAAATCATGCTATAACAAATACCTTACAAGAATTCATTATAGGATTTTTTCCCTCGCCTAACTAGTTTGATGGGTCTTAATGATTATTAATTGTCATTATCCTTGTCTTCATCGCCATCATCATCAATATCATCATTGTCATCGTCATAGACATAAACATTAACATCATAATCATCATCATTATCATCATCATATAAGATCATCACAGTCAATATCATGATCATCATTGTGATAATGATAACGACATCAAACCACCTAATCACATGAGTTTCATAAAAGAGACATGTTCTCTAACTGACAATGTAGGCATCAATTTTGATAGATATCATCTTATAATTATCAAATCATCATCAAGCCCATCATAATTGTCATAATGCATCATTGTCATGTTGTTAGGGTCAATCAGATGCCATTAGGGTCTCTCAAATGTTGTTAGGGATACTCTAATTCCATCAAATCCGTTTCAATGACATTAGGGTAATTTAGTTGCCATTAGTATCAATCAAGATCCATAAGTGCTATCACATGCATCATGAACATTGGCATCAACATCGTCATCTTCATCATCGTCCTAATCACCATCGTGAACATCATACATTACATCAGTATCATCATCATCACTTTCATTGTCATATATCATTATGATCATAGTCATTCATGTCAACCACATTGCGATGATGAACAAGACATCTTACTACCTTCCAAGTATTTCATATAGGACATTTTCCCTTAACTAATTGGTCTATGGGTCTTAATAATTAGTAATTTGCATGATCCTCACTATCATCATCATCACAGTTGTTATCATCATTTCCATTGTCCTAGACATCAAAATTATCACCATAACCATAACCAGTGTCAACATCATATATCATCACAGTGAATGTCATGATTATAATCGCCGTGATCATTGTGATGATGAAAAAGGAATCCAACCACCTATTAATCAAATGAGTTTCATAGAAGAGATTTTTCTACTGATTGGGAATGTAGGCACCAATTGTCATCGTTATCATCTTATAATCAAATCACCATAAACACCATCATCATGCATCATCATCGCCGCCACGTCATGATGTTTGGGTCACTCAAATTCCATTAGGATCACTTAAATGTTTTTAGGGACACTTAGATGCCTTCAGGGTCATTTAAGTGACATTAGGGTCACTCAAATTCCATTAGAGTAGTTTAGGCGCCATTGAGATGAATGAGGATCCAATAGTGATATCACATGCATCATCATCATTGACATTGACATCGTCATGATCCTCATTGTCATCGTCACCATTGTCGTTATCATAATTTCCATCATCATAGAGATCGACATTATCACCGTAGTCATTGTCATTATCATTATCTATGTAGTGATCATAATTGTCATTGTTATGATCTTGTAATCAAATCATCATCAATGCCATCAGCATTGTCATCATGCATCATCAACATCATCCTCATGTTAGGGTGACTCAAGTTCCATTAGGGTCACTCAAATGTTGTTAGTTGGGACAATCAGATGCCATTAGGGTCATTTAGGTGCTATTAGGGTCACTTAGATGCCATTAGGGTCATTTAGGTTCCATTAGGATCAGTAAAGATCAAATAGTGCAGCTATAATCGCCTATAGCATCATTGTTGACATTAACATCATTGTCATCATCAACATCCTAGTCAACATCATACGTATCATCAATGCGATATTTATCATTTTCAGGATGCAACAACATCATCATCATCATGCCATTAGAGTCACTCAAATGTTGTAGGGGCACTCAAATGCCATTAGGGTCATTTAGGATTAATTATGGTCTCTTAGTTTCCAAAAGGGACACTTAGGTTCAATTAGGGTCACTTAGGACCAAATAATGCAATAACATGCATCATCCTCATCATCATCATTATCATCAACATCGTCATCATCATCGTCATCGTCCTCATCATCATAGACATCAACTTCAATGTGTAACACAACTCTCCCAAATATAACCCTCAACTCCAATAACCAATAGCCTCTATCCCATCAATTAAGTAACTCATATGTTAAACTAGGCTCGATTCTAGGAGGAAAAATCAGTGTTATTTTGGGAGCAAATTTAGGTGCAATACTAGGAGCAATAACATGGTGGTACTTTGGGAGCAAAACTAGATGTTATTATAGAAAAATAACTTGGTGCTAAACTTACCGACAATTAGGAAGCTAAATTAGGCGCTAAACATGGTGCTAATCCTAGCTTAAATCTTGGTGCAACTTAGGGAGCCAAACTAGGCGCAATTATTGGTTTAAATACTGGCGCAAAAGAGGAAGCTAAACTTGGCACTAAGCTTGGCACTATAGAGGACGCTATTTCTGGCACTAAAAGAAGCAAAAGTAGGCGCTATTGAGGGCATTATGCTTGGCGTTATTCCTGGCGCTAAAGTCGATGCAATTAACGTCCAGTTTAGCGCCTAATTTCAAAAAAGGACGCAACAAACCCCAGGAAAAGCGCCATCTCATGAAATAGCGCCAACTTTGCCTAGAAAATGAAGAAAAATACACTATAAGTGTTAGTGGACGCCAAAAATGGAGCTAAAAGAGACATTATTCACAAGGTTTTGTTGCAGTGAAGTTTTATTGCCCAAATTTTGGCCCTAGACCATAACACAGGCTCCTAGAACCATCCACGACATGAAAATACTAAAAAAAATGACAATGTGTTACTCAAAAGGTAAATATTCCTTTCCTATGGCCTATGTGGTGGTACAGAGAAACGCCCATAGGTCACAAGACCTTGAGGTAACTACCAGTCATTATAAACTAGATTTTGATCTAACACCATGGACACCATGGATTAGGCTTCAAGAACCATCCATGATGTTGTAAATATTGAAATGGACACTATACCCACTTGCAAGCTAAATATTCCTTGTGTAGGAATCATGTGGTGATTAGGTCCCTACACATGGCCCATTAGCCATAAAGGATAATGTTATGGCACACGAGTTTGTATTTTGACCATGGATCATGGAAAGTTGGAGTGTGAGAACCATCTTTGATGTGAAAAACCTAGCATGACTGCCTCAATTGTAGAACTCTAATGGGATATGGTGTTGAATGATGATGCACACCCTTCCTAACACTACAATAGCTTATGTGCGCTTAGCTCCAATGTTTTGATGAGATGCATTGCTGAACCCATGTGACACACCTAACCCACGTACATAAATGAATTTTAGGGGGTTTTCAAAAACCTTCCTCAAAAAATTAAATTTGCATGACTTTTAGGGGGGGTTTCAATAAACCGCCTCCAAAAGTTCAATTCTCATTTCTTTTAAGGGTGGTTTCACAAAACCGCCTCCAAACGTTCAATTATTATGACTTTTAAGGGGGGTTTTTTAAACAACTGCCTCCAAATTTTTAATTTGCATGACTTTTAGGGGGGCAGTTCAACAAACTAGCTCCAAAAGTTCAATTCTCGTGACTTTTAAGGGGGGTTTCAAAAACTCGCCTCCAAAAGTTCAATTCTCATGACTTTTAAGGGGGGCTTCCAAATAAGCGCCTCCAAAAGTTCAATTCTCATGACTTTTAGGGGGGGGGGCTCCAACAAACCGCCTCCAAAAGCTCAATTCTCATGACTTTTAAGGGGGGGTCCCAAAAAACTGCCTCCAAAAGTTCAATTCTCATGAGTTTTAAGGGGGGTTCCAAAAAAACAGCCTCCAAAAGTTCAATTCTCATGAATTTTAGTGGTGCTTTTGACAAACCGCCCCCAAAAGTTATGAGAATTGAGATTTTAGGGGGGGTTTCAAACAACCGCCTCCAAAAGTTCAATTCGCATGACTTTTAAGGGGGGTTCCAAAAAAACCACCTCCAAAAGTTCAATTCTCATGACCTTTTAGGGGGGGTTTTGACAAACCACCCCCAAAATTTATGAGAATTGGGCTTTTAGGGGGGGTTTCCAAAAACAACCCCCAAAAGTCAAATTTCATGACTTTTGGGGGCGGATTTAAAAAACCACCCCCAAAAGTCCAATTTCCATGACTTTTAGGGGTAGTTTTAAAAGACCGCCTCTAAAGGTCTGAAAAAACTTTTAGGGGGGTTTTACCAAGACCCCCGCAAGCCAAAACTACCCCTAAAGGGATATTTTGTTGTAGTGGTATATACTACCATGTATGTTTCCTCCATTAACATGTGGTACAATGGGACCCAACCTGTGGACTTGAGCATGCTTTGGCACTTGATGGATGACTCTTAGCAATTACTAAGGTTTCTGGATTGAAACTTGGCGTTGGAATTCTACTTGGGTAAAAGATAAAGCGGAAAACAAAACCTTCTCTTTTATGGCCATGTTGTTGATGACTTTGAGATTTGGGTAAATCCCAACATATTTTTATCTTTTTTCCAAAATAAGAATGTTTCAAACCCTTCCCTTAATGCACTTGACACTTGGTCAATTTGGCATACATGTGACTTAAACTAGTAGGCTCGACTTGGCGTTTGGAGTTTGGACTTGAACATAACATGAAATGTGGATTTGAACCATTACTTGGAGATTGGGCTACAAAACCCAACATTTTGTATTTACCCATAAAATAAAATTAAAATGATTATAATAAAATGATTTTAATAATAACTTTAATAATTAGACTTTGAGTAATATAAGGCAAGAACCCACCAAGTCAAGCAATTGAAGTGATGGGAGGATAACAAGCTTTACATAACAAAAATGAACATGAGAGAAGGAGTGGGGTAGGGGGAATAGGGGGAGAGGGAGAGGTGGAGGGAAGAGGGAGAGGTGGAGGGGAGAGGGATAGGTGGAGGGGGGAGGGAAAAGGACAAAGGGAGAGGGAGGAAGAGAGAGGAAGAGGGGGAGGGTGGGATGCTATAGCTTAAAATGACACTTCTCCATCCGTGACGACACTTGCATCGCTTGGTCGCATGAAGACACTTCTTGAGATCAATTTTAGTCACACAATAGGACACTTGTGGATTCAAGTATCATTTTGGACACTTAACATGATTGAAATTACCTCACTCCTGGTCTATTGATGGTCATAACCCTTAGGAACACTTTTCCAGACCAAACCACCTCCTAAAAATCATCAGAAAACCCTGTTTTGGCCATATTTCCACATGTGCGCTAGTATCCTATGCAGAGAGTAGCGCCCACCTTGAAAAATGTGCTAGTTTGCAGTATGAAGAGCAGGGCACTTTCCTGAATCAGTCAAAATCTTGAATTTTGGTCAAATTGGGTTGGTTTGGGAACCTCCTGATCGGTTATAACTGCTTTTCCTCTCCTTCATTGACTATATAAGGAAGGTGGAAGGGCCATGTGAGGGGACCAAGCCCATAACAATGTTATGCTGGAGGAATGGAGACCCTCATCCCCCTCTCTTGTGCCTCAGTTTCTGATAAACCCTATCACAGCTGATTATCCTTGGAGAACAGAAGCAGGAGACCTTGAATCTAGGTTTCGTGAAGTGCCAAGCTTGAAAGAAGGTATAACTTTATGTACTTGCTTCATTCATTAATAAAGATAAGATTTTCTTCCCTTTCCAAATATGACCTATTTATGTGTTTCTTAGATTTGATTATAGTTTGCTTATAGTTTGATGTCTTCTTCTGTCATGAATATCAGTCTTATATATGTAGTCAAATGTAATTGAGAAAGGTATGAAGTGGTTTTGCAGGTGTGGGCATTGTGACACTGAATAGCATTGAAGAGCAAGGAAGAGGAAGGTTGGGATCAACCTTCTGAATAAGGTACACATCTTTCTAACCTTAAATATCTTTGCTTACTAGTTGCACTTGAAGAACATTTGTAGGTCTATCTTTCATCATTGTAAGTTGGTAGTTTCTCCCCTGAACTATAGGTGTATTTTCCTTACAACAGAATGGCGACTCCGCTGGGGAAAGCCTATCTGCTTAGGGGTATCCAAGGTCATTTCTTCAGTTTTTTTTGAAGGTCTTTGTTCAGTTTCTTGATTAGAATAAGTTATTAGGCTCTGTTTGACCCTCCTTGGCTCTTACAGACCCTTCCTAGCCCTTACAGACCCTTACTGGCTCAGGTGTAGGGGGTTTTAACCCTATTTTTTCAACTTTTCCCGCATGGGCACTACTATTGTGAAGCAAAATAGCGCATTCCCTTGTTTGGGCGTTGGTCTGCCTCATAGATAGTAGCGCACACCTCCTAGAACTAAGTTCTTTGGGTTTTGACCTGTTTGGGGGGGTTGTGGCTGCATTTTTTGGGGTCCCTACTGACCCTAGGTCTGAGTTAAAACACTGTAAGTGGTCTCCTATCCTTGTACTGATCCTATGTTCATGATTTGGACCTTCTTTGATCAATTTGGGCTTGTTTGGAAAGTTTTGGGGCTTGTTGACCCAAGTTGGGGGGTTGTGGACCAGTTTGGTGTTTTGTACCCTGGTTTGAGTCTGACTGAATCTGCTTGCTCCATTTCCACTGGATTTGAAACCTACTATGTCTACTTGACCCTATTTGTATCTATTTGAGTGAAATTTCTCTTTAGATTGGTTTCTTATCCTCCCTTATTCTTTTAGTTTTCTTTTTGTAGTGAAAGCTCAAGTGTCTTTGCTGTTGTTCAGGACCTTGACTGCATTGTTTATGTGCAGACCTGACTTTACCAAACCATACTTCTTTGTAGGTCATTTTATTTGTTTGGGTCTAAAAGTAGGTTTCGTACGCTTTTCCCAATGGTCGGCATGCTTACATCAATAAGAATATAAAAGTCGTATTGGTAGCTTTTACTGTTTCAATAAGGAAACCTGAAAGTTCTTTGCTTTTGCTTTGATAGTAGGTTACCTTCAGTTTCAGTTTTTGTTTCTCACCTTTGAAAAGCATGAAAAAAAATTGATTTATTTTCTGAGTAGAGTACCTTGCAAGTGGATTAAAGGATTTAAGAGTGCTTTTTATGAAAAAGAAGAAGTTTTCTTTTCCATACTTATTTGTTTGAGTAGTTGCATTCTTAGGTTTTGGGTTTAATTTTGTACATTTAGACTTTCTTTTTACCTTTTTTGCATTCGAAAAGACTAAAATTGCATTTGCATACGCATTCTAGATCGTATCTTTAGGACTTGCATTGAAAAGAAAAGATTTGTTTAGTGGTAAACATTTCATTTCAGTATTATATCTCTGTTATAACCACTCTCACACACCCACTACCTTTGTTGAGTAAGCAAGTAACCTTTAAAATGAACCCTAATAAAATGTACTAGTAACATTTTCTTTTTTAGGTTACACTATTCACCAACTAGTTTTGGTTAGGATCTTGGGTTTAAAACACCTTAAACCACCCAAGATCACACATTACGCAAAAATCGTAGTTCGACTATCGCAGGTAAACCCACCTCATTCAAAACTTGCCTAGGATCTATGCAGTAGGTCTTGTGAGATTAGATTGTTGGGAATAAACCTCCTACTTTATGTTTCGAGCATATACCAGGATCGGATCACGTTTGGGGACTCTTTTGAGTTTGGGGCTCAGTTACCTTGCCCACGCCTTCTGATTCGACCAAAGACTGTTCCCCTAGGAGTTTTCGGTGTGGTGGTATCCTTAGTATCTCGCCATAGGATCATACACAGGTGACGGCGGAGGGTTATATCTATTGTACCTAGGACAGACGTGGGAGGAAATCCCTTGTAGGTCTTTGGGAGGGCGGTTGGGTGATTCCAGCGCTTGCACCCTTAGTCATTGTAATGTGGACCCTAGGTAACTGTCCTTCTTCCTTCGTTGATCTGTTTTGGGCCCTCATCATCCCAGACTCTTCTCCGGAAGGCATCTGTTTTCCTGGTTTGATTTACTTAGGACCTTTTTTAGTGGTGTGCTCTTTGTGCTGCTTGTCTTAGTTTGCCTTAGAGAACTTCTTGCTCATTTGAGCAGGAAACTATGTCTAGCATTCCAGTGAGCGCCAATCAAGGTACCCCTGTTCCAGGGGATCCTTGTGTTTTTCTATTCATTGGAAACATTGGTACTCCCTTAATGGCTACTCTGAATCTTCCTGGATTCACTATAGGGCTGTCGGTTTGGTTGTTCTCCACTCTGAATGCTTTGCATGCTCCTGACGCTTCTTTTGTAAACACCTCAAATCAAGAGCATCAAAACCCTGAGCCTTCTTTTCCAGTAACATCTTATCCTCCTTGTTCTACCTCATGTGGCGAAAGTAGCAATACTAGTAACCAGCAGTCTAAAAGGAATAGATGGAGGAAGAATAGGAAGAAGATGCCAAAACAAGGGAGCAGCAACCCAGCCTTTGTAAGTTATGCTGGGGGCAAGCACCCTGCCTCTGCAAATCATGCAGGGGGCACCTACCTAGCCTCTCGGGGTCATGCTGCGAGAAAACTTTTAGTCACTGAAAATTACACGGAAAGTTTGTCTTCAACCACTGTCAGTCATGTTGAGGACACGTCATTGATCACTACTAGTCATATGTATGACAAGTCACCACTTCCTGTGAGTCATACTGGAGACACCAGATCAGCCACTGCAATTCATGCTGAGGGAGTTGACATTGTCGACAAACCCAACAAACAGAAGTATAAGTTCCCTTGCAAGTTTTGTGAGGGAGACCACCTTACTTACTTGTGCCCTGTACTTCTAGAAGTGCAAAAAAGTGTGGTCCTTAGTTCAAAAGTCTTCTGCCTCTGAGCAACTAACCACTGCGAGTCATGCTGGGGGCAAGCTGTCAGGCAATTCTAGTCTTGCTGAGAGCACTGACGTTGTAAAGGAGTCTCAACCTATAGGACGGAAACCAAAGTTCCCTTGTAAACTTTGTAAGGGAGATCACCTTACTCACGATGCCCTGCCATTCCAGAGGCACGAAGAGTGTGGTCCATGTCTGAAGGAAGCTCTGCTCCTGAGTTGTCTATAGATTCCCTACAGTCAGATCAACCTTTGGTTGATAAAGTGGTCGAACCAATGCAATCTTTGGTCAACCCCACTCTTCCTTCGGAGAGTGAAGTGATCGAATCGATGTAATCTTCGACTGATCCCATCAGTCCTGCAAAGATTGATGCACCTACTGCAGAAGTCTTCTGCATTACCAGTTTGGATGTTCTTGAAAAAGGGGGGTACTTCATCTGTTCCATGTGAACCCCTACCAAGCCCTAGGATCTTTTCCTTTGATTGGAATAGTCTAGCCGAGCCTCGTCTTCCTTCTTCGACACCTTTCCAGATAAAGGTTGATATCGGGAACCATACGTTTGATCGATGCATTGTAGATGAAGGAGCTTCTATTAGTATCTTGTCCACTTATGCTTGGAGAGATTTGGTTTTCCCTAATGTTATTCTAGCTGTTAATTGGCCATTGACCTTCGATAAAAGACCTAGTGAACCATTCGGATTCCTCTGTCAGGTACCCGTTACTTTTGGTGGAAAAATAGTCTTAATTGATTTTATGGTTTTAAAGGACCCTATGGACTTTGATATGATCCTCGGGCGTGATTACGTTTATGCTATGCATGTTGTGGTGTCTACGCTCTTTCGTGTGATGCACTTTTCTCATAACGAAAGCATTGTCACTATCGACCAGCTTGCATTCGTTGATCCTCCTTATTACCCAACTATAGACCAGTCAGATCCCTCATCATTAGGAACTACTATGTCACATGGGACTTATGTGGCATATTGTTCCTTGAGTTCAACCGCTACTGAGAAGAAGTCTCTGAGTTCATGCTTACCTTCTCGGGACTTAGTCCCAGCTTTTTACCAAGTGACACCTCCATCTGAATGTTTAGATATGTGTTCTATCTGGGACGATATACTTCCTTCTGATGAAGTTTTCCTAGATTCCATAGTACAGTCTACCATTCATTTGGATGTTGATCCAGTCGCAGTTATGTCCAGCACCAGTTTGACCTTAAAGTCTGATCTTCCTACTGTTGAGTCTTTTGACTCTCCTATAGATCCGCAAATCGGTGTTCCTGCTGAGTTTGATTCTGCTTCTAGAATTTTCAACTCCCATGATGATGAATCTGTTTCTACAGATTCCATCATGTCCTTCAACTTTCATCTTCATCCTGAACTTGATCTGGTTGATTGTAAGTCCTCAGGCTTGGGTACCATAGAGTCTTCATTTGAAAACTCTGCCTTGTTGATGCATGTTGTTGATGATAGTGAAGTTGAAAGTATTTCTACCACAGTGACTTGTATCGGGTCTTTCTTTACATATGTTTTAGATATGATCTTGGTACTAATGTTTCTTGGAGACAGGATTCTTAGCTAGATTTATACTTGCTTACTGGTCCTTTTCGACACCTTGTGCGACCATGTCAGGTATATTCAGAACCTTGCATATAGGTTTAGGATTCCCCGTTGTTATGTTGCATTTGAACCTTTTGCCATTCGAATTCTCCATAGGGTCGAACCTGTTGGATATTGGTGTGTTATCCATATCTTTATGCATTATGCACCAGTTCGACAACAGAGCCTACCTAACATGGGTCACCATAGTCAGCACCCTTATGCCACTTTAATGCCCATACTGAGTTTTTCTCATAGGCTCGGGAGCCTTTTTAGATTTACCATGACTTTGAGAAGAAGCCTCATATCTTTCTTCCTCATATATTCCTAGCCATCCCTGATAAGGCTCCCATCTTTGTGTTCAAGTTGCATATGCATCTGTTATGATCCCGCTTGCGCTAATGAGCCTAATGCCAGCTTCCACGCTTTTAGCTCGTTATATAAGCCTCCATCTCTGATCTCATTTTCGCTAAGCCCTGTATCATTTTGCCTTCGCAATTTGACACCTTTTACCTGGAGGAGACACACCCTGAGTGTCCTTATCTTGCTCATGTTCCTTGCATTAGGCATAGCTTTGTTCCATGCGCTTGGAGCTAGTTTCGCATGTCCCTGACACTCGTGTCCTCCCATTACGAGCATTCTTCTACCTTTACTTCGAGCTCATTAAAAACAGTAAGTAGGTTTCGAGCATTCTTCTACCTTTACTTCGAGCTCGTTAAAAACAGTAAGTAGGTTTCAAGCATTTCTTCCACCTTCACTTCGAGCTCATTAAAAATAGTAAGTAGGTTCCGAGCATTCTTCCACTTTTTACTTCGAGCTCGTTAAAAACAGTAAGTAGGTTTTGAGCATTTCTTCCATCTTCACTTCGAGCTCATTAAAAACAGTAAGGAAGTTATGAGCATTTTTCTGTCTCTCCTTTAAGCTCGTTAAAAACAGTAAGGATGTCACGAGTTTACTTTTTCGGGCATGTTAAAACTTTACAGAAAAGATCCCTGTGGAGTTCTTTTAAGCCCTTTTCAAACTCCTTAAATAGGAAAAGTTTTCCAAGCATAGTTGTCTTTTCAGGCTCATTAAAATAACTGAACCGACATTCACTTAGGTATAGAATTATCCCTTATCCGGGGCTTGGTGGATAATTTACGGAAAAGGTATACTCTAGGTATACTCTGGTATGCGCTAGAAGAGTTTTTCTTCCATTATTTTACATTTTTTCGGGGAAGGAGACTAATTTTACGAAAAAGGACCTTTAGAGTTGTCTTTAGGGTTTTCAGACTCTCGAAATGTGAAAATACCAAGGGAGCATTCACCTACTCGGGCTCAATGTGAAATCCATGAGATGGTTGATAGAGGATTTTTTAATTTTTTCAACTCTATAAGCAAGAAAACACCGCCGAGCACAAACCAATCCGGGCTCGATATAAAATCCACAGATAGGTGTATGGAGTTTTCTTCTAGGTTTTTCAGACTCCTTAAATATGAAAATACCATCGATCATGCTTTAGTTCTTTGTCAAGATCGTTAAAAAATGAAAAAGGAAAGGGAAGGGAAGAATGTTAAAATATATTTCAATATGATGGCAGCAAGTCAACTATCTCCTTGAACAAAGCACCTGTTTTGAGTCTATCAAACAAGTTGGGTTCTAGTGTTGGCCTTAGGATAAACCTGATCTCAAAGTTATTACTCCTCTGTTTGGTTAGTCTTCCAATCATATGGAGAATCTGTTAATGTATCCTACATTGCAGACTTGCATCGTGGTCTCTTTGTGTTAAAAGCTGCCTAAGTCACTCTTGTATCGTGCTCATTGTTCAAGGATATAACCTGTGTTGGCCATTCTGCAGTTACCTTGACCTCATGCGTCGGCCATTCCTTGGTGTCAGTATGTTTCATCATGTGTTCATTCCTACTCCAAATCAGCTCATACATGTTGAGTGTCCCTCATGTTGGATGATGGAGGATGCCTTAAGGCCTCCCTTCCAATGGACTTCTTCCCATCGACTTCAACTCATTGTGCTCTAGGAATGAAGTTTAGAGTTTCGGTTAGTATCTTGGGGATTACAGTCATTAGTGGTAGTTTCCCTCGCTATTGGATTGATAGGAATACATCAATGTCTCCTATCCGATGGATTCTTCAAGTGTTCGACGGCAAGACCATTTATTCACACTTGTGTGAATGTACTAGGTACCTTGGGTTCCATTTTCATTATTGGTGGACACCCTTGCATTTGTTAATGGTATACATCAATGACCAGTAATCAAACGATACCTCCCATGTTCGACATCAACTCATTTATTCGCATGAATAGGTTTGTACCTTGGGTTGTTTTTGGATGAAGACCTTGGGATCCTTGATAGCATCACTTTATTTATGTTATCGCCCAATTTGCGCAAGACTGAACCACACTCTTTATGGCTCTTGATGAGACATAGATCCAGCTTGTTCTCTATGGCTATGTTCTCCAGTTATGACATATATCCACCTTGTATTTATGTGGCTATGTTTACACTTATGTTCCTCATGGATCCACGCTTGTATTCTAGTGGCCATGATATATGCATATTTATTTGGATCGTTAGTGTATCCTCTTGGAGGTCATGTTCCACTATTTGAACATGGACAGTTACCTCAAGGATGAGTTTGTCTGACATTGCCTTTGCTTTCAGGTACTTCATTTGAGCCTATGATTCTTGGTTTCTCTGATTACTCCACTCCCATGATTCAACTCTTTGTTATTTATAATGTATTTCGGCCATTGTTTCCCTCACTCCCTCTGACCTCATACATTAGGGGGCATCTTTTATAGCTTAAAATGACACTTCTTGTCCGTGACGACACTTGCATCGCTTGGTCGCATGACGACACTTCTTGAGATCAATTTTAGTCACACAACAAGACACTTGTGGATTGAAGGATCATTTGGGACACTTAACATGGTTGAAATTACCTCACTCATGGTCTATTTGATGGTCATAACCCTTAGAAACAGTTTTCCAGACTAAACCACCTCCTGAAAATCATTAGAAAACCCTGTTTTGGCCATATTTCCACATGTGCGCTAGTATCCTATGCAGAGCGTAGCACCCACCTTGAAAAATGCGTTGGTTTGCAGTATGAAGAGTAGGGCACTTTCCTAAATCAGTCAAAATCTCGAATTTTGGTCAAATTGGGTTGGTTTGGGAACCTCCTGATCGGTTATAACTGCTTTTCCTCTCCTTCATTGACTATATAAGGAAGGTAGAAGGGCCATGTGAGGGGACCAAGCCCATAACAATGTTATGTTGGAGGAATGGAGACCCTCATCCCCCTCTCTTGTGCCTCGGTTTCTGATAAACCCTAGCACAGCTGATTAGAGGTTGGGATCCTTGGAGAACAGAAGTAGGAGACCTTGAATCTAGGTTTCGTGAAGTGCCAATCTTGAAAGAAGGTGTAACTTTATGTACTTGCTTCATTCATTAATAAAGATAAGATGTTCTTCCCTTTCCAAATATGACCTATTTATGTGTGTCTTATATTTGATTACAGTTTGCTTATAGTTTGATGTCTTTTGTCATGAATATCAGTCTTATATATGTAGTCAAATGTATTTGAGAAAGGTATGAAGTGGTTTTGCAGGTGTGGGCATTGTGACACTGAATAGCATTGAAGAGCAAGGAAGAGGAAGGCTGGGATCAACCTTCTGAATAAGGTACACATCTTTCTAACATTAAATATCTGAGCTTACTAGTTGCACTTACAGAACATTTGTAGGTCTATCTTTCATCATTGTAAGTTGGTAGTTTCTCCCCTGAACTATAGGTGTAATTACCTCACAACATGGGAGGGAGGTGGAGAGTAATTGGGAGTGTGGGAGGGGGAGAGGGAAAGAGGGGGAGAGAGAGTAGGGGGGAGGGGGAGGGGAGGGATAGGGGGAGGTAGAGGGAGGGGTTATATTGGTAGGGCGGAGAGGGAGGGGAGTGATATTTTTTCCCAGATGTCACCACTCGATCTAGAAAACTGATATCTCAATGGTCTTGAGTCTCTACAAGCCAAAACAACTCAAACTTCTCTATGCCAGAGAAGATCACAGTTAAACAATAAACTTATAACAAAAAGCACTATATATCTCCTATCAACTTTAAGCAAATATGGCAAACACATAAGTGAGTCTCAGTTTTACCGTGGAAACCCCAATGGGGAAAACCAGCTTCTAAGGGGATTTCTTCTTTCTCGATCCTAGAGCATATAATAGAGAGAAAAGATACACATGGAATTTCATAAGATACAATAGAACCTGGCGGGTCAAAACCCTAGATCTACATGCAGTGTCTACTGCTACCCATGGGAAATGTGCCCTTGTTGTCTGCTCTGATTTGGATCTCTAAAATACTGTCACTACCAATATTTGGTTGTAGTACCACCTCTATAATCACTCTGCCTTGATATGATCTATCAATGAAGAAAGGTTGCAACCTCTCATTATAGAATGCACCCCCTCCGCATGGGAAATGCGCCCCTCCTCCTCTGCTCTGAAGTCACCCCTCCTCAGATCTCAATCCAACATAGATGAGATCTTATATGATCTTCTCCAATCAATGAAGAATATCACCTATGATCCTCTCATCCCTCCTAGCCTCAAGAATATAAACTCCTATAACAAAGATGGCTTCCTCTCTTTAGTAAGTGCACCACTCTCCTCTATATAGTCACCCAAGCTCAGTCTCTGAGCTAACTCTACATAGATGCACTCACTGCACTCTGTAATAACTTATTTGTGGCTCTGATCAAGTAGGGACATATCCCTCTCGGATCCCCTCACACTCTCTCTCTCTCTGCATATGTGCCCCTCTCCTTAGGAAGTCGTCCTCTGCATGCACAATTGTGACCTCATTCTATCAATCACCTCAATCTCTGAAGAAACTACAAAGTAACAATTTATGGTGACCTCCTGCCTCCTTATAATAACTCACTAACCGATTAGTGTTTCTGAAACCCTAACGTGAGTGCATGCAAAAATCCTTCTTTGCATGCTTTTTAATTAAAAATTTTGCATGCAAAAAGTTGCATGCATAACGACAATCACCCTCAAATTTTTGCATGCATCCACCACTAGATTCATGACACTTGGTAGAGTGCATCTCACCCTCTACCCCATCCTAATGCCTATATTGAAAATGCACCTCCATGCTAGGCATCTAAACATGGAGCACATCCTGAGATACCACTATCTCTAACACTCCCTCTTATCGAGGGAATTCCAACCGTTGATGCTTGGATCCAGCAAATCCTCTGCTACTGTAAATAACCCATCTATCCTAACTATCACTTCTACACTCTGATCTGAAGTAACCGGATGCACCTCCATCAATGTAGCCTTGGGATAAGTCTCTCTCTCTCTCAAGGACTCTATCACTGATCTTTGATCTAGACTCCCTATGAATCTCTACTACAACCAATCTCTAAGACTGCCATCAGGCGGATCCATTAACCTGTATTTGATCTCCCTACTCTGATCTGACTCAACTTGCTCCTAAACTAAATTCAACTCAGTCTTCGGCTGGTACCTGCATGAGGCTCTTGGTCATCCATATGATATAAGTCCAAGGACTCGCTCCTGTGAGTGTCATCAACACTATGTGCATCTCGCTCCATATCAGTCTCGGACTCTGATGAGGATGTGGTCAACCACCTAGATGCTCCTAACATGGGCTGACCTCGAACTATATACTCCATGTCAATCCGATGACCCATAAACACTAGATCAGCTCCCTCAAGATCGGTGAATATAAGCTCCCTATGAAACACTATAGAGTAACCTACAACATCCACTACTTCTACTAAAAGTATGCTCACTCTTGCTCCTGGAATGAAAAGTACTCTTGATACCTCTAGGATTTCTCCAAACTCCCTCTTAGCAAGGAAGGTACTTTTGGAGAAGTATCTACCAGGATCAAACACATCCTTTGTTGTTGTAGCTACTCCCTCTTAACTGGAAGAGTTCCTGGTTGCATTTGCTACACTCTAATATGAATATCTGCACCCCTTCTCTATCAGTTTCACCATGAGAGAAGCCTCATGCTCTCCGACTATCACTAACACTAAAATTGCATCCAAAATATCACTAGACCCACATACAGGCTTTCCCAACAACCTGTACAACTTTCCTTGTCTAATGTCATGCCTCACGCCTACATCCAAGGTCACTCCTGCTGAATATAGAACCCTCTATATCCCTCATCCTCCAAATCTGATACTGAGGGTAAATATGTCTAATCTTTACAGCCATCCCTCCTTCCATCCTTAGTAGACCTTCTGAATTCGACTGTAACATAATTGAACCAACTCTCCTCACCACTAACATCTCACTGCAGTCTGAGTATGTCTCTGAAACACTAAGGAATCCTTCTCATACTCCCATCATATGGCTATATGTATAACTATACAAAGTCCTGAAGCCATGAATCTATAAATATGATAACGCTGTTGATTCAAAATATTTGAATCAGAACCAACCTATAGATATGTGCCTTGGTGAACAAGCTAACCCACTCTTTCTCGGATATAAGGTTTGCTCTCCTAGATTTGATCTTTGTTTCCATAGATCTGGTATCTGTCCTCATAGTTATGATAGATCTGGTATCTATCTTCACTGATCAAATGTCTACACTCACAGATTTGATAGATCTGGTATCTATCCTCACATATATGATGTCTTCACTCACAAATCTAATATCTATACTCACAAATATGAACTCTGCTCTTCAGATTTGGACTCTGCTCTCTCAGATCTAAACACTTCTCTTCATATATGATATATCTCTGCACATATATAGCACCTACTTTCCCAGAACTGAAATATCTATCTTATATCTCACCTCCAAACTCACCGATATGAGCTTCGCTCTTCAGATCTGGTCTCTATCTCATAGATCTAATATCACCATTCAGACTCCACATAGATCTGGTATACAGGTCATAGATCTAAGTGTGAATGCACCTGACCCTCACTAGGGCTCTGATACCATTATATTTTTTCCCAGATGTCACTACTTGATCTGGGAAACTGAGATATCAATGGCCTTGAGTCTCTGTAAGACAAAACCCCAACTTCTCTATGCCAGAGAAGATCACAGTTAAACAATAGACTTATAACAGAAATCACTATAGATCTCCTATAAACTTTAAGCAAATATGGAAAACACACAAGTGAGTCTCAGTTTTACCTTGGAAACCCCAATGGGGAAAACCATCTTTTAAGGGGATTAATTCTTTCTCGATCCCAGAGCATATAATAGAGAGAAAAGATACACACAGAAGTTCAGAAGATACAATAGAACATGACAGGTCAAAACCCTCGATCTGCATGTAGTGTCTACTATTGCTCATGGGAAACGTGCCCCTGTTGTCTGCTCTACTCTGGATCTATGAAATACTATCACTGCCAATATCTAATTGTAGTACCACCTCTCTAATCACTCTTCCCTTATCTTCTCTATCAATGAATAAAGACGGCAACCTCTCAATGTAGAATGTTCCCCCTTTGCATGTGAAATGTGCCCCTCCTCCTCTGCTCTAAAGCCGCCCCTCCTGAAATCTTATTCAAACTTAGATGAGATATGCTCTAATCTTCTCCAATCAGTGAAGAAGGTCACCTTTGGTCCTCTCGCCCCTCCTAGCCTCGAGAATATTGACTCTTTTGACAAATACATCTTCCTCTCCTTAGGAAGTGTGCCCCTCTCCTCTAGAAATTCACCCAAGCTCAGTATCTGATCTAACTCTACACAGATGGACTCACTACACTCTGTAATGGCTAATCTTTTCCTTTGATCAAGTAGGTACATATCCCTCTCGGATCCTCTCTCTCTCTCTGTATATGCTCCCCTCTCCTTAGGAATTTTCCCTAGGCATGCACAAGTGCGCCCTCACTCTGTCAATCACCTCAATATCTAAATAAACTATGCATTAACATTTTTTGGTGACCTCCTTCCTCCTTATAATAACTCACTGACCAATTAGGGTTTTCAAAACCCTAACATGAGTGCATGCTAAAATCTCGCTTTTGCATGCAAAAAGGTTCATGCATGATCCAAATCACCCTCAAAGGTCTGCATGCATCCACCACTGGATTCATTCCACTTGGTAGAGTGCATCTCACTCTCTACCCCATCCTGATGCCTATACTCAAAATTCATCTCCATGCTAGGCATCTAAACATGGAGGACATCCCGAGATACCACTATCTCTAACACTCCCTCTTATCGAGGTAAGTCCAACCACTGATGCCTGGATCCAACAAATCCTCTGCTATTGTAACTAACCCATATGTCCTGACTGTCACTACTACACTATGGTCTAAAGTAACATGATCCACCTCCATCAATTTTTCCTCGGGATAATCCTGTCGCTCTCTCACAGTCTCTGTCACTGATACCTAATCCAAACTCCCTCTTAATATCTACTGCAACCTATCTCTAAGATTGCCATCAAGTGGATCCACTAACCTATATTTGATCTCCCTACTCTAAGTTGACTCAACTCACTCCTGAGCTAAATCCAACTTAATCTCCAGCTAGTACCCGCATGAGCCTCTCTCTCATCCATCTAATATGAGTCCAAGGACTCATTCCTCTAACCCTCATCAACACTATGAGCATCTAGCTCCCTATATTTCTCATACTCTAATGAGGATGCAGTCAACCACCTAGATTCTCCTTATGTGGGATGGACCCAAACTATATACTCCCTATCAATTCAGTGACCCATCAACATTGGATCATCTCCCTCTGGATAGGTGAATCTAAACTCCCTCTGAAATACTACAGAATAACCTACAGCATCCAATGTTGTTGCTAAAAGTATGCTCACTATTATTCCTGGAATGAAAAGTACTCATGATACCTCCAGGAGTTCTCCAAACTCACTCTTAGTGAGGAAGGTGCTTCTGGAGAAGCATCTATTAGGATCAAGCACATATTTTGGTGTTGCAACCGCTCCCTCTGAACTAAAAGACTTCCTGGTTGCATCTGCTACACTCTAATATGAATATTTGTGCTCCTACTCTATCAATGTCACAATGAGAGAATCCTTGCATTCTCCCTCTGTCACTGGCACTGAAACTGCATCCAATATCTCCCTGGACCCACATATAGGTTTTCCCAACCACCTGTATAACTTTCCTTGTTTAATGCCATGCCTCACACTTGCATCCAAGGTCACTCCCTCTAAATATAGAATCCTTTGTCCATCCTATAAATATAGAATCTTTTGTCTATCCTAAAACACAAAACTATATCCCTCATCCTCTAGAGCTAATACTTACGATAAATATGTCTACTCCGGTACATGCATCCCTCCTGCCATCCTCAATAGACCTTCTGACTCCAGCTGGAACATCATTGAACCAACTCTCCTCACTACTAACCTCTCACTACAATCTGAGTCTATCTCTGAAACACTAAGGAACACTTCTCATACTCCCATCATATGGCTAGATGCATAACTGTACAAATTCCTGAAGCCATGACTTTGTAAATCTGATAACACAGTTGATTCAAAATCTCTAAATCAGAACCAACCTGTAGATTTGTGCCTTGGTGAACAAGCTAATCGACTCTTTCTCAGATTTAGGGTTCGCTCTCCTAGATATAGTCTTTGTTCTAACATATATGGTCTCTACCCTCACATATATGATAGATCTGGTATCACAGTTCTGATGTCTACACTCACAGATCTGATAGATCTGGTATTTATCCTCGAAGATATGATGTATGCACTCACATATCTGATATCTATACTCACAATTATGAACTCTTCTCTCCAAATCTGGAATCTTCTCTCTCAAATCTGAACACTACTCTTCATATATGATATATCTCTGCATAGATATGGCACCTACTTGCCCAAATCTGAAATATCTATCTCATATCTCACCTCTAAACTCATAGATCTGACCTCTACAACCACATATCTAAGCTCCTCTCTTCAGATCTGCTAAATATATTCTCTGTCTCACAAAACCGATATCACCACTAAGTATCCACACATATCTGGTATACAGCTCGTAGATATGAGTGGTAATTCCCCTAACCCTCACTCGGCTCTGATACCATGATGGTTTTTCTCGGATGTCACTAATCGATCTGGGAAACTAAGAGCTTAATGGTCTTGAGTCTCTATAAGCCAAAACAACCCCAACTTCTTTATGCCAGAGAAGATCATAGTTAAACAATAGACTTATAATAGAAAGCACTATAGACATCCTATCAATTTTAAGCAAATATGGCAATCACACAAGTGAGTCTTAGTTTTACCCTGGAAACCCAAATGGGAAAACCAGCTTCTAAGGGGATTTTTTCTTACTCGTTCCCAGCTCATATAATAGAGAAAAAAGATACACACAGAATTTCAGAGGATACAACATAAACTAATGTGTCAAAACCATAAATCTGCATGTAGTGTCTACTACTTCTAATGGAAAATGCACCCATGTTTTCTGATCTGATATGGATCTTTGAAATACTGTCACTTCCAATCTATGGTTGTAGTACCACCTCTGTAATCACTCTGCCCTGATCTGATCATTTAATGAAGAAAGACTACAACCTCTCAATGTAGAATGTGCCCCCTCTACATGGGAAATGCGTCACTCCTCCTCTGCTCTAAAGTTTCCCCTCCTCAAATCTTAGTGAAACTTAGATGAGATCTACTATGATCTTCTCCAATCACTGAAGAAGGTCACCTATGATCCTCTTGTCCCTCCTAGACTCAAGAATATCAAATCCTCTAACAAAGACATCTTCCATTCCTTAGGAAGTGCACCCCTCTGCACAGATGCACTCAATGCACTCTGTAATGGTTGATCTATGCCTTCAATCAAGTAGAGACAGAAGACTCTCAGATCCCCTCACTCTCTCTCTCTTTGCAAATGCACTCCTTTCATTAGGAATTCGCCCTCTGCATGCACAAGTGTGCCCTGCCTCTATCAATTACCTCAATCTATGAAGAAACTGCAAAGTAACCTTTTCCACTGACCTCATGCCTCCTTATAATAACTCAATGACCAATTAGAGTTTTTGAAACCCTAATGTGAGTGCATGCAAAAATCCTATTTTGCATGATTTTTAATTAAAAATTTTCATTCATGAGGAAAATATTCCTCAAAGGTCTACATGCATCCACCACTAGATTCATGCCACTTGGTAGAGTGCATCTCACCCTCTACCCCATCCTGATGCCTATATTAAAAATCCACCTCCATGCTAGGCATCTGAACATGGAGGACATCCTGAGAGACCACTATCTCTAACACACCCTCTTATCGAGGGAAGTCCAACCATTGATGCCTAGATACAACAAATCCTCAGCTACTGTAATTGACCCATCTATCCTGACTATCACTGCTACACTCTAATCTGAAGTAACCTGATCCAACTCCATCAATGTATCCTATGGGAATCCTCTCGCTCTCTCACATACAATGTCATTGATCCCTAATCCAGACTCCCTCTGAATCTCTATTGCAACCAATATATGAGATTGCCATCAAGAGGATCCACTAACATGTATCTGATCTCCCTACTATGAGCTCGCTCTGAGTTAAATCCAACTCAAACTCTGGTTGGTATCTGCATGAGTCTCTCGGCCATCCATCTGGTATGAATCCAAGGACTCAGTCCTCTGAGCCTCATCAACACTATGAGCATCTAACTCCATATCTGTCTCAGACTCTGATGAGGGTGCGGTCAACTACCCAAATTGCTCATGACCTGGGTTGGCCCCGAACTATATACTCCCTATCAATCTGGTGACCCATCAACACTAGATCAACTACCTCTATATAACTGAATATAAGCTCCCTTTGAAACACTACAGAGCAACCTACAACATCCAAATAGGTCAACAAGGGAGGGGGGAGTGGGGGAGGGAGATGGTGAGTGGGGAGGGGTAGAGGGAGGGAGGGAGGGAAGGGGAGGTGGGTAGTGGGGGGGATTGAGAGGGAGGGATGGAGAGGGAGGAGGGGAAGAGGGTGAGGGGGTGAGAGAGTGGGATAGGGGGAGTTGGGTGGAGGAGGATGTGGGGAGGGGGAGAGGCTGAGGGAGGCTTGTAAGTGGGCGAAGGGAGAGGGAGGGAGGGAGAGGGAGGAGGTAGAGTGGGAGAAGGGGAGGGAGAGTGGGGGAGGGGGAGAAAGGGAGTGAGGGTGGTCGAGGATGGGATGGAGGAGGGAGAGGGGGGAGTAAAAGAGAGGGATCATGAGAGGGAGTATAAAGGAAAGGGGAGGGGGAGGTGGAGGGGGAAGAGAGGGTGGAAGAGAGTGGAGCGAGGTAGGGGGGGGGAGGAGGTGAGGGAGGGGTGGAGTGGGGGAGGGGGATGGATTGATAGGATGAATGAGAGAGGAAGGGGAGAGAGGGGGAGAGGGAGGAGGAGGGAGCGATAGGGTGAGAGAGGGAGGGGGGGAGAGAGCGAGAGGAAAAGTAGGAGAGAGGGGGGAGAGGGAGAGAGATGGGGGGATAGATAGGGAGAGAGAGAGGGGTGGTGGAGAGAGAGAGAGAGAGAGAGAGAGAGAGAGAGAGGGGGGGGGGGAGGGATTGGGCAAGGGGGGTGAGGGGGAGGGGGGGGATTTGGTGAGGGAGGGGTAGAGGGGTAGAGTGGGATAGTGGTAGGGTGAAGGGAGGGGGAGGAAGGGTTGGTGGGGTGAGGCGGGAGGGAGTGGGAGGGGGAGGGTGTTGGGATTTAGCGTATAAAATTTTGCCTTTAACATTGTCTAAACAACCAATAAGTTAGCCTCAATAATTACTGAATTGTTATGATCCAAGTACATTTCCATAAATTGCATTTCTATGTATAAGAAACATATAGATCCATTTAACTTACGGTTTATAATGTAATGGTTGAATTCAAACCAAATGGAAACCATGATTCTGAATAACATATGTAGAACTCTCTAATTAACTTACCATTTGAAACCTTAATCTTTAACCATGACTTAACTCTCACCAAGCATAACCAGTGACTTAAGGTCATGTCAAATGATTATGTTTTTCCATTCAAGTATTTTAGGGATATGGTACTTTCACTTATTTATACATAGTCATTTAATATGAAGTTTAGCTATTTTTTATCCATAACTATTCAAGCTTAAGGAGTATGGTTAATCCATGATGATAGTATCCCTTTATAATAATATAAACAACCACTTGTTTAATTCAATACAATCACGTAATGTAACTATTAAATGAAGTAGTATAAGTACAGTATAGATCCTTACTATCAAGTAACCACATCAACATATCTTACCAATAAGCATAGTATCTAATAACTCATGTAAAATCCATATGACATTCTATTAGTTAAAAAACTCTTTATCGATTACTTTACACTGAAATGAGTATTTCCAAGCCAATGTTTTGATTAATAATTCATATCTAATCGCAACACACTTCAACAAAGTCCAACATGATGTATTCCTTTTGATGTACACTTACCTATAACCAACTAGGTTTTAAGGTAAGTCCTAATAAAATATTCCTTCAAATTAAAAGAACATACTTAAGTAAAAAGTCCTAATCAAACAGTAAGAATCTTATTACCACCAACATAGATCCATATTAAACTGGATCTATCAAGCACCAAGAGGGATTCAATTTTTTTGAGGTGTAATTTTTTTAATCTTAAATTTTGTACACATTAAGAAAAAAATTACACCTTGTTACATATGTTACATATGTTACACAACATTATGCGTTACAACATCTCTCCCATATTGGGTTGTAAGCACCTCACTACTCTCGGTGCAATGAAGGTAAGGATACTCGAATCATCTATCTAATGATTGAAGTTACTTTTTTATATTGAAAGGCTACTCCATATTCAATAGAAACTACTAATTTCTTAGGTATACCATTTGTTACATATAATCATTGAACCATAATAACATTCTTTACTAAAACATAATCTTAAATGTTACATAATGAAATACATATATAACATATATACACATGAACAGATTTCATTATCCCAACACATCCAAGAATGGATCTTTATAAACTTGATGAGTGATAATGACATTATAACAGTAGATTACTTATATTATTTATGTAGACTTGTGTGGCTGAAGACTTGACTGCAACATTCCACCCAACCTTTTATCTCTCTATATGATGAGGGAGGGGGAGGGGGAAGGGGAGGGAGGGAGAGGGGGGAGAGGGGGGAGTGAGGTATGGGTAGGGGGGGGGAAGAGGGAGAGGGGAGGGATAAAGGAGAGGGATGGGGGCAGGGAGGGAGAGGGGGAGGGAGGGGGAGATGGAGGAGATGGGATGGAGAGGGAGACAGATGGGGGGGAGTTAAAGGGAGAGTGGGAGAGAAGGGGGGCGAGAGGGGGAAAGGGAAAGGGAGAAAGAGAGACACGGAGTGAGAGAGAGGGTGGGAGGGGATGGAGGGAGGGGGGACAGGGGAGATCGAGGGAGATCGGGAGGGGGAGAGGAAAGTAGTATGGCCTAAAACTACTAGTTTTAGTGGCATGGGTCTAGACCCTGTTCCTTCTCGATGGAAGACGTTTTGCCAAAATGGCATAGAATTTGGCCCAACTCAATGCAACGGTTGCGTTAATAAATATAGCTGTTATAAATCAATGTTTTCCAATTGCATTTGTAGTTCTATTATTGTATACATGTCACAGATGTGTTCTATACATCACAACTGGTTTCTTCCTCGTTATATTGCTCTAAAACCATTGTGTTTTCAGTGTTGTTTATATTTGATTCTAAGTTGGAAAATCCCAAGACTCAAACGTAACTCTGTGTTGATTAATCACACACGTTTTGATTTTGGAGGTTTATAAAGATACTATGTAAAAACTAATTATATAATAGCTTCCTGTAGTTACAAAAATTAGAGCACACAACAGAAGCATTCACAAATCGAAATTGCTAAAACCTGCCATGTATCATATAATAGAGAAGAGAGTAATAATAATGAGGATCCAATTTAGCATCATCCAAGAAGAAGAAGAATATTGAGGATTCAGTTTAAAATCAACTTTGCAATAAGCAGATTTTACAATGAGAAAATGTATTCTCTTACAACCAGAAATATTCTCTTAAACTTAATCCTATGAGAAATCAACAAGGCAATCTTTTTCATCTTGGAATGAATATTTATCCAACATATTTAAGTTATGAATGCCCCTTCTCATTATTCACATTTTGTTAAAAGTGTGTGTGTATTTGTGTGTGTGTGTGTTAACTCTTAACACCTTTAAACCAATTTGTCTTCAATGTCAAATGTGCCCATGTATCAATGTACAATTAAGAGAAGACAACTTTAGGTGTTAGAAGATGAGGGAAGAAATCAACCCCAACTACACAATTTTGTAAGAGTAATCTTCATTTAGTCATTCAAATGGCATATACAAGGTGGATAGGATTATCTATTATGCATATCCTTCCCAAATTTTTTTACCAAGGACCACTGATTTTATCAATAAGTGCACATTGACAAAATTCAAGCATGGCTAAACCATGCTGAGCGACATTAATACCTTCACCATCTTTTGGTAGGAATGAGAGTTTCCAAGAATATAGAAGTATTTATGTATGAGTGTAGTCTTATGAAATCATGTTGTTTTCTATGTTATCTATGTTTGTCCTGAATAATAAGGATTTACAACAGTAAATAAACAAAATATAATATGATATTTATGAGGAGAGGCGCATTTCTATAGTCCTCGTGGTGGAAAGTGTTATGTCTAAAACATTAAATTAAAAAATGAAAAGAAAATAAATTTCTTATGTCGGCCATAAAAAAAATTAAATAAATACATTCAATGCACTCAGACATGCAAACATTTCCTTCACTTTTTCACTTAAAATAGAGGTTTCCACCTCAAAGGATTTGATCCTTATCCTTTGTAGAATGGAGTTAGATGGATCTATACTAATGATACTAGTGCCTTCCAATAATTACAACTTGCATATTGTTCATTTTGTTTGTGCTTGTTAATTTTTTGATGTTAAGTAGAACCCAACTCCACTGGACAATATACCTAATTGAAGTAGCGGAACCCTTATACCTGGATTTGTAGAAACAAGGTTTCATAGTGCAAAGTCTCTTGTGCATTAGGAATTTGATTGGAAATTAGAATGCCTAAGCTTCATATAGTCAAATTTTCACTCTCGAAAGTGTTGTTTAGAACAGGAGATTGATTAGAGAGAAATATTTTAGTAAAGGATATGAAGTTGGAAATCAATCTTTGAAGCCCTCAGAAAGCAACGTTATTTCTCCATGAGACAAAGGAGGACACGGAACTCATATTGTGTCTACAACTAGTGGGAATTTTTTGAAAAATGCTAGTATATATGGATATGCACTAGGGAATCCTAAAGGTGGAGCTCCTCGTGCAAGAGTTTCAACTTACAAGGTTTGTTGGACTAGAAACGAATGCTTCATTGTGGATATTCTTGTAGGATTTGATGTAGGGATTCATGATGGAGTTGATGTGTTCTATGTTTCTATTGGATCGTACCCTCTAACGGATTATTTCCAGGATGTATTTTCCATTGGATCCTTTCTATTGGAACTGCCTTTCATATAATAACTTGTTGATTATATCTTCTGAAGTTATGCAACTTATCATGATTTTCCATCCATTAGATACTCAAATGCATGTATTGATCAGTTTTACCATTATAGAAGGCATTTCAGAAGTGCATATTGATTTAGATTTACTAAACTAGATTACTCGGTTTTGGGATTAGAAAATATTTACATCATACATGTATGTTAAGAGGATGATTTAGATATGATATATTAACTTAAGATGGTTTAATTTGGTTGGGTAAAAATTTTTAGATGGTGATTACGTGTTATACTTTGTTCTGTCAACAGTTAAAAAATCCTTCTCATGATCGTCAGATTTATGCATTCCATACTACTTGCTATTAGTTGATCTTGTGGTAGCGTCTCAATATTTTGGAGGAAATTGAAATCTTCTTTCACTCCTTTGACAAAAATATATCCATAAACTCATTCAAATTAAACATATTTTAGAATTCATTTTTTCATATCTCATAACATGATTTCAAAGTCTTATAGCATTTCCATATCCATGTGCATGGTTTTCATAACTTGCTTGATCATATCTTATGAACTTAAACAATCTATCATCATTTTCCATCCATTAGATAATCAAAGGCATGCATTGATCATTTTTACCACTATAGAGGACTCTATAAGTTCGGTTCCAAAATTCTTAAAGGGTGCTAGCTCAATGGAAGAGCACCTTCCTTACAAGCAGGAGGTTGATGGTTCGATTCCTTTGTTCCCTAATGATATTGCAATATTGGTATTTACTAGTACAAAATGAGAGATAAGTGACTAAAATATGCATATAAACAACGACTTTCGAGTTGGAAACCACTGGTAGCAAATTCCGAGTATCTTATCAAGCGACCAAAATGACCAAATTAACGACCAAATATATGACCACAATACAAGCTATAAACAACCAAACTAAATACAACCAAATTTATGGTTGTGTGATAAGATACCAGAAATTTGATACCAGTGGTCACCAACTCAAAAGTGGTCGTTTATATGTGGATTTTGGTCATTTTTTTGGCCATTTATCTCTCATTTTGTACTATTGGATTAGGGCTATGCCCTTCATTTCCCATCCCATGGTGTAATAATCCAACACATGGTATTTCAAATCCAGTGCATATTGTTTATGTAATTTATCCTACAATGTAACATGCGGTAAATATTCAATATTAAATCAATTACCCAATGCAGAACATATTTGTAATTACCCATCATACCAATATTATAAAATGCTTTCTAATACTAATCAATGTAATGCACAACAAAAGGGAAATTACAATATTAACCCACATAAATGCATTCCAACATTAATTAATTCAATGTATATCCAAGCAAGCCTTTTAGGAAACACCCTAAACATATGAATGCAATCTATGTAGCGGGATTATGGCATTGTCCCTCATTTCCCAAATTTCTCAATATTCACACTAAGCATGCACTATTCAATGCATTCACACCCAATGCATATCAATGCAATGCATAACTAACACATAATATGTAGGCATATACCTTTCAATTACCAATCAAGACAAGTCCCAATAAATATGCAATGCACAGTAAATAAAGTCAATTCACTCAACAGTAAAATAGGCAATGCATTTACCAATCAATTCATTGAGCAGTAAAATAGGCAACGCACAATAACAAGCATTTACCAATCAATTCACTGAACAGTAAAATAGGCAATGCATAGTAACAAGCATTTACCAATCAATTCATTGAACGGTAAATAGGCAATGCAAAGTAACAAGCATTTTCCAATCAATTTACTATTTGTGATGCATAATAAATAAGCATTCACTAAACAATTCAATATATGCAATGCATGGTAAGATAAGCATTTAAACAATTAAATAGTAGATAGCAATTAAACATTAAGTAGCAAATAATAATTAAACAACAAACAAACAAACAAATAACACTTAAACATTAAACAAAACATAACAATTAAACAGTAAATATGTGAAATTAATTAAATCTAAAGCATACAATTTGCGTGTCAATACAACTGATTTTTCAGCACAAGGTATTGGTATACAAATACCAATTCATCAAATCACTACATAGTAAAATGCAATGTATAGTAAATAATCAATTCTCGATAATTATGCAATGCACAGTGATCAAGCATTTATCCATCAATCATTATAGTATGCATATGCAATACCAATCAACATAGATTATATACAATATCAATTAGACAAACAATTTCTTGGGAGAACATTCCATTAATTGCACATTATGCAATAATTCTACGCATAATGCAACAACTCCATGCGATACTAAATTCAGTATTAAAAAAACAAACAAATAGCATTTAATAATAATGTAAACCAAAGCATTGCAATCCAATGCTTGAGAGAAGGAGTTGTATTCTCCTCTTGGGAAGACACCCTTCCCACACAACATACAAACCAAGATACATGTAAAACAAATGCTTTGATCCTCCATGGAGACGTCATCCCCAATCGCTAGCAAACAACAATAAAATGCATATAAAGAATATATTTATAGGCAACATCATTAAAATGCATTTAAGAATCTATTTCTAAGAGTTCCACACATTTGTGTATTCTAGATAATACAATCCAGCTCCATGCATTAAGTAATAAATAATACAAACAAACAAAGGGATACACACATTGAATAATGAATACAATACATAAACAATTAAACAAATGAAATAATTAAAACAATTACAAGGTTGTGTTCTCTCTAGGGAGACAACCTTCCAAACACCATACCAATTAATTAATATATATTAAAACAATTTAATGGGGGTTGTGTTCTCTCCAAGGAGACTCCCTTCCAATATGGCAATCCAAATCATTAAAATATATGAAACTTTCACAAAAGAAAGTAGTGTTCTCCAAATCTCTGCATATACACTAATAGATGAACAAACCAATGTGTTTGGGTTTGCATATACAATAACATAGATTATATATAAAACAATTAAATTACATAGCTCTCAAGGTTGCCATTCCATCAAATTACATAAGTTAAATAAAACATACATCAATCAACCAGAATCCACTCTCTATATATTTCATTGAGCAGAAGTGATATTGAACTTATCAACAAAATTCCAAAAACTAAGTGTTAAAGCCCTTCCACAACAATCATATTCCAAATGCATAAAAACTGAATTAAAAATTTGTAGAAGGCCCAACAATCGCAGAGTTGAAACCTAAGCTCTAATACCACTATGTAGTTTTCCCAACCCCGACACTGAAGCCAAAGACACCAAAACACCCAGGGGGAAGATTGATTAGATGTAATGCACATGGGAAATAAAGGTAACTAATGCTAGGCCAACATGCCAAAAGCCATCAAAGTAATCATTCATCCCTTTAAAATGAAAAGCAAGTATTCAAATGCATAACATTTCCCCAATGCACATGCTAAGGTAATGCAGATTTGAACATATATTTAAACTGAGGGTTTGATCTAAGTTGTGAGTCTTTCGTCATCAATCCAATTGCATATGCCTCATTCTAAATTGTAATTGTTCCATTTTACAATCTTCAAGTTACTTGTTAAGCAAACATGGTTTAGATAATGCAGTGGTTTATCTTTTTCGAAAGTTGTGTTCGTTAAGCATGTGCAGTGTATTATTAGTTCGCATTAACATATTGCATTTCTAAGCTTCAAAATCACAACATAAACCATATGAAATAATATCTACAGGTTGCCACATATAGCCACATAAACATCAACGCAATCATATATAAAGCTACCATTTACAGCTATCTAAGCAACACTAAAATCAGAATGCATGGATACCACCTATACCCATATAAGCAATACTAAAAATAGAATACATGGCTGCCACCTATAGCCATCTAATCAATACTAAAATCAGAATACATGGCTGCCACCTACAACCATCTAAGCAATACTAAAATTAGAATACATGGCTGCCACATATAACCATTAAAACCATAAAGAAATGGAAGAAAAGGATGCCATCTACAGCTAGAAGATCCATGAGAGAGATAGAACATATGGCTGCCACTGCAGCCATAGAATCCATGAGAGAGAGAGAGAGAGAGAGAGAGAATATAAATATGTGTTAGAATATTCTCACCATCATTTTTCAGATTTGCATGCCTGCATGCATTTTGCATGCATCCAGTCATCATTTTGGTGGTCTCCCCAGCACCTAGAGCCTAATTTCAGCTCCCTAGAGCCTGTCTTCAGCCCCCAGTAGCCCTCCTACCTACCTGATGCGCCCTGTTTGACTCAACTGCATGACATGTGCATCTTTTCTCACCTACCAGGAGTTATCATTTAGTTAGAGTGCCTTATCTCACCTACCAGGAGTCTGACAATCAGTTAGAGCATTGATTGAGTAGTTCTTCCACTGATTGCTCGTCCTAACTGCTTGTAGCTCCTAGTTAGCTAGTTCTAGAGTGCCACTTGATCTTCTGACAGCATCATGCACCCTCCTTGGAGTCTCCATTCCCTGATTCATGCCTAGATGGTTCTGTTAGACTCATTTGACTGACCTTTGACCATTTATAACTGATACTACTGATTGGATGATGTCTCCAATGTTATCCAAGATAGACTTTGAGCATGATTCGAATGACCTCTTGGTTAATTTGAATTCTATTGACAGTTATTGTATTGTATTCATTATTCACAGTGCCATCTCACAGCTGATGTATGATTATACTGTTATTCTCCATTTTCTGTGTTCATGAGTGATTATTGAGTACTTTCTTCTCTTCTTCTCTGCACTTCTTGAGTGATTTTGTGTGAGGATTTTTGCAGCTGTCATATCCTACTGTAGATTATCACATGGTATCAGAGCTTGCAGCAGTTGCATCATTTCTTTGAGCAATTATCTTTCACTTGAGCACCAGAAGCCTCTGAGTTTCCACAGCAAATCCTAGTGCCATTACCTTGAATTCACTGGAGCAATCCAGTGAGGTCTATCCAGGGGTGAAGGAATTAGTCATATGTGCTCAGTGTCCTAAGGAAGTGTTCATTCGAAGTGTAGCAAATATCCACCAACAAAACTCTTATTGTTTTGCAGGTTTATTCACCCATTCAAATTCCTTTTCAATTCGACCTCCACTGCTCAGATGGAACTAAAACTCAATTCTTCCAACTATTTCAAACGGAAATCCAAGATGTCCCTCTTCATGAGGTCTAAGAGCTTCACCAGGATACTAAATGGAACTATGGTTGAACCCCTCAGTGCAGTAGAGAAATCCAAGTACTTGGATAGGCTTGATGAAGCAGTAGGCTTACTCCTTCTCTCAATTTCTGAATATCTTCACTTCCATGTCATCGATCTAACTTCTCCAAAAGAGGTTTGGGACAAGCTCGAATCCCTCTTTGGACAGAAAGATAATTTGAAACATCATAAATTGGAGAATTAACTCATCTCATTGAGTCCTGAAAGCTTCGAATCCATCAATGCTTTCTTAACCAAGTTCAAAAGCTTGATTTGACAGTTGAAGAGATATGAGATAGTGAAAGAAGACAAACAACTCACTCTTTCCATTCTCTCAAAATTGGGGCCAAACTTCTCAATTTTTGTCTCCACATTTCAGTCAGCTAAGATGTCCATTCCAAAATGGAAGTTCCCTACACTTGATGACTTCATCCAATCTCTCACATAAGAGGAGGAGAAGTTAATCTCCATGGGAATGATAAAACCAAAGTTGGATTCATCCCTACAGCTGCTGAGGCCAAAAGAGCGAATGCAAAAGGCAAGAAAACATTTTCTAAAAAGAGAGAGAATGATACAAAGCCAAAAGATGTTCCATATCAGTCAGATGGGGCTTCAAATTCAAATAAGAACAAGCAATCTCAGAAGGAGATATCCAAGTGCACATACTGTCATCGAGGATTTCATCCTGAGAGTTCTTGTATGAGGAAAACTATAGATTTGATGGCTAAGTTACTTGAGAAGAACAATCTCCCTGTACCTACATGTGCAAGGAATCAAGATACTGAACCCTCTAAATCTGAGGACAAAGAAAGATGCCATGCTCTCATGGCAAGTGCATCAAAAGAATCATCTTTCATCATAGATTCAGGAGCATCAAGACATATGTCTTCCTCCAAATATTTCTTCTCCAACTTTGAATGCTCAGTTGGCCCTTCCATCAAGTTGGGAAATGGTTCAGAAGTCTCCTCTCAAGGGATTGGAAGAATCAATCTTGAACATGGCTACTTCTCATGTGTGCTTTATGTTCCTTCTCTCACATCAAATCTACTTTCAGTGTACCAAATGACTCATATTGGAGAATGCCCAAAACAATGATATTTTCTCCAATGAAGTCGAGATACATCACATGGTATCAAAGCTTTCAACAGCTATTCGAATTGCAGTCATTGCAGTAGTTGCAGCAGCAATAGTTGCAACATTTCTTTGAGCAGTTGTCTTTCACTTGAGCACCAGAAGCCTCTGAGTTTCCATAGCAAATCCTGGTGCTATTACCTTGAATTCACTGGAGCAATCCAGTGAGGTCTATCCAGGTGTGAAGGACTTAGTCATATGTGCTCAGTGTCCTAAGTCAATGTTCATTCGAAGTGTAGAAAATCTCCATCAACAAAACTCTTCTTGTTTTGTAGGTTTATTCATCCATTCGAATCTCTCTACAACAGATACGAATTCAACAGCTATCATGGATCTCCATTGTTTTTGCAGGTTATTCGAAGTGTTCTGTAGTTGCAACAGTTTTGAAATATTCTGCACTGGTGATTCTTCCCTGGTGATTCTGCACTAGTGATTCTGCACTGATGATTCTGCACTAGGGATTATGCACTAGTGATTTTGCACTGATGATTCTACACTAGTGATTCTGCACTGGTGATGTTGCACTAGTGATTCTACACTTCTACACCAGAAACACACTAGTAGATTTGAATTGAACAACATATTACATGGATCTGAAATCAGTTCCTTCTCCCTCTTCATACAACTATGAAGAATGGAAACCCAAGATGATAGAATACCTGAAGAGATATGGTCTCTTGGATATGTGTACTTGTGTTAAGAGAGATTTTGCTTCCTGTGAAGAGGAACAAGATTGGCTTGATGATTGTGAAAGAGCCTCAGCAGCAATACTTACTGTTATGTTTAACAATATGGAATACCTCATTGATCTTGATGAACATCCAAGTGATAACTGGAAAAGGTTGAACAGTTTGTTTGGAAAGAAGGAAGAGGATGATGTCCATTTGGAGAACAAGCCCAGTAGTACTGCCTTCAATGCTCTCTGTATTCATGATTCGTCCTCCATCATTTCCCACAATGAAGTTGTTCAAGATAAAGTCGAAATACAACACATGGTTTCAGTTGATCCATCTTGTGATTCAAATTTTGAGCAAAAGACGTTAGTAACTACTCTAGCAGTTGAAGAGACTTTCACAATCTCTACTTCTCATGAGCCTACTGATGTGCAAGATGATGACCTACTGAGCATTTTGGAAGTAAAATCAGATTTGGGAAGCATTTCATTCGCCCTCCTTGATCAAAATATTCCTATGGACTCCTATTTGGTCATTGGCACACATTTTCAGAGTTTCACCAAAGATGGAAGACTCTATCATTCGCTTGGGTTCAAGTCTCATGCATATCCTTGTGATTTTGGTTTTGATCTCACCCCTGTTGATTCAAAGGAGATCATAAGAAACCATCCTCAAATTCTTGGATCTGATTTGAAGTTCAAGTCATCACCATTATGTCATGGTTCATTTGATTTTGATCTCACCCCTGCTGGTTCAAAGGAGATATCAAAGAACTACATACACTTACATGAAGTTGATGAACCTGTTGATGTGCAAGATGATGACCTACTGAGTATTTTGGAGGTAAAATCAGATTTGGGAGGCAATGCATTCACCCTCCTTGATCAAATGCCTTCTTTGGACTCCTATTTGGTCATTGGCACATGTTTTTAGAGTTTCGTCGAAGATCGGAGACTCTATCATTCGCTTGGGTTCATGACTCATGCACTTTTTTGTGATTTTGGTTTTGATCTCACCCATGTTGGTTCAAAGCAGATCATGAGAAACAATCTTCCAATTCTTGGATCTGATTTGAAGTCCAAGATACCATCATCATGGCATAGTTCCTTTGGTTATGATCTCACCTATAATGGTTCAAAGGAGATATCAAAGAACTATCTACACATTCATGGTTTTGATTCTACCTCAATTGGTTCGAATCACATGCTCCATAATGATATTCATATTATGGTTGTGGAGCATGATCCACTTCTTCCCAAGAGGAAGATACCACCATCATTGCTTGATGATCCCTAAGAGAGAGAACCTTCATCATATGACAGTTCAGATTCAGAATCTGAAGATGGAGATGATGAAGAGCGAATGCTAGACCCAGATCCACAAGAACCTGAAGGTCTAGCAACTGATGATGAAGATGAGCGAATGGGAGATCCAATTACACAAGAACCTGATGATCCTCCTCTTCCTCAATGGGCATCCAATACTCTTAGATCTGTCGGTGATTTGGTTGGTGATCCACTTGATCAAAGAAGAACTAGATCATATTTTCATAATGAAAGGTTTCATCCTTCTCAGATTACTGATCCATTTCAGATCGATCGATCCTTCTTCGGAAAAGAAGGACACTTGCCTCCTTCTGGGGTGAGTAATGACATGCTACATTAGCATCCTTCAGTCTATTTTGAGGGAGGGATTTCTTCCCACTGGGTTTTCCCTCTTTCCTCATTTATTATTTAGATTGTTGTATGGGGTGACCTTTGGTCTCAGTCACCAGGGCCCTATTTTTCAGTTTTCAGTTATCACCTCACAGTATAGCTTGAGGGGGGGTGTTGGAATATTCTCACCATCATTTTTAATATTTGCATGCATCCAGTCATCATGCATGCATCCAGTCATCATTTTGGTGGTCTCCCCAGCACCTAAAGCCTAATTTAAGCTCCCTAGAGCCTGTCTTCATCCCCCAGTTGCCCTCCTACCTACCTGATGTGCCCTATTTGACTCACCTGCATGACATGTGTGCCTTTTCTCACCTACCAAGAGTTATCATTCAGTTAGAGCGCGTTATCTCACCTATCAAGAGTCCAACAGTCAGTTAGAGAATTGATTGAGCAGTTCTTCCACTGATTGCTCATCCTAACTGCCTATAGCTCCTAGTTAGTTAGTTCTGGAGTGCCACTTAATCTTCTGACAGCCTCATGTGCCCTCCTTGGAGTCTCCATTCCCTTATTCATTCCTAGATGGTTCTGTTAGACTTAGTTAGACTCATTTGAATGACCTTTGACCATTTATGACTAATACTACTGATTGGATGATGTCTCCAATGTTATCCAAGCTAGACTTTGAGCATGATTCGAATGACCTCTTGGTTAATTCAAATTCTATTGACAATTATTGTATTGTATTCATTATTCATAGTGCCAGCTCATAGCTGATGTATGATTATACTGCTATTATCCATTTTCTGTGTTCATGAGTGATTATTGAGTACTTTCTTCTCTGCACTTCTTGAGTGAGTTTGTGTGAGGCTTGTTACAGCTATCAGATCCTACTGTAGATTATTACAATATTCCGTGGAGACTTGAACAAAATCATATTTCGAGATTTCAGAAGGAAGGTCATCCATCCTACATTCAACTATTAACATAATAATCCATAAACATAGTGTTAATGCTAAGATTGTTCTTAACTGTACTTCCTTCATTGAGGTCTGTTTGAAATTTTTTATCTTGTTTTTGTTTTATTAGTTTATGATTTGTATTATTTTATCTTTATTTTATTTTTTATTATTTTTTCATTTTATTCCTTTCTTTGACCCTAAAATATTGAAGTGGCTTATTTAACATGATGTTTTCCTCAAAGTATGAAATTACATTGATTTAAGCCTCATTATCAAGCTTATAACCAAGTTTAAACTCTTTTGCTAAGCATATTTATCAAATAAATTATGTCGGAGCATTCTGGTAGCGCAAAATGACAAATGAACCTCAACACACTATAAGAATCCAATATGATTGAAAAAAGTGGTTATTCATGTTGAATAGTGGTCTGCTCGAATTATGATGACTGGAGGCTTTGCTATAATTTTTCGAAGTGCTGAAACACCTGTCAAGGATTTATGATAATCGTGGCTTCCATTTCGTTTCTACCATCAAGAAAAATCGGGTTTGCAGGTCACGAATTAATTTGGGCGTTGCAGGGTGACGACACCTGTTCGTTGAACGTGGTTAACTATTGAATCTTTAAACATTTGTCATTCAAAGCTCTAATTAATATTGTGCAGATGAAAATGAGACGGAGTGGTAAGACTAACAGATTGGAACCGATGGATACACAGTGGGCCGATAAGTTTTCGTTGTGTGCAGATGTGTTTAGGGCAACTGGATGGTTCAGGTTTTTTGAAAAACTCACGGGTTTTAATGAAGAAGTATCCATTTACTTTGAAAAGAACCTTAATGATGAGGTGATTAAATTCAAAACCCTAAGTTTTCAGCTCACAAAAACCCTGATTTCTGAGGCTACAAGTATCGCTCTGGAGGGAGAGCTATGGTTCAAAAAGAGCCCATTCGAGTTTGATCCCAACCCTTTCCTGCTGCCAGGTAATGAAAAGTTAAATTGGGGTAATGGTGTTCACATAACAAAGTTTCGACCTGAATGGAGGCATTTGCTCGGCATCATTCAGACTTATATTACATGCGAGGGCAGATATTCAATGGTCTTCAAGTATCATATCATATTTTTAATGCATCTTAAGATGAACTGTAAGATGAGCCTTCCATTTTTCCTGTGCAAGAGCATTCTGAAGATGTCCAATAAGGTTAAAGCACGTCCTGAACTTTCAAGACAGTCAGTATTCCATCATTGTCTTATAAAATTAATCATTCAAATAGTATTGCAGAAGGAGAAAAAGACATGGGAACATTTTATATTTTGGTCTGGTTTCATTACTGAACGGGATGAGGGTATGAACAAGAGAAGTAAAAAAGCTAAGATGGGAGGAATCTTGATACAGGAGATTCTTGAGAAGCCTCCATCATAGAGCAAGCTTAAAAACTCAGCAAAAGAGGAGCAGCTGGAGGTATCCGAAGCTAACAAACCAAAGAGCCCAGAAAATGATGAGGTTAATGCATTTGAAGGGGAGCAAGAACATGGTCAAGAAACTCAAGAAATGGAACAAGCTACTAATTCTATTGCTGAAGACTTTCAAATCCAAATTATACCAGAAAAGGATATGGCTAAGATCCTAACTGCCCAAGATACTGCAAAGAATTCAAAAGATAAAATTGTGCAGGAGGTAGATTTTGAAGATGCAACCCTCCTTATGCAGTTAAAGGAATCAAGCTGGAGATTTAGGACAAGATCAGCCATGAAGGGTAAGGGTAAGTTAGAAAGAATTTCAGGTTCAAATCAAAAAATAGAGGAGATTAATATAGTTCCAAGTTCTTCGAATGATAAAGGGGAAGAGGAGGAGAATAGATTAGATTCTCATCAAACCACCCTACAGCAGGATTATATAAAGTTAGAAGAAGCAGGTGAAGAAGTGAATAAGATAGAAGAAGAAGAAATCATATTGGAGCAAGATGAATTTTAGATTGCACAAAGAGTAGCCAAAGACAGATATGAGGAGGATTTAATCTTTCAGAAACTAGATATTCCCCCTTATACATCTCAGGATCCTACTTTGCAAGGAGAAATAATCATATGCTCATAAATTGAAAGCCTCAGGAGGATTCAGAAGCAGCATCAAGTTGAGATAGTGTTTCTTAGTGAATCAAATGATAGGCTTACCCAGACTAATAAACGTCTAAGGGAGGATTTGGTAGAGGTTAATAACAGTTATCAGGAGCTGATGGTTTTGGAAAAGAAGGCTTTGAAGAGGAAGAGAGAAGTAGAGGCTCAGACAGATGATGTGAATAGACAGGTACAGAAGTTGAAGGAGAAAAACAAGCTCTTGTCAGACAAGATTAAAGTTTTGGAAGCCGCGTAGCCACAGCACAACAAAAGAACTCATGCTTTGGAAGGGATTGCAATGTTGTTCGAGGCTACAAGGAAGGCTACCTAATGCCTAGTTTCTTTTTCATTTTTGTATCAAGTAGGTAATAAATAGTAGTTAAGGTTTTAATTAAAGACACTAGTTTAAAAAGCTCGATTAGGTAACTGTTTTGAGACCTAAAGACTTAAAAGTAGTTACAAACTACTTCTTTGAAAAATGTTTAAAAGGAAGTAAATGGGAATGAACAAGGGTTCAATGTTTTTGGTTTGAAGCTACTATGCAGTGCTGTTGAAAATGCTTGCAAGTTTATCATGTAAGTTTGAAGACTGAGATCAGACATATATGTTATAAGCCATCTTTATATTACTTGAATGTGTTTTTATTCCTGATCAGTGTGATCATACAGTGCATAATTTCATTCTTGTTTTGATGTTTTTTATTCAACGAATGCTTATGTATTGTAGATAGAAACATGAATGTGTGACTTTGGAATGTGATGGGTTATGCTTTATTAAGATCATGGTTTCAATTCTTTATGCTACATGGTTTAATTGAAGTTGATTTTTCCTTTCTTTCTTAATATTGAAACCTTCAAATCATTAAACCTAAAACCAACAGAAAAAACTATTGCATATTTATCTTGAGATTGTGAAGATTGTGTTGGCTTGTCCCTTAGTAGTCTAGGAACAAATTATGGCACTAACACATAGATAAGCATGAGGACCACCCATCTTGCATGCAAATGTTAACATAACATCCTTAAACATATACGTCGATCAAGTCATCCTCCAAGGGCACATTAGCATAAGCAAAATATAATGAATAAACAAAAAATAAAACACTTATCTCAATGAAGTGTGACTGGATGCAACAGGACAACGTTCCACCCAGCCATAGACATGTCATGCTCATCAATCTCTCGACATGGAAGACACCCCTGAGCTGTGGCCATGGAATCCATAGGTAAAGGTACTCTCAGATCTAAGAAATAGGAAAAACTCAGGACACACAACCTGAGAAGACACAACTCATTCCCTCCCCATATACTTTCCCTTCCATCCACAATACCTGGTGCAATGAGACTCCCTTCACTACACAAGTTTCTCAGGGCATCACCATCCACCTTCGGGATTCACATGCAAGATTGGGCAGATATAAGAAATGGAGATGAGGAACTCTTGTTGTAGAATCAAAACCAAAAACCCTCTCGTATCACAACATAATTACAACATCTCAACAACTAGTCTCACACCCAACACGCAGGGCACAATGAGATGATATAATCTCTCACATCACAAGTCTAATATGAGATAAGCTCTCACATCACAAGTCTATCCAAGACTCTCACGAGGATTCCTCTTCTTCACACATTAGTTCACAAGCTTTCTCTAGTTCACAATAACGTAGCACATGGATTTATAGCACAAAGAGGCCAATTCGAACCCAAAGAGACAAAATCGAATTGGTAAGAGAGAGATAGAGTGTGGTTAGTCTCACTAACTCGAATTCATGAAGTGGATGCTAAAATGAGGGGATTCCTTTACCCAAAATAGCACCATAATGAGGATTTATCAAAAATAAAGGAGTGGAGGACAAGAATATCTCAAGGAGTGAACACTACTTAAGGGAGGTGAGAGAGAGAGAGGATCCAATTGGAGTCATGAATGGCCCGAAGCAAAAAAATAGGGAGCACCTTCCATGAATAGAGGAATGGGGTGCACTTGTGGAGGCCCGAGGCTAAAATCAAGGAGGTGGAAGCTAAAATCATCATTCCGGCTCCTATAATCTAGGGAGAGGGTTCCTTAGTGCAAGTGGGGCCCACAAAAGAGCATCTTTCATTCAAGGAGGGTGCATTCACCAAGTGGGACCCACTAAACCTTCATCAAGGTGTACTAGTGCAAGCAGGGCCCACCAAACCTCCAAGAGGGGTGCACTAGCCAAGAGGGGCCCACTAAAACATGAATAAGGTGTAGTAGTAACTCCAAGGCCTGAAATAATCAAGAATAGGGTCCGATGTATAATGTTTGGGTAACCCTCAACTCCTAGTCCCCATTGGCCCTCACCTATTCGAAACCATGTCCCCCCATTCTTATTTGTTTCCTATGTTAAGCTAGTCATTTTACTAATTACATGATAGTGTCTTGGTCCTTAAAGACCATTGTCCCAGCACCTAGTGCCTAAATAATAAACAAATAACAATTACATCTGTTCGGGACTCAAAAGTCGGGGTATTATAGTTTGATAGTCGAGGGATAAGGGGTTTCCCTTATGGGGCGAGGGGAGGATGGTCCATGGGTAAAGAGAATTTTGTCATTGGTTGGACCTCTTCCAAGTGTGAATCGAGATCTAAAAACAAGAAAGGTTCCAAGGAGATACCTGTGTTGGGTGGTATGCAGTGGGATGGAGAGGAAAGTGGGTATACAATGGATATGAAGGGTAAACAATCGGATGTGAATTTAGGATAAATCATAGCTTTAGACAAATAGATATCATGATAAGAGTTGGGAAAAAATGTGTTTGGAGGACCAACTTGAGTACAATGATGAATAAGTGAGGGATCAAAACCTACGAAAATGGAATGATAGTTCAAACTATTATGAAACCTTGGAAAACCCATTGGTCCTCTCTCTCTCTCTCTCTCTCTCTCTCTCTCTCTCTCTCTCTCTCTCTCTCTCCCTCCCATTGGTTCTCTCTCTCTCTCTCTCTCTCTCTCTCTCTCTCTCTCTCTCTCTCTCTCTCTCTCTCTCTGTGTGTGTGTGTGTGTGTGTGACACTTTTTTAAAATTAATTTTGTCTTTATATATATCGAAATATTAAAATATAGTTTTCCTTTGTTCTCTCTACAAATTTTTATCCTCTTACCCTTTTTCTTTCAAAATATTATACATTTCACTATATTAGACCAAGATATACGATCTAAAAAACAAAAATGATTTAACTATGTAAGACCCTCAAATTCTACACTAATGCATGACTTCATATTTTCAAGACTAAAATGAATTTCACAATTTAAAATAAATAAAAGTTAACATTCAAATTTTTGAAATAATAATTGTGTGCACACATGCATTATGTTTTACAAGAAAAATAACTTATTACTATTATACAAAATTGAATTTCACATGGTCATACAAAAAATACATAAATAAAAATTATACATTCTAGAATATAATTCAATTCCCTACATTTCATCTTCTTACACCATGTTCAAATTCATTGTTAAAGTGCCTCAAATCATCCCTCCAAGTCAACAAGTTGTTGTTTTTCATGTTTTCAATGACGTCACATCAAGAGAGACCATCATTGGCTTCCACTCATCCTAAAACAAAGGGTATTTTAATGATATTTATGGAGATAAACCAAACTCTCATAGATTTATGGTCCCTTTGTAATATCGGGGTACATGCCTAAGCATATAAGGTTCCAATGTAATCTTACCATATGCATGTCAAATTCGATCATGGAAATAAATGTTGCAATAGTTTCTTGATGCCTAAATTACTTGAACACATAGTTAATGACATAATTATCAACATTATTAGAGTCCTTATTATCAATTATATATCCTTGATCATTGTCTTAACCACTATTGACATGCTAACTTCTTATGGATTTGTTTGGTCTTTGTTTTGTGTTAACAAGGGCCATGGTTTTTCCACTTGCAAATTTGTTGATTATAAACCAATGAGTCATCAACCATTCAGATCCAATAAATCTTATTTGGCACTTGTCCTACGGAAATTACCAAGTTGTAACAACTACATAAGAATCGTGGAATGACAATGCCAAAAATCAAACCTATTATGCGTTTAAGTCTCATTCATGAACAACTATTATTCCATTACAAGTATGTGTTTTGAATTAATCAAGAATGAATTCCCTAACCATAGTGTTTGTAGCTTATCCATCGACTCTTCTTATACACAAAGATGGATTTTCTAAAATGAGTCCATGAGGTCTTAAACAATAAGCACATCCATAGGTAGATCTTATCATGAGAAGGAAATGGAAAATTTTAAATTTCCTCATCCCATCATGGTATTTCCTATCAATGATGATTTTACCTATGTGACCATCATCCTTGCAATCAATTTTGGCTATTTCAAGGTGAACTGTCTTCTAATATAAGCTCCAAAGGTAAGGATGTTGGTATTGACATAATTATGATAAAGTTTTAGAAAACTTTAGGAATAGTACCATTGAATAGTATGTGATGTATTTATGGATAAGAAGCTTGTTGTTTTGAGGTGATGATATCATGCATGTAAAGCATGTCCCATACAAGCTAATGGTAATGGAAGATCTACATAGAAATTGGAATGTGATCATTTGTGAGTACATTGAGTAGGATGAGGATTTATGACTACTTTGTCTTAAGAATAGGAGAACGATATCTCAAAGTAAAGCTTCGCAAATCATAACTATGAATTGTTATTATTAAAATTATATAATAGGTTGTAGCTATGATATGGAGGAGAATTATCACTTAAGAAGAAGCAAGTGATCTAATGGTTGTGTACACATTGATCATAGTCTACCACTAACTCACCATTTTAAGCTAAATATAAAAGTGGTTGGATTGTCTTCACAATTATATATAAGGCTATAGCTATGACTCAAAGAAGAATTAACAATTAAGTATAGGCAAGTGATCTAATGTTATGCACACAATGAATACAACATTCCCACCAACTCTCTCTAAATCTGTGTCTTGGAAAAAACATTGATCATTTCATGGTATTACACCAAGTCAATCCTTTTAACAGTAATGGTCGTAACACTTGCTACAACACCAATGTAAACAAAACCAATCATGCTACCTGTCATAATACCAAAAAACTAGACTTTTAGAATTCTCGCTTACATCATATGCATCAATATTGCTTCCTCCACAACATGTGGTACCTTGAATATCTCCCAACAATATAATTTCCATTCAATAATGAACTTGTGCCCAAGTGGTTACTAACCCATTTTCTTCCTTGAAACAAGCCCCCACAACCCATAATTCAACACATGTATCATGCCCACATCCATTAATACACATAGAATAGTGTCCTGAAAAATAATCTCCAATCCTAATAATTTGTATTCAAAGCATAGCACATCCACATCCTAAATATATAAAAAACAATTTCATAATGTAGAAAATCCTCCCTTTCTTGGCATTTTCTTCTCATAACAATAAATTTCAATATTATCATACCCAAGTCCATGAATACACAAAATCCAATGGTTAGAACATAAACTTAATGATTTCATGTCAAAAAGGTATGTTCTTCAAAGATAATGGTCCAAACTCTAGACTTATAAACTCAAAAAAATCCTCACGTATCTCTATCTTAATGTAATTATGTTAATGCAATAATATATATTGTAATTATGTAATGTATTAATATAGACTATATTAACATAGTGTTGCTGAAAAGACATGAGTGTGTCCTAACCTAAGCCCACCATAAAGTCCTTGGTGCACTCCACAAGGCCAATGTCATGCATTATAAGCCGATCAAAAATCAAATTAGCTGATTAATTGGTTTTCAATTAAATAATTTAATTTTGATCTTATAATTTACTTTATCCCTCCATTATTTAACACATTCACGAACATATTGTTGCACCTGTATGAGTATAATATGTCCCTTGAGGCACATAGCTATTAGAAACCTAATCCAAGTGGATTATGTTTTTGTAAATATTGTAAATAGTTACTAGCTATGAATAAGAAGACGAAGAGTCTTCTTGTATTCCAACAGACCTATTGAAACATGAAATCCAATAGTCATCTCTATTATATAAATAAAGCATTTATGATCAATAAAGAAATTAATAAATTCAAGAGTTATCCTCTGATTTTAATAGTGGTATCAGTATTCAATACGCAAATGTGATACACCAGTTTAACAAAAGATTGAAATGCAATTTAGGGTTCACAATATGTGTGAAGCTCACACACTCAACAATTGTTCACAAACACAATGGAAAGAGAGAGAGGGTACCGTGTGCAACAATAGCTCACCACACGCATTCGAATAGTGTCTCGATCAGTCACTTCAATATTGAAACCAAAGGGAGAATGAGAAGTCTCAATACTAGCACGCACTTGAATAATGTCTCGACCAGTCACTTGTAGTACCAGCTCCATGATCTGACTCAATGTTCATCTCTCCACACCCATGAACATACCAAAATATGGCCCATTGTTAGGGTAATGGGGTGGAGGAGTCTACACGCATAACGTATGCATCCAGTACCCCAAAAGAACGATATGCAACCACTCCAAAATTCTTCAACCTAGAAATATGAAACTCCACATAAGATGCCTCAGCTCCATGCAAATTGCTCCACACAACCATTGTAAATCCATGCAACAGTAAAGGAGAGTGGAAGAGAGTGGGAAAACACTACATATGTAACAACAAAAATGAATGAAGACAATGCTAGAGTGGATCATCAGTTTTGGTCTGAAGGATAGAGATGACCGTTAAGTCTCTTCGCCTACATAGGGACTAGAAAGCAAAGTGAAAGGAATATGGCAGAGCCCGGAATATGGAAAATTTGTAGGAGATAGATAGAGCTCTGATACCAATGACTCCCTACATAGAAAATACCTATGTAGGACTGGTATCACCTTCTAGAAGATTGGAACATTGATGCAAATACTGTGGTGAAGAATGTGTGAACCCTAAGTGTTGCGTTGAACACATATTAAAGTTTCTATTTGTTAGAATTGAAGCATGGAGTTCCTCATGCATTGTGGTATCAATTAGGGACTGGTTGTATATCAATTGTTGAAGATTGGTGTACTTTTATTGAGTTGATTGATGCATTAAAGTGTATGATTTCCATTGGTAGACTGGACTGCCTCTATTGTTGCTCACTGCATCATTGAAACTGTTGTGTATCATATTTTCAAAGTGAAGATGCTACGTAGGAGCTGCAAGGAGCTACATTGGATTGTTGATCATCATTGGAGCTATTGTAGATTGATTCACTATGTTTGTTGTATTGGTACATTATATTTTGTTGAGTTTGTATTAATGTGTATTACTTGCCTACATTAATTACTACGTATTGGTATATGCATTGAAGAGTGGTAGTCATATACAAATGAGTTTTAAAGAATATTAAGACTTATCACAACTTTCTTGGAGAGACATGTATTCAAATTTGATTGTATTCTGCAAACTTGGAGAATATTTTTTCTTGTAAAAAAAGGTAGCAAAGACAATAGACTCGCGCATTCCTTTGTTATTTTCCCGAACACTATGAATTTGTAGATTGATTATATGGCTAGATTGGAAATGAAGCATTCTTAGAAGATTCATTCTAAGAGAGGATGCAAAAGAAGGACTATGAGAGACAAGGGGGATGAGAAACTTCATCTTCAATGTGTCTGTTGTGGCAAAGATGGACATGAAGCAAAGAATTGCATAATTTCATGGGAAAAGATCATAGGGAAAAATTAGAAAGAAGCAATAAACATAGTTTTGTATGTGGTTAAACCTCTTAAATCTGCTCGTTTTGTTGTTGCACAATGTAATATTGGCATAAATGAAGTTTTATTAGCACTTCATTTGCATCTTGGAAGGATACATGGATACTTGACACAAGTGCAACTGGCACATGACGTTTAGGAAATATTTTTTTGAAGAATTAGATGACAATGTAGACAGTGTAGTGTATTTTGCAGATAAGTCCAGCATCAATCCCAAGGGAATTGGTTCCATTAGGCTAAAATTACTTGGATTCCTTGATTTTTTGTTGCATAATGTTCTCTATCTTCCAGAGTTGTAGAGGAACTAGTTGTCCCTTGTGCATATCCGAAAGCAAGGCCATTCCATCCACATATTTGATGGGAATGTAGATATAAGAAGATCCTCTGACAAACAAGTCTTCATGACTAGGTATGAAGATGAGAAACTATTGAAGTTGAAAGGGACATCTGCAAGAACGAAGAATTTTACCTGCCACTTTCAGCACAAAGAAGGTGCATTGTCCTTTAGTCTCTTGTGGCATGCTAGATAATGGAACATAAACTATGATAGTCTCTGCTTGTTGAAGAATAATGGTTTTTTTTTTCCCACCATTCCAAGGAAATTGACACAATGCGATGCTTGTATTCTTGGAAAGCATAATAAGCAAATTTTTCACGATTCCAATTATAGAACATGTAGAAAACTATAATTGATACACTCGTATTTGTGTGGCCCTATGCCTGTTGTTTCTAGTAATGGTAACAAGTATATCATGACTTTTATAGATGACTACACTAGGATGTGTTGGGTCTATTTGCTAAAATACCAATCTCAAGCCTTTGAAACATTTAAGAACTTCCATGCATGGATTCAAAATGAAACACAATTGCAGATTAGCTCCCTTCGTACTGACAATGGAGGAGAATATACATCAAATAAATTTGAATCCTATCTTAGAGAACATGGGATTAGTCATCAAACCACAATTCCATACAACCCTCAGCAAAATGGTGTAGAAAATAGAATGAATACAACTATTTGAATATGGCTCACTCTATGATGCTTTTTAAGAATGTAAAGTTGATGTTTTGGGGTGAAGTGGTTTTATGTGTAGTTTATTTGTGAAACAAAATCCCCACTCATGCTCTTGTAAACAAGACTCCATACGAAATGTGGTATGGTCACATCCCTTCAGTGAGGCATCTTAGGGTCTTTGGTTCCACCTGCTATGCCTTGATACCAAAGGAACAAAGAAACAATCTCAGTGCATATCTCAGTGCATGCAGTCATAAATGAATTTTTTTGGGGTACTTAAACATCACCAAGGAATATCATCTTTATAATGAGGTAAATGAAAATTTTGTTCTTTCAAGAGATGTAATTTATCTTGATATGAATAAAAATGACAAGTCTATTGAGAGGTAACTTGATCATCTCAAAAAATTTAACCATGTAAATACCTTTCATGAAGTTGATAATGATATTCCACATCTTGAAGGGGGGATCCCTATATTGTAGCAATATTTGGAATCTCCTTTTGCAGCACCATCACCCCCTCACGAAGAAACTCATGAAGAAATTCCTGCCACTTCACTAGAATGGGAGGATCAATTGGATGATGTGATTAAGAGAATTGGAAGCCTAAATCTTGAACAAGATGAAGCACCGCCAAATTAGCAACTTGGACCCCCGCACAAAGTGCCAAAATGGGTCACAAAGACACTTGAAAGTGTCCATCCTGATGAAGTTGGAAAGACTAGAGCTAGAAGTTCAAGAAGATAAGAATATGGAGGAGATGCAAATAACTCAAACTTAGGTGATGTAGAAGATATGGATGCTTCATATGATTTCAAATTGAATTTATATCCTAACCTTGAACCAACTACCTTTGAATACGTTGTTTCTTGTGATGAGTGGAAAGAAGCCATGCAGAATGAGTATGATTCTCTCATTAAGAATGGAACCTGGAAGTTGGTGGCCACTCCATTTGGAACCAAGCCAATTGGCAGCAATTGGGTCTACAAGAACAAGTATAGATCAAATGGCTCACTTAACAAGAACAAGGAGAGGCTTGTGGTGAAAGGCTATTGTTAACAACCAAAATTCGCTCACCTAACAAGTCATCAACATTGTCACCATCATATGCCATCATTCCACCTCATCCACATTCATTTGACCTTGAAAATATATTCAAAAGCCTGAAAATGAAATACAAACCTTAAAAAAGCATTTAAAAGTCAGGTCGCTCTTAATCCTTTGATACGAGTGACCCACGTCACTCACAATCCCTCAATTTTAGGGACCCAAGTCGCACAAAACACAAAAAAAATGCGAACCAACTCCCGGTTTGTCCTTCGACTGTCTCTGCTTCGTGTCTAATAGAAAGAAAGTGAAATTGACACACGTCTCTACCTGGATTCAATTAGATGACGAATCTAGAGCCAAAAACTCAACCCTAGACTCTCATCGTTAGCTATAAAAGAGATACCAAGGTCCCTCATTCCATACACATTTCCATTCCATTTTCTCAAACCATTACTATACCGGATTTTCGTTGAGTTTGAAATTGTCCTATTTTAACTTCTTTCTCGCCTTTTGGAGATCCCCTTTATGTGATGCATATCTAGAGAATTGGAAGATCGTCAAGAGAGCCAAAAAATACTCCCTTAGACAACTATAGGGGCCTCTTCCACTGCTATTATTCAGGTGACTTTATTTCTTGTACTATTTCATGTTAATATAAAAATATTATTTATCCTTTCATATATTGTTTTACATGTATGTTGTTGAATAAAAGGAATACAAAAAGATTGTTCATTTGATTTCATGCCAACTCTTTTATTTAATTTTTAGTTCTTATCTTAGTTGCTTGTTTATTTACATTATTGAAACTCTATCGAAGCTATGCAACCCTTTGGCACGGGCATGTGTGAAAACACACACTACAGTTTTTAGCGACCATACTAGGGAAGATCCATATCTTTCTCCAGTTGTGTGTATTTTGTTTTTCGGGCTTTTGTGTGATCATTTTATTCTTTTGTTCAATCTTATTTGTTGTCTAATTTTGGTAGATTGAACTATTGTTGATATTCTTAGTCTGGAACCCCATGAGATTTGTTGAACTAGAGTTATTTTCTTTTGTTTTGGATTTTTTACATTCGAGTCATGCCTGTTTAAGATTTTTAGGCAACCTAAGTCACACAGTTCCCTTCAAACTAAGCGATCTCAACCCAAAACTGATTTTTGCACTCAGGTCATGCTTTTCCTCATATTTTAAGTGACCCTAGTCACTCATTTTTCCTCGAAAGGAGTGATGTTCCCTTAAAATCATTGTTCGACATTCCTTTTATCTATGTTTGTTTTATCCCTGAGTTTTATAGTGTCAATTTGTCGTATGGAGTTTGTTTGCGGCCCTTTTATTCCTTTTTGCAATATGTTTTTCTTTCTATAGCAGACTTCTTGATTTTCTGGTCAAGTCATTAGGTGAAGAAAAATTATTTTGTTTGAGTATTTACCTTCTTGAAAGCGTGATTGGAATTTGCTTGTTCACTGCATTCATTTTCAGTTTTAGTGAGGAATTCGATAAACTGATCTTTTGGATAACTAATCAATTCATTTGTTTAAAAGAATAGCTTGATTAGGGCCTTCTCCTTAATAATTACAAACAAAATTGTTTAATTGTCATTTTTGCTTTGAGTAGTTAAATTTGTTTGATCATCAATCCTATTTTTGTATTTGATAGATTCATTTCAAGAAACGTTATCTAAACTTAGTATTGAAATCATATTTTATCTTTCAAGATTTTTTATATTCTTAGCTCTTAGTTGTACACACCTCACATTCACACAATACCACTCATTAATAAAAAAATATCACTTGGTTCATGACACCAAGTAAGCCTTAAAATCAACCTAAATTAAACATACATTAACCTTGCATGAGGATAAAAAGAAAATTGTAGTTAAGTTAGGACCTTGGGATAGGAATCTAAATAATTCCCCCAAGTCACGATTCACTTGAGACATAGTGGTTGTCCAATTAGGGATCCAAAATCCTCTAGTGTTGATGGACATGGTTAAAAGATAATTTTTGGGGTGAGCCTCTCCCTTAGGAGGGTATATGGAAAGACTAGAATCGAATGGCTAGGCGGTGCACTGTCCCCACTAAGTACTAAAGATCATCTAGATCAGTGTCTTCGGACTGAAGCTGTGAAATAATCATTCCAACATGTTTGTGAATGAGGTAGTCTAAAATTCATTCTTCTTAGGTAGCTTACCCAACGGTGATCCCCTTCGGTGGGGGGAATACCTAAGACACACATAGTCGGTTGCAGGCCTAGCTCTTTAATTGTCATTTCTATCTTCACTCATTAGGTCCATATAGGATTGATGCCCCTATTCCAGTCTAGTGTTTGGAAGATTCGATTTGGATTTCTACTTTTTTTTTGTCTAATGGGACCTGACATTCCCATTATGGAACAGATTTGAGAAAGATTTATTTGGATACTTATGGTTGATTGTGTATATCTACCAAGGTAGTGGGTCCTTTTTATTTCTAGGATTGCTCTTTTTTATTTTTTCTTTCATTTTTTTAGATCATTGGCTGCACACTCGATTGCACTAGTGTTTTTATATGGTTTTCCAGTTTGAGCTTTACTAACCAGGGCCCTATAGTTCTATTAAGCATTGAATATATAACTATATCTCCCCTGAGGTACTCTCGCAAACTTCAAAGTCTTCCCCCTCAATACGTTTTTTAAAACTGTACTATTGGCTCCACAAGTCGTATCCTAGTTCAATGCACTACACAATCATCAAAACTCTCCTCTGCAGCATCTTATCCCAACACCTCGCAGTTAGGATCATCTTCACCTACACACACTAACAACACCATGTCTGGAACCAATATTCCTAATCTTGGTGGTGGAACCAATTCTACCTCATGTGGCAGGACCATTCCTAATCCCATGGGAGTAATCAACCCCACCTTTGGTGGAGGAAACATCCCTCAAACTAGCATAGGAACCAATACTAATGAAACCAATTCGGAGGAGATACTACTGGTGGAACTACAAGTGGAGGAACCACCAGTGGGACCACGACCAACACCATTGTTGATCCTTCCACCTCACATACTAGTGCAAGCCTCCCCTTTATGGATAGCCTTAACCTCCAATATTTGCTGAGGTTAACTAATGACCCAATTTTTCATGATCCTGCATGGCCTCCCATGCTGACCAAACTTCCCTTAGACATCCCTAAGTTTGAGGGTAAGGTGGGTGAGGATCCTCAAAACCACATTATTTCATTCCACTTATGGTGCTCTTCAAACAACATTGATGATTACTCCATACGATTGTGTCTATTTCAGTGAACCTTAACTAGTATAACATCCAAGTAGTACATAAAGAAACCTCACATGACACACCCCAATTTTGTGTCCCTGGCATCCACTTTTTGTCCTTTTTCTAGCTACTTGTCTATTACGATGAAGGAGTGGAAATCATTCTTTCATGTCAGCAAAATTCCTCAACGTATATCATAGACCAAATCCATAAGTGGCATCTACACCGAAGTCTGTGTAAGATTAAGCTCGGCGATAGGATATTCCTAGATTGGTTCCTGAAATCCTTCCTTCCAACAATAGAAAAAGAAATGCCTTAGAGCACCCAGAGACGAAGGAGGAAACCATCATAAAGGCACAATAGTATGACCTTATATATGCACAATATAGCTACCTATACACCATCATCTCGCATTCCTCTATAGGTAACTCTTGTTGGAAATACCCTCTGGGTACCTCTCATTCAATGGATGCCATTATTGGTGTCATTGCTTCCCACCCAAATCCGTATACATATTACCCTCCCCCTTTGAGCGGTTATATGTACGATAACCCTCCAAACTTCGAGCATAATCAGGGTCCCACCACGACTCTATATTATGCTCTTGATTCTTCATGATCTGCCTCGCATACTAAGATGAGTAGCTCATATTCCTTTCCTCCTACAAGCAACCGCATTCATGGATCCTCATGCAGTGGAACCTCATGTGGCACTACTTCTAGTGTTTATGTGGCTCCCCCAACCATCAACCTGTATTACCCTTTTCCTGGCTCATATCCAGTCATTCTAGTGCAGCATCACTGTGCACCTCCTCCTTTCCCCCATGGGAAATTCTATGCTTAGCAGAACATGCCTAATCAACTTGCGCTCAACAATCAACAATCGCACCCCAAATGGAAAAATAAGGGAAAGAACAAAGGAAAGAACCAACATCAAGGAGGTGGGGTTCAACCTCCTAATCCTCCTGATAATAATGAAGCTGACATAAAACCCGTAGATCAAGATCCGAATAAGCCTCCCAGCCAGGTGAAAAATTATTAGTTACGGAATAACCATCCATTTTTCTTCTGTAGTGTTTATGGACACTATACTCACCATTTTCCCCATCTAGAAAAAGCTCAACAGTTATGGAATGAGGTTAATGAACGCGAGGCAGTTAATGCTCCACAAGGAAAACCTGATTAGCCTCCACCTCAAGCTAAAATGGGAGAACCAATGGTCTTGTAAAACCCCTTCCCTTCGCAAGGGGTGTTCACAACGCAACCTGTAGCATCTTATACTCCATTGGCAACACCCGATGGCCAACTAAATGAATCAGGGATCCAACACCTCCTCATGTTTTCTGTTGATGTTAACCTTCAGACTCAGCACAACCAATAAGATTCAATAGTTGAAACCTATTCTACTAACAAATGAAACGAGTCCTATCCTATCGATGAGTATTTGCACATACCTCATCCAATGAATGAAGGAATTACCAAGGTCCCCAAGTTCCCTTCATGCCATATAACCAATAACCCCAATGTTAGAGCTGCTTTTAACTGTAGCATTGTGGATGACTTGGTGCAATATCCAATGGGCATGTCTACATTAAAGGTTCTTTGAAACTACCATCTTATACTCCATTGGCAACACCCGCTGGCCAACTAAATGAATCAGGAATCCAACACCTCCTCATGTTGTCTATTGATGTTAACCTTCGGACTCGGCACAACCAATACGATTCAATAGTTGAAACCTATTCTACTGACAAAAGAAACGAGTCCTATCCTATCGATGAGTATTTGCACATACCTCGTCCAATGAATGAAGGAATTACCAAGGTCCCCAAGTTCCCTTCACGCCATATAACCAATAACCCCAATGTTAGAGTTGCTTTTAACTGTAGCATTGTGGATGACTTGGTGCAATATCCAACGGCCATGTCTACATTAAAGGTTCATTGAAACTACCATGTATAGTGTAAATCCTTATTTTCTTCTTTATGTGCAATTGATCCATCTAATTCTCGCCTAATGACCTTTTATCTTGATAAAGGAGAACCTCGGAATCCCTCATTTGTAGCTTTCCAAGTCCCCATCACTATTAAAAACATGTTCATCCATCGATGTATTGTAGATGAAGGAGCTTCCACATGTGTTATGTCTACTCATGTATGGTAGAAGCTTGGATCCCCTCAACTCGTACCATAGCTAATGAATTTATGCTCTTAGGATTGTCCTGCTACCCAACCTCAGGGCCTTCTTTAGAATGTTCCTGTAGAGTTAGCTAGAAAAATTGTTCTAATAAATATAGAGGTTGTCAATGCCCAAATAGATTACAACCTCCTCTTGGTTTGTAGCTACATGTATGCTAAGAAAGTAGTCGCTTCATCGGTATTCAGACTTATAATGTTTCCTAATGTAGGGAGGATTGTAAATATGGATCAGTTGACTTACTAAGATCCTAAGTGTCTGGCTTGTCTAGATAATGTCTTATCCATGGTTGACAGTAGTCTCACTAATGCGTCCATCTCCACGTTTTCAAACATTGGACTAGGCAATTTTTGTGATGCTACCATGATAGGGACGTTTTAGGATATACCTCCTCCCCCTCCCAAAGTAGAGATATCATAGTTGTGCATGATTTCCTCTAGTAAACCTATGGTTCAACCTAAACCCTCACTCCTCATAGCCAAATACTTGGGAACCAATGGGGATCCATGCCAACCCAGTAGATCATGTTCTTATTTCCACCTTCTGGATTGGTAAGCACCCATGCGATGGCAATTATTAATCTCCTGGGATTAATTCTAGTACTTCCTATTTGGTATGCATAATCCATCTCCCACCCCACAGGTTGTTTTGACACCTGTGCAACCTATTAGTAATTCCAATACTCCTCCTCCTGGAGTTGCTATAGAAGCACCTCCCACTACCCATCCTCCTCCCAAGAAGAAGGTTGTGGGAAAAACTAAGAATGTGACAATGTCGACCAACAAATTTGACTCAAGTTGTGAAACCCCCTCCCACTACTACAGTGCGAACCCCTCCCCCTTGCACCGTATGCTATGTTTTGGGTCGTGCTACCCAACAATTTTCATAGTTTCCTATCATGTGTAGTCATTTGCATACATTAAAGGATGATACCAATGACAACACTCCCATGGTTCATCTTCCTGATGCCCCCAAGACGCGAAACAATTCCTTGCATACCAATCACCCTTGTGCGTTATGTGCCCTTTATGGTCATTATTTGCACCATTATCCATATTTATCAGATTTTAGATCCATGCTTACTCATTTACATCGTCTTTCAATAGAATCCCAAGTCACCATTATTGAAGATGTTTACCACCCAACATCCTCATCAAAAGAGATTACCTCCATTTATTATATCTCATCCTCTGATGAACCTTGCTTGTCATCTCATGAAATTGCTTTTAAATCATCAGACCTGGGCCATTCCAACTTGCTTGATCGAATATTCCATAGTGATGAGGAAATCCTTAAAGCACTTACAGTACATGGTTTTCCATGGGATGACATGCACCATCGTTCGTATTTTATCCCCGACAACTCCATTCACATGACATCGTCTTCAAATTAATTCTCCATTGAACTGAAAGACTTCATTCTACGTGGAAACATTAATTAGTTTAAAAACCCAATTCTAACCCCTAACACTTTTGAATAAGGTAATATTGCTAATATCTCTCCTACCATCCAAGTGGACATCTTAATTAAGTTGGGCATTACCAAGAATATCCTTTTAGGAGCCTCTTGTACTACAGAAGAAGTCATGGCCTAGAAAGCACCTTTTAAAGAGTTTTTAAACGTTTTCAGTTGGTATTATGCCGATATGCCTATAAGGATCCCACCATCATTGAACACCACATTGATATGTGTCATGTAGTTACACTGGTTCATCAAAAGCAAAGTCTTATTCACCCGCCAAAAGCGATAGCCTTTAAATCCGAAATCAAGAAATTGCACAAAGTTGGATTCATTTACCCTATTGCATATACCACATGAGGATCTAACCCAGTTCCATTCAACAAGAAACAAGGCACATTACGTGTTTATACTAACTTTCATGATTTGAATTTGGAATGTCCAAAAGACAATTGCCCCACCCCCTTTATAGACCAAATTATTAATGCTTGCACTCGGCATGAGGTCATTTCCTTTATGAATGGGTTCTTGTGGTACAACCAAATTCAAATCCACAAAGAAGACCAGTATAAGAATTCTTCACCACCCCATGGGACACATTTTCATATTGATTCATGCCATTCGGACTAAAGAATTATGGAACCACTTTCCAGCACGCCGTGTCGTATTTCTTTCATGACTTGGTTTACATCATTCTCGCCTACTTAGACGACCTCATGACTCGCTCCAAGAAACATTCACAACATTTAGAGGACCTTCGACAAGTGTTCCTCCAATGTCTCAAATATAATATCCACTTTAACCTACTAAATTGTGTATTTTGCATCACTACTGGTTAGTACTAGGATTCATCATTTCCCAACAAGGGATCAAGGTTGATCCACTAAAAGTTCAAGCGATTATTGACCTTCCTCCTCCTCGGACATTTCATCAATTGCAAAGTCTACAAGGCAAGGTCACTTTCTTACATAGCTTCATACCGGACTATGCCGCCATAGTCCATGGATTCCTATGTTTGCTACATTCTAGTATCCCTTTCATTTGGGACGAGTAAGCACAAGTCACTTTTGAGACTTTGAAGAAAGCTCTAACTTTCGCCCTGCTCGTCTGTCCTCCTGATTTTATGAAGGATTTTATCCTTTACATTTAAGCATCTGAGTTCACCGTTGCAGGAGTACTGGTCCATGAATACTCTTCTTGCCAAGAGCTTGTAATTTACTATGTGATTCAAAACCTATCTATCCCTCCTCTCTCCTACCCTCATGAGGAGAAGTTAGCATTAGTTGTAGTCTTTTCGATTCAGAAGCTCCATCATTACATACTTCTTATTCACACTAAAGTCATAGTGAATTCTAATCCTCTATTGTACCTCTTGAACCATTGCCTTATCCAAGGTTGCATTGCTATTGTCACCCTCCAATAGTATGACCTTGACTTCATCACCCCTAAGAGCACCAAAGTGTTAGCATTAGCTAGCTCATTATGAATTTACCATATACATTTGTCCTATTTCCTATAATTTATCAGTTTTCGGATGAACATTTGTTCACCATATCCTCTGATGATCTATGGTATGGAGATATCCTTATGTACTTGCATACTCAAAAGTTCAATCATCACCTTAGCCATGAAGATCATTGTCGCACTTGACACCAAGCCCCAAGGTACCTCCTTATTAGGGATGTCCATTATCGATGCGACGTCGACACCATTTTACGACGATGTCTTACTCATGCAAAGGCCAAACAAGTTGGAATGACTGCCACTTTCAGGAATAGCCACCGCTCAAAATTTCATCCATGCTAGTTACTTTTGGTTGACCCTTTTTTCGATTGCATTGCGGTAGTCAAACACCATCATAACTACCAACTCTTCAGTCCTAAAGTAAGAACCCCTCTTGCACCGCTACATTTATTTGTAACCATTGTCCCTTCTGCAAATGGGCCATCAACTACATGGAATGCAATCCAACCTCTACCGACGGTCATAAGTAGATAATTGTGGCCATTGACTATTTCAGTAAATGGGATGAGGACATGCCAACCTTTAGTTGCATCAGAGTCACCGTAATGCGGTTCATCTTTAATCATGTCATCACTCAATTTGGTGTTCCCCACTGGTCGGTGTCTGATCATGGATCCCACTTTGAGGAGACCATGTGTAAATATCTTTCCCACCTTCTCAAATTCGAGCACCAGTTCTCTTATGCCTATTACCCCCGGGGTAATGGACAAGTCGAGGCCACCAATAATATTATTAAAACCATGATCCAACGTATGATGGAAAAGCACAAGTCCAACTAGCACCACATGCTCTTTCCAACCCTATGGGTATACTGCACATCCTCCAAAATTGTGACAAGGTTCACTTCATTCCATCTTGTGCACGGAGTGGAGTTCATCTTGTCGATCGAATGCCATATTCAATCCTTACACATAGTCGTCGAATTGTTGCTAGAGGGCACCACTCTGGAACAACACTTGATCACTCTTGAACAAGAGGATGAGGATTGTTGAGTATCCCTCCAAATGATCGAAGTTGCAAAGCATCGATCAAAAGACCACTTCGACACCCACATCCACCCACAAACATTCAAAGAAAGTGACCTTGTTCTCGCATATGACCAAGATCACAATAATCTTGGAAAAGGGAAATTCAAATCTATGTGGAAAGGCCCTTATGTAATACAAACTTGTCTCGGCAAGGGGGAATACCTCCTTGTCGATTCTAAAGGTTGAATCTTGAAGAACCCTCACAACAGGTTGTATCTCATGAGATTGTATTCTTCATTCTAACCAAACCTCACACGTCTTGTCTTAATTTTTTTATTATCTTTTTTCAATTTTACTTTTGGAAAAAAGTCTCATGATTATTTTACTTGATGTTGTCAGATGGATCTTTTCTTTTACCTGGATTATGCCGATGATGCAAGTAGATACCGTCCAAACCTCACCTTGGCTGCGTAGGTACGTTACTCCTTGTCATACGAATTGATACATATCAATGACATGTGTATTGGTGCGACCACCAATAACCAGACAAAAAATGATGCTATGATTGGCATCCTGGATGATGCCTTCCATATGAGCATTCATAACCTATGTGTCTATTTGGATTCTTAGTTGCTTGTCTCACAGTTAAATAATTGTTATGAGGTACACAATCATTTCCCCTTTAGAAATTTCCTGCATGCTAAACATTTGGTTATACAATTTGAATCCATTACATTAATCCATGTCCCCAAGAGTTTTAATGTTGTGGCACATCAAATGACTAATGACATTCTAGAGTCCAAAACACATGTCATTTCTTTGGCCAAAACACATAGAGGGCTACTTGCAAATAGTTCAAGCGAATGTAAAAGGAATCAATCTACTCTAAAAGCCAAGGGAGCTAGGAAAATGAATATACATGTGAAACACATGGACATTAACCACCCAAAATATGGCAATGCATTCTTAGAACAACCACAATGTGAGTCCTTAAGGTATGTGTTGCTCTATGTAAGGACCTTGTTACTGGGCCCTTATATTTTAATAAACACATAGTAGGAATTAAATCCTAAAATTTTAGTTCTGGAACAGACTCATCCTTTCAATAGTTTTTAGTAGGAATTATGTAAACTAATTACTAACTGATCATTCTAATAGTTTCATCATCTCATAATAAAGCTAATAGTTTCAAAATTTCTCATCATAATAACTATTCCTCATCATAATAGCAATAGCATAACCATGATTTCATCAACACTTACATCTAACAATTAATTAAGCAGGAATGGAAAAAGAAAAATACCTGGTAAGTCTATTTGAGTTAGCCCAATCCTTCTTCTTCTACCTACCACAATCTAGCCCAAAATGGATTTTTTTCCTCCCTTCCAACTAGGAACAACATAGTCGGCTCCCTAGCTCTAAGATAACCCATAGGTTCATTGGCCCTGTGTGCCCAAGGTCCCCAAGAACAACAATAACAACCTTTAATATCCAATTTGTCGAAATTCTCAATGTTCTTCTCCTCCATGTACTCTAATCAAGTTTTTCCTCTCTTCCCGTAAATTTCATCCAGTCCAAAGAAAAATTCCAAAAGATCCCCCTTCCAACACTCCCCCCTTCTCTTATTCCCCAAAATCCTTTCTCAACCACCCTATTCAATGCTCATTAACCTCCCACCGCTAAATTCGAGGAAAATAATATTAATTAATTAACTCAATCCCTTCGGGATTGACATCATATGATCATGAAATAAATGACAAAAATATGTATCCAAGTAAGTGACAAATTCCCACAAAATATCTAACAAGCTCATCCTTAATTAATTAACCCTACCAATAATAATAATTGCATTAGATATTTCCGAAACATTTATATTTATATATTTATGTTTTTCCTAAACATTACATTAATCCATGCGTAATTAAATATGAGTTTAATACAATTAATTCTAGTAGTACTAGCGTAAGTGCATAGTGTATGTATGCGTAGCTAGCATATATATATACTGTGTAGGTACTAATGATAAACACACATACATACAATACTTTAGTGACCAAACCTCATCCATTTCACTAACTAGTTTACATTAACATAACATAACTACACAATTACCAAGTCTATCACGCAAGGGTAAAGCAAGAGTTTTACCACACACATGAGTAATGAATTGTTTGAACGCTAACTTCCTCAACACCCTTACCACATGCTTTGTCTTTTATAATACACCATTATCTTCCACATCTTATCCTTCCTCTGCTAGAATATCCGGGAGCGTTAACTATATTGGCTTAACCCTTGATAGAACACGTAAGTGAAGTGTTGATTACATCGACCAAGCTTCCCCAACATGAAAACGCTAGTCATCATCACGCCCTTGGGGAGCGTAACTAACACATCCCTCCCATGACTCTATGTTTTGGAAGATAAACGGTGGGTAACACCTCTACCTCTCCTGATAGAACTAGGGTCAACACCCTACATTGGCATTATGCGTCGCTATTGTTGTTCTCAGGGCTTCATCATCAAATAACCAATTTGGGGCAACTGTGCTTCTTGAAACCCTGCATCTTCCCACACATCTTAGCACTCAAACAATTAATAATTATAAATACAATGCTCCACAACCATACCATTCCTCCTTCGAGGTCCATGTCATCATTGTTGTTGTCATACCATAATATCCAACTATCACTTAGCTCATTTAACCCGCAGGTTAGTCTCCCAACATAGGATCATGCAAAGTTGTGTACTCATTGACATATATATATATTATAGCTAATTAATGAACAATGTAACAAGTTTTCCTTTGTACCATGCATTTGGTTTCACATTCATTTATTCAATATTTAACTTAAACCGGTATCCACGTATCGAAATATCTCATTTAAATTTGCATGCTAGAGTAAAATCAATGAACTACCATGATTAACAATATTAACATATATATAATACCCCCATTTTGACGGTTAGGACATATTGGCTTTCAATGTAAATATTGTACACATGCGATGTATGTTTTCCTAGCATGGAGCTCAAGGCCAAGGCCCCGCTAGTGGATGCTCGGTTTTATGTAAAATGCAAGTATTTGATATTATGTTATCCATGTGCTATTAAGCCATGGGACATTGTAAATGATGTAAATATTAATATTGCAATAATAATACCAAAAGAACTGGCTATGGAGGCAACTAATAAGAGAGGGCCATGTGTATCCACTAGGGAGAGGTGAGGGGGTTGTGGAATTGAACCATAGGCTGCCAAATGTCATCTTGAGAACCCCTTTGACCTTCCTTGCTGACATTTAATTTTGTTGAAGGAAGTGGTTGAAGAAAATAGTTCATGAGGTCGATGGAGTATAGGCAGCCCCGAAATTTCAGACTGTAGGGTATGGGGCTATGTTTTCCTTGATCCACAAGACACTCTGCCTCCTGGGAATTCATTTCCCTCATCCCTATTCCATTCTTGACTAGAGAAGGGATGCAGGGCCGAATGCACCAGTGAAGAGAAAAATGAAAATCGTGATACTGAGAAAAAAACCACGGATTGGATTGTCGAATTCGCCCAGAAATTCGTGTGAGAAGTTAATTCCAACAGGGGATCCATCATCCTGAACCCTAGGTAGAATTTACTAAGTGTGAGGTGATCAAAAACCCATGAGAAAACCCTAAGTTGATAGCCGAGAATCCAGTTGCGGGACACGGTCGCTTTGGCCATAGAAATTGAGAAAATCTAAGTGGGAATGACAGAGAAGAATTAGAAAGAAGGTGGAATTGCTTGATAAACCCAGTGAAGTCTAAAGTCTCAAGGAATCAGCAGCTTGGACCTTTCTATGCCCACCTTGAAGAGCACTGGAGGGAAGGGGTGCCTGAGGGAATGAGTAGCAGAGAAGGGGACTTTACTTGTGCTGGGTGTGGTAGGTATTGTGGGTTCCAAGTCTATCTGAGTTAGAATTGAGAGGCCTATAGCTCTAGGGTGAGATCACTGGCTTAACATCCTCCTCCATTGTCTTTTACATGCTTGATAAACCCAACTATGTGTTGGCTTAGCATGTTGGTTTGTGTGAAACCATGGCTTTGAGTGAGCCTGTTTAGTCCCTCCTTAGTGGATACACATCCCAGCTTGGGGGTGGTCTCTCAGCTAAAATAATATAGGCTAAAAAGAGACCTATGGTTGGGCGGAACGTTGCCCTCACATAGCCAGTTACTTGGACAGTTTGATCTTAAAATATAAGTTCTCTCTGTGGTCTTAAATGTCAGTTTTTCATCATTTAATTCAATCGATCTAGGATCTTAACTGAAAGAACAACATGTACAGCATATCAAGCATAAGAGACAAGAGACAAGAGACACAAAACATTTCACCGAGGAAAACCAAGAAGGTGAAAAACCACGCAACTTCCTCAGAGATAGAATAAGCATCAATAAAAGGATCACAATGATCAAACCCAAGAAATAGATATCTTCAGCAGCATGCTCCTCCTCCACTTGTGCGCACCCTTCTCTTCTCTCACTAATGCGAAGTGAGTGAATGAGACAATGTGTAAAATGAGAGAGTCACACACTCTATTTATACACTAACTTGACTTGACCTTTACTCAACTAGGTCGGCCCCAACTTAACCACTTAACATAATGATGATTGAGCCGAACCCTACTAGGGTGGTCTAATAACCCTTTGACCCACATGACTCATATAGGGTTGACCCCATCAAGGTGGTCTAATAACCCATCAAGTATAAGTTACGACACTTACAATATAACTTGTGACACATGCAAGTACAACTGACGACACTTCCAATCGGAGGAATAATACATCTCCTTTGGGGATACAATAAAGTACAATTACAATATACAAGTGAATATCTTCTGAAGTTACAAATACATCAACACTCCCTCTTAACTAGGAAGGTATTCTCTTGACACAAGTCATCAATACATATAAGCACAAGTCTTCAATTCTGGAGCCGGATCATCAACACTGGATCACAGTGCATCATCATCATCACTGTTGCTATACTCGACATCTCGATCACTTGTGCTATCTCATAATTCTTCTCGTCATAGGAAGTTCTACAGAGCCAACCCTTTTTCATGCTGGATGTAGGCCTAGCCTCCATGTAGGTCTTCATCATCTCTGTGAGCAAGCGATCAAGAAGGTACACCTTAGGACTGATTACACTGCCTCAGCAAAACCTGCAAGATCTCTCAAGACTAATTATATGCCACCACAAAACCTGCAAGAGTATCTCAGGACTAATCACATGCCTTTGCAAAACCTATGTACCCTATTATCACATCATCGTCTTCATATCACCGTCATTGTCCACGAAGCACAACCCAGATGCACATCACACAACACTTACATTCATCGGCATGGGAAGACACACTTCAACCATCCGTGAAAGGCTCAACACTTATATCTATGCCATGGGAAGACACACTTCAACCATGCAAGAATCGCATTGCACTTATATCCATAGCCATGGTAAGACACACTTCAACCATGCTAGGAATGGCACGGCACTTATATCACAGCCATGGGAAGACACACTTCAACCATGCTCGAATGACATAACTCTTACATCAACGACCATGGGAAGACACACTTCAACCATGTCGGAATGGCCCCAGCCCTTATATCTGCACCATGGGAGGACACACCTACCACCATGTGAGAATGGCTCATGTGCATCTGTGTCTCCGGACTCATCACTTCCCCTTGGAACGAATCTTGATCTGAAGTACACCAAGCCTCTCTCTGAAGTACTCAAAATTCACTCTGGCCAGTGGCTTGGTCAACACATCAGCTATCTGCTCGTCCATCGCAACATACAGAAGCTTCACTGCTCCTCTCTGCACCATATCCCTGATATAGTGATATTTGATCTCAATGTGCTTCGACCTGTCATGGAACACTGGGTTCTCAAACAACTTCACACAACTCTGGTTGTCACAGAAGATACAGGTAGCATCCAACGGGAGATCAAATAACTCAGATCGTAGCTTCCTAAGCCATACTGCCTCACAACTAGCCGAACAAGCTGCAACAAACTCTGCTTCGGTTGTACTCAGTGCCACACAGGACCGCTTCCTGCTAAACCAAGAGATCATACTGGATCCCATACTGAAGCAGCACCCCAAAGTGCTCTTCCAATCAATGGCACTGCCTGCCCAATCTGAATCAACATAACCCTCTAGGTTAAACTTTTGATTCGCATCATACTTGAGCCCATAATCAATCATACCCTTCAGGTACCTCAGAATATGCTTTACAGCAACCATGTGAACACTTCTCGGATTCGTCAGGAACTAGCTCAATGTGTTCACAGCAAAGCAAATATCTGGTCTCGTGTTCATCAAGGACCCAATCATCTGATGATACACCGTGACATCAACCGGCTCAAATGAAGCATCACACAAAAGCTTCAGGTTCGATGCCATAGGTGTGTCCATGTCCTTGTAGTCCATCATCCCGAACCTCTTCAGGATCTCTACTGCATACTTCCCTTGTCCAAGGAAGATCCCATCTGCACTCTGCCACACCTCCATGCCTAGAAAGTAGTGCATCATCCCCAAGTCCTTCAACTCGAACTTGGAAGCAAGCTTCCTCTTCATGTCGACAATCAATCTATCCTCACCTGTAACAAATAGGTCATCCACATACAGTAGTAGTATCACTGGATTTCCTTCCTCAACCTTGTAGTAAAGGTAGGAATCCGCTTTACTTTTAGTAAAGCCCAAATTGGATAGAAAGCTGTCTATCCTACCATACCAAGTCCTGGGAGATTGCTTCAAGCCATACAAGGCTTTCTTCAATCTACACACATATGAATCCCTGCCATGTGTCTCAGAATCAAGTGGCTGCTCCACATACACTTCCTCTTCGACTACACCATTCAAGAAGGCTGTCTTGACATCCATTTGGTGTATCTTCCACTTCATCACTGCAGCCAGGGCAAGTACTGATCTGATGGAAGTGTAACTGGCTACAGGTGCAAAAGTCTCTTCATAATCTATCCCTCTTTCTGGGAGAAGCCATGAGCCACAAACCTCGCTTTGTATTTCTCTATGCTACCATCTGCAACATGTTTGATCTTATAGATCCACTTGGAAGTCACAACAGACTTCCCTTCTAGTCTTGGGACCACATCCAAAACATCATTCTTCATGATCGACCGGTACTCCTCGATCATGGCATTCTTCCATTACTTAATCCCAGATCCTGGGAACTTCAGATTCTTCAATATCTTTAATAGATAGTTTTCTTTGAACTTCGTTGCTGGAACAAATGTTGTAGTCCTTCTTTTGTAGGTGATTGTACACGATCTTTCCTACAAGTCAAATTCAATTGCATGATTAGAAACTTTTCATAGTTTTTCAAATACACATTCTTATGCATAAAGACATATGTCATACAGTCATGCAATTATCTTAGCCAATGCTTCAATACAACATTTATCCATATCTCGTATTCACACGGTAACTTTCTAGATGCCTTCCATCTCTACTAGAACATTTGTTAAGAGTGTGCACAACTACCAACATGTTAGCAAAAAGGTTTCATTCTAGATAAGTAGCAATGGAATGTTGTACAGTACCATAGGCCACTTACCCATTACTTGTATATTAGTAGTATCTTGTTCATTAATGTAACTTTTCTAATATGCATCCAGGAACATAAGTATGTACATGACTGGACAACATCATTTAAGTAATCATATAAATGGCAATTCAAATACTTATCTTTGTTTAGTTGTAGGGTGGACTCCCTCTCAATCTTTGCTTCCTTGCAGGAATTACTGGAGTGTGCTCCCTCTTGATCTTTGCTTCCTGGATTACCTGTCCTTGAACTTATACTCATCCTGGACCACTATGCATGCTTAAGTGTGCACTAGTGTCACCATTGTGTTATCCTCAAGATCTCATACATAACCATACATACATTAGTATAATCTCAATACTATCAAAACATTATGATTCTAAATAATCTTATGTATGGTCATGATCATTTCATACAAAGGTAATAAGTGTTAGTATTCAAGGTTTCAAGGAAGACTTCTTTTACTCATGCATATCTTATTTGACCATAGGACCCTTCTGGTTAGTCATATCATTAATCAAAGTAAGAAACATAATATGCATAAACCCTTGATTACTTAAACTTCTAACTTCAAGAATAATCATTATCATTCTTACAAAAGTATAAGATCCTAACACAAGGTAGGATTCTAACTTGATATAGGAACCGGTTATTTGCTAGTTATGTCTAATATACCCAAACAATGTCTTCTTGTTCTCTTCAATGACTTGTGCTTAGTAACCTACATAACTCATAAGTTAACCATTGTAGAACCAAAAATATACATACCTCGTAAGTAGAGCTTCTATAATGGCTATGGATGAGTCTTTGTCTTCATGTCATTATGGTCATATGTTCTTGATCTAGAACTTGATCTGTCTTTCTTGATGTACCTTTCATGATAGCGGACAACATCAACCTCATACAACATCATGGTGCATTAGTACAATCATAAGTGTCATAACCCTAATCAATGAATGTCTACAAGCATTCATACTTTTACTAAGGTGATAAGACAAGTCTAAGATTAATCAAGATTGTACTAATAATATGAAGACAAACATATCATAAACTTAATCATGAACAGATTTCACAAACATACCTATATCTCTTCAAGTCATACCCGTCAGGATTACTTGTAGACTTCTTGTGTAAGGCCTTAGCCTCATCTCCCTTTGGAACTAGAATCTCTTCACTTATGTAGGTGTCCAATTCATCATCTTCTAGGATTAACCCAATCCACTTTGATTTGCTGAAACTGGATCTGGAGTTGGATTAGGGTTTGTTAGAGAAACCCTAAAAATTCAAACTTTGAATTTCAAACTTCTGATTGGATGAAGAAATGCGCCTTGCTGAGTTGATCAAGCTTGTATACTTCAATTTTGAAATCTCCAAAATTTGACCCCTCAAAATTGCCTTTGAAACTTTCGGATCTTCTGGACAGGATCCCGAACTAGGGTTTGATAAAGCCTAGTCTTCTGTCCAACCAAAAGGTTCAATCTTGCACTCTAAACTTTGATTTTTCTGAGGAGCTTCCAGCCATGGTCACAGATTTAAAAAATTCCAACTTTTGCAGAAGCCCTAATTTTTCAACTTTCCGATCAAAATCCCGAACTAGGATTTGATCAAGCCCGGCCTTCTGCCCAACCAAAAAATTCGATCTTGGTCTCTAAATTTCAATTTTGATGAGGAGCATTCAGTCGTGGACTCCGATTCCAAAAATTCCAACTTTCTTCGAAGCCCTAAATTCCCACAGCAGTGACAAGCCAAGAATGAAGGTGCTCAAAATCCAATTCTGTTTTGACATAAATATGCACCTGATTGTTTCGGGTGCATATCTGAAATTACGAATCCACGAGGTCTGAAACTTCGACCTGTGGTAGCCTTACCTATCATCTTTCCAACCCCACAGGTCTGACCTCAATTGTATTCTCTGAGAGAGAGAGAGTTATGCCAAGTGTCGCAACATGACCTATTTATGGGATAAAACAAGAGAGCGAACTTGTACAATGTGCCACGTGTCACTGGTTCAACTTCGACCTCTGAAAAACTTAATGGAGAAACTACAGTCTGTTCTCTACCTGTCACTTTTTACGAAATTTCATTTGGAGCTTCCTATCCCAAGTTGTGACCTTTTTTCCTAGGTCACCTGTTTATGACTAAGATCTGGAAGAGGCAGAAACCCTAGATTGTACAGATCATAAATCACAAAGTACAACGAATCAGATGTTGTGATTTGGACACAAGGTACATGGGGATGTTATCTACGACTTGTAGAAGTTTCATATCCTGAACCTTTTCCAAAATGGATTTATAGCTAAAGTTCCACTATGACTGGTTTTTGCTATATCAAGCCCTAGCTTCCAATTTGTCGCAAGTGCAACAAGTCTCAAAAATGCCATATCATGCCTTCCTTCAGGCTAGCTCTGATACCATGTTAGTTTTTCATCATTTAATTCAATAGATCTAGGATCTTAACTGAAATAACAACATGTACAACATATCAAGCATAAGAGACAAGAGACACAAAACATTTCACCGAGAAAAACCAAGAAGGTGAAAAACCCCGCAACTTCCTCGGAGATAGAATAAGCATAAATACAAGGATCACCATGATCAAACCCAAGAGATAGATGTCTTCAACAGCATGCTCCTCCTCCACTTGTGCGCACACTTCTCTTCTCTCACTAATGCGAAGTGAGTGAATGAGACAATGTGTAAAATGAGAGAGTCACACACTCTATTTATACACTAACTTGACTTGACCTTTACTCAACTAGGTCGGCCCCAACTTAACCACTTAACATAATGCTGACTGGGCCGACCCCTACTAGGGTGGTCTAATAACCCTTTGACCCACATTACTCATACAGGGCCGACCCCATCAAGGTGGTCTAATAACCCATCAAGTATAAGTTACGACACTTACAATATAACTTGCGACACATGCAAGTACAACTAACGACACTTCCAATCAGAGAAATAATACATCTCCGTTGGGGATACAATAAAGTACAATTACAATATACAAGTGAATATCTTTCGAAGTTACAAATACATCAACATTAAATGATGCTACTTCCTATGTTGTGTTTATCTGTTATTTCAAGTCAATCTGAATGAAATGATCACATAGATTTAATCAGTAGGAAGTCTGTGTATAAGCTTGAACATGAGGCTGGTTCATTCTTTGATTGTTTCATCATTTTGCTTGTGTTAAATATGTTGTTAGTATTACATGTTGTAGATGTATTAATCAGATGTAATTCCACTTTGTATGTTTACCATGTATTGCACACATCTTTATAAGGTTTGTATCTCATCGTATGGGCTTAGGGGATGAATTAGACACTCCCTGTTGTGTTCATGCCCCCTCTGTGGGTCAGATGAAGGGAGGGGCCATGACAAGGTGACACCAGGGCTCTTGACAGGGGGGTAAAGAGGATTTGATGGATTTCGAGCAGCGTTTTGGTTGGAAGAGTGACAAGCTCAGATTTCTTAGGTGTGGCATAGGATCATACCATTGCATAGAGCTCACTGAGAGCTTTCCAATGGTACCAAGTTTTCCAAAAATGGACTTGGGATGAGGAAGTTATCAGCCGGAGAAGTTGGCAGTAACAGGGGTATGGCCAACTTCTGACTTTCCGAACCCGTAGTGCGGATTGTGGATCGCGGAATTCAGAGGCGTGATTCGGCAAAGCAGAGTATTTGGCATTCCGACCTTTCGACTCTCGCACTGCAAAATGCAGAAGTTGGAGGCGTATTTTCTTCGACACCATGTATTTGGAATTCCGACCTTTTGACTCCCGCACTACGAAATGCAGAAGTCAGAGGCGTATTTTCTTCGACGCCGTGTATTTGTCGTTTTGACCTTCTGACTCCCGCACTGTAGAATGTGAAAGTCGGAGGCGTATTTTCTTCGACGCCATGTATTTTGGCGTTCCGACCTTCCGACTCCCGCACTGCGAAATGCAGAAGTCGGAGTTGTATTTTCTTCGACGTTGTGTATTTGGCTTTTCGACCTTCCGACTCCTGTACTGCAGAATGCGGAATTTGGAAACATATTTTCTTCGACGCCGTGTATTTGGCGTTCCAACCTTCAGATTCCCGCACTGCGGAATGCGGAAGTCGTAGGCATATTTTCCTCAATGTCGTGTATTTGGAATTCTGACCTTCTGACTCCCACACTGCAGAATGCAGAATTCAGAGGCATATTTTCTTCGACATTGTAATTTTGGAGTTTCGACTTCTCAACTTCAGCAAGGTGGATTGCGGATTGCGAAAGTCGGAGGAGTAATTTGCCTGGAGCTGTGAATTTTGAATTCCAACTTCTGACTTCCGACTTGCGGCTTGTGGATTGCAGACTGAAGTTGCAGTAGTTGTGTAAAAGTACAGAGTTGCTGATAGTTTGGAAAAAAAAATAGTAGTTTGACCTAAGGAGCTCCCCCATCACCTTTAAAGGGCACCGAGAGGACCAGGGACGTTACAGATGGTATCAGAGCACAAGGTTGTAGCACTGGGGTTGCTTGGGCCAAAGTAGAAGGCATAATAGCTCTGTGAATTATTCCATGAGTGTACTTCTGTTAAATATGGATGTTTTATGTTTTATATGTATTCCTAAGATGTCTAATAAACGTCTCTATAATGCACAATGTTTGCAAATGATAGGAATTGAGTAGTTGTAGCAGAGAGCATTAGGCAGGGGAAAGGAATTTCTAAAGGAAAATGGTGACCATGAATGACACCCAGGATCCTTATGAGCATGATGAAGATGTGCTAGGAGAAAATGTGCAGGAAGAACATGCTGGGACTGAGTCCAATGGGATAAGGGAGCAAATAACTCCTCAGAATTGGTTGAAACCATGATAAGATTTAATGAAATGTTGATAAAGGCTCGGGAGGAACAAAACCAACTCAATACTGCTATTTTGTAGAGCCTCACTGATATGCAGTAGAGGGTAAACCTTGGGTCCAACCCAAGTAATGTAGGTAAAGAAGGAAGAGGTGCAGAGAGTCACTTTAGAGGTCATTCTGGGAAGAGGACTCCAAGCCCAAGAAAGAGTTACGTGAGAAAAAAAGTGCAAAACACCCTCCTCGAGATCTTATTCCAGCAAGCCGTGCGACTCAAGAGGCCCTCGAAGAAGTCCAAGGCATACTTCTAACAGATTTGAAGGAAGAAAGAAATACAAAGGAATTCCACAGGGAGAATTTAGGAAGGAAAGGCCTCCCACCTTTGATGGAGAAGGTAAGACTGTCCAAGAAGCAAAGGCATGTCTTCTTGGGATGAAGAAATATTTCAGGATTCATGATTACTTAGGAAATGAAAAGGCCATAATTGCCATTTACAATCTAAATGGCAGAGCTTCAATTTGTTGGGAGCACCTCATACAAGTAAACATGATCAGTGAAAGGAGGATCAGCTGGGAGCGATTTAAGAAGTATTCCAAGGAAAAATACCTTTCTGGTAGGTATTATGGCAACAAAAGGAAAGAATTCAATGAACTCAAGTTGGGATAGAAATCCATAGAAGAACATGTCCATAATTTTTGGAATTGTTGAGGTATGTGGACTATATCAAAGATGAGAGGGTAAAGATCCAATGCTTCCTTGGAAGTCTAACTCAAAATTTCAGAGATAGTATTGAGTTTGTTAATCCGCCAAGTCTCGATGAATCCATTAGGATGGCAATGCATTGCTATGAGCAAAGCAAAGGAAAATCAGAGGTTCACCCAACATGGAAAGGAAAGTTAAGAGGGAGGTTTGATCAACGAAAAAGTCGATTCAATCCACCATTCAACAATCAGCCAAGAAATTTTCCACAGGGCCAGCAAGCACGAAGTGGGAACAAGCCAACAGTTGTAGTAGAAAAAACATTAAAAGGACCACTTCAATGTTGAGGATGTGGAGTAAACCACTTGCTTAAAGATTGTCCACATTGGAGGGAGAATCCTCAGAGCTTGCACAACTTAGAAGGAGCAACTACAATGAAGGATATGGCAAGGGAAGCGCCTCGAATTTATGCAGCGTTGGATAATCATCAAGCATACCATCAATCAGCAGTGGTGAAAGTTGAAGTTAAGATTGCTAAGCAATCTATTTATGTTTTGATTGATCCAGGATCTACTCATAGTTATGTTTGTCCAAAAGTGGTTGAAGGTTGTTCTCTTAGGAAAATGAAACACAGTAAGTCTTGGTTAGTTCAATTAGCCATAGGGACCAACAGAAAAGTGAGTGAAGTAGTGATGGAGTGCCCCATAGAGTTGAATGGAATTCTCACGAAAGTAAAGTTGAATGTCCTACCATTAGGATCTTATGATGCTCTAATAGGTATGGATTGGTTGGAAAGGCATAGGGCCAAGATAGATTGCTATGAAAAGGTACTTGAATGCACTTATGAAGAGGGAAGACCAAGATTGGTGAGAGGAATTCCCAAGAAAGTCTCAATAAGACATATCTCAGCCCTACAGTTGAAAAAGTTTTAAAAGAAGGGTTTCCAATTATATGCAGTTCACATATCAGATTCATCAGAGAACTAAGGACCAAGGATAGAAGACTTTCAGTTGTTGCAAGAATTCAAAGATGTGTTCCCGGATGAAGTGTTGGGACTGCCACCAAAGAGAGATATTGATTTTACCATCAATCTTGTCCTAGGGGTAGCACCAAATTCCAAACCTCCTTATAGAATGAGCACGCTAGAATTGATAGAGTTAAAAATGGAGCTACAAGAATTAATGGACAAGAAGTATATCAGGCCAAGCGTATCTCCTTGGGGAGCACTGGTGTTATTTGTCAAGAAAAAATATGGGACTTTAAGGTTGTGCGTTGATTACAAGCAGCTAAATAAAGTGACAGTCAAGAATAAGTACCCATTGCTAATAATTGATGATTTGTTTGATCAAATGAAGGAAGCTAAAGTATTTTCAAAGATTGAATTAAGGTCTGGCTATCATCAAGTGAGGATAAAAGAAAAAGACATTCACAAGATAGCTTTCCGGACAAAATATGGTCATTATGAGTTCACAGTGGTGTCATTCGGTCTTACCAATGCACCTGTTACATTCATGTGTCTCATGAATAGTGTCTTCAGCAAGTATTTGGATAAGTTTGTGATAGTGTTCTTGGATGCCATTCTTGTTTATTCAAAAAATGAAAAAGAGCATGATGAATATCTAAGAATGGTGTTGCAAGTTCTTAGAGAGCACCAATTGTATGCAAAGCTGAGCAAGTGTGATTTCTATCAAAGGAAGGTACATTATTTGGGTCATGTCATCTCAGAAGAAGGAATTGCAGTGGACCCATAAAATATTGAAGCCATAATGGAATGGCCTACTCCAAAGAATGTTACATATCTTTTATGGGTTTTACAGGCTATTATAGAAGGTTCATTGAAGGATTCTCCAATATAGCTCATCCAATTACATCCTTGCAGAGGAAGAATGTCAAATTTGTATGGTCTGAAAAATGTGAGAAAAAGATTTGAGCAGTTAAAGAAGCTACTTACTAGTGCTCTTGTTTTGAAAATTGCAGATCCAAGAAATGATTTTGTAGTGTGCACAGATGCTTGCATTGAAGGGCTAGGTGGAGTGCTCATGCAAGAAGGATTTGTAAGTTGCTATGAGTCAAGGAAATTAAAAGAGCATGAAAAGAATTATGCCACGCATGATTTAGAACTATTAGCCATAGTACATGCTCTCAAGAAGTGGAGACATTACTTGTTGGGGAGAAGATTCGAGCTTGGGACAGACCACATGAGCGTGAAGTATTTGTTCGACCAACCACACTTGAATGCTAGGCAAGCCAGGTGGATGGAATTTCTCTGTGAATTTGATTTTGAAATTAAGCATGTAAAAGGGAAAGAGAATAAGGTTGCAGATGCTCTTAGCATAAAATTTCATGTTGCAGCATTAAGTATGTGCAAATCAGATTTGAAGACAAGAGTTCTTGAAACCCAAACCAGTGATGGAACTTACCTTCAAATTAAAGAAAAATTGCAGCAGGGAAATATAGATGAAAAGTGTGTTGGATATCAGCTTGGTGAAGATGATATTCTCCTTTATCAAGGTACCGGACTGTATATTCCCAATTGTGTAGATTTAAAGAAGCTAGTGATGGATGAAATACATCAAATGCCATACTTTGGACATCCAGTATATCAAAAGACAATAACAATAGCAAGAAAGCAATAGTTTTGGCATGGGATGAAGAATGACATAGCATAATACATTTCTAGGTGTAAAAAATGCCAACAAGTCAAGGTAGAACATTAACATCCAGCAGGATTATTACAGCCTTTTCCCATTCCGAAATGGAAGTGGGAAGTAATTTCTATGGATTTTATAACAGGTTTGCCAATGACAGTGAGGAAGCATGATTCAATTATGGTAGTGGTGGACAAGTTATCAAAGGTAGCCCACTTTATTCTAGTCAAGTCCACTCATAAGACAAGTGACATAGCAAATATTTTCATGAAGGACATATTTAGATTACATAGATTTCCCAAAGCAATAATTTCAGATTGAGATGTAAAGTTCACATCCAATTTTTGGAAGGGACTATTTCAGGAATTGGGAACTCAATTGAATTTTATTATAGCATATCATCCTCAAACAAATGGTCAAATTGAGAGGGTGAATCAGGTTCTTGAAGACATGCTGAGAATGTATGTGATGGACAAACCATCAAAGTGGGAGGACTACCTACGTTTGGTAGAATTTGCATACAATAATGGAAATCAAGAATCATTGGGGATGAGTCCTTTTGAGGTATTGTATGGCAAGGTATGCAGGACTTCAATGAATTGGGATAGTCCGGTGAACAGGGTAGTTCTTGGGCCATAGATGATCAAGGAAATGGAACAGAAAATTGTTAAAATTAGGCAGAATTTAAAGGCAGCTCATGACAGGAAAAAGAGTTATGCAGATTTGAAAAGAGTGCATAAGGAATTTGAGATTGGGGATCATGTTTATTTGAGAGTGAAACCAATGAAAATTTCCCTAAAGTTGGGGAGTTGTGCCAAGTTGGCACCAAGATATTGTGGGTCATTTGAAGTCCTTGATAGGATAGGACCCGTTGCATATAGAATTGCATTTCCTGCTAACATGAGAGCTCATAATGTTTTCCATGTTTCTTTGCTTAAGAAATATGTACATGATCCTAATCACATAATTGATTGGAATGTGATACAAGTGGAACCCAAGGGAGATTTCCAAGTGGATCCTATGTGCATCCTCGACAAGAAGGTCACATTGCTCTGGAATCGAGCCATCTGACAGGTAAAGGTGCAATGGAAGCACCTTAGTCCCGATGAGGCTACATGGGATCTGGAGGATTCCATGAGAGAGGCATTCCCATTTTTGTTCAGTTTTGAGAACACCGAGGATGGTGTTGTTCTAAGGGGGAGGGAAATGTAATACCCCCATTCTGACCCTTAGGACATACTGGATTTCAATGTAAATATTGTATACATGTGATGTATGTTTTCCTAGCGTGGAGCTCAAGGCCAAGGCCCCACTAGTGGATGCTCAATTTTATGTATAAGACGAGTATTTGATAATATGTTATCCATGTGCTATTAAGACATTGTACATTGTAAATGATGTAAATATTAATATTGCAATAATAATACCAAAAAAACTGGCTATGGAGGCAACTAATAAGAGAGTTCCATGTGTATCCACTAGGGAGAGGTGAGGGGGTTATGGGATTGAACCATAGGCTTTTGAATGTCATCTAGAGAACCCCTTTGACCTTCCTTGCTGACATTTAATTCTGCTAAAGGAAGTGGTTGAAGAAAACTATTCATGAGGTCGATGGAGTATGGGTAGCCCAAAAATTTTGGATGGCAGGGTATGGGGCTCTGTTTGCCTAGATCCACAAGCCACTCTTCCTGCCGAGACTTTGTTTCCCTCATACCCATTCCATTATTGACTATAGAAGAGATGCAGGACCGAACACAACAGTGAAGAGAAAAAGGAAAATTGCGATTCTGAGAAAAAACCATGATTTGGAGTGTCGAATTCACCCAGAAACTCGTGTGGGAAGTTAATTCCAATAGGGGATCCGTCGGCCTGAAACCTGGGGCGAATTTACGGAGTGTGAGATGCTCATAAACCCATGAGAAAACCCTGAGTTAATAGTCGAGAATCCAGTTGCGGGACATAGTCGCTTTGGCCATAGAAATTGAGAAAATCCAAGTGGGAATGACAGAGAAGAATTAGAACAGAAGGTGGAATTGCTTGATAAACCCAGTGAAGGCTAGAGTCTCAAGGAATCAACAGCTTGGACCTTTCTATTCCCACCCTGAAGAGCACTGGAGGGAAGGGGCGCTTGAGGGAATGAGCAACGGAGAAGGGGACTTTCCTTGTGTTGGGTGTGGTAGGTATTGTGGGTGCCAATGCTGTCTGAGTTAGAATTGAGAGGCTTGTAGCTCTAGGGTGAGCTCACTAGCTTAGCATCCTCCTCCATTGTCTTTTACATGCTTTATAAACCCAACTGTGTGTTGGCTTAATATGTTGGTTTTTGTGAAACCATGGATGTGAGTGAGCTTGTTTAGTCCCTTCTTAGCGGATACATAGCCCAGTTAGGGGGTGGTCTCTCAGCTGAAAGAATATAGGCTGGACAAAGACCTATTGTTGGGTGGAATGTTTCCTTCACATAGCCAGTTGCTTGGACATTTTCATTTTAAAAGATAAGTGCTCTTTATGGTCTTAAATGATGCTACTTCCTATGTTGTGTTTATCTGTTAGTTCAAGTCAATCTGAATGAAATGATCACATAGAGTTAATCAGTAGGAAGTCTGTGTATAAGCATGAACATGAGGCTGGTTCATTCTTTGATTGTTTCATCATTTTGCTTGTGTTAAATATGTTGTTAGTCTTACATGTTGTAGATGTATTAATCAAATGTAATTCCACTTTGTATGTTTACCATGTATTGCACACATCTTTAGAAGTTTTGTATCTCATCATATGGGTTTAGGGGATGAATTAGACACCCCCTGTTGTGTTCATGCCCCCTCTGTGGGTCAGATGAAGGGAGGGGCCATGACGGGGTGACACTAGGGCTCTTGACAAGGGGGTAAAGAGGCATTGATGGAGTTCGAGCAACATTTTGGTTGGAAGAGTAGCAAGTTCAGAGTTCTCAGGTGAGGTAGAGGATCACACTATTGCATAAAGCTCGCCGAGAGCTTTCTAACGGTACTAAGTTTGCCAAAAATGGACTTGGGATGAGGAAGTTATTAGCCGAAGAAGTTGGCAGTAACAGGGGTATGGCCGACTTCCGACTTTCCGAACCCGTAGTGCGGATCGCAGAAGTCAGAGGCGTGAGTTGGTGAAGCAAAGTATTTGGCGTTCTGACCTTTTGACTCCCGCATTGCGGAATGCGGAAGTCGAAGGCATATTTTCTTCGACGTCGTGTATTTGGCGTTCTGACCTTCTGACTCCTGCACTGCGGAATGCGGAAGTCAGAGGTGTATTTTCTTCGACGCCATGTATTTTGGTGTTCCGACCTTCCGAATCCTGCACTGCAGAATGCAAAAGTCAGAGTCGTATTTTCTTCAACGTCATGTATTTGGTGTTCCAACTCCCGCACTGCGGAATGCGGAAGTCAGAGGCGTAATTTCTTCAACGCTGTGTATTTGGCGTTCCGATCTTCCGACTCCTGCACTGCGGAATGTGGAAGTCCGAGGCATATTTTCTTCAACGCCGTGTATTTGGCGTTCCGACCTTCTGAATCCCGCACTACGAAATGCGGAAGTCAGAGGCGTATTTTCTTCGATGCCGTGTATTTGGAATTTCGACCTTCCGACTCCCGCATTGCAAAATGCGGAAGTCAGAGGCGCATTTTCTTCGACGTTGTGATTTTGGCGTTTCGATTTCCTGACTTTCGCAAGGTGCATTACAGATTGCGGAAGTCGGAGGAGTAATTTTCCCAAAGCCGTGAATTTGGAATTCCGACTTCCGACTTGCGGCTTGCGGATTATGGACTGAAGTTGTAGCAATTGTGTAAAAGTGCAGAGTTGCAGATAGTTTGGAAAAAGAATTTAGTAGTTTGACCCTAAGGAGCTCCCCCATCACCTCTAAAGGGCATGGAGGGGACAGTGGACGTTACAATATATATATATATTTTTTTTCCACAAATAAATAGGTCCATATGTCCATGTGATATAGTGTTATCCTTTCGACCAAGTTCCATAGATAATAAGAAAATATAAAATAGTTAATAGGGTAGTTCCAGTGATAAAGTCAAAACTGGGCATTGCACTCAAAGAAACTTTCTTTATTGGGTTTTCGTTTGTTCACTCAATCTCAATCCTTATTATTTTGATGGAAATATTCATTAAGAGTTTATCTTTTAAAAAATTACATGAAGAAACATACCTTGAGGGGGTCCATTCAAAGAACATCACTTGACATAAGTGTTTGAGATTTGCTCTTGGTTTCATTCCTTTGAGACTCATACTATGTCGGTGAGATAAACCATATAAAAAATACTACAGAATCAAAGAATTGATAGTCATCTTAACCCCCATTAACCTTACTAGTGAAGATTATATATGACTTATACATAGTCTTATCACTTTGAAACTCATGCTATGTGGGTAAGGCAGACTATAGTTAGAATGTAATCCTCGTGGATGAAGATCAAAATATAAAAAAAAAATCCTAATAAACTATTCAATATTTCATTAATATCAACAAAGAAAATTGCATAAGACTTAATAGTTGTCTTAATACTTCATTAATTTTATCAATGAAAATTCACACATAATCTTGTTTTTCTTTCTTTCTTTGAAGCAATCCCAATGAGCTATTTAACAATAAAACATTTGAAAATATAATGTTTTATTTAACAATGAAACACTTTGTTGCAAGTATGTTTTAAGGATGAAATTTGGTGAATTAATTATTTTTGACCATCTAAAAAATTCAATCAATTAACTAAAAAATACTCAATAAATCTCACTATTAAAAACTACCTAGACTTACACATGACCTTAGTTTTTCAAATTCTTACCATACCACAATAATGAGACATATCAAATAAAAACAGAACATACTTAACACTTCATTAATTTTTTGAAAATTGAACTTTAATAAACTAGCATAGATCCATTTTAAACCCAAATTTATAGAACATCCAGAAAAATCTAAATTTTTAAAGTTTATTTTTTATTTTTTTTTATTTTCTTTATATCTTAAATTTTTTACAAAAAAATGATACTAAAAAGAATTTGAGTCCTATCTTGCTGCTTGAAAAATAGAAATTTAAATTTAAAATTTTCATTTTATAAAGTAATATGAATTTTTTTTAATTATTTTAAATTTTTTATTTTATAAATCATATAACAACATCTCCTCTATATTAAACTGTAAAACATGTCACTCCTAGTATTGCAACAACTTTCACATCATCAACATCACCACCGCAAACTATATTGGCTTTCCCATTATCTATCTCTGAAAGTTCAAAAAGACTTAACCGGTGACCCCATTTCTCGTTATACACCTCTCTATGAACAACAAACAGTTAAGAGTGACTGCCAGGGACTCGTCCCGTCATTCATTTAGATACAGGTGGCTGTAATCTTCTTTCCCGCGGACCTTGAAGGGCCTTACGACATCTGAAGGCGATATTTCATTTATATAAATTTTACAATCGAATACGCTCAAATTTCCATTGAGTTGAGGCAGTGCCATAGTTGAGTTGAGGCAGTGCCATAGTTTATATGTTATAGGATGAGATGTTTATTTCTCTTATTAGCCCTGCTCATTGTGCTCTTCCAAGAGTCTTCCCGGGGATTAGATGCGGTACGTATATATCTATATATATGTATGCCTTACTGTAAAAAGGTATTTTCATGGACCTGAGCAATTATCATGGAAAGTTATTGAGATGGATGTGTGTGATGCAGCCGTTGAAATCAAGAGCAGATCTGATTTTGCAATTGAAGGGAGGAATTTGAGCCTGAGTCTAAAGAAGGAAGGGCTGGAGGTACCCATTCTGAAGAATTGTTCGCTGCAGATTCCAGAGGGGCAGCTATGGATGCTTCTCGGCTCCAATGGCTGTGGAAAATCAACTCTTCTTAAGGTAAGTGCAAACCCCAGCTCATAACAACAATGTTGTCTTCTTTCTGGTGTGTTCTCAACAGCTAAAATTAGGTGAGCTTGCTTGCATGCTGTTATTGAATTTTGGGTGTCCGAGGGGTACAACTAGACTAATTGGATAATATTCAAAGTACCCTCGCACACAGCATAAGTTCTCAGAACATATAACTGTCGACAATTTGATTCAATAATATGCAATTCTTGAAAAATATTGCAATTTTTTGTATCTGTTTTAAGAATGTATAATGATTTATTATGTACACATTCTCTCGGTGGTATGGGGGTCCACATCTGACACAGTGACCTGGGGCATGCTAACAAATTGGCTTTTCTGTTTAATTTTTTTTCCATTTAAGCATTATTTTGTTGGATCTTTTCAGGGCTGGTTTGGAAGTGCCCTGGGTCACCGGTATTGCGTATGAGCAAAACTGTAAATGGCTAAGCCATGGTTTACAAAAAAATGTGTGGTTGATGTGGACCCTCTAAGCCACCCTCTAAGCCATGGTGGGGATGTGATTGCCTAATAAACTTAGAGCTACATTGTATATAATTAAAATCAATTGGCACTACTTAATATTCTGCACTGGTCTAGTCCGAGGAGTTAGCTCAAGTGGTTGTAGTCGCTGTTGTTGGGCATTTGGCTAATTCTATGTAAGCAGGTGCCTGGTAGAATGCCCTTGGGTAAAATACAATAGTGTACACCGACAGTTTCACTGAGTATCAATGATGGCATAAATGAATGTGGGGAAGCATCCCTTGGGTTTCCCTGCGGGGTTTTCTTGGAGAGAATAAATTCTACTCTGGTCTGATCCAGATAGCTGCATGATATTCTTTTGTTATGATCTTGTTGTTAATATATGTGTTTATCTGCTAAAGATAAATATGCTGCTAAAGTTAGCACATTCATGTTGAAGCTTGCCTATCTTAGTGTATAAGACTATTCTGCCTCTCCAAGAGACTTAATTCTCCCATGTCATCACCCACTGCCATCTCTGCGATGCACAGATACCAAGAACAGTGTTGGGTCTGCTGAAATGCACCATGGTGGAGCATACTTGTTGAGTGACATATGTAAAATTCTAACATTCCCTCTTTGCAAGGATGTTGTTCTCTACCAAGCCCAATCTCTTCTTTAGCATCTCAAATTTCCCCCTAGCTAGGGGCTCTGTCAATTTTTGTTTTCAAACTTCAAATTTGAAGGAACATACTCAAGAACCATTGCTCCCTTCCAAACTGTCTTTGAGGAATTGGTACCGAATGTCAATGTTTGCAATCATGAAATATTGGATTCTCAGATGGAGTCTGATACAACTCTGATTGTGACAATACACAACTATAGGCTCCAACATCTGATCAGTGAACTTTGCTATCAACTTGCAAAGCCACATGGCCTCACAAATAGTAGAATTGGCTGCAATATATTTTTCCTTTGTCAAAATTAGAGCAACCGCTGCTTGCTGAATCAGGAAATTATACTTGAGCCCAAGCTGAAACAAAACCCTGAAGTGCTCTTCTTAGCAGTTGCATCTCCTACCCGGTCAGAATCAACAAATCCATCCAACAACAACTCATCATCTCCCACATACCTCAAGCCTTAATGTATTGTGCCTATCAAATATTAGAGTACATGCTTTGCAGCAACCCAGTGAATCTCTCAAGGTTCAACCATAATGGGCTTATTCACTGCAAAATGGATATCAGGCTTGGTATTTATCAGATACAAAAGGGAACCAAACCATTGCCTATACATAGAAGGCTCTGCTAACTCCAGATTTTCCTACGTAAAGTTTGTTGTTAAGTTCCAACATATGTTTGTGGACATTGTACAGGGTGAGGTCAACAATAAAAATTTCACCATTCGGCATTGATGGTTTGTAGACATCATACGGGGTAAACTCAACATTATAGAGTTCAACATTCAGTTGTGAGTACCTTGGCCATATGGGCACCTTATTGCAGAGCTTTATTCTGGCCCGACCTTGTTCCAGAGTTGCAAGGTATGAGTGTTTGGAGATTATCCAGAGATCAATATTTTAGGAGGACAACAACACGTGCTATTTTTAGCAGGTTTCCAGTGTAGGCTTTGATTTCCAGAGTTGCAAGGTATGAGTATTTGGAGATTATCCAGAGATCAATATTCTAGGAGGGACAACACATATGCTATTTTTAGCAGGTTTCCAGTGTAAGCTTTGAGATCTATTTTTAGCATTGTTTCTCCATGCATCATATTGACATCCAAATTTTGGAGGATGCATGGGTGGATGAGGACAGTCAGATGGGAACTTTTAGATTATTGATTATGTTATTTATAACGGTTTTATTTTTAGAAACTTGATCTTTTTCAGTAGCATATGAGAGTTTTAAAGACCCAGAGTTCAGGTATGTTCAGATTTTCAAGATTCACAATCTTGAAATTTTTCTATTTTTCTATATTTTTTCTTTCTTGAAATCTGGGAGTAGATTTAAATGCCCATTCAATAGATAAGCATGGGTTCTGTTTTAAGGTTCCGTGCTATTTTGAGCATAGGTCACAGCCAGTAACTTGGTTAAACCGAGATCTCAGAATATAAATTTTTAGTTTTTAGAGATGATCACATTTTAGGAGACCCAGTATTGAGTACAGTATGGGGGTGAAATTTGGTGGCATTCAGTGACTGCCAATTTTTGGTCTATTTATAGCAGTGAGAACTTTTGGATTTGGCACTATTTTTGGAGATCCAATATTGCCTATTGCAGTTGTTTCAAGTTTCATGGCATTTCAAGGAGTTTGTTTTTTGGTCAAATTTTTCAGGGTCCGTATCACCTTGGAGCATTCTAGGAGGTACTTAGTGTGCCCCACTTGAGATGGAGCTACTATCTTTAAAGACCGATTCTTGTAGTTTGACCGATGTTCCATTTTATTGCTATTTTGAGAGGTGGGGATTGCTACCTATAGTACGTAGGGTGCACTTCTTGAGAAAGACTCCCTATGACTTATTTTTGGGTGTCTTCATGCTATATTTGGCCTAGGAGAGGGGTGCCCACCTTTTGAGCATGACTTGGTCGACTTGTGTGTGATGCACGCTATTTTTACCACTAGGACAATTTGCATGAGTTGGAAGAGATTCGTTGGAAGCTTCTTGGTAGAATTGGCTTATTTACACATTCTATTATTACCTAGAGTTGGAGTGCTTGAGTTGAGGAGGATGTATTTAGAACTTAGGATGCTATTCTTGATTGGAGTGAAGATGTTTTTCTTGTCTTCTATTTTCCAAGAAAAGCATACCTTATTTGCGTTAGGAGAACACTCACACATTCTTGAAGGCATGCAAATTGTTGGAGAAGATTGGAGCCTATTCTTGGAAATCAGAGTACCATTTTTACACTTTAGCTATTCTTGAAGCAAGCTGCACTTATGAAGGCCCTATTATTTGTGGAATTTTGTCTATCATGGTGTATTTTCCCTCGCTTGCCCATGCGCTCTTCTTGAGGGTTGTTGTCTTTGACTTATGACTATCTTTATCTCTTCTATTCACAGTGATGTTGTTCGTACATCTCCAAGCTTATTCTGTAAAAGCTAGAGGGGCAATGAGGATAAAATGGTCTCTTTGATTCACATTGATTATTTTTCTTGAGTTCTCTTGCTTTCATCCCATTCTTTACATTTGACTGAGTGTGAGAGAGCACATTAGTCATTTGAGAGTTAGTGGTCACTCTCATCTTGTCCGCGTGATTCTATCCTTGGACTTGGTGAGATAAGATAAGATAATGTTATCAATGTCCAACAAATGACCACAAATAGGTCAATGGGATTGCTGAGTCAACATTGTGTAATACAAATTGGGAGCACATGGGCTCCTCCTATAAAGGTAGGATATAAAATTAGATCTAGTCAATGCTAAGTAAGACCTAAAGTCTAAGATGAAGTAGCATAAAACAAAGTGGGAGCGTAAATATGTGCAAGAACCATTGAGATCCAAAAACTCCTGTGGAGGATGTCTTGTTTGAGGGACATGGATCAATGCCCCTTGATGCTATCCGTGGAGGATGAAGAAGGGGAGGGACGACTTCCCTCCCTCCAGCCAAAGGTTATAGTATTTGAATCTATATCTTTGCTAACATTTGAAGCCGTAGTGAAGAAACTCTTAAGAGATGACTGATGGGAGGACTTGGTAGCATTGGAAGATTTGGTCCGTGGAATGTCTCGTTGCTTGGATGACATAACTTGCCACCTAGATCTAGAAGAAGTCGTTTGTTTGTTGGTATTGTGCGAATTATCTTGGGGTATGAGGTGACAACTTTGTAAGGGTCTCATTGGCTGAACATGGATAGCTTCTCAAGGTCTCACCAATCTAATTCTTGTTGTAGTGTTGTTGTTTGCTTGCCTCTTGGTGCCGTTGTCTGCTGGGAGTATTGGAAGTAAGAAATAATTGGCTTGGAGGCGTCTGGTATGGGTGGGGATGGATGAAGCGAGTGGGATCTAAGTTCAACGACATCTCATGAATAGGGCTAGACATCTCTAGTCTAGAAACCAAAAAAGGAAAGGGTGTTTTGAGGCTCGTGGAAGAGAAAATAAAATCACCCTTTGATCTCATAATTGTTGGATTTTAATGATATAGCAGTATAATTTTCACATAATCAAGCCCAACAACACAAGAGACACAATAGTTTACCCTGGGAAAACTCAAACTCGGGAAAAACCGATCAAAGCTTTCTTACTCAGAGATTCAGTACATAATACAAGTACATCAGACATGAAAGTGATCTATATCAAGAGAGATCACAAATAGAGAAGATACAAAAGAAAGATCCCCAAAATCAGTCTTCTACAACCCAAAGCGAACTTCTTGCTTCTTGTCTTCTGCACTTGTCCTCCTAGACAAGTGCGCACCACTTGAGAGAGAGAGAGGTGAACTTGTTGTTGTAATAATGAAGTGTGAAAGCACTTTATTTATATTCTTCTTTTCACTAGAAGTTTCCTTAATTAGGTCGGCTTGACTTTTATTTATTTATCCAATGTTGCAAATATCTTCTCGGGGAAAGTATCGGCGAGGGTCTGGAATATAACTTCTCGGCGGTATCGGCGGAATATATTGGAAAATATCGGAAAATGTCGGCAAGCCACAAAAAATAAAAAAATACTCATTTTTTTTCAATTTTTAAAACATATAAAGCAACAACAACATCAAATAGACACATTGTTACATAAATATGATGATACAAGTAATAAATAAGATGCATAAGATGTCAAGTGGTCACATAACTTCACGAAACTGAAAATTCTGAAACATGTTCCTGATAGGATGATACAAAATCACATCAAAAGCTTAAAATAGTATATGTTCTCATGAGATGAATCATCATGAGGCATCTAGATACTAAATAGTACATAATAAAATCAAAATGATAGATCATAGGAATCCCAATCATCGATTCCCTCTACCCCTTTTACGGGTAAAGGGCACCACTCGTCCTCTGGAAGCAGTAGGTGGTCGTGGAGGTGCTCGGGATGAGGATGGAGTGGAAGATCCAGCGCCTCCAACTACTCCAGCTGATGCAGAAGATAAAGTGGGTTGTCTCCTCCCAATCCCAACCCCAACTACAGGTCTCTGTGGTGGTGGTGGTGGTGGCATTGGCTGCACCGGAAGATCAATCTCCTCCTGAAAATCTGTAGACACTGGATCATCTTCCTGCTGCTCCCTACCCTCCCCCTCCACTGTGGTCCCATCCCCCAAATCATCTGCATGATCCTCCCCCTCCTCCGGCTCCAACCACTCGGGTGCCTCCTCCATCTCAGGCTCCTCCAACTCCACTCTCCACTGAGTAGTGGTGTCAATGGCATCCAAAATTATGGCCTCTATGTCAGGTTCTTTGTCAAGTTGCTTCATCCATAGCCTTAGATTGTAGTAGACATAAACCATGTCATTAAGGCGTTGGGTACCTAACCTGTATGAACATATAGGGCCATAGTTAGTAATGGACCAATGGTAAATTGTAGTAAATGAAAATTACAAATTAAAAAATATAAGCAATTTAAATCTTCATTGTTGCATTTTTTAACATTTCTAACCTGTTGCGCTTCTTGGAGTGTATCTTTTCAAAGACACTCCAATTGCGCTCACACCCTGATGAACTGCAAGTTTGGCTAAGCACCCGAGCGGCAAGTTTCTGCAACTGTGGGAGCTTTCCACCATACATCTACAATGAATAAAATGAAAGGATTCAATGGAAGACAACAAAATATATTTCTAATTTTCTATCAAGTAATAAATGTCAAATTTATATAAAGAAAAAACAAAATTTGAAATTGAAACTTACCTGGCATCTTTGCAGTCCTATCTAAGATAGCCATCTCATAACCCAAAGCCCCCGCTGCCATCCTATACATCTCTATCTGTCTAGAAATCTCTGAGCGTTCAGCTGGAGTGTGCACCATCCCCTGAACACACTGGAAAACACCATCCATGACCTCACCATCAAAATTAAATCCGCAAGCATAAGCGAAAGCAGGGTTGAGGAAGAGCCCCGCTGCATGAATGGGACGATGGAGAGTGTTATTCCATCGTTCATCAATCACACCCCAAATCTAAGCTCTCTTGGTGAGTCCTTCCTCACCCTTGTCATCATAGTATCGATAGATAGCTTCCTTGGCCCTATCCATGGCCTCATACAAGTAGCCCATTGTGGGCTTGTCACCATCAACCAATCGAAGAACCTTTACCAAAGGTTCACTAACGGTACATACCTCACCTACTGCACTCCAGAATCTCTGGTCATGTCGCACAAGTTGGGCTATGGCTTGCCCATCTTGTTTGGTGCTATAGACACAGGCAGCCCACTCATCAGAAAGAAACATCCTCTGTAACTCCAACATGTTCTTGAGGAGCGACTGAAGTGAAATGAAGCTGGTGGCGAAATGTGTGATCACGGGATGAATCAACTCCCTGTTCCCCGTGAACTGTCTCATGAGTGAAAGAACATGTGTGATTATATATGTATTTGGTCACACTCCGAGTTGAATCAATGGTTTCCTTAATCCAAGGAATTTTTCCCATGTCCTCTAGCATCAAATCAATGCAATGGGCTGCACAAGGACTCCAGTACAAGCTTGGATACCTCTCCATGAGCAACCTCCCAGCAGCAACATAATTAGCAGCATTGTCCGTGACGACTTGGACAACATACTGCAGGCCTATCTCTCGGATAAAGCCATCCATCAACTCACACAATAATTGTGCATCTTTTGTATATGCACTTGCATCAACACTTTTGATAAACATTGTCCCCCTGGGACAGCTAACCAAGAAATTTAGAATTGACCTGCCCTTTGTATCAATCCACCCATCCGACATCATGGTGCATCCGGTGGTCTCCCATGATTCCCTGAGCCTAGCCAATCTTTGCGTGCAATCCGCCTTTTCCCCTTGAAGAAGATACCCTCTCAAATCATTATAGGAAGGGCCCTAATACCTCGGGCCAACAATAGCAGCAACTTCAAACATGGCATGGTAGAAGGGGTTCTTGGCAATGTTAAATGGTATATCACTCCAAAGAAAACATTTTGTCACAACCTTGTCAGCCTCATCTTTCTCCCTTGTTTTAATCATTGACCGAACAGAAGGTTGCCCCCCCGGTTTTGCCCTCCCCACAAAGAAATCTGAGGTTGATGAGGGCATTCGAGAAGTTGTGGGCCGTGTGGATGAGGTGTGGGATTGTTGTCCTACTCCTCCCATTGAGGCACTTGTTCCAGCGGTAGCACTTATAAGTTCATTTTTGCGAGCCTCCTTCGCATCCCTCTTGTTGGCAATATCAATGATGGATTGGTTTGCAATGCGCATAATTTCCGGGGTAGTTTTGTCACAAACATCCACATCAAATCCAGTGAGTTTGGCAAGGTGGTATTTCAAGCGGCTAATTCCTCCATAAATTTTTTTGCCACAAAGATTGCATGTCAATATTTGTCTGTTGGGAAGCTCTACTGGTTCACCATACACCCACAATGGATCCAATGCCTTTGGCATTTTGTTGAGGAGAAAATCTTAACCCTATGGCACAAAAAAAAACAAAAAAAATTAAAAAACACATGATAATATGCAAACTTGCAATAATAAAATGGGGTTTGAAGAATGTGGAATGGAATGGTTGAATCTTCCATTCAAAAGCAAGTAGAAGAGGCTCATTGCAAATGCAAACCCTAGCCTAAGTCTAAAAAATTAAATGGAGGAAGCCAAAACGTTTTATACATACCTGGAAATCTTGATGGTTTGAAGTTTGAATCCCCACTCCACCACGATCTCTCCGCTAATGGCCACAAAATACTTGGCTTTCTCCTTCTTGGATGGATGCAAAAAGTTTCCCCACTCCTCTTGCTCTCCCACAATTTCACAAACACAAAATGAGTCAAAAAATCTCAACCCACGGACTTAAAACGCCGGTTTGGCAAAAAAAATTGTATTTTTTTTCAGTAGGCCGATACTTTCCTTCGACTCGCGATATATTCATAAAGTATCGCGAGATTTTGAATATATCGCGATATATTGAATATATTGGATTTATCGCGATATATTCAATCCGATATATAGGGACCTTGAAAATATCGCCGATAAATCCGATATATCCGATATATCGGCGATATGTGCAACACTATATTTATCTTTTAGTTTATCTTTCAAGACGACTTGTCTTTTTATCTTCGAAGGTTATTTTACCCATTTTATTGGGTAATTTTGCCCTTCATTTCTTCCACTTTATCTAGGACTTCTTAAGAATATATTCTGATGCTACATAAACATCAACACTCCCTCTTAGCGAGGAATGTATTCTTCTTGCACGATCTTCAACACTGTTTGTCTTCCAGAGGTTCTTCTTCATCCGAGCCCTCTACTAATTATTCCACATGGCTAATCGAGGCTGGAACTCATGAAAACATCAACACTTCCTCTCAGCTAGGGAGGTATCATCATTCTGGAACACATCTGGATATCATCTGATCGTCACGGCTTGTCTCGTACATCTCGTCATCATAAGAAAGGTCTATTTACGTCCATGTGACCAACATGACGTCCTCTACACAACTTAGTCCATCGAGAAGTGTCATACAGAACAACCAACCCCCTCTCAAGGAGAGTCACACCATTCTCCCTGTCTCAGGAAGAACACTCCCTCTCAATGAGTGAGGTATTCTTCTTGCTTGTTCTGCCTGAACACATCTTGGGTTTCTTCAAAGGCTTCATGCCATGACTTGTCTTCAACAAATCATCTCAAGGAAAGGTTGATCACGAGCTGGTTTCAAGGTCTCTTAGACAAGTCTCATGGCTAAATCAATGCACTTACATAAGTACATGAGTGAGCATCTAGGGACTAATCTCCCCATCTCGTCACGGGGTGTCTGGGAGAAGGCACTACCCCGTTCCGAGCATTGAGGGATGAATCTCTCCATCCCACTTGGTGTCCGAGAGAAGGAACTGCCTCATTCTTAGTTGTCTTAGGGACCAATCTCTCCACCTGTAATATTCTAATTGATATTCTGTTTCCTTTTATAGTCTTTCTGGTGTAGTTTCTTGCTTATCTGAAGTCTTGTGACTCAATAGTATAGTAAAATGTGAATGCATGTGTTGTACTATGATTGCATGATCATGCATGCAAGTGTATGGGTTTGCCAGCCCCAAGAGTTAGCTCAATCGGTCGAGCACCGTAGTTAGGCCTCCCAGCATGTGAGGTCGCGGGATCCATTCTCCTCGACACTCTTGGGGTTAGGTACGCAAAATGTGCCGAGGGTGTGATGGCCCCTTCGGGTGGGCCCGCCAGAAATTATTCCGTGGACGTAGCGATGCCGGTCAACCGGTACGTGAACCACATTGAAAAAAAAAAGTGTATGGGTTTGCCAAAACCCTAAATAACCCAAATATTCAGATATGCTATAAAATAGGGATAGAAATAATAGATGTACATACTAATAGCTTGAGCAAGGGATGTAGATCAATATGAGACAAGCATGCAAGAAATGTGCCACGAATCAGCTGAGATGTGAGATGATCTCTCTCCAATACTGCGCCCTTGTAATAAATGCGCCCTCTTCAGTCTTTGAATGGAGTGATAAGTGCTATAATGATGAGAGATATCTCTAGAAGGTGTGCACTAGGGTTAGAATCCCCCTTTGATCAATGTAGAAGCTGCATGCAAGCCATGCATCAACTCTAAAGCATAAAGCGTGACTCTTCCTCAAGGAAAGTCGCCCATGCAATATGAGGGCGCCCTTCTGATAATAGTTTTGATGATAACTTGCTCCAGAAGTTAAAAGAGAAGCCTGTATTCAGTAACTGTGCTAATGATGATGCTCTCGGAAGGATGGAAGCTGCATGCAGACCAAAAGATGACTGCATATTGAGATATGAAGATGCCTTGCGTTGTCCAAGTCGCCCATGCAGAAAGGGCGAGTCCTCCTGATCCCGAATGTGGCTAGAACCCTGAAGAATGCTGAAGAATACTGTATGATGATAGAAGTAATGTTGATTCTGTATGATCCAACCCTGATAGTGACTAGGGCAGATAGATTTCAATGCCAAAATGCACTTGATGGTTGAGTGGTGCGCCCTCAACCCTAAATTGGCTCTCTGAGCTCTCCAAGTCGAATTCTCAAATCAATAATCAATAAGCAAACCTAATCATTCACTTTATCCTTCTTTTATAACTTTGATAGTGCATGCCCTAACATTTGCATGCCTAGGCCGCTTTTCTCTTCTAATTCTTAGTTGACTTGCATGCATTGCTTTCTGTGTGCATGAAGGCTTAATAAAGGTGTTTCTGTGCATGCATCATGAAATATGGTCTGCATGTAATCATTGCAAGTGGCCCCTAGTTCCTATGGCCCTCTTTTATCTATTGATGATCTAATAACCATGATTAAGATCTTCTTTTGCTCTGAATGGTATCAATCCTTAGTCAATTCCTTGAATGTTAGTACCCGCTCGAACCTATGGGAATTAGATAGGTTAGTAGGATGGTCCTCTGTGCTCAAGTAGAAGAGGACATTACAGACTTGGTGTCCAAGAGAAGGCACTGTCCCACCTGACCCACCCTTAGCCAAGTCTCATGGCCAATACTGGGGAAATGCTAGATGCTCAACCTCTAAGAGGATAGCGTGTGCAACTGAGGACTAATCTTCCCACCCTATCACAGGATGTCCGGAAGAAGGCACTTCCCTACTTTGAGCTATTCACCTCTAGCCAAGACACATGGCTAATACTAAGGGAATGCTCGATGCATCGACACTACTCATCATGCAAGGGCCAATCTCCCCACCCTATCACAGGGTGTCCAGGAGACGATACTGCCCTGCCACCGGACCATTCACCCCTAGCTAAGTCACATGGAATGTCCGCCCGATGCTGCAAACATCTGTCTTCACGCTCATCACATCTCCCTTTGCATTGGAGCACCCTGCTCCCTCTGCATTTGAGCATCCTGCTCACCCTGCATCCGAGCATCTTGCTCCTTCTGCATCTGAGCATCCTGCTTGCTCTACATCCGAGCATCTTGCTCCCTCTGCACCTGACCATCCTGCTTTCTCTGCACCTGAGCATCTTGCTCCCTCTGCATCTGAGCATCTTGCTTGCTCTGCATCTGAGCATCTTGCTCCTTCTGCATATGAGCATCTTGCTTTATCTGCACTCGAGCATCTTGCTCCCTCTGCATCTGAGCATCCCGCTTCCTCTCAAATATTAAATATCAACGTGATCTTCACATCCATCACTTGTCCTCTTGTTGAACAACTATCACTTTTTCTTTGGAACAAGTCTCATCATCCGTCTCTTGTAGGCCATATCACATGGTCTTTCCTACAAGAGAAATTCAGTCAAATAGTTAGCAACATTGCATAATCATGAAATTCAATTAAATCATATTGGCATATCAATGCAATGGCAATAATGCTGCAGTGCACACAGTCATGAAGATTTAATATCTTAGCCAGTGCTTCAGCACAACACCCATCCATATCCCAACATACTCGGTAACTATCTGGATGCCTTCCATCTCCACCAGAACATACTATCAAGAGCGTGCACTGCTCTCAGCATGTTAGCAAAGAGGTTTCATCCTAGACTAGCTCCATCAAGGGGTTCATGGGTTGATATGCAACATTATAGGCTATTTACCCAACATATATATGCACTACATGAGCCTACTGCTCGTCAATCTCAGTCATGCATAAAAGAAAATTGCATCACATATCTACACATAATTGTTGTGAACATTATCCTAAACATTCAAGGATTTAAAGAATAACTCAATACTTATCTTTTCTTGTTTTGTTGGCTCCCTCTTGATCTCTTCCTTCTTGTAGACATCACAAGAGTCCTCAGATCTTCATCTTCTTTCTGCAGCCTGGATCTTCATACATCACCAATGACAATCACATCATCTCGATACTGCAATTATTGGTGCACTCGTAGAGTGTACTAGAGGAAGTACTCCTTTCGTCGATCTTCTGCAATTTCCTTAAGATCATCTTCTGCATTCCTTGACCTCTTATGTGGAGAATCTTCATCAACATCGACAGTTGAGGCATGGTGCTTTCTCTTCTTTGAGGTACATTGTTTTGCATAGTGGCTATACTTTCACGAGCACATATTCCTTTCACAAATGGCTTCCATTCTAGAGGAAGTCCACTCATATATGTCAACACAAGTTCTCTATCAGGGACACTTTCATTAACATATGCCGACTGATCTTTGATTTCAACAACCTTCAAGAAGTAAGAAGAAACTGAATCATCCTTGGTGAACTTCACTTGACGAACTTGATATTTTAGGGCCAAGATTTGCAAGGATTCTCATTCTCATAAAGTTTCTTCAAGGCATCATACATCTTCTTATGTCTTGATCTCTCTTGGGCTCTCTCTGGCTTTGGAATATTTCCGAGTATATGATCCTTGAGATTATGTTCATTCAGGAGCATAAGCATCCTACTCTTCCAAGATCGGAAGTTTGAAACTCCCTCCAATCTGTCTTCTACTCTGAGTCCAACAACCATCTTTACTGAACTGAAACTGGACTAGCCGTAGAAACCCTAGCAAGATAGGGTCAATAATTGAAACTTAGACTTTAATAAAACTGAATCCATAGGCTAATGCGCCCTCCCAAGGCGAGTTGGATAAACCTCCTTTTCTTCCAGATTCCTGGACAGAACAACTCGCAAATTGAAACCCTAATTTTTGCAGTTTCTGCAAAATTTAGGTCAAAACTGAAAATTTATATCTGCAATTTCCCGGCCCTAAATTTTTGGACCGTAAAATTTTGGCCCTTGATTTTGGCCCCCCAAATTTTCGGACCCTAGATTTTTGGACCCCAGATTTTCAACCCTAGATTTTCGAACCCTAGATTTTTGGCCCATGATTTTCGGACCCTAGATTTATGGACACTGATTTTTGGACCCTAGATTTTCGGCCCCTGATTTTCAACCCCTAGATTTTCGGCCCCTGATTTTCGGCCACTAGATTTTCGGCTCCTAGATTTTTCAGAATAAATCTTTGTGCTATACACACAACAGGATAGTGTGTGTGGCCCCATAACTTAGATTTTAATGATATAGCAGTATAATTTTCACATAATCAAGCACAAGATCACAAGAGACACAATAGTTTACCCTGGGAAAAACCCAACAAACTTTTCTTACTTAGAGATTTAGTACATAATACAAGTACATCAGACATGAAAGTGATCTATATCAAGAGAGATCACAAATAGAGAATATACAAAAGAAAGAGCCCCAAAATCAGCCTTCTGCAACCCAGAGCGAACTTCTTCTTGCTTCTTGTCTTCTTCACTTGTCCTCCTAGATAAGTGCGCACCACTTGAGAGAGAGAGAGATGAACTTGTTGTTGTAATAATGAAGTGTGAAAGCACTTTATTTATATTCTTCTTTTAACTAGAAGTTTCCTCAATTAGGTTGGCTTGACTTTTATTTATTTATCTATTATTTTATCTTTCAAGTCGACTTGTCTTTTTATCTTCTAGGGTTATTTTACCCATTTTATTGGTGTAATTGTGCTCTTCATTTCTTCCACTTTATCTAGGACTTCTTAAGAATATATTCCGATGCTACATAAACATCAACAATAATTGATGGAGCAATAGAAGATGAAATGTTCCTCTATCTTGATCTCCTAAAGGTGGGAGAGTTGGCAAATCTTATCCCCTTGTGTGATATGGTGGTCGGTTTTGACTAGAAGTCAATCGGAGTGAAAATATCCAAAAACAACCCTAAGGGCATGCATTCAGTGCCTAGGCATGTAGAAAGGTTGAATAATAAGGCCATCCCTTAGTGCCATGAAGTGCTCTGCAATGTGCATAGAAGGCCATCTTGGGGTTTAACTCGCTTGGTGGATCGTGGGTCTACCTAAGTAACCTGAACATACTGTTTGTAGATATCCTCTCTAATAATTCTATTCAACTTTTGTTTGGTTGGTAGGAGTCGGCTAAGGACATTAATAGAGTAAGTTTGTGAATGGGGGAGGCGATCTATCAAGATACTAATGGACTGAAGAAGCCTGGAAGCCTTTGCAAACCAATAGTGAGCTCGACTCTAAGTACTAGTAGTGGGAATGGCCTTCGAGGAGCAGTAAGCGAGATAAGGGTAGCGATCCCTATCGATTGATGAGTTAGCAAGGTGTCAAACCCTATGCAAGAGGGAGACTAGTCTGAAGTTGGTTTCAGTCCCGAAGGGATAGGGTACAAACTCTACTTGAATAATGACACAAGAAACTGCCCCCTTGCATTTGATCATGTAGCGAAGCATGAGGACCTGAACCCTCTTTGTCATGGTCCCGTTTGACTCTAGTAAGCTAGGTCCCCAAACAATAGAGCCGTAAAGAATTGTAGGTCTGATAAGGTTTCCCATGAGATCTATCTTGGATGGAGTGTCCTGGAAATGGTTATGAAAGCACTAGTGCATGAGAAGAGTGAAGGAACCATAGCCCATGTTGGTTCAAGGTTGGAGATCCTTCTTCAAACTAAACCCGAGTCTTGAGTATTGAACTCCCAAGTATGTGTGGGTGGTGATAATCTTGATATCCACACCTGAAAGTAAAAGTGATACTCTGAGAGGACATTCTTAGACCCATCAGAGATCATAACCTTGGTCTTGCCAAGATTGACCATCCATTGACGAAGATTGTTGAAGCTAGATAAGGAATCAAGTTGTCTATGCAATCCTTATGGAGTGGAGGATAAAGTCGTCCACGTTGTCAATAAAAAGGAGGATTGAAATTATGACCTGGTGGAGGAGACACTCGTCTTTGGACTAGATATGCTCTTGGAGAAAAGTCTCCAACTCATCTACGTATATCCCAAACGACGAAGGGAAAGAGGAACAACTTGCTTCACCCTAATGATCCTCTTGATAAACTCTAAAAATCCATTTGTTGTGTGGGCTCTACCAAGGACAAACTCATAAAGATGCATAATAACCATAATAAGGATCTTTGAGATGTTGACATCTCTAAGTCTTTGAAACAAGGCCTCCCTTGGGATTGAGTCAAATGCCTTCCAAAAGTAAAAAAAAAAACAAAGAATTTTGAAGAGTGATGCCTTGCCTCCTCAGTGATGTCCTGAAGGGTGAGGATATGATCAATGCCTTGGTGCTCTAGCCTGAAAGCTGCATGTCTTTTGGTTGAGAGATGTCTTCATTCAAGCACCCTCGATAACTGTAGATGAAGGGAAGTAGTGTAAAGCTTAGAGAAAGTGTGGCCTATAATGATAAGCTTAGAGATAGTGTGGCCTACCTTGATTGCCCGATAATTGTTGAAATCAACACTAGCCCCTGATTTGTGGATTGGATGAATAGTGTGGTGGGACAAAGACTAGAAATCTCAAGAAAACAACATGGTTAAACAAATCAATGATGTAGTCAAGAAGTGTTGGTCTACCATGTTTAGAAACTTGATTGGAACCCCTCCTCCTCATCTTCTCTACTAGTGTTCATTTCCCAAATTGCCTTTTGGATATTAGTATAGTAGACAAGCATTGGAGGATGCCTGGGCATATCATAGAGGCGAGTTGTATGGGTGAACATGGATTAGGGGTCAAGGTTAGAAGGGAGATTGGAGTGGCAGGGAAAGATGATGCACTAAAGGTTTTGGGGGAATGAAGAAAGGCTACATGCAATTCATGTCTCCTTTGTGAGATGAAGAGGTGTTTCTTGCAGTGAAGAAGGTAGTGATAAGATAAGATAAGATAAAGTAAATTTATTAATGTCCAATGAATGACGACATAAATAGGTTAGTGGGACTAAAAGATACATCCAATGTGAATACAATGTGGGAGTGTGAAAGTAGCTCCTAAATAATGCTGAAAGCAAGATAGAGAAAATTGAAGGAAAAAAAGTACAACCTAGATAAGTGTTTGACTAAGCTAATCACTAGGTCTAGCCAACACCAAAATATGTATATAATAGTGTCATAGTTGCGGTGATGCAAAGTGAGAATGTCCGAGACTAGAACTGGACATCTTAGTGCTAGTAAATAGAGAGAGAGAGCGAGAAAGAGATCTGAAGATGAAAACAATGATGTCAAGGGCTCCTGGGCCTGATGACAGAGGGTGAGGGCTTGATATGATTTTTGGAAAAGAGAGTCGGAAGAGGGAGTATGGAAAAGAGTGCGACAAAGATTCATGGGGCCAAAGCCATAGCTTAGGGGATGGGATGGTTGGCTAGTAATGTGGAGATAACAATTAAGGGTCGCTTTTGAAATGGTTGATGAGAGTTGATCATATTTGGAGGTGATAGACTCCAGGGATGAGAAACAGGATAGGGGAGGAAGTAGTTGGAAGAGACGAGAAGAGAGGGCATCTAGATCTCCATCATAGAATAATATAGTGGTATGAGCAATCCCGAGGGAGGAGGGGTAGAGGATGGGGGGGATTGCCGGCTCTAAGGGAGAAGGATAAGAGGGCATGGTCAACTAGAGGTATTGAGGTGACAAAAAGATGATGGATGAAAGGGAGAAGATCCTTATTGGTGGGGACATAGTTGACCACACTAGGTCCTCCACTGGGAGGAAAATGAGTGAACATGCTAGAATCTTGATATCTAGGAAGGTTGTTCAGGATCAACAACTCATGAGGTTTTCCAAGGTGCAAGAGATGCCTATCATAAGATGTAAGGGGCCCCAATGCATTCTTCAAAATCTCGTGAAGGTCCACTGAATCAGGGTCAATCTAGTGAAGACATAAAGCATCCTTGGATCTATTGTGAAATAGGATATGGCAGGCCTTGTTGCGAGCACTGAAATCCCCCAAGATGATGGCATCCCCCAAGGCCAAGTATTGGACAGTATTAACGTAAGGATCTTGGTATGGTTCCATATCTTAATCCCTTTGAATAGCAAAGCTCGAGGATGTAGGAGGAAAGTAAAAGCTTGTAATGTATATGTCATTGGGGTTGGGGGGGCAACATGCCATGAACCCTGACCCACATGAATCTGGAAAAATCCTCTGAAATAGTCATGGAAACTCTATGCTAGAGGGAGTCCCAGAACAAGCAAGCAACGCCTCTTGAACCATGATCACTATTGGAGCTTTGGGTCTCTTGTTTACATACTAATAAGCAATGATATCTTGGACAGTTCGTGTGGGGCTCGATCAAGTAGAGAATGAATGTCTGAAGGTTTGAGAGCATTGTAATTGGGCCCAACGAAGACCAAAAGGTTCCATTATAGTTCCAATACCCAATGGAGACCCTCAAGGTCTCGCCCTTGCCTCGGGGAGGGCATCATTTGGTGGTCCTAGTTCAAGTCCACCTTGGGGGGAATCTCTAATGATTGTCTTGAGGTCCTTAACCATGACCCATTTATTGGTTGTCCAAGTTGCGACAACTTGTTCTCGGGACAGTCTGAGCTCAACAACCTAGGATCTTGTAAGATCAACGTTGAGAAAAATCTCGTGGGTGAGGGAAAAGTGTTTCTACTTAGCTTGGAAGGATTGCAATCTATCTCCCAGGGTTTGTAAATTAAGAAAGAGTTTGGAGTTGAAACCAAGCCATACACTCTCCGATGTTAAATATGAAAAACCCAAGGTGTTTCGAATAAAGGAAACCCTATCTGCACAGGGTCTGAAGAAGGAGATGTGGGTGGTGGGAGCCCCCTCACCCTCAAGTTTAGCTCTCAAGCTTGTTTGGTATATTCATCTAAGAGTTTGTCCCTTTTTGGTACGATCGATTTGTTTAGTCGAGGCTGCAGCGATCTAGAGCATACGGGGACGAAGCCTTGTTAATTTTAAGAGTTTTTGAACAAAGTTTTCTTGTTTATTAAAACCCCAAGAGTCTCTTTTCTGGACAGTACTCAGGCAAGCCCTTATTCTGAAATCCGTACTTTGGGAAAGCAAGGGGGTTAATTAAATCTGGAAATTGTTAAAAAAATGTAAAAAAGCTAGGTCCTGAGTGAACTTGTGGCCCATCATTGGAACGGACCAACAAGGTAAATTTTAGTCCTAGTTAAATTTTATTGAGTGCGAAAAATGAAATCTAAACTAAAAAAATCACAAACCACAAAATTTGAGTCGACGCAGTTCCCCCAATGGAGGGATGGGGTGTGGGCGTTGGGTAGCCCACTTGGTCTCGTTTAATTTTCTATTACAATGCAAAGAGAAGTGCCTTGGTCCTTGCAAAATGGACTCAAAGGCTTACAAAATTCATAGAACAAGTATCCGGTTGAAGGGGAATGGTTCTTGGGTGCTTTGGATGGCTCAATCTACCGAAGATTGGCTAGAGTTTTCTCCTACCTGTTCATGAAATGCTGCAAAACAGCAAGCAAATGTTAGTAACTAACACTCAAAAACACTTTAGAAGGTCTTGAGACTTACCAAAAAAATACCAAAAAAATTCTAAAAGAAAATCTAAGTAAAAAATGCAAAAAAATGCAAAAAATGAACTAAGTGGGACAAGCTATAAGGCTTGTCTCCTTGGGATCTTTGCATACTCAAAGAGCAGCGAATTAAAGGCTCTTATATCAGCCAAATGAACTTTAAACCGATCTAAACATACTACTTGTTCAAGCCTTGAAATATGCAAAAATCAACTTGTAACAAAAATATGCTTATACTAGATCTAGATCTGAGGTTTTTACTTTGAAAATAACTAAGATCTAGTGAAATAAATCAGATCTATTTATAATATTGCAAAAGGAGTAGATCTTAGATACGCAAACCAAGATAACCGAGAAAAGTTTGAAGTTTGGTGACGAGAAGAAAGAAGAGGAAATGCCTTTGAACTTGGGCAATGGGGTCCTCGAGAGTGGGGATCAGAGGGACTAGTTCTCCATAGATGTACTCTGAAAGAAAATGGACGCGAACAAGCTCCACAAACTCTTCAGATTGGCAACCTGTAATCACAAAAAGAACTCACACAAGAAAGATCGAGAGCATATGGTGTAGACTAATATAGAGATTTAGAGACAAGCATTTAAACAAAAATGACTTTGTAAATCTAGTATCTGTATAATAACCGGACAGAGAAATAATGGATGCAATCACACTATTTCACCTTACTAAGATGTAAATCTCCTTCAAAATCCAGCCTTTGATCAACAATCAAATGCAAAAAAATGTAAAGAAACGAATTACCTCATGCATAAATTAGAACATGATCATCCACACACCATAGAGCCACACACCGATTTGCCTCCAAAGCCTTTTATTCATAAACAAAATTCCTTACAAAGATATACAATGCTTGAGCAGAGGTTCCACCTTCTCATGCCAAAGAGAGGAGAAGGGGCATGCTTAAATAGAAAGTTAAGAGAGGAGGGCGCACTTGTGAAGGAGAGGGAGGGCGCACTTGTTGAGGGAATCATGCCATAGTTTGTGGCTTGATGGAGGGGGCTGCTTCCACCATTTGTGCTGCCAAAAATCAGCCCAAAGGCTGCCTTAAAACATGCTGTTCCTTTCTTGAATGGTGCGGCCCCCCTCTTAAGTGGAATGCGCCCCTCATGGGGAAATGCGCCCCTCTTAGTGGGGATTTGATTCCTCCTTTGTAGCTGCCCCAAAACATGCCAAAATCACTCCCTAAAACCTCTCAATCAGATCTGACCAAGACCTCTACCAAATCCCATCAATTTAGGAATTGGATTTTTTCTCATTTTTTACTTTTTGGCATTTTTCTCACTTTTTTGACCTTTTTTTGGGAAAAGTGGAAAATATGAAAAATAAAGTACAAGACTACTTAGGAAAGTGGGTCTTGAGGTAAAGTGGGTGCTCTAAGCTTGAAAATGAGCACCCCCATGGTAGAAAAGGCCATTAGACCACACTTTTACAACATTTTAAATATTTTTAATTAAGCCATTAAAAATGGCTTAACTTTACGGGAAAATTTTATTTTCCGAAACATAAAAAAAAACCTAGGGGGACCTAGCACATGTCCATACGACTCAATTCTAGTGCCTAGCATGTTCATATACATTGACCCATGGACTTTAATAACCTCCTAAGGCCTAACCACCACGCCAGGCATTCCAGCTTTGGAGGAGCAGGAGAAAAACTCAAAAATTATGTCTTGCTAAAATGCAAAACTTAATTAATAAGTGAAAAAACTCCTTGGAATACTTGACTTGATTGACAAGTCCTAGGAAGCCAAGTACTTTACATAAAAATAGCATGCTAGTACACTTTATTACAAACCCTGTAGGGCATGGACATGTGAAGAAAAAAAAAAAAAAGGGGCCCTGAAAAAGGTCTGATGGACTTTAGAACACTGATGATGAACATGTAACATGTTCAAACTTTGTCCGCTCACTTGAAAGTCCAACTAACTACAACTTAGTTGGTAACATCTCGCTCCAACTGCGGGACGCGTGCTCGATTTGATTATCTCAATCATAGAGATTATGCGAGAAGCCCAGAATCTCTGGTTCTTGCATAAAAACTAGAATGCATTAGTCCTACATATTTTTGTCAAATGAAACATAAGTTGCAACATATCAAAAATAAGATTAAAACACACAAATGAAACTAATATACACCAATAATATACATAAAGCATAATGAACAAAAATAAAGTGCAAGGCAAAGGCTTAGAAATGGCCCTGCTATCAATATGCCCCCATGTGCATTAGAAGATCTTCTTTGGAAAACAACTTAAGATGTTGTCCATTGACTGGCAGGGCCAATCTCTCTCCATCCATTGTGCAAAGGAAGACAAAATTAATCCTTGCTGGCTCGAAAATAACATAAGGTCCCAACCATAAGCTATCAAACTTTCTATGCTTGCCCGACTTATCTCTTCGCTTATCCCATAAAAGCACCCAATCTCCTGGCTGGAAGTCTTTTGGCTTAGCAGATCTGTCGAAAGTCCTCTTAACCTTGTCTCGATTTCTTATACTTTGGTCTAAGGCCTTCTTTCTGATCTCATCTAACTTCATAATTTGCTCGATCCTATTCTGCATTGCATCATCATCTGGATCATAATCATGCAACATCTGATACACTGGCAACTGAACATGGATGGGTATAGAAGCTTCTAAATCATAAACCAACTGAAAATGAGTCTTTCCAGTGGCACACTTTTGTGTTATTCTGTGGGCCCAGATTGCAAATTTTATCTTGCTATACCAAGACTTCTTGTTTTTTCCAACTACCTTCTTTAATATACTCATTAAAGTCTTGTTGGTTGACTCAACCAATCCATTTCCTTGGGGATAATAGTTGGATGAGTGGGATAAGATGATGCCATACTTGAAGCAAAATGAGGAGAAAGATGTCGAGCTAAAACTTGGGTCGTTATCAGTTGTTATCTTGGATGGCACCCCAAATCTAGTTATGATTTGATTTTCTAGGAAATTCATAACTACTTTGTCTGTTGCAACCTTGGTGGGGATTGCTTCCACCCACTTGGTGAAGTAATCGGTGGTAGTAAGGATCCAGGTATGACCATTGCTCGAATTTTCCTTAAACTGATCGATGAAATCAAGACCCCATTGCTGAAAAGGGGCTTGAACTACTATTTGCTCAAGAGGTAAAGTTGCCAACTTCTGTTTCCCAGTGAACAACTGACACTGGGGACAAGAGCTGACAAACTTATGTACATCAGTGAACAAAGTGGGCCAATAGTAACCCGCTCTAAGAATTTTGTGGGCTGTTGTATTTGCTGCATAATGCCCTCCACAAAATCCTCCATGGAACTCAACTAGAAGCTTTTTGGAATCTGGTTCATCGACACATCTAAGAATCAAGCCATCGGGATTCCTCCAACCCAATCCATTTTGAGTTATACAATATTTGGTGGCTTTAAGTCTTAGAAACCTTCTTTTGTGACCACCTAAGTGTTTGGGGCAAGCAAAGTTATTAAGAAGGTGTATAATGTCGGAATACCACCGTGTCTGACTCAATCTTTGAAGTTCATTTGAATGGATGGTGCTAACTCATTATTTTGACAAATCATTTTGATAGCTTTCTCATTGTTTTCTGTCATCATGTGGGCAAGCCCTTGACCTTTGATTAACTTTGTAGGTTTGATTTCTAAGTCATACTCTTGGATTTTTGATACCCACTTACCCCTTATACCAAGGCAATCCTGCTGAGCTAATATATCTTTAACAACAGCATGAGAAACATAACCAACAACCCTAGAATACCCAATGTACATTTTGAAATGTTTCAAAGACTTAACGAGGGCATAAGCTTACTTCTGCATAATAGTGTACTTAAGTTCTGAGTTTTGTAAGGCTCTACTGAAGAAGGCTATAGGTTGTTCTTGGCCTTGGCTATTTTTTTGGAGTAAAACTCCGGCAATAGTATGTTCAGAAGCAAAAGAGAAGATTTGGAATTCTTTTGAATAATCAGGGCTTATCAACACAGGGGATCTAGATATGGTGTCTTTGATACCTGAGAAAGCTTCTTTCTCTTGTTTGGTCCATTCAAATCTAGCATCTTTTTTAAGTAAGAGTTGTAACGGCTTCATTAATTATGCTAAATTTGGAATGAATCTTCTAATGAAGTTTATTTGGCCATTAAAGGATTGAAGAGCTTTGACATTTGTGAGAATAGGAACCTTTTTGATGGCCTCTACTCTTTCTGGATCAACTTTCACACCATCCTTAGTGATGATATGCCCCAATAACTTGCCTTCATCAACACATAACACAGATTTAGTTGGGTTCAATGATATGCCATATTTCTTGCATCTCTCAATTTTTTTTTCTGAGATGACCAACATGATCTGCTCTTTCCTTAGAATACACCGTTAGACCATCTTGATATATTTCTATAATTTTGCCAATCAACCCATTAAATGCAACATCCATAGCTCGTTGAAAAGTGGCAGCCGCATTTAAAAGACCAAACGACATTCTAAGGTACTTAAAGGTACCCCAAGGTGTAGTAAAGGTAGTTTTATGCCGATCATCTTTGCTTACTAACACCTGGTTATATCCTGAGAAGCCATCAAGCATGGACATCATGCCTGATCTAGTCACTTTCTGAAGTAAAGTATCCATGTTGGGCAAGGGATAGTTGTCTTTCATGCACGCCAAGTTTAGGTTTCTGAAGTCAATACAAAGTCTGATATCCCCATTCTTTTTCCTAACAACAACCAAGTTTGAACACCATGTGGAATGTCTTGTTGGAGCGATGATCTCAGCTGCCAACATCCTTTGAAGTTCTTTGTAAACCTTGGGGCCGACTTGGGATTTATCCGCCTCAATTTTTGGTGAAAAGGCTTAGCATCTGGCTCAAACGGGATTGTATGTTGAAATGTCTTCTCGATATGCTTTAAGTTCATCATAGCTAAAAGCAAAGATATCCCGATATTCATGAACTAAATCAATTAAGTCTTTTCTTTCTTTCTTAGATGTGCCTTTTCCATTTTTTATTATTTTTGGTTCTGTGTCAGTTCCAATATTTATTTCAATATACTCCCCTGGTTTTATTGAATTCCTTTTATTTCTATGGTGATCTTGTCTGTCAAAAAGTTGCTCTAGATGGGTGATGCCTTTGGGAATCTTGTTCCTAGGTTGATCCTCTTCCTCCTGATACTCTTTCCCTTCTTCTTGATAAGTAACTTTACAATCTGAAAACTATTGAAGATTATGAATGAAATTCAGAATATGCTTGTCATTTTCAAAAACTTGCCAATAATCTGTATTGTCTGGAATTAAAGGTCTAAAGTTAAATTTAAAATTTTCCATTTCCCTTCAATAATTCCTCGGTTGAAGTGTTGATGTTTCTACTGCTAGCTGATTTGCTTCACTGTTTTCTTCACGGGAAACTGCTATGATATCTAATGCATCAAACCATTCCATGGTGTCCCAAACAACATTCCTATACTTTTTTAATCTTTCACTTTTGCAAGCAAAGATGTTTTTAACTTGGGAAACAACTAAGTCATAATCTCCTTTTATAGATAATACTTTGATCCCCACATCTTTGGCAATTTCTAACCCTTGCAAAAGTGCCTCATACTCAACCACATTGTTTGATGCATCAAACTCAAGTCTGAAAGCAAATTTAAAAGTTTGCTTAGAGGGTGAAGTTATAACAATTCCAGCTCCTTTCCCAGCTCTAGAGCATGCCCCATCAAAACTCATCCTCCACACTTCATCTACTTTTTCATCTTTAGATGCTTCTTTAAAAGGTGCTATGAAATTTGATAAAATGGCATAGTTTCCAAAATTGTCTGACTAATGCACAAATTCATTAGTAAGATTCTGTGGGTTTTCAACATGGAATTTTCTAGCCTGTTCATTGTATAACTTGACCATTGAATGTTCTGATGCAGGAATGGTAGCATATGTCCAATCCATCCTTATGTCTCCTCCTAAAGATGCAACCCATTGTCTTGATAGAAGCATCCCCTAGTTATCTGGAACATCAATTACTAACACATCCATGGTTAAATGGACGTTAGGGTACTTGGCCAATCTTACAGGTAGATTTAGGATGACACCAATGGTATCAACCTCCCTTGAGTCCATGGCACACACATTATGGTAAGGCCTAGTTGTTTTTAAACCCAGTTGATCCATAACCCTTTTGGTCATAACATTAGAAGAAGCACCTATATCCAACATGCAATTGTGCAAAAGCATATTATTGACTAGCAAGGAGATGTAAAATGGTGGGTGATCTTCTTTCTTAGGATCCAAACTATGCAAAATTACTGGATCATCTTCATGATTGAATGGCTTCTGTAGCTTGGCTTCCTCTCTTGTTTTGCTAGGGGTTACTTTCTTTGAGTTAGCTGAGGCCTTGGTGGTTTCTTGTTCAGGAGGATCTATTATTTTCATTAAATCTTCTTTTAAACTTAGGATTTTGATAAGGTCAGTTACATGAACAAGAATCTTTGCAGTAGACAACCAAGAACCCAAATCAATATTCAAGTTATCTGAAGTGGGGGGAGATGTTACCTTAGGAACAATTTGATTTGACTTTGAGGTTCTAGTATTGTCCTTTCTTTGATATGTTATTCCTTTAAACTTTGACATTTCCAGGATCAGATTAGGTGAAGGCATCTCACCATACAACATGGTCACATTGTCCTTTTCTTGACTGTAATGTCTTGCTTGCTCCCAAGTTTCTTTTGAGATGGGGTGAGTTTTGCCTACAATGTTGATATACTTAGGCTGGGTTTCAAGCTCGCTTGATAATTTGACGCTGCTACTGGCTTCTGACGAACCTTGCTCATTCACAAATTGAAAGACGGCACAAGAGGACTCATCATGGAAGTTAGAGCATGCTCTACAAGAGGGAGGAACATATTCTAAGACTGCATTAGCAGTTTCCAAAGGATTTGGGGTCCTTTGGTCTTGGATGGGTGCCTTTCTTTGATATTGAGGTCTAGGAGCATACTGTGGTTTAGGAACAAACTCTCTTGAGACTTGGTTAGCTTGAGATCTTTCAATGGTAATCAATCTATTCTGCATGGCATTCATCTGAGCGGTTTGGTTTGAAACAAGAGCTTTTAAGAGATCAACCATCTCTTTCATAGGTTCCTTTGTAGGATCCTTACTTTCAGCATCAATGGCTTTGCCTTTGTTTTCATGCTGCTTGTGCATTGGGACGTTTCCTCTGGTGAAACCAGGAAGGTTGGACCTACCACAACTTTGCATATTTCTATTGATTTTTTCAGCAATTTCCATGGCTTTTTTAAGAGTTGTGGGCTCCTTGTCTCTTAGTTGATACTTCAAGTCCCCATCAAAGGCCTCCATGTAATAAATGAGAATGGCATTGTCTGGTTGTTTAATATCAGCATGGAGTCTTGAAACTACTTCATTGATTTTTTTGTTAAACTCGTCCATAGTCTCATTCTCTTTTTTCTTAGTGTTTGTCAAAGCAGCCAACAAGTAGCGGTCTTCTTTAATAGCTCCCCACCTTGCAAGGAAAGCAGTTTCAATTTCTTTGAATGTTTTGTACTTGTCATTTTCCAACTTGGTGAACCATTCAAAGGCATCCCCTTCCAGAGATAAAGCAAAAAGTTTCATTCTCACATCTTCATACTTGGCATTCAGGCACCACTTGGTGTAACAATGGAAAAAAGTAATAGGTGTGCACTAGCACTAATGGCATTGTTTCCCTGAAAGGAATGTACTTTCTCAATGGCCTTCTCTAGAATCACATGAGGAAAACCAACTATAGTAGTGAAATCAAAAGGATAAAAAAAGTCAACCATTTTTATTGGGAGATTATTCAAATTATTTTCCGAAAATAAAAGGTGAATATCTAAAATTGACTGAGAACCAAGATCCTCAACGATTCTTCGAGAAGATAGCTTACTTTTCCTCCTGTGGTAAACCTTTTCATGCTTAGGAACGAACTGAAGCAAGCTCTTGGAGTTCCTTCTCGTAGAATGCCTTGGTAAAGTTAATGACAGTGGAGTCGCAAGATGTTCTTAGTCAATTTTCAAAATTCACTACATACATCAAACAAAGCAAAAATAAATAGGAAAACTCAAAAGTCGTATTCCGGGAATAAAAAGATTTGTCCCCGGCAATGGCGCCAAAATGTTGCCGCCTGGAAACACACCTGGGAAAACGTAGCAAAAATCTTCAAGCCGCTCGGTGTGGCCTTGGGGCCAAGCCAAAGTCAAGTGCTCTCACCTAAAACTCGACTCCTCTGTCTAGGCTTACTCCTAGCAAAGCCAAGGGGGGTGGACCCTAAAAAAGGAAAAATCTAAGGTGTTTAATCTAAAAGCTAAAAAATCTAGGAGTTAGAAATTTGATCACAAGAACAATGCAATATTAAACTTCATATCATTCGTTATCCAACATCATCATTGAAACATAAACATCCAACATCATAAAATATTCAATAACAAGACTAGTGCCAGAAAGAAATGCTTGAATAAAAAAAGACAATGTTTTGCAAGTGTTCTTGGTAAATTTTATTATTATTGTGGAGATGAGTGGATTATTAGGGAGGGGGATTTCCGATATACCGTGAGGTACTGGAAATATGTCCGGATTATGACAAAGTTGGCTCGTCAATTGGAAATGTGGGTTGGATCGGAGTCTCTGGGAGGTGTTCAACACTACAACAAACAAGGGTGCAGTCTAATGGTATCCCGAGGTCACTACCTAGTGGTTCCCGCTTCCTTTGAAGAATTTCCCCACACAATGTCAAGAAACGATTATGCTGGATTTTCGTAAATAGGAGGTTAATTAAGAAAAATGAGACTAATTACTAGTCACTAAGTCCCTTTCTGGTATGATCAATCTGTTCAGTCGAGGCTGCAACGATCTAGAGCATACGAGGATGAAGCCTTGTTAATTTTAAGAGTTTTTGAACAAAGTTTTCTTGTTTATTAAAACCCCAAGAGTCTCTTTTCTGGCCAGTACTCGGGCAAGCCCTTATCTTGAAATCCGTACTTCGGGAAAGCAAGGGGGTTAATTAAAACTGAAAATTGTTAATTTTTTTTTTTTAAACTAGGTCTTGAGTGAACTTGTGGCCCGCCGTTGGAATGGACCAACAAGGTAAATTTTAGTCCTAGTTAAATTTTATTAAGTGCCAAAAATGAAATCTAAACTAAAAAAATCACAAACCACAAAATTTGAGTCGATGCAGTTCCCCCCTTGGGGATGGGGTGTGGGCGTTGGGTAGCCCACTTGCTCTCATTTAATTTTCTATTACAATGCAAAGAGAAGTGCCTTGGTCCTTGAAAAATGGACTCAAAGGCTTACAAAATTCATAGAACAAGTATCTAGTTGAAGGGGAATGGTTCTTGGGTGCTCCAGATGGCTCAATCTACCGAAAATCGGCGAGAGTTTCCTCCTACCTGTTAATGAAATGCTGCAAAACAACAAGCAAATGTTAGTAACTAACGCTCAAAAACACTTTAGAAGTGTCTTGGGACTTACCAAAAAAATACCAAAAAATTTCTAAAAGAAAATCTAAGTAAAAAATGCAAAAAATGAACTAAGTGGGACAAGCTATAAGGCTTGTCTCCTTAGGATCTTTGCATGCTCAAAGAGCAGCAAATTAAAAGCTCTTATATCAACCAAATGAACTTTAAACCGATCTAAACATACTAGTTCAAGCCTTGAAATATGCAGAAATAAACTTGTAACAAAAATATGCTTATACTAGATCTAGATCTGAGATTTTTACTTTGAAAATAACTAAGATCTAGTGAGAATAAATCAGATCTATTTATAATATTGTAAAAGGAGTAGATATGAGATACGCAAACCAAGGTAACCGAGAAAAGTTTGAAGTTTGGTGATGAGAAGAAAGAAGAGGAAAACGCCTTCGAACTTGGGCAATGGGGTCCTCGAGAGTGGGGATCAGAGGGACTAGTTCTACATAGATCCACTCTGAAAGAAAATGGACTCAAACAAGCTCCACAAACTCTTCAGGTTGGCAACCTGTAATCACAAAAAGGAACTCACACAAGAAAGATCAAGAGCATCTGGTGTAGACTAATATAGAGATTTAGAGACAAGCATTTAAACAAAAATGACTTGTAAATCTAGTATCTCTATAATAACCCGACAAAGAAATAATGGATGCAATCACACTACTTCACCTTACTAAGATGTAAATCTCCTTCAAAATCCAGCCTTTGATCAACAATCAAATGCGAATAAAAATGTAAAGAAACAGATTACCTCGTGCATAAATTAGAACATGATCATCCACACATCATAGAGCCACACACCGATTTGCCTCCAAAGCCTTTATTCATAAAGAAAATTCCTTACAAATATATATAATGCTTGAGCAGAGGTTTCTTCTTCTCATGCCAAAGAGAGGAGAAGGGGCATGCTTAAATAGAAAATCAAGAGAGGAGGGCACTTGTGAAGGAGAGGGAGGATGCACTTGTTGAGGGAATCATGCCATAGTTTGTGGCTTGATGGAGGGGGATGCTTCCACCATTTGGGCTACCTTAAAACATGCTGCTCATTCCTTGAATGGTGCGCCCCCCTCTTAAGTGGAATGCGCCCCTCTCATGGGGAAATGCGCCTCTCTGAGTGGGGAGTTGATTCCTCCTTTGTAGCTGCCCCAAAACATGCCAAAATCACTACCTAAAACCTCTCAATCAGATTTGACCAAGACCTCTTCCAAATCCCATCAATTTAGGAATTGGATTTTTTCTCATTTTTTACTTTTTGGCATTTTTCTCACTTTTTTGACCTTTTTTTGGGAAAAGTGGAAAATATGAAAAATAAAGTACAAGACTACTTAGGAAAGTGGGTCTTCGGATAAAGTGGGTGCTCTGAGCTTGAAAATGAGTACCCCCATGGCAGAAAAGGCCCCTAGACCACACTTTTACAACATTTTTAATTTTTTTTAATTAAACCATTAAAAAATGGCTTAACTTTACGGGAAAATTTTATTTTTTCGAAACATAAAAAAAACCCTAGGGGGACCTAACACATGTCCATACGACTCAATTCTAGTGTCTAGCATGTTCATATACATTGACCCATGGACTTTAATAACCTCCTAAGTACTAACCACCACGCTAGGCATTCCAGCTTTGGAGGAGCAGGAGAAAAACTCAAAAATTATGTTCTGCTAAAACGCAAAACATAATTAATAAGTGAAAAAACTCCTTCGAATACCTGACTTGATTGACAAGTCCTAGGAAGCTAAGTCCTTTACATAAAAATAACATGCTAGTACACTTTATTACAAACCCCGCAGGGCATGGACACGTGAAGCAAAAAATAAAAAAAAAGGGGCACTGAAAAAGCCCTGATGGACTTTAGAACTTTGATGATGAACATGTAACATGTTCAAACTTTTCTCACTCACTTGAAAGCCCATCTAAGTACAACTTAGCTAGTAACAGACCCTATAAAAGAGTTTCTAAAGGGTCTTAGATTATGTTAATTGTTAAGGATGGGATGAGTGTTTATTAGGACTTTTTTTTAAAGTGAAATAGTGAAAATTGACCAAGTTTGTTGCAAATTCGTTTAAGCACACCAACAACATGATATTAGCATAATTGAAACAACAATAGTAATTGATAATAAGCAAATTAGAGAGATTGTTGCTTGAAAAAGTAAAACCAGTGTCGATGGAGTCACAAAATTAAACAGTGCTGCTTGTAGATCAAAATGTTTTGCAAGTGTTCTTGGTTGATTTTAATTAGGATGAAAAAGCTGAGTTGATTAAGAGAAAAAGGGAATTCCCGATATACCTTGCAGTACGGGGAATATGTCCGGATTTTAATCTAAGTGGTTCCGCAGAAGAACATGAGGGCTGGAATGGAGTCTCAGAGCGTGTTCAACACTACACCAACAAGGATGTAGTTTAATGGTGCCCTGAGGTCGCTTTCTAGTGGTTCTCACTTCCTTTGCAAAATTTCCCCATTTTCGATCAAGTCGAGGTAACGCCGGATTTTTGTTACGGGATTTTAATTAAATGTTGTTAAATTAATTACTTGCCACTCTCAATTCCTTTTGATGCATCTTACTGTTTGGACGAACCGCAGGGGTGCAGAGCATACGGAAAGGAGTCCAAATTTTACAAGTTTTTGAATGATGTTTTCTTGATTATTAAGCCCACGAATCTCTTTCAGGTCAAAGACCGTACTCAGGAGAGCAAGGGAGTTAATTCCAAAAGTAAATAAATTGAAAATTGAAAACTAAAAACTGAAAAGGTTCTTTAATTACTACAACAAAGAGTATATTTTCCCCTTTCGGGTACTTTGGTAAAGCAATGCTGGATTAGTATTCAATTTTGCCAAGTATGAAAAGTAAGCCAAAGCAAAAACAAACAAAACTAATCTAACAATAAAAGAAACTAATCTAACAATGAAAAACGAAGCTAATCTAGCAATTTACCCAAGAATCTCTTTCAGGTCAAAGACCGTATTCGGGAGAGCAAGGGGGTTAGTAAATCAAACTTTTGCAAGATAAACTTTAAGTAAAAACCAGATTCAAGAGACTTTAGGGAGCCTTAAAAGACTCAAAAAATGCAAAGAACTTCAAGGGGGGGATTTTGATGGTTCAAAGTCCCAAAATGTTTCAAAATCCTTTGCTTTCCTACAATGAAAGACAAAAAACCAGCAAACAACAAATTTATTAGAAGTGTTAGTATGTTAGCTAAATCACATAAAAATTTACAATTTAATACTTGCAATGATGGGAAAAATTTAACTACTTCAAGTATTAAAACTAGATCTAGATCTATGATTTATCATTAAGCTTCCTAGATCTATGAATGAAGCAAATAGATTTTAAAAATGAAACTTTTGAAATCAAATCTAATTGCTTTTCTTAAACAAAAAGGAAAGGAAAGAGGTTGATTGAAATTTTTAAGGAAGGAAGAAGGGTTCAAGCTCAAGCTTGAATATTGAAGAAATATTTGAAGATCCTGCAAAACAAGGAGAATTAGACCCAAAATATTTTGTTGAAGGTGAACAAGATGCAACTGAGCTCAAGCTCGCCTTCAAACTCGGTGAACCTGCAAATCTACAAAACTTCAAAGCAAGAGAGATCAAGTCTAGTGTGCTACATAAACAAAGATTGAAAGAACATTTGTATAACTAACTATAGCTTGTTACTTTCAAATCTTGGAAAATTTAACACAAGCAAACAAATTGAAGCCTTCAAATGCTTACTCTATGGACTAGAATGACAATCTTCGAATCTAGATAACAGATCAATACTCTTGCATAAGAAGAAAAGAGACTAGACAGATATCACCTCAATAATTAAACCATGCATTCACCATAAGAATCCTTGCACTACATGGACCTCCAAAGTCTCAACTTATTCAACAATGATAACAAATTGAAAAGCATTACAATTGAGCGGAGGCTCCTTGCATCCATCTCAACAATGGACCAAGAGCCTTGCTTAAATAAAAGGAATGAGAGAGGGGGGCGCACTTATGGAGCAATCTAGGGCTTGGGGAGCGCATATCCATCAAGAGGGAGTGAATAAAGGTTGAACTATGCTTTAACAAACACTTGGTTGGCATGAGAGGATGAGGTGGCTGCCACCTCAAAAGAGGGTGCCACTCTCAACCTTGTTAACATTTCCCAACAAATAGAACACCTCCACATAAGCAAAGTCCCCCAAGTCAAGGAGGGACACATTTCTCAAGGAGGATATGCTTGGAGTGATGTAACCTTCAACCGAAGTTACCTGGATTTGATTGATTTGCACTCCGATGATGATTGCCAACTGTACTGGCACTTTATTTGGCTCAAATCCCTCTTTTTTTAGAGAATTTGATCTTTCTCCTCTCTTTGTTATTTTAATTAAATAATTCTCTTTTAATAATTTTGAGAGAATTTTTATTAAAGTGATAAATACTCACTTAAAACTTAGGAAAAGTGGGTTGTGGGGTTTTATGGGTGCTCCGGGTTAGAAAACGAGCACCCCCATGGTAAAAACAACCCCTAGACCATACTTTTATCATATTTTTGGTTTTTTAATTAAAAACCTTAAAAAAGCCTGCAAAACGGGAAAAAATAATTTCATCCAAACTGACTCAAACTTCTAGGGGACCTAGTACACGTTCATAGTGAATCAATTACATGTCTAGCAATCTCATAAACATTGACACATGAACTTTAATAACGTCCCAAGGCTTAAAAATCAGGAGGACCATTCTAGCTTTGGAGGAGCGGGTGAAAAACTCGTCGATTATACAACGCTTATTCAACATTGCATAATTGACAAGGGAAAAACACCATATAATCATCTTTGATGAAAAATTCCTAGGAGGCCAAGTTCTTTACATAAGACTGTCTTGCTAGCACATTTTTACAATATCCCCCAAGGGGGTATGAACTTGCAATTATTACAAAGGGGCCAAAATGGCCCCGAAAAAGACTTCTGGTCTTCTGAACACTGATGATGAACATTCAGAATGTTCACAACTTTGGTGGCTCACAAGAAATCCAACTATGGTACAAAATAGTTGGTAACAGTTGGCAAGTATTAGCAGAGGGATTGTGCAAGGAGACATTGGCGCCTTCCCTAGTTACCTTTAACTAGTTGATTTTGAGTATTAATATGACCTACCAAATTTGAATCGAAATCAACATATTATTCCAAGAACCAGTAAACGAGAAACCCTAGATAGGGTTATGTCATCAAACACATGAGAGCTCAATAACGCACATTATAGTATTATTATGAGATGATATGGTACCACATTACAATTGGGGTCCTCGCTCTTATAAAGAACTTGAGAGACCAAAAACCTAACTGACTAAAACCCTAATTATTTAACCTAAAATCACTAAGGTGACTTTATTACATATGTAGCCTTATATCTTTACACCCCCCCATAAGGCATACATTGCTGAAAGATAACAAACTGAAATGAAATACATATACCTGAATGAAAACACATAAATTGAAAGCTAAACATCACAAAACATCTGTTGGAAGCTTCTTCTTTGAACACAGTTCCTGGACCAGGTTGAGTACCATCAAGCTTCCTCGTAACCCTCGAAAAGGTGTAGCTCCTGAGTTGAGTTCTTGAGTTCTCAGATTCCACTTCCTCGAACTCCTGAATCACAAATATCCCGAAGTCAATTACTGGAAAGCAATCCACATGCATGTTGTATAACCTCACTTGTAGGCTGCAATCCACATGCCTGTCTCGACTCTCAACTAATTAGGGATCTTTCCCTAGATCCACAACTATTGAACTCTTTGGGCAACCATCCATACTGAGCTATTAATTGATCCCTTCTTGTCTTCAAAGCAGTTTTCCTAAAATGCAAGAATCTAGTTTTCTTCAGTAAGGACAACACAACGGGCAATGTCCGATGGTTCTTCTTTGATAAACCCTATAGCACGGGTTGTGTCACCCATGTTGCATCTTATTATTTTTGTCAAACTTTCTTCAAAGTCAGAACTTACATCGATACTAAGTACCTTCAAAATATCTTGCCCATATTTGATAGGCTTTTCTTTGGAAATATCTCAAAATCTCTCTAGAACTTTCTATGTGCTTATTGAGCATATTTTTGTTAGATTATGACAACTAAGGAAGGTCTTCTGCATGCATGTGTCCTTGCATGCGGAAGATCCAAGTTTGGAAACCAATTGTGATTAATCAATTTGTGAAAATTGATTAAATTTGATTTTATTTATTATTGGAATATTTTTTATTTAAAAATATTAAAGTGAGAAATAATAAAGATAATGGCTGATTTAATCTTAGCCATTGATCTCACCGGAGAATCACATCCGTAGATTCATAGTGAGATTAGGTTTTTCGCTTAGCCAATAATTATAAAAGGATAGTCAATTGGTGGAGAGGACACACATTCATTCCGACAGAGATTGAGAGAGAAGTTTGAGGAGAGAATTTGTAGAGAAGACGGAGACGCTGAAAGTCAGCAAGATTGACCAAGCACCCAGGCAAAAAGTGATTCAACATAAACGCAAAGGACAGAGAGAAGACAGCAGAGGTAGACCAAGTTTGTGGAGGTCGTACAGACTACACAGCAAGCAGTTCGTACTGTCCGTACGGATCCGTATAGCAGGTCGTACGGATTTCGTACAGGCCGTACTTCCGTACAACAGTAGGCCGTACAGTGCCTTGGGGACTGTGCCATCATTTAGGCTCTTTTGTGAGTTTTTGCTGTGGTCTGTTTTTGCCAGGTTGGCATAAAATTCAACTTTCTGTTATTGTATTAGCTTCATATTTTCTCAATAAAATTTATTCTCAGACCGCTGCACTGGTTTTCCCAAGTTGGGTTTTTCCGGGGGTTTATACCAGAAAGACATTGTGCTATTTCTATTGGTGTGATTGTTTGATCTCTTAGTTATTTTATTCCGCTGCAATTTTTGTTTATGAAGTGAAGAAACCCTTGGGTGGTTATTTGGTTGCAATTTTTAATTGGCATGCATTTAGCCCTAGCTGGGTTTTAAGGAAAATTTACATGGTATCAGAGCTCTTATGAGCAGACTGAGAGAAAGCAACAGAGTACTTGGATAGATCACTGCATATCTATCCAAGGGTTTATTGGCACTATTTACTCTGGCCGCACAGTTGAGAGTTGAGGATAGACTCCAGGGGGCACAGAACTTTCCTACTTGGAAAGAGAGGATCACTAGGATCCTGGATGTCAATGATCCTGCAGAGCACATTGATAGTACCAAGGTTGCTCCCACAGATCTGACAGATTTGGCAGCTTGGAAGAAGATAGATTCTGGAGCTATGTTGATCATTCTAGATGGGGTGAAGGACCACATAGTCCCTCACCTATCTGGAAAGAAGTCCGCATTAGAGATGTGGACGGATTTGGAGAGTCTTTAACAGAGCAAGAATGAAAACCGGAAGATGGTACCGCAGGAGAGAATGCGCAGTACCAGGATGGCCAAGGGTGAAGGAGTGGTGGCTTATCTTACAAGGTTCACACAGATCAGGGATGAGCTTGGAGCAGTGGGCTCTAAAACTGAGGATGAGGAGCTAGTGCGTATAGCTCTCAATGGCTTTTCTAAGCCATGGGACATCTTTGTTAAAGGCGTGGTGGCTAGGGAGAAGCTCCTTGACTGGCAGAGATTGTGGGATGACTTCACACAGGAAGAGACCTGCATGGGTAAAGGATCAGCTTCATCCAGCGGTACTGTTATCACCTAAACTGTAGTTACCCCTATGGATGTATCCATTAATGGATGGCAGTAGGAAAGGGCAACTCAAAAGGTGCAACCACGATCACCTCGACTGCCAATAGATGGTTGTCACGCCAATCGAGGCAACCTTCACTTTATGCTATCTAGCCCAGACAACAAAGGGGGAGACCCAGATCTACTCCCGATAGGAGAGATCAAACCAAAACACCAAATCAAGGTTAAGTATGAGTGAAGTATTGTAAGGTGTATGGTGTATCCTAGACCTAAGGATGAAGTCACAAGATAAGTAAGGGGTTCAATGAGTATAGCTTTGGTTCATTGTGAGTGTGAGAGTGACTTATAGTATTTGAAATGAGATCCAGGATTAAAGTACTAGTCAATTGTGAGAAAATCCACTGCCTTGGGAACCGTGTCCAATGCAGGGTAGTTAATAGTTGAATTGGGGCTAACTAGTACTAGAGATAAGCTTGATTATGCGATATGACAACATCAAGGGATTCAAGCAACCCAAACAAGGATCAATCCACAAGTTAACCCAACAATCTAGAAAAGTCGAATTGAGCTTGGAGAAAGATCAGTGCCTTGGGAATTGGGACAAATGGAGTCAAAGTAAGGTTAACTTGTAGATCATGACCCCTATAACATAAGACAAGTGGGTTACTAAAGGTTTGATGGATGGATCTATCTAGATCTAATAGTTCATGATGTGACCTAAGTGGACCACAGTCCCTTAAAACAAGGAATGCTATCCCCAAGGCAAGATTTCACAAAGTGACCTACTAGTCATAGGTTTCAAGGTATGCTTGTTCCAAATCCACCAAAATCTCAACTACCCATGTCCTACAAGTGGGCCAACTCAATCCCTTCAAGAAGTGCGACCTTGCCCAAGGAGGGTTAAAAGTGTAATAAATGGGATCAAGACAAGCCCAATGGCATCCAAACTTTCGATCCAAGCAGCTTAAGCAAGTGACAATGTGGACCTAGAAAATCAAGGCAATCCAAGGGTTAGATCTTACTAGATCTGAGTTTTAAGATACCAAGTGGTCCAAAATGGGGTTTTAATCCCTTAAAATGTGGAATAGGGCCCACAAGGTAGAAATCACCAAAGTAACAGTCTAGGGGTAGGTTATAGGATGTGTAGATTGCAAATCAAAAGGAATCTCAACTACCCACGTACTAGATCTAGGTTAACTCACCCAAAGCAAGGAGTGCGACCTCACTTGGAGAGGCTAAGTTACCTTGGGAAGGGGGTCAAATGGAGGCCAATCCTCACCAAACTATAGATCCGGGATGCCGTGGATACTATAGAGGTGGGTTTTAAATATCTTACCCAAGAAGCCACTAGATCTTAGTAGATTTGAGAAAATGTAAAAATGAGGGTTTGAAATATGAGGGTTTTATCAATTATGTGTTGTGCCAATGGATTGGAATCAAGATAAGAGAAACAAACCTGTGGATCTTACCTGGGTAACCTTGTAGATGCCTTGATGATGTGATCTATGTAAACCCGATCAATTTGAGAAGCTTTGAGGTAGTTTTCTATGAAGTCGATTTAGTCCAAGAAGCCAATGCGCCCTCTCTCCTGCACAACAAACGTCAACAATATCAGATTTGATGCAATCAAGAGATAAGACTAATGCCACAAGAGAAATAACAGAAAGATAGCATAGATCACAATGATACTAATGATAACCCCCTGATACAATCGAATGCCAAAGAGATCGATTTGAAGAAGCCTTGCAAAATCGCCCTAGTTGAAGTCGCCCTCCTGTAGACAAGACAAAGATTTCCGAAAGATAGATCTTACCAAAAATACCCAAATGCTAGGATGCAATAGACTTTCCAATCACCATCTAGGAACACCAGATGTAAAGGAGACCACAAGAATTTCCACAAGAGAATTTTTCTATATCAAGATAACAAGAGCCAAAGACCCCATTACAATGAGAGGCTCTCTCCTTAAATAGGAGGGAGAGAGTCCATAATCTAACCACTTTTTGAATTAGTGGCTAAGATTAAAAGATCAAAAGATCTAATCAATGGTTGAGATGAGCTCAACAATAAAATACATGGATCACTAATAAAATATAACAATAAGTGGACAAAATCGCCCTAGGAGAGGGGATCCCACCAAATCATGATGACAAAATATAACAACTAGCTCATGGTGGGTCCAAGGGGTAATTTTAGACACCCTTGGTCAATCCCCATAGCACAATAATAATAAAATAGTCATCAAAGTACCAAATCGTGCCTCTATGGACAAATCGTGGGCCTTAGGAGGCCTCAGAAATCATCAGAAAATGCCATAAGTGATGGATGTGGGTCCCGATGAAGTTGAAACTGCTGGAGAAGGTGTGGAAGACATCCCACTCATCATCACTGATCATCCCATGCCAAAACTTTGCCTTAGTAGCCCAAATCGAATTCTTCTGTAGCCATTTCTACCAATCCTGAACTGCCTCGGGAAGCGTGAAACTGCCCCAAATTGCCTCCTGGAGTGCCTGCGCTATCAAGGTGAGGGCACCGGTGTGTCCGGGAGGGGGGTAATATGGTAAAAACAAGTGGTTGGACCACCCCCTCCATGCACAGCGCTCTAGGTCAACCAGATAAAATCCATCTCTGCTCTGATAGGGTCTTCGACAGACCAAAACTGCACTAGGATAGCCTACTGAGGCTCAATCATCAGTGTAACTGCCCGAAACTGAAAGTAGACTGTCTCATTGGATTCAGAAGGTCCAAATCTATCCAAGATGTGTACTTATACACCATATGGATCTCTGCATGATCATATAGTATATCCAATATACCCGAATAGGTGAAATAATAATAATCTGTAAATGATCAAATAATGCTGAAAACCATAAATCATCATCATAATCCTGTATCTGATGCATAGAACCATCATGTACATGTATATAGACCATATATCATCTATCTGTATCATCACAAGGTCCAACCATCTCATGTCCTGTGGTTGACCTTGGTCAAACTAGGTTTGACCAAGTCAACATGACCAAATATAACTCAGACTATCATCAAAAGCTGCTTTAAAGTGTCAAAAGTTAATGCATGCTTTACAACTCATTCAAATAACAATTATAACAAAAAGTAATCCTTACTGGCGATCTAAATCCAAATATATAGTGTCATTAATTATTATTATGACTCAGACTAGACTTTCAAAACCATACTCACTTCATAGTTGTGATCAATTTGCTAGTGAAGGGTGAAGGCTTAAAATAAACTGGATAGGCTAAAGGATGACTGACTGACTCAACACCGTGACACTTTGGATATGGGAAAGGGAATACACACCATAGTATATACTGAATGAGCAACAACATAGGGAATGGCGGTGTCTCACAAATGGATAAATTGTTCAAAGAGGGTTTATTAACCTTTAACAGATGCGCACAATCCATAATACAAATGAGGCCAACAATTGTTTTGATATAGCATTTAAGTTCCATTGCTTTTTGGGCCTGAAGTTTCCATAGCCTTTGATCTATGTGTGTTTATAAACACATTGCATAGATTTACATTTATTTTAGGCTTTCTGCTGTAGGTGTGTTTTTAAGGCACTTGTTTACCTGAGCACTTCTAGGTGTGTCACAGATAGCTTGTTTACCTAGGTATTTTACATTTCACAAAAGATATAACATTTCATTTCATGGCCATTTTCATTTGGCTCGCCTTTCATTTATGTGTGTTTAGAAACACATTGCATGAACGGGCTTTTCATACAAGATATAACATTTCATTTTCCAGATTTTGTATTCATGGCAGCACTAAAAGTTTCAAGTTTAGCCAACACAACTTTAGTGACTAGGGGGAATTCACAAGGAAATCCAACTCACCATAGGTAAGTTTTGTCACCAACTCAGAGCCGAGACACAATAAACAGGGAAGCTCATCCAATACAGAGGCTATAGTGGGGAAAAGTCCTCCATGCCACTAGTCAAGTAGTAAGTTAGGGTGATAAACTAAAAGGTAGATAATGGATGGATGAAGACAATGAATAATGGAGCCAACACTAGCAAGCCAAGGTATGGTGAAATGATCACCTCTATTCTCCCTAAGGAGGGTAAAACCAATGAGTATGAATAATGAACTTCTAAGTCTGAGTAGGGACAATAGAATATATATTAATATAATAAGATCAACCAGGTCCACATATCTATATGATTTCCAGATCATGACACTAAATGCTAAGACATGCTATAAGAATCAATATAAAAGCAATATAATCACAACACCATGATACACCTGCTGAGTCATATACCTGAATGCTCATCCTCTGAACCATCATTTGTCCTCTGAAACTGCTACTGTAACTCTGGGCACTACTGACTACTCTGTACCAATGGTATAATAGCTACATCGGTCATCTCTCTGAGTGTCCTGAGACTCAGTCATGGCATGGGAATACAACTGCTGTCCAAATCTGATAGTGATCCATAATAGATGCTCATCTCAGCATCTCAAATGTAAGGGAACTGGCTAAATAGTGTACTGGAATCAGAAAAATAATGTATGGTAGCCCGACTACTACATATGTGATAACAGGTACTACACAGATCGTGGATGAAGAGGCTCTAGCCCTATCGAGCAAAGGTAATGGGAAGGCAAAGAAGAAGAAAGGTGGCAAGAAGAATTTGGACATGGCAAAAATCAAGTGCTTCATTTGTCACAAGCATGGACACTTTGCTTCCCAGTGCCCAGAGAAAAAGAAGAAGAACAACAACACTCAGATGGCAGGTTCAGCGGAGGTGGATGATTTCAGCAAGAGTTTTGAGGAAGACTCTTGCTTGATAGCTTGCATGGCAAGTTCTATCAGTAGCAGTATCTGGTATGTGGACAGTGGTGCTTCTTGTCATATGACAGGACATAGATCTTTCTTCAAGAGCTTGAAGGAGGGTGGAGTAAATCTCCACATTGAGTTAGGAGATGATGCGCAGTATCAGGTGCAGGGTGTTGGCACTGTATCGTTTCAGAGGGAGTCTGGAAAACCTATCAACTTTGCTGATGTGTTATATGTCCCAGGGATGACGAAGAATCTCATATCAGTTTCCACACTAGAAGACAAGGGTTTTCTAGTGACTTTCCGGGATAGGAAAGTATATATCAGGCCACATGGGTCAGATCAGAGATTGGACAGGATGATTGGGGTTCAGAATGGGAAGGTTTACAGACTACAGTTTGAGCCTGCAAAGGCTCTGGTCAGTAGCAACAGCAGTGATGGTGAGTTATGGCATAGGAGGATGTCACATTTACATCATGGTGCACTGAGGCATCTGAGACAAGCAGTCAATGGAGTTCCTTCAGTTCAGGAGGACAAGCACAACCACTGCAAGGGTTATGCGTTGGGGAAGAACATCAGGAGACCTTTCCCACATAGTGAGCACAAGTCTGAGGGAGCCCTAGACTTGGTCCATTCGGATGTATGCGGACCGATGAGTGTACATTCATTCAGTGGTTACAGTTACTGTGTCACGTTCATTGATGACTATTCCAGGAAAACCTGGATCTATTTTCTGAAGGCCAAGTTAGAGGTCTTCGATCGGTTCCGAGAGTTCAAAACTCTCGTAGAGAACCAAACAGGGAGAAAGATCTAGATATTGAGGACAGAAACGGTGGTGAGTACACCGGCAGAGAGTTCATGGAGTACTGTGCATCAGAGGGGATCAAGAAGGAACACACTGTTCCTCATACCCTGTAGCAGAATGGAGTGCCAGAGAGGAAGAACCAGACACTAGTGAGTGCAGCTAAGGCCATGTTATTTGATCACGGATTACCTCTATTCCTATGGGCCGAGGCATTTCGGATTGCAGTATATATCTAGAACAGGTGTCCCCACACTGCATTGGGGAGGAAGACACCTGAGGAGGTATTTACAGGTACTAGACCAAACGTAAGTCACTTGTGTATATTTGGGAGTATCTGCTATTGTCACATTCATGCTGACACTAGGAAGAAGTTGGATCCTTCTGGAGAGAAGGGGCTTCTAGTTGGGTATAGTGAGACTTCCAAGGCTTATAGATTTTATATCCCAGCTCGCAAGAGGATCATTGTGAGCAAGGATGTCCAGTTTGATGAGGACCGAGCCTTGAGAAGATCTATGGACTTACCAACACAGGAGCAACCAGCTGAGGACTTTGGAGGAGTCAAGTTGGAAGAGTCACAGGTACAGGTTCTGGTAGTCAGAGGGAGTCAGGAGAACAGGATTCCCCTATTTTTGATGGGGAGGATGGGCAGCAGCAGGAGGAAGATATCCAACAGTCGCAACAGGAAAACACTAGGCCACGGCCTAAGTGGTATAGGGCCATTGTTCAGGATTCCAGACAGGCGAGTCTTCCACAGAGAGCTTTTAGACTGAGCGTACCACCAGATAGACTGAGTTATATGGCACTGATGACAGATTTGATTGACTCTGAACCTTCTAGTTTCAAGGAGAGTGCACAACATGATGTGTGGCAAGAGGCCATGGTTGAGGAGTATGACTCAATCAGGAAGAATCAGGTATGGGAGGTTGTTCAGAGACCACAAGATAAGAAGGTGGTGGGTTCTAGATGGATCTACAAGGTAAAGCATGCAGCAGACGGAAGTGTGGAGAAGTACAAGGCACGCTTCGTGGCGAAGGGGTATTCACAGAAGGAAGGTATTGACTATGAGGAAACCTTTGCCCCTGTCGCTAGGTATTCTTCTATTCGGACTATCCTATCATTGGCAGCAGAGATGGGTTGGCGCGTTCATCAGATGGACGTGAAGACAACCTTCCTCAACGGAGTGATTGAGGAAGAGGTTTATATTGAGTAGCCAGAGGGGTTCGAGACAAAGAGTAGAGAGTCACATGTATGCAGGTTGCACAGAGCTCTTTATGGGCTCAAGCAGGCACCTCGAGCGTGGTACTCGAGGATTGACAACTATCTACGAGAGATGGGTTTCCAGTGGAGTGAGGCAGACCATAACCTGTACTTCTTGGCAGGTGAAGTACCTCTCATACTGGTCCTATATGTGGATGATCTCTTTCTTACAGGAGATGAGGAGCTGATCAGGGACTGCAAGTCCAATCTTGCAGTATAGTTTGAGATGAAAGACCTTGGGTTGATGCATCACTTTTTGGGTCTGGAGGTTTGGCAGAGAGATGGGTGCTTCTTCATTGGACAGGGGAAGTATGCAGTTGAGATCTTGAAGAGATTCAGGATGGAGGACTGCAAGTCTATGGCTATACCTCTAGTTTCCAACTGGAGGAAGATTGATGCATCAGGATCAGAGGAGTTTGATCCTACTCTGTATAGGCAGCTTATCGGGTCGCTTATGTATTTGGTCAACACTCGACCAGACATCAGCCTTGCAGTTAACTCTTTGAGTCAGTTCATGGTGAACCCTTGAAGAGTACATTGGACAGCTGCGAAGCACATACTTCGCTACATCAGAGGTACAGTGGAGTATGGATTGGTTTATGAGCGCAGTGGGAGTTTTCAGTTGGTGGGGTTTACAGATGCTGACTGGGTCGGATGTGTAGAGGATCGGAAGAGCACTTCAGGTTGCTGCTTCAGAATTGGATTAGGAGTTGTCTCTTGGTTCAGTAGGAAGCAGAAGTCAGTTGCATTGAGCTCAGCTGAGGCTGAGTACATGGCAGGCAACATGGCTGCATGTGAAGGGATGTGGCTGAGGAAGTTGCTCTCAGGATTGTTCGAGAGTGAGATAGAGACTACTATAGTTCACTGTGATAATCAGAGTGGTATCAACCTTTATGAGAATCCAGTGCTCCATGACAGGAGCAAGCACATTGACATCCGGTATCACTTCCTCAGACATTGTGTTCAGAGAGGAACCATTCGGTTGGAGTACATTCAGACAGATGAGCAGGTGGCAGACATATTCACCAAGGCACTTTGCAAACTCAAGTTTATGAAGTTCAGAGACAAGTTGGGGTTGTTACCGAATCCCTTCCTTGCTTCCTTGTTGAGAGGGAGTGTTAGATTATGACAACTGAGGAAGGTCTTCTGCATGCATGTTTCCTTGCATGCGAAAGATCCAAGTTTGGAAACCAATTGTGATTAATCAATTTGTGAAGATTGATAAAATTTGATTTTATTTATTATTGGAATATTTTTTATTTAAAAATATTAAAGTGAGAAATAATAAAGATAATGGCTAATTTAATCTTAGCCATTGATCTCACTGGAGAATCACATCCGTAGATTCATAGTGAGATTAGGTTTTTCGCTTAGCCAATAATTATAAAAGGATAGTCAATTGGTGGAGAGGACACACATTCATTCCGACAGAGATTGAGAGAGAAGTTTGAGGAGAGAATTTGCAGAGAAGACGGAGAGGCTGAAAGTCAGCAAGATTGACCAAGCACCCAGGCAAAAAGTGATTCAACATAAACGCAAAGGACAGAGAGAAGACAGTAGAGGCAGACCAAGTTTGTGGAGGCCGTACAGACTGCACAGCAAGCAGTCCGTACCGTCCATACGGATCCGTGCAGCAGACCGTACTTCCGTACAGCAGTAGGCTGTACAGTGCCTTGGGGACCATGCCATCATTCAGGCTCTTCTGTGAGTTTTTGCTGTGGTCTGTTTTTGCCCGGTTGGGCATAAAAATCAACTTTCTGTTATTGTATTAGCTTCATATTTTCTCAATAAAATTTATTCTCAGACTGCTGCACCGGTTTTCCCAAGTTGGGTTTTTCCGGGGGTTTATACCCGAAAGACATTGTGCTATTTCTATTGGTGTGATTGTTTGATCTCTCAGTTATTTTATTCCGCTGCAATTTTTGTTTATGAAGTGAAGAAACCCTTGGGTGGTTATTTGGTTGCAATTTTTAATTGGCATGCATTTAGCCCTAGCTGGGTTTTAAGGAAAATTTACAATTTCTTCCTTCTAGAGGATCCTTTGGTGAGCAATTGGGACAAAATATGGGCTGTACGGATTTGTACAAAGTTCGTATATATTTGATTTTAAAAAACGTAGCTGCAATTAAACTGTACATCAATCTCTCCTCAATTTGGTGAATTAATTAGCAGCCAGGTGACTTGAGCATGACATCTCCTTCAATAAATGACTGTTGCATTCGATTGGTCTGTCACAAGAAAATTGTGGGTTTTCTTTTCCTTCCATTTTTTTAATAATATAAAACAATCATACAACAACTAGCTTGATGGTGGCTCAACCAGATGGCAACAACGACTGAAAAGAAATTGAAAACGACGGCTGAAAAGCAGTGGACGGCTGAGAGAAAAAAAATCGGCAAACGACTTTCTCTTCTAATTCGATAGCTGGTTCAATTCCATGGAAAGATAACTCAAATTTACCTTTGATCCATGCAAATGGTGGCTTAGAAGACGACAAATACCTTCTTTTTGAATGGCGGCGCCCTCGATTTTGGAAACGGTGGCTAGTTATCTTGGTGGTTTGCGGCTTTATAAAAATCAACAGATGATGCTTTGAATCCGTTGATGGCTGAGCACGACATCGTGATATAGCGGGTTGCATGCATCTAATCGACTGGAACAGATGAAGCTGCTAATCAATTTGGTGAATTAATTAGCAGCCAGGTGACTTGAGCATGACGTCTCCTTCATTAAATGACGGTTGCATTCGATTGGTCTGTCACAAGAAAATTGTGGGTTTTCTTTTCCTTCCATTTTTTTAATAAAATAAAACAATCATACAACAACTAGCTTGATGGTGGCTCAACCAGATGGCAACAACGACTGAAAAGAAATTGAAAACGACGGCTGAAAAGCAGTGGACAGCTGAGAGAAAAAAAATCGGCAAACGACTTTCTCTTCTAATTCGATAGCTGGCTCAATTCCATGGAAAGATGACTCAAATTTACCTTGGATCCATGCAAATGGTGGCTTAGAAGACGACAAATACCTTCTTTTTGAATGGCAGTGCCCTCGATTTTGGAAACGGTGGCTAGTTATCTTGGCGGTTTGTGGCTTTATAAAAATCAACAGATGAAGCTTTGAATCCGTTGATGGCTGAGCACGACATCGTGATATAGCGGGTTGCATGCATCTAATCGACTGGACTATGGTGACAAGGGTGCATAATTATAGCTTCTTCCTGGATGACAACCTAGGTCTACAGGTTGTGTGTGGCGTGAGAGGCTCGAAGAGGCTGCAATCTAGACAACCATGAGACTATACATGGCGGTAGCTCAGATGACTTCCTAGGCGTGATTCGAAAACTCACTCTGATACCATATTCCGAGAACCAATAAACCAGAAACCCTAGATAAGGTTACGTCATCGAACACATGAGAGTTCAACAACACACTACAATATTATTATGAGACGGTACAGTACCACATTACAATTAGGGTCCTTGCTCTTATAAAGAGCTTGAGAGACCAAAATTCTAATTGACTAAAACCTTAATATCTAAACCCTAATTATTTAACCTAAAATCAGTAATCACTAAGGTGACTTTATTACATATGTAGTCTTATATCTTAACACATATGACTTCAGATTTGGAACCATAGGAGTGGCCAAGGGTTTACAATATAGCGTCTGAAACCTCTTCATAACCTGCACTCCGTACTTTCTTTGTCCAAGCAAGACCTCACTTGTAACCCATGGAACCTCGAGACACAAAATGCAATGCATAATGCCAATGTCCTTCATGTTAAATTAACAGGTCAACTCTGTCTTGCACCATGCAATGAGCTTCTCAAAACTACTTGTAAGTAACATGTCATCAACATACAAGACCAAGACAAGTAGATCAAATAAGTAATTAAGGTTAGGATCTGCAACAGCCTTGGTGAAGCCCAAATTAAGTAGGTACTCATCAATCTTAAGATTACCAAGCTCATGGTGCCTTCTTTGGCTGATAAAGGTCCTTCTTCAACTTGCATACTAATTAATGTATACTTCCTCGTCAATTGAACCATTAAGAAAGCAATCTTAACATCCATATGGTATAATGACCAACCAAAAATTGATGCTAAAGACATAATGGTTTTGATGGAATTATCCAAGCAATTGGAGCAAAGGTCTCCTCATAGTCAACGACCTCTCTAGGAGAATCTTCTCACTACGAGCATGAGCTTGTACTTCTCTATGCTACCATATGTTGCATTCTTTACCTTGTACAACCTCTTAGATTCAATAATTGATTTTCCCACAGGTCTCACACAGTCTCCTAGATATTGTTCTTCATGATGGAGTTACACTTCTCCACCATGGCATCTCACCATTTCTGCTTCGCATTTGCTTCCTCAAAATTGGAAGGCTTTGCATCAATGATGAAAGACATCAATGCAACATAATTAGAAAATTTCTTTTGGGGATCACTCAATTGAAAAGAAGTGTTGAGTGTTCCTACTTGCTCTCCTGTGCTTCTTGTAATGTTTTAGTAAGCTACCTAGGCTCTCTCTGTACTGGGTGATAATGAGGTATCTACTCCTACATTGGAACCTAGTTGAACTACATTTGGTTTTGCTGTCAGTGTTACCTCCCAAACCTACACTTCAAGTGGTAAAGCCCTCAAACATAAGTGCAGCTCTAGGGGAACTAATAGGGGCTACCCACTGTGACCACGATAGTTCCTTCTCTCAGTTTAGGCCGACTCTCCTCCAACATATGGGGGGTATCCCTAGAAGATGTATGATAACTTTAGCTTTAAGTGGATGGTGTGTTGCTAAGACTAGTGCCAATCCAAGGGTTATGTTGTCCAGGAATACACAGGGAGAAGGCTTAGAATGTTATGGAGAAGTCATAGTCAAGCCATACACTGATGTGCCATGACTAGTCCAAATGGAGTTTAGATTATTTGAGAGTCAGTGAGGGCTCCAACAACAGGTGCACCATCACAACCAATACATTAAAGCCAATAAATAATTTGCAACTCAAATATTGAAGGAAGAAGCATAATATGATATTATAACGATAAGGACCATGAATGGACAACCCAAGCAACAAGTCACATCTTTAGTAACATATCTTTAGTCACATGTGCAGACACAAATGTTTTTATTACAGTAGAAAGCTTTCCCAATATCCAAGATTATATCAAGAGCTAAGGAGGGTTTAAGAACCTCAGATTTAGTCCCTTCTCAAATGCAAAGAATTGCCTTCAAAAGTGATAATTTCCAACAATAAAAACACTAAACACTCTAGCATAATACCATAATCATCCAAAATAAAAGAGAGAGATGATGGAAGCATGACATATACTCGCTTGTACCATCACTTCCTCCTCCTACATGATGTTCAGCTAGGCTTAGAGGGGTTTTCCCTATCAATCCAACCATAATAAAAAAATGGAGAGAGCTAGTCTTTTTATAGACTTCTAGCTCCATCTCCTCACAATAAGATAGTAATTTGTGGTTTTCTAGATCCACAATCTCTCCAATGAAGAGCAATTAAAGATTACATACTCAACTTCCTTAACCCCTCTCCCATAAAATAACAATAAATGGATTTAGATCCTTTTTCTCCTCGAAGAAGAAATATTAAAATACATTAACCAGTCAACAAATCTCCTCAAAGGAGGATCTCATGGATTGGTGAGCCTTGATTGTTATAACAACCCCCTTAAACCTATGGCACCCTCGAAAAATGCTAACAAACCTTTTTGAGATGTGGGCCATCCATGGAAATATGTGCCAAGCTATGGAGTGGTTCCCCAAGGCTGACTTACCACCCATATCGTCATCCAAAACAGCCAGCAACCTCTTAACTGCTTTATCTTTAAGAGCTCCCCAAAACAATGGCACCTTCTTCTTTATAAAGTGGATCTCATGCAAAAGTGGTCCCACTAGTTACAACAACCACCCAAGGATGGGATGACCTCTCTGAATATGCCAATAATAATGATCCAATTAAATCCTCCTAAATCAAGATCCAAGAGGGTGGAGTGGCCTTCTTTAAAGTACCCACCTCAATATATGTGCATTAAATACTAAAATAAGCACTTCATTGAAAAGTTTCCTTTGATTAGTTAACTGTTCCTTCCCTTATGAATTAAAGGAAGGCTTTAATGAACACTGTTAATGGCAGTGCTTCCTCAATAATTGCTTGACCAAGCCTTGGAGTATGTGCTGGCTGCCTCATATCATATGCAAAGAATGTGGAGCGCTCCCCTAAAGGTGACTTGCTTGACCATGTTAAGGAGGTGTTGATGTACCAACTGTTTATTCTACTTAAAGTGCTTTGAACTTTGAAGTGACTCTTATCTATGCCTTTAAATGCTTCTATATATGCTGGGGGCTCCTCTGAACTAGAATACACCTGCTGCTAATATTTCAATGCTTGGCAGCCTACCCTGTGCTCATAAATAGCCTAGAATTTGCTCACTTATAATGATCACACCATGAAACAGTGTTAAAATCTTGCTGCCACAAGATGCTAAAAAGGATGCTAAAATATCTTCTGAAGGATAGCACAATGAACTCTGATCTGAGGCTGGTTGCATTCTGTTGATTGGGTGCTGATCTCAGATTTATAGCTGCTAGGAAAACAATCTCTGAATCACCGTAACTCCCAAATCTTCTCATAAAGAGCCTCTTAATTTTTTCTGTGTAGGAAAACTTCTCAGAACTAATGCTGATTTCATGCTAATCTACGAGTCACACTTCCAAACCTGGATACTCCTTTTCTTGGGTTGTTTGACTATTTTCAGGCTGGACATACCTTCAAATAAATGCTGAAAATGCTTCCAATGTAGGACACCTTGACTGTTAGGTGCTAAAATAGATTTAAACCTGGTGTAGTTTAGCATTCTTTCTTCCACTGTCAATCTGCTTATGATCAATCCGAAAACGTCTTTGATGGTGCTTTGTTGAGGATTCCTTCAGGCAACCAGGTTCCTGAAGCATTGATAATAGTTCAATATGTCCATACTGCTGCCCTAAATGCAACCCCTAACTAGCATTGAATTACTGATAACAGTCATGAGGTCATTATCTCATATATTTCAGCCTCTCTTATTCAACTCTAAAAACAGTGGTGAATAGGGGCCTGTGAGAGCCTAAAATGCTCATGCATTTTGGTGATAAGTGATAACATCTACTAAATTGCATCCAATGTAAATAGCCCTAGTTTTATGCCCCATATATATATATATATATCCCTTAACTTAAGGCACTTTCATCTCTGTTCATCTCCCTGTAGGAAAAATTCCTTTACAGCTGAAAATATTCTGGAAGATGATCATCAGTACCTATGCCCATAATATTCTGATAATAATTTCTTACTGCTCCCACAACAGATCTACAAAAGTCAGAACCGTTCTGCTGTTAGAAAAGTGATTTCATCCTTATAATAGGGCTGCTATTATGCCTTTGAAAATCTCAAAATGCCCATGCATTTTGGGGGGTTAACACTCAGCAGATCACCACCTGGGGCAGTGACCTGTTCATGCCTCTGCCTCTGTAGGAGACTTATGTGACTTAGAGGTCCATCCATTATCATCAAATTACACATGTTGGCTCATCACTATCTTCCCTTGTGATGGAAGATAGGACTCACTGTATTTAACAAAGATACCTTGCATGCTAGAAGGTTCTAACTTCGATCTCTTTGTCATCAAGAATACAAATATACACAGGAAAACCACAAAAGCCTGATACTTGTGGTTTCTCATTAGTAAAAGCTTCTTCGAGTGTCCTTTTCTTCAATATCCTATGAGGACATCTGTTCATAATGTAGACAGTTGTACTGCATGCTTCTGCCCAAAGACCAATGTTACAAATATTGTGTCGGCGAATATATCGCCGAGGGTCCAAAAAGAAATTATCGGATTTATCGGCGAAAATGTCGGCAAACATCGGCAATATATCGGCAAACTTAAAAAAATACAAAAATATTCATTTTTTTTCAATATTCTAAACATCTAAAGCAATGAGAACATCAAATAAACACATTGCCACATGCATATGGAAAGAAAACTGATATATAAGATGTATAAGACGTATTGCTAGATGTATTTAGTATGGTGTTGAGTCACTCCAACGCCTACTAATCTTGAGGTATAGGCTTTTCAAGCCATGAGCTGTAATATAATCCATTCACATGTTCAATGTCTATTAATTCTTCCTTTACTCTATATTAATTCTTACACATAATTCTTCCTTTACTCTATATTAATTCTTACACAGCATCGAACCTAATTATTATATAAAATAAAAAAATGAAAACATACTTTATAATATTAAAGTATTACGAAAAATAAAAAATTTAATGACTTAATTTATAAGTTTTTTTTTCTTAAAAAGAAGTATACTATTTTTTTTCTTAAAAAGTAAGTACACTAAGAAGAACTTGATTTTATATGTATAATAAAGTTTTATTATTTTAAAATTTTTAACAATATTTTTTTATAAAATTATATTAATTTTATTTAAAAAAAAATTATATTAATTTTATTTTAAAAAAAATTAAAAGTTTATATTTTTAAAATTTTAAAATCATATACTTTTTTATATGATTTTTGATACACAATTCTAAATTTAAATAATTATAATTAACATTAACATTGATTTTTATGTCAATTCAAAGTTAAATTTTGTTATTCTTTTATTTTTAATAAATAATTAAATAAAATCAACTTATGCAAATACATGTTTGAAATTAAATACGAATTCACATTAACTTAACGTTCTATGCATGGAAAATGGAGAAGGAAAGAAGTTCAAAATTTAAACAACCCTAGCTCCTCAACTGACGGCTCCTCCACAGTCCACTCTCCTCCACAAATTCCAAGCGGCAAGCTGCCAAGCAGCACAGCAGCCACGACTCCCTCCCGGCGGCGTCACACTGTCACAACTCACTCCCGGAGTCCCGAGTCCCACAGACCCTAGCTCTGCCTCTCAGCTCTCGGCGGCTACTCACTCCCAGTGTCCGGTTCTCCTTGGACCTTCACTCAGCACCGTAGCTTGCAATAGCATGTACCCGTATCCTAGCTCTCCCACGGTCCACACTCCACTCGTGACTCTGCTCGAATGATGAATGCAGCTGCCAGCCCGAAATTCGACAACCTGTTCAAGTGAAAAAAACAAAAAAAAACCCTGTTTTAAGTTTTATTGACCCCACGGGCATATTATCGACTCACGATATATTCTAAAAATTGCGATATTATCGCGATTTTATCACCGAATATATCGTGGCGATCTTTCCCGATAATATCGCCTGCGAGTTTGTATTGCGATGCTGCAGATATATCGGCGATATTTGTAACACTGCCAAAGACACATGGTCAGATCTAGATAATGAATTGTAGCATTGGCTGTCTTTATTATGGCCTTGTTCTTCCTCTCTGCAACTCCATTTTGCTGAGGGTTGGTAGGTACTATCTGATCCTTCGTGGCAAATTGGTTGGATTAATGATGGTATAGTAACTATATATCTTACCGAATGTATAGTAACTAGTTTCACACATAGTAACTAATGATGGTATAGTAACTAGTTTCATTTTTATAATGTGTTTAATTTTGTTGTATTTTTTATTATTTTCAAATTTTATTGTCTCTCGAATTTAATGCCGAATTTTAACACCAAAATTTTGATTGCCGAATTTTTGACGAACTTCAAAGTCGCCGAACTTGAACATGAATTCGAACCAAGTGACTTAGGTGTTAACAAGCTGGTTCAGGGAAGTTCAATGATTTTCGTCAATGCTTGGATTGCCAAATAGGTTGAGCTTTTCGTTATGTTGAAGAATTTGTGTAAATAATTTTAAATCTTGAACTATTTTTGTTTGTCTTATTCATCTAGCTTGAATTTTGTTCAGGGTTCAGCATGTTTTATGTTGAGAAAGTATTTTAATGAGTTGTACCATTCTTCTTCTTTTTGGTATTCATATCATGCTCAATTGGCATCTCCAAAATTGCCTCAAGTGAAAATAAAGGGTAGGGCAAGGGGAGAATGATTTTTAATAATATTTAAGATGCAAGCGATTCCTATTAATTACTTATGTTGGAATTGTTTCCCAACCACAATCCTAGTCTGGCCATAAACCTTGTTAAACATCAAGTTTGTCTTTTAGGGAGTTCAAAAACTTTTAATCTTAATATGGAGTCACCAAGATTGGTTCTTGTTAATCTTGATCCACCTCAGTTGTGTAGTCAGCAAATGTAGGGATTTGTACAAATATGTTCCACTATAACAATTAGATATTGTACGTCATGATATTGTGTTAGTCCTTTAGGAGAGCATTATTCTCTGCAACCCCATTATAATTTATGATTCTGAGCATGGTCATGCTCATGCTGTAATTGAATATAGTGTTGGGCATAACAACAAATCTACTTCATGTCATGAATATGTAGGTAGATTGAAGAAGGAATTAGTATGTGCATTTTGACAGACTAAGGCAAGTCATGCCTATGCAAGGTGTTTGAAATTCGGAATGCTATTGTGTTTGCAAGATTTTTCAGAGTGCCTTACTTTCTTGCAAATTTAAGAAAGACTTAATTGGCACTTCTTTATGAAACATAACAATCAGAACTGCGAGTTGTACAAATGTTCCAATACACCCCCTTGTAAACTATGCTTAGAACTGAAAGAAATTAGGGGCAGCAGCCTTCAATTAATGTTGGATAGATGCAATAGTTTGAAATTCATTATTTGCCAAAAATATAACACCAAAATATATACCCTGATGTATTAGTTTGACATATTGGTTTTTAGTTTAGAACATTGGCATTGCAAGTGAATGAAAATAGAAGATTCTATATGTTAGGATTGCAGAGTGGGGAGTGACCTATTTTAGCAAAATAGATGTTTCTGTAGGAAGCTACCTAGTGTCTATGGATGAAGTTTGATGTTTTTATAATAGCAGTTAGAAGCTTCCTCTGCATATTTGTCTCAATAATCATTTTTTGGATAACTGACAGGCTTTGGCTGGGATTTTGGCATTGCAAGTGAATGAAAATAGAAGATTCTATATGTTAGGATTGCAGAGTGGGGAGTGACCTATTTTAGCAAAATAGATGTTTCTGTAGGAAGCTATCTAGTGTCTATGGATGAAGTTTGATGTTTTTATAATAGCAGTTAGAAGCTTCCTCTGCATGTTTGTCTCAATAATCATTTTTTGGATAACTGACAGGCTTTGGCTGGGATTTTAAAGCCAACCAGTGGAATCAGACGTGTACAAAAGCCACGGAGCTTTGTCTTCCAAAATCCCGATCACCAGGTTTTCTTCCTTTGCACATACTTCTAAGTTCAAATTATCTTTTCTACAAAGTAATCGATTTTAAATTACCTGTAACAATCAAAGAAATTCATACCTGTATTTATCTGCATAAAGGCATTTTGAAAATTAGAAAACTATTACAAACAGTTTAAGATGCAGCAACATTAGCTCTCCAACAAATAGTTAGAGCTTTCAATGAGCTTTCAATGACTGTTCATGTGTTTTCTGAGGTATTCTTAGTCCATAAGAAAAATAGTAGTGTTTGGACTTGGATATTTTGCTTGATCCAACAAATGATTGCTTTGAGCTCTTACTGGGTTCTCCCCTCAAGCTTGCCTTCTTGTATGTATTGGTGCTCTTGAAGGGTTGTGGTCAGTCATCTTCTAAGTTCCTTAATTTTTGGTGCAGCACAACATGGTGTCTGAAGTTTCCTAATCTCAGCACACCTCCCTACAGATAACTTGTCATACAGATTTGCACCAAACAAATTACCAAGCATAAAAATGTACACAAAACCAGCTAACGCAGTAATGAGGGGATCATATTCACATTAATATTTTACATATTCCACAGACCTATCTCTAGGACCTGTTATCACACAACTTGTATTTGTCCCTAAAGGTATCCCATCCAGGATGGTAGAGGTGTTGGACAACTAAGGAGGTGACCCAAGAGATGCCACGGTTCCCAATGCAAGCTGGGAGTCACGTCAACCGAGGCACTCTTCACTTTAGATCAAGACTAATCAAGATCAAGGGGGAGACCCTAGCCAATCAATGAAGACTACCTAACCCAAAGGTTCCTAGGGAAATGTGTAAAGTAAATCAAGGAGACCAATGGTGAGTTAGATCTATGAAAATTAAATGGACCCAAAGTTTTAAGTGTGGTTGAAGAGGCTTAAAGAGTGACAAGTATTTCAACCAATGAATGATGAGGGCCATTTATAAAGTTTAGATAGACCTAGAGAGATCTAGTACCATGAAAATTACACAAGCGGGGCCCACTCCTTAAAAAGTGGAAAGTGATCCAAATGAGGCCCACAAGGTCAAGTTTGAAGTGAAATGGTACTAAGGGGTATGCAATAGCGTGGATCTATGGATTCGAGATGAAAGAGGCAACACCCACATATGGGATCTAGCAAAAGACCACTAACCCCAAGGAGTGCGAATTACCCCAAGGATGACTAGTGCCTTAATTGAGGGTGCAAATGGAGTCCAAATTCTACCAAATTATAGATCGGGATAGTTAAGGCAATTAACAGGGTGGGTTTAAATTATCAAATCCAATGCTTGCTAGATCTCCATAGATCTGAGATTTAAAATGCATCACCCAATGACCCAAGTGGGGCTTAACCCTCAAAATGAGGAATGGGGCCCACAAGGCAAAAACCAAAGAGGTGAAGCACTAGGGGTAGGTTTCCAAGGGTGATCTATTCAATGCAAAAAGAAACTCACCTACCCATATCAAGGAACTAGCAAAACTAGCCTTCCTCAAGGAGTGTGAATTGCCTCAAGGAGGGCTAGGTGCCTTGGGAAGGGGGTCAAATGGAGGCCAATCACCACCAAACTATAGATCCGAATTGCCGTGGATGCTATAGAGGTGGGTTTTGAATGTTATCCCCAAAGCCAAGCTAGATCCAAGTAGATCTAAAAAAATGTAAAATGAGGGTTTTGATTTTAATAGTTTATGTGACCAATAGGATAGAGAACAAGCGAAATGGATACATACCTTGTAAATCTTACCTCAAAATCTTGCGGCCTCTTTGCACATAGAAGATTCTTGCCTTTAGTTACAATTCCAAGCTAGTTCCAAGTGAATCCAAGCATAATTGTCCAAGCCCTAGGATGAGAGATATCCCATTCAACCTGTAAATCAAACTACAAGATGTTATATTTGATCCACAAATCAATGAGATCTAAGCATGTCATGTCAAAGAAGCAATCAATGGACAAAGCATAATTGAAAAACTCCCTCAAGATGAAGACGTATTGCCCATGGGGGATGTGAACAACCCCTACAATCTTCCCATCAAGCAAGTTGCACTCTAGCTCCAAAGCAATTCGGCCTCCCTTTGTTGATGTCGATTTCACCTGTTACAAGCAAAGATGTCTAAAAGAAGAGATGCATAACCATTTACAAGAGCAACCTAATCAAATCCAAGAAGAAGATCTCCAAAATAGTATTTTTATTCCATGTTTTCCAGAGCCCAAAGGTGCTTTTACAATAGGGGGGTCTCCTCCTTTTATAGGATAATAAAGACCAAAACCCTAAACCACAAAACCAATTTTTAAAACTAGTGGTTGAAATCAAAAGATATAACAATCTAATCAAGGACTAAGATGAGCCAATACAATATATCACATGGATCACTCAAAAGGAGGGTGATGTCATACATGAAATGTCTCTAAGGAGGGTGACGTCACACCTAAAAGGTGGCTAGATAGGATGGAGCCGCAACATATGACATGGATAAGTCACCTAGAGCACATGGTGGGGCTAGGAGGCATTAATCTCCTTCACTAGCATGTCTCCATGGCACAATAATATAAAATATAAGTTTATGACATGTCCAAGTAACACAAATGATCAAATCCTGTCCTCAAAATCTGAGAGAGACATGCCGTAAAAGACCTCCTATAGCCACTGTGGACCCCACTGACTGGTGCCAACTGATCTGGAAGAAGGGGGGTTCACCATGGATGACTTCAAAGCAGACCAAGTGCCAAAACCTTGCCTCAATTGCCCAAATCGAATTCCTTAGTGACCTTTTTATTCCATTTTTTTATCCTCCCGAAAACCCTAAAAGTGCCAGAAACTGCCTCCAGGGTGCTTGCGTTGTCAAATTGAAGGTGCCATCATGTCCAGAAGGGGGGTATAATGGTAAAAACAAGTGGTTGGACCACCCCCTTCCTCTGTAGCGCCCTAGGCAAGGACTTGCCTCCAATGCTCCTGCTGGACAGGCTGGATCAACATGTCCAAACTGGTCAACAGGTGGATAACTGCAACTATCATGCCCAGAAGTGCCCGGAACTGAAAGATAAGTGTCTAAATGGACCCAGAAGACCCAAATCCAGAGATGAGTACTCATACACCATATGATAACCTGTGGGGTCATCTGGCGAGTCCACCATACCCGGACAGTGTAAAATATGATGATCTGGAAATATAATAAAATTGACCAACTGTATCCATCATCATCTGAAGCATATATCCAACATATGGAAACATCAATAGGTGTATGTGGGACCATAGATCAACATCAATAAGCACATGTGGTCCATCTCATCACGGATCCGAAGAATGACCATGGTCAAACTATATTTGACTAGGTCAAATTATAACCAAAGACTAGATTATAACATAAGACTAAGACATGTTCCTTTAATCATATTCACAGCTTAACTTAAAGTATAAAAATCATTCAGTGGCAGTTAATACATATATATTTCAGTATTGTTTATAGTTCACTTGCACAAAAGCTTTAAAGACATACTCATTCAATTGACATGGCCTAACTGCTAGCAAAGGGTGAAGGCTAAGAAGAAGGCTAGGCAAAAAGGGATGACTTGACCAACTCAACTAAGTGACACTCTGGACGGGGAAAGGGGAAGCTACACTTTGTGCTGGACAAAAATAACAAAGGGAATGACAGTGCCTCACAAATGGATAAGTTGTTTAGAGAGTGCTTATTCAACTTACAAATCATGTCTACATCAAGCTGATCCAGTGTCATTAGGATCATTCATTTAATTTCCATGGCCTTTTTGGCCTATATGACCCCTCTGGGATTTTACATGCGCTAAAAAGCACAACTAATCGCAGCTTGCATCCGGGGCATATTTACATTTATGAGGTCAGCAATATTTAGATATAGCATTTGTTTAACCATTTCCTCTTAGACCTTTCTATACCCTTCGCGGGGTATTTTAGCAGTTCATTTCTTTAGCCTTTATTCACGTGTGTTGAAAAAAACATTCTAGAATTTTAAGTTCATAGGCTTTCATAAGAGATTTCCAATATAAGTAGTACATGTGCTTTCAGTTTTAGCCAACAACAACTCATGTGACTAGAGGGAATTCCGCGCTAAGCCAAACATCGGGGCAACCGACTAGAGTGGTCTAGGCATAAAATCCAACTCACCAAAGGTAAGTTCTGTCACCAACTCAGAGCCGAGACACAAAACAAACATGGATGCGATCCAACACAGAGGTAGAAATGGGGAAGTTCTCCATATCAAGCAGTCAAGAAGGTAAGTCGAGGTGAAAGCCAAAATAAGGAAGGTCATGGGTGGATGGAGTCAAGTGCATGTGGTGCCTAGGCTAGCAAACAAAGATGTCATGAAAAACCATGTCCATGCTCATAGGAGGGTAATGAAACCAATGAGTATTGTCAGAAAACCTTAGAGTGCAAGTAATACATCCAATTTTATATTTTATAAAATCATCCAAGATATTTCATTTTATTATTTAACAGTAGTGCCACATCATGAGTTATATACCAAGTCAATGCGATGAAGATGACTAAAGCAACAAGATAATAATCCATGATAACAATCACAAGTCTAGAGGTCACATCATATCATGTCAATAATTATCATCCATAACCAACTGAAACACTGCTGCAATAACATTCGGAACTCTAGGCACTAAACTGAAACTGTATGGAACAAAAGGTCACATCAGTCATCAAATCTAAGCTCTCAAGGCTCAGCCTTGGCACAAGGTCTACTCAATGTCTAACATATACTGCTCTGATCTGTGAGTGATCTCAAATAACTCTGCTCATCATAACTGATCTTTATAAAAGCAAAGCTCTAGAAAGTGCAGATATCTGCTCAGTAAGAATAGTAACCCAACTACTAAGGTGTGATAACAGGACCAAGGGGAAATACTCCGTTCCCCGTTTCGAAAACTGAAACAGAGGGGATACGGATTGCAAATGGCACTGAAACATTTCCAAGCCGTATCCAGAAAACTGAAACGTTTCCAAGCCGTTTACTAAAACATTTCCAAGCCGTATCCAAAAAACATAAACATTTCCAGTCGTTTCCTAATTTTCTGAAACATTTCATCTGCTACAGGGCAAGTTGTTGATGTAAATGTAACTTCGGAAGGTATTCATTTGTATTTTATAATTATATTATTATTGTATTTTCTTTGTACCTCTGACGGAGATGATTTTTCTCCGTCCGGGGATGTCGTTATTATGTTTGGTCATGCAAGATTATTGAGGTAAAACCTCCATTGTAAGTCGGGACATTAGATCCCCAAAGGTCAAATGTAAATTGTATTTTTGAGTCTCCCTAAGAGAGGTTGGCCTAGTTAGGTAAGAGAGGTCGGCCCCATTAGGAATTAGGGCAGTCAAACATAAAGTATAAATAGAGGCTTGCTCTCTCATTTGGACATACCACTCACTCAAGCAAGTTCGCATAAGGAGAGAGAGAAGACAAGTTCGCTGGAGGAGAAAGAGAGAGAGCTGCAAAAGACATCTTATATTTTGGTTTTCCATCTTGATTGATATTGTACTAGTGACAAATCTATTTCTGAGGAAGTTGCGGGGTTTTCTCCTTTATGGTTTCCCTGAGGAAAATTCTTGTGTCTTTTGTGTTTTGTTGTGCTTGTCTATCTTTTAGTTTAAAGATCGAACTAAATTGAATTAAAGTGTAAACTCTAACATGGTATCAGAGCCAATCTGAAAATAAGGCATTGTGCAGCAGCGGGAAACTAGGGCTTCCTAGTTCAAGGTCTTCTCTCAACAAATCATCAAGAAAAGAGGGCTAGGCTAACTCTCCCTAGGAGGGCGCATCTTTTGGAGGAAGCAAAATCCAGTTTGGAGAAGTTTCATTTTTTTACCCAGTCACTGGCACAAGAGAAACTAGGGCTTCTTGTTCCGGGCACTTTCCTCCATAGATCAGCTGGAAAAGGGGGTTAATTCAACTTGCCTTAGGAGGTTGCATCTTCCTGTGAAAGCATAATTCAAAACTGAAAATTTTCATTTTTGGTCCTGTCATTACTGTCGAGGGGAAAACTAGGGCATTAGTTATTTTGCAATTCTATCCATAGATTTGGGAAAAGGAGTACATTTCTCAACTCGCCTTGAGGAGGCACATCTTTCTATCCAAACAGAAGTTCAAAATTCCAGGTTTGAAAAATTAGGGTTTCTCTGTCAAACCCTAGGTCATCCACCTCCAGAACCAGGTTGGGCATCTCAAGTTGGTAAGATCTAATTCCTTGTTATTTCCATTTGAGGTTCTCATTTCAAAATGACAAATCACACCAAGCTTGAGGATAAGCTTGAAGGAGCTGACAACTTCCGAGCATGGAAGTATAGAATCTCTCTTGTCCTGGAAGAAAATGATTTGGACAAGTATGTCAATGAGGAGGTTTCTGAACCAGAGGGAGAAGAGGCAAAGGCAATCCACAAAAAGAACTTGGTCAAGGCCAAGAGGATTATTGTAGACTCCATCAAAGATCACCTCATCCCTCATGTATCATCCTTGAAGACTCCCAAGGAGATGTTCGATGCTTTGACGAAGATATTCGAAGGGAAGAACATCAATCGAAAGATGACACTAAGGAACCAACTCAAGAATGTAAAGATCCAACATTCAGAGACCATGCAATCTTACTTCACAAGGGTCTCTCAAATCAAGGAGCAACTTGAAGCAATTGAAGACAAAGTAGAAGAAGGAGAGATTGTTATGACCACCTTGAATGGTCTCCCAAGGTCATGGGACTCATTCATTAAAGGAATATGTGCCAGGAAGAAGCTGATCACCTTCAACAAGCTATGGGAAGAATGCACCCAAGAAGAAGTTCGACTAGTAGCAAGAGAAGAGAAGATGGGAGCTAATGATGACCAAGCTCTAACTGCTCACACCAAAAGAAATCACAACAAGAGGGAGGACCATCATCACAGAAGATCTAGAAAGCACAATGGACCTTGAAGGGATCTCTCCAGTATCAGGTGCTTTACATGTGATGAGAAATGACACTATTCAAGAAACTGTCCCAGGAATTAAGGATCCTCCAAGAAAATCAACAAGAAGAGGCATCATGCACATACTGCAGAAGATGATGAACCCGCAAGCAAAAGAACAAAAGAAGATTCTTCAAGTGATGAAGAATATGTATTGTAATAAATAAAGGTAACCAGTTACAAGGGTTCATTCAGAAGGTTCCACCTCATAAGGTGAAGCTAGAGATGGCTTTCAGTATTACATGAAAGGAGTAGGAGAAGCTCCCACAAAGTTGGAATCCAGAAAACAAATAAAGATCAATGCTCTATGGAAGAACCTCTCATCCATTTCAGCATTGGTTAAGATGCAGAAGAAGGGACACACAGAGTCTACTCCAGTACAAAGAACAAGTGATCTACAATGTAGAATACTTGCTCAACATTTTCAATCATAAGCAAGAAAGGCACTGGTCCTCAGAATCAGACGATGAAGTAGAGCACACTGTTAGAGACTCCAATAGTCCCTGCAAGGAAGCAAAGATCAAGGGGGAGTCCACCCAACAACCAAACAAAGATAAGTATTTGAATTCTCATTTCTTGTATATCTAATTACTTAAATGATATTGTTCAATTGTGTACATACTTATGTTCCTAGATTTAGATGTGTATTATGCATGTTGCATTGATAGGAAAAATACTACTAATATGCAAGTAATGGGTAAGTGGCCTATGGTACTGTACAACATTCCATCGCTACTTATCTAGAATGAAACCTATTTGCTAACATGTTGGGAGTAGTGCACACTCTTAATAATGTTCTGGTAGAGATGGAAGGCATCTAGAAAGTTACCGTATGTTACGGGATATGGATGAATGTTGTGTTGAAGCATTGGCTAAGATAGTTTCATGACTGCGTGACCTATGTCTTTATGCACAAGAATTTGTCATTATTAATATGTTTTGGAAACTATGAAATGTTTCTAACCATGCAATTGAATTTGACTTGTAGGAAAGATCGTGTACAATCACCTACAAACGAAGAATGATGAGACTTGTTCTGAAGAACAAGTGACGATGGTTCAACTATGACATTCAAGAAGATTTACAAAGCAAGGGTTCTCTTTGAAAGAGGGAGTCGACTATATGAGACACTCCTCTAGTGGCCAGACACACTTCCTCAGTGGTGGATATTACATTAGATAGATGGTGTAATCAAAGTAGAAGTGTATATCGAGCAACTGCCAGGATTTGAGACTCTCTACAAATAACCACATGTGCACAGATTGAAGAAGGATTTGTATGGACTCAGGAGGCACCCATGGGATAGCATGATGAGATCGAGGATCACCTAGAGTGATGGGACATCAACCTTTGCTACAAGGTTGAAGATGAGAAGTTCATAGATGGGTGCAAGAGAGAACTTGCAACAAAGTTCGAGATATTGGTAGTCAGTGACCTAGGAAGATGACATAGATGGATACACAGAAGATCATCAGAAGAGAAGGCTACAAGTCACTCTAGTGCAGAATGTCCCGATGTAGAGAGTACAAGATGCAGAGGAAGGATAGTGCTCAATTACATAGGGAGCAGGAAAGCTCCGCTTCAGAGGGAGTGACTACATCACAGATGGAGAGACATTATCACTTAGCCTCTATCTGTGGAAAAGGTGTTTTCCCCAGTATCTCAAGGATATGCTCAGAGCAATACCGGATGTCTCCCCTCATGAAGAGGAAGTGTACGTGGAGCAGCCACTGGGATTTGAGACACATGACAGACAGACTCGTGTGCAAGTTGAAGAAAGCCTTGTATGATTTGAAGCAGGCACCCAGGACATGGTATGCCAGCTTTCTGACGAGCTTAGGCTTTACCAAGAGTAAAGTAGATTCCAACCTTTACTTCAAGGTTGAGGGCAGAAGACCAGTGATACTACTGCTAGATGTAGATGACCTGTTTGTAACAGGGGAGGATGAGCTCATTACAGATACAAAGAGAAGGCTTGTTGCATAGTTCGAGATGAAGGACCTGGGAATGATGCACTACTTCTTAGGCATGGAGGTGTGGCAAAGTACATATGGAATTTTCCTTGGTCAAGGAAAGTATGCAGTGGATATTCTAAAGAGGTTCAGAATGATGGACTGCAAGGCAATGGCCACACCAATGGCATTGAAATTGAAGCTACTGTGTGATGCTTCATTAGAGACAGTTGATGCCACGATGTACCGACAGATGATTCGTTCGTTGATGTACTTGACGAACACGAGACTAGACATATGTTTTGCCGTGAACACCCTGATCCAGTTCTTGACAGATCCGAGGCATGTTCACTTGACAGTTGCAAAACATATATTGAGGTACCTGAAGGGTACATTTGAGTATGGGCTCAAGTATGAGACGAATCAGAGGATTAAACTGCATGGTTATGTTGATTCGGATTGGGCAGGCAGTGCCATAGACAGGAAGAGCACTTCGGGATGTTGCTTCAGTTTGGGATCCGGTATGATCTCTTGGTTTAGCAGGAAGCAGTCATGTGTGGCACTGAGTACAGTCGAAGCAGAGTATTTTGCAGCTTGTTTGGCTAGTTGTGAGGCAGTATGGCTTCGGAAGCTACTGTCAAATTTGTTTCATCTCAAGCTCGAGGCGACTTGTATCTTCTATGACAACCAGAGTTGCGTGAAGTTGTCTGAGAACCCGGTGTTCCATGACAAGTCGAAGCATATTGAGATCAAGTATCACTATATCTGGGATATGGTGCAGAGAGGAGCAATGAAGCTCCAATATGTGGCGACAGACAAGCAGATAGCTAATTTGTTGACCAAGCCTTTAGCGAGAGTGAAGTTCGAGTACTTCAGAGAGAAGCTTGGTGTTATCCAGATTGATGTTCCTTGAAAGAGGGAGTGATGAGACCGGAAGACGCAGGTTCACCAGGGCTGGATCTCACATGGTGGAAGATGCAGATGGTCCATGGGATGTAATGTACCTGGGGTGCTCTTGGGCTGTATCCACATGTTGGAGTCGTTGGTAGGTCCACCGGTCACAAAGACATCTGGGGTGTGCCTGGGTTGTATCTTACATGGTGGAAGACGCAGATGGTCCTTGGGACGTAATGCACCTGGGGTGCTCCTTGGGTGTATCCACATGTTTGAAGATGTAGGCTGACTGTGAGAGATGTAATGCACTTGGGGTGCTCCCAGGATGTATCCATTGGGTGGGAGACACAGGTGGTCTGTTGGACATGAGGTGTGCACCTGGGATGCTCTCCGTGTGTGATGATGAGATGATTTGGATACGATGAGATGATAGTAGGAGACGAAGGTAATTGCTGTGGCAATGTAATGTGTGGTGTGGCAATGTAATGTGTGGTCCTGGGATGTACCTACTTGATGGCTTGCTTGTAGAGATGATGAAGAACTAGATGAGAACTAGGCCTACATCCAACATGAAAAAGGGTTGGCTCTGTAGAACTTCTCATGACGGATAGATTCGAGGGATGTCACTAGTCAATGGTCAACGAGATGAGGATTGCTGCAGCAGCGACGATGATGATCCAGTTCTAGCATTGATGATGATCCAGCAATGATGACGTTGTCCAGAGTGATGATGGTTGTGTCGAGAGAATAACTTCTTAGTTAAGAGGGAGTGTTGATGTAAATGTAACTTCGGAAGATATTCATTTGTATTTTATAATTCTATTATTATTGTATTTTATTTGTACCTTCGATGGAGATGTTTTTCCTCCGTCCGAGGATGTCGTTATTATGTTTGGTCATGCAAGATTCTTGAGGCAAAACCTCCATTGTAAGTCAGGACATTAGATCCCCAAAGGTCAAATGTAAATTGTATTTTTGAGTCTCCCTAGGAGTGGTCGGCCCCATTAGGAATTAGGGCAATCAAACATAAAGTATATACTATAAATAGAGAGGCTTGCTCTCTCATTTGGACATACCACTCACTCAAGCAAGTTCGCATTAGGAGAGAGAGAAGACAAGTTCGCTGGAGGAGAAAGAGAGAGAGTTGTAGAAGACATCTTATATTTTTGTTTTCCATCTTGATTGATATTGTACTAGTGGAAAATCTATTTCCGAGGATGTTGCGGGGTTTTCTCCTTTATGGTTTCCCCGAGGAAAATTCTTGTGTCTTTTGTGTTTTGCTATGCTTGTCTATCTTTCAGTTTAAAGATCTAACTAAATTGAATTAAAGTGTAAACTCTAACACAAGTTTCCAGCTAGAAATAGTGATTTTTGGACATGAAAATAAATAAATAAATAACCCTAAAGTAAAACTATAAAACCATAACCCTAAATTAAGCCTCAAAACTTAATATAAAACCTCAAATCTTATAAATGAAGATCTAAACCCCAATCTTAAATTGATGAATGTTAATCTGAATTTTTTTCTCATGGTTTTTTTCTCATTTTATTTTTCCAAAAATGATATGGGCTTACATTTGGTTCAAAAAACCACTAATCTGTGGACATTTTATTGCATCAAATGCTTGTCTACTATAGTGTTAGTGTCACAATCTAGTGTAGAACTACAATGACTATTTTATTGTCTTTTTTCTCATCTTGTTTTCCAACTGCTCAGCTTTGTTGCAAATAAACCCCGATGGCTTACATATGTAATAAAACAACTTGGTTTCAGCCCCACAAAATAACATATTGCATTTATAAAAGGTTACATGAACCAACACGTATTTCCAATAATCTTCCAACAGGCAAATTCTCTATATGGTATACATGTGATATTTTATTCTTATTTCAAGTATTTTTATCAGTATAAGCCATACAAAATAACCAACACATCCAAAGGAATGCACAAGTGTCTAGAGATAGTGTTATAACATGGAGTGCAATATTGCATGTCATCGCACATTTTATCATATTGCTCAACACCAACTCACTCATCTATACTCAAATGCCTAACCAATCCCCTTAAATCATGGTCAATAAAGTCAACTTTGATCATCCAAGTCAGTCCAAAAAGGTTATACAACCCCATGAATTTGGGCCCTTTATGTGCAAGTCAATTAGTCAACCGACCCACACTCGCCTAGTTGATTGTCTAGTTAGCCAGTGGACCAACCCAAATACACCTCAATCAATCACGTGTTGATGTTGTAGCTACGTGAGGCATCCTCACAAGTCGGCCCCAAAATAAATAAGAAAATAATATTTATTATTTTGCAAATAAAGGAAGTCGGCCCAGGCATAAAGACAAGTCGGCCCTAGTTAAAGAGGTCACCCAAAAATAAAGTATAAATAAAGGGTGATGCCTCGTTCATTTCCCCTATCAAGCAAGTTCGCTCCACATCAAGAAAGAAGTGCGCAGGAGAGAGAAGAAAGCAATTTTGGGGGTTTCTATCTTTGGAGAGTTTTCTCCTTTGGTTTATCTTCATCTTGGCTATTGTATCTGGATGTACTTTGTATCTTGAACTGATATCTCTATAAGAAGGTTGTTGGGTTTTCTCCCTTGTGGTTTCCCAGAATAAATTCTTTGTGATCTTGTGTTTTCGTGCATGGTTCTTCTTTCAGTGATCCTGTATTTGTTTCTATTGCAATTAAAGTTGAAAGAGATAAAAATTATATTTCCATCTTAAAATCTAACATGGGGTTAGAGCAGTGCTGAATAGATGCCATTGTCGGAAACTAGGGCATCCAAGTTTGGGTGTTTCTCTATAATTTCTCTTGAAAAGAGCTCTTGGGAAACTCGCCCTGGGAGGGCACATCTTTCTATGGAGGCAAATTCCATATTGGTGAAGTTTTAGTTTTGACCTAAATTCTGCAGAAATTGCAGAAATTAGTGTTTCATTTTTTTGAGCTGTTCTGTCCACAGATTCAGAAGAAAACGAGGTCTACTCAACTTGTCCTAGGAGGGCGTTGTTATCACCAATCTTGTAGTTGCCCCAAATGTAGATCCTATACAGGATGGTAGAGGGGATAGACAACCAAAATGGTGAACCCAGAGGGCCTCGATTCCCAAGATGGATTGGTTGTCACGCCAATCGAGGCACTCTTCGCTTTATGTTATCTAAGCCCAAGACAACAATGGGGGAGACCCAGATCAACTCCCGACTGGAGAGATCCAACCAAGACACCAAATCAAATCAGATTAGTGAAGTACGTAAGGTATTAGGTATTGTGAACCCTAGATCTATGGATAAAGTCACACGATAAGTTATAAGTTGGATCAAGAGGCTTAAAGGATGTGAATTTGATCCAAAGTGAAAGTACATGTGACTTATTAGCTTAATTATGAGATCCAAGATCAAGGCACTAGCAAATGATAGAAACATCCACTGCCTTGGGAAACGTGTCCAAGGTAGAGAGTTTAAGATTAGGATTGGGGCTATCTAGTACCTTTTATTAGACTTGATTTAGAGATATGACAGTATCAACACACACAAGCCCATAACAAGCATCAAACAACTGAAAAACAAGCCACAACAGGGAATGCGCAAGGGTAGAGAGATTAGTGCCTAGGGAATTGGGCCACAAGGAGTCCCTCAAAGATGACGTCTTGGAGAACCCACCTTGGGTTATGCCTAAGGTGAAATACCCAGAAATGGTTTGCCAGTAAACCAAGTTGTTTGAGCTAGGGATTTTTTCTAAGGAAAAGTAGCTTAGGGTTTGATAAAAATGAAATGGCCAATGGATTGGAACCCAAAATAACTGAATCAAGAGTAGATCTTACCCGGATAATTTTGCAGATGCCTTGATGATGATGATCTATGCCTTCCCGATCAATTTGAGGTGATTTGAGTGAGTGTCCAAGTGAAATCGATTTTCCCAGAGAAGCCAATGTGCCTTCCTCTCCTGCACAACAAACTACCTAAGTTAGATTTGATGCATCAAGAGAAAATGACTATAGCAACAAGAGACATATCAAACTGAAATCAAAGATCACAATGATACTATTGAAAACCCCTTGATATAAGCAAGTTCAAAAGAGACGAGTTGAGGAGCCCCCTACAAAAATGCCCAAGTGAAGTCGCCCTCCTGTAGACAAACACTGTTTCCACAATATATTTGGATTCACCACAAAATCTCAAATGCTAGGTGACAATAGACTTTACAATCAACATCTAAGAACATCACATCAAAGAAGATCCAAGAATCTCTGCAAATAATTCTTCTATTATCAAATTCCAAGAGCCAAAGTCCCTTTACAATGAAGGGGGTCTCTCATATAAATAGCAATGGGAAAGACCAAAACCCTAACCACCTTTTTAATGAGCGGTTGAGATCAAAAGATACATAAGTTATAATCAACGATTGAGATGAGCTCAACATAAAGTACAAGGATCAACTCAAAAATATAAGAGGGCGCCTTAGCTAAATAGCCCTAGGGGGATGTACCACCTAAAAAGTGACTTTAAGTCACAACATAAGCTCATGGTCGGTCTAGGAGGTGAAATATTCCTCCTAGTGTGTCCCCATGGCACAATAACAAAATATAATATCATCAAAGTACAATACTGTGACCACAATGCCAAATCGTGGCCCCTCAGAGACACCATAAAATCATAAAAATAAGCCCGGAGAGTGTGGGACCCACTGGATGCTGCAACATGCCCTGGAAGGTGTGGGAAGCATCACAAACATCATCAAAATCAACCTCATGCCATTTCCTTGCCCCAACAGCCCAAATCGAATTCCTCTGTAGCCATTTTACCATTTTTTATTCCTCTAAATCACCTGTAAAAGATAAAAATGCCTGAATCTCACTGCCTGGTCATCCGGGGCCAAATATGACTGCACCAAAATGTCTGGGAGTATGGCAATATAGTAAAAACAAGTGGCTGGACCCCATACTCCCTCTGTAGCGCCCTAGGTGAACCAAATAGAAAGTCAAACTGCTCTGCTAGGCTATTTTAAATTGCAAATCTGCACCGGAATGATAAACTGTAAATTGAGTATCCCAATAGACTTAAAAGATCCAAAAGCACTAAAGATGCATACTCATACACCATGTGGATAATTGTATAATCATATAATATCACAACCATGCCCGGACAGATAAAAAATAATAATCCGTAAATGATCAAAATCATAAAAATATCACAAATCACCATCTGAAATCTATAATTGCTGCATGGAACCACCTGGTGGGCAATGAAAGACCATATATCATCAATCTCTAACATCACTGGTCTAATACATCTCATGTCCTGTGGTTGACCTGGTCAAACTGGGTTTGACTAGGTCAATATGACCTAGGCTAAAACATCAAAATGCTGCAAGTGTAATTGGATAAGACATGCTGCGTTAGTCATTCAAATAGCAAGACTTTAATCATAAAGTAGCATTTCACTGGCGGTTTAAACACAATAGATATTCAACATAAACTTATAAATAATAATAACAACTCAGAACAAAACCTCAAGAATATACTCACTTCATCGCTGTGATCAATTTGCTAGTAGTGGGTGAAGATGGATGGATGAGAGGCAAGGCTAAGGGATGACTGAACTGACTTAACACCATGATACTTTGGATGTAGGGACACTCAAGCGTATGTTGGATAAAAATAAAGACAGGGGATGGCAGTGTCTCACAAATGGGATAAGTTGTTTGGGAAGTGCTTATTCAACCTTGGCAGAAGTCTACAACTCACATCCAAGCTGACTCAGCTCCGTGAGGATTTTTTCTAGAGCCGCCATGACTAGGTGTCCAGCAAACCGTAACTCGAGACTCTAGGGGACACTTAGAATTAGCTGTCCCTTACTCCATCTCATATCACAACCCGTAGGCTCCATGAGGAATTAATCATTACATTTTGAGGCCAACAGTCATTGGATATAACATATATTTAACCACTGCCTTTTGGGAATTTCATTCATTTAATTTCATTGGCCAACAATCTTTGGATTTGGCATACATTTAACCATTGCTTTTATTAGGCCTTTCATTTCCCTTCATTGGGGAGTTTACATTTCATTCATTTCATAGCCCTTCTTTCATTGTGTTTAGAAACACATGTTTTGAATGTCATTTCAATGGGCTTTCATAATAGATATACAATAATTTCCACATACATGTAATGATGGCAGTCCTATCTGTTGCAGGTTTTAGCCAATACAACTTACACAACTCAGAGCCGAGACACAACTAAACAGGGATGCTATCCAACAAACAGGCAAGAGTGGGGGAATCCTCCATATCATAGGCTAAGGTGTAAGTCAAGGAAACAATGGGACTGGATGGTGACGAATGGATGAGGAAAGTGAAAGGTGGTGCCAACATTAGCAAGCCATATACTGGTGGGAATGATCACCTCCATTCTCCTAGGGAGGGTGAAACCAATGAGTATAAACAGGAACTTCATAATTCTGAGCAAGCTAGACCATATAAATATATCATAACAACCATGTCCATAATACATAAATATACCGCTAGATCATGAACACTAAATGCTAAATCAAGCTACCAGAATGACCAAAAGAGCAATATAAACCAATACACATCAATATACCATCCAGGGTCATATACCTGTACCAACTACCTGAACCATCATTTGTCAACTGGAAACCTGCTACTGCATATCGAGGCACTGCATACTGCTCTATATGGCAAAAATGGCTACATCGGTCATCAAATCTGAGTTCCTGAGACTTAGTCATGGCATAAGGTTGAACAAACTGCTAATGGGATGCTTTGAAACAATAAGTGATCTTGCAATGAATGCTCATCTGATGCTGATCTCAAGCATCTCAATGTAAAGGACTGGCTGAAAAAATGACTGGAATCTGATCTGAAGATATGGTAGCCCCAGCTACTATAAATCAATGTTTTAATAACCGGAACCGGGAATCAAACCGGTCTGGGGTCAACTCGGACCGGAACCGGAACCGGTAATGAACCGGACCGGTTTGATTTCAATGAACCGGACTATTAAAAAATACAAAAAAAATTACAATTTTAATCATAAAAATTATATTTAACATTCCAAGCTATATTTCGAAGCATTAGACACATAATATGCATATTTGAAAGTGAAACCATTAGACCAGTAGACACATTGACATTCACATAATATGTAAACTTTGTAAAGTCTACTCATATATATAAATCGGAAATCCATAAACCATGTATGGGTAACAAAATGGCACCGGCCCAAGGGAATAGAAACTGAATCCCGCCTTGGGCATGAATCTGATTAGTTTTATTTTTCTGAATTTACTATGTTTTGTTATATAGTTTATTATTATTATAGTTTGTAAAGCAGCATACCTGCCAATCTTTATTTAGATGATGCTATAAAGGCAGGCCTAGTGTTTTTGGGGCTGGTAAGTCTTTAGTTCTGAAACTCTGGCCAAGGCCATACATATGTAAAATTTTGTATTACAATGTTGTACAGTTCAGCTGCAGTTTTACTTCATATAAAATCTAACCATAATTGTGAAAAAAAATAACCAACTAATATTTAGTAGGCTTTTGTTGTGTGAGCTACATTTAAGGGGCTAGTAGGAAAATGCAGAGCAAAGATGTTATTTAAAGGACTTAAGCATACTCTGTCACAATGTTTAAGACAGAAGTTTATCATGGAAAATCTTTTATGCCGCATCCAAAAAACCTGCAGGCACAAGTGAAATAAAAGATGTGGATTCACTTCTAAGTTTTCAGCCATATAAGAGGGGCAGACTTTTGGTAAATATTTTTGTGTTGTGGTCTGAAAGATGTTGATTATCGGACCAAGTGCAGTACCCAGGCCCTACACTACTCTTGGAGTTGCTTAGATCTGAGTTGGTTCCCACGCCTTCTTAGAAAACTTTTCCTTATCTTATGTACCGGCCGGTTTAATACGGGACCGGACCGGTTAGTTCCGGCTAGACCGGTTTGGTATTGAACCGGTCCGGTTAGGTCCGGTTTGGTATTGAACCGGTCCGGTTAGGTCCGGTTAGGACCGGTTCAATACCAAACCGGGCCCCCGGTCCGGTTTAAAGGCCGGTTTGATGCTCTTGTTATGCTAACCGGTCAAACCGGCCGGTTCCGGTTCGGACCGGACCGGTTATTAAAACATTGCTATAAATGTGATAGTAGGCGCATCCATTTGTGGAATCTGATTTTCCAAATTCCAAACTTAAATTTTGACCTAGCTTCTGCATCAGATTTCAGATCTCAGTTTTCAGCCTCCAGTCAAGATGAACAATGTTAAAGTGGATGATAGACTTGATGGCACTTCAAACTTTAACACATGGAAGTCTAGGGTACTCATCATCCTAGAGGAGAATGATCTTCTGAAATTCGTGAATGAAAAGGTACCATAACCAAAAGATAAAGAGGACAAGTCTAAATGGAGGAAGAGTGATGCTAAGGCATGGAGCATTTTGATAGATTCTCTAAAAGATCAGTTGATACCTCAACTCTCTCAGAAGAAGACGACTAAGAAGATGTTTGATGCATTTAAGAAGTTATTTGAGAATAGCAACATCAATCAAGCATTTGCCTTAAGACAACAACTCTCCAATATTAAGATGGCAAGAGAAGACTCAATTGCATCCTACCTCATGAAGATCTCTGAGCTAAGAGATCAGTTGACCACCATTGGGAAAATAGTTGAAGACAAAGAGCTTGTCATGATAACCCTGAATGGTCTTCCCCCTTCTTGGGAACCATTCATCAAGAGCATTAGTGGGCTATCCAAATTGCCCAAGTTTGATCGATTATGGGCAGATTGTACACAAGAAGAAACTAGACTTGTAGTTAGAGGCAAGTTGCATGGTCCTCAACATGAAGAGTGCCAAGCCCTTGTAGCACATGCAAGAAGAGGAAAAGGTAAGGGAGGGAAGAATCAAGGTAGGAAAGACAAAGGTGGAAGATCAAGTCCAATTCTGGAACAAAAGAAGAAGAAAGATCTTTCACAAATTCAGTGCTTCAGATGTCAAAAGTATGGTCACTATGCGAGAAATTGTCACGGATCAAAGAAGAGAAAGCACCATGCCTCAATTGCTAATGTTGATGAAGAGACTCCACTAAAAAGGTCAAAGAATTCAAATGATGATCTTGAGGAAAGTACAAAAGATCGTCAAAAGGAGTACTTCTTGTACACTCTATGAGTGCACCAATGACTGCAGTATCGAGATGATGTGATTGTCATTGGCAATGTATGAAGATCTAGGTTGTAGAAAGAAGATGAAGACCCGTGGACTCCCATGATTTTTGCAAGGAGGCAAAGATCAAGAGGGAGCCAACAAAACACATAAAAGATAAGTATTTGTATTGTCATTTGAATTGTTCTTAATATATTTGATTTAAAGGATATTGTTCATAATAGTTATATGTAGATCTGTGATATAGTTTTTTCTCTTATGCACTTATATATGACTGAGATTGACGAGCAGTAGGCTCATGTAGTGCATGTTATGTATGTAAGTAGCCTTTAGTGCTACACATCATCCCGTGAAGGATATAGATGGGTGTTGAGCCGAAGCACTGGTTAAGATGCTAAGTTTCCCTTGAATGGTTGCATAACTATATCATAAGAAATTGTCATTCCATTGAAATGTCAATATGATTTGATTGAATTTCATGATTATGCAATGTTGCTAACTATTTGACTGAATCTGACTTGTAGGAAAAGACCATATGCTATGGCCTACAAGAAAAGGATGGTGATACTTGTTCAGAAGGACAAGTGATGGATTCGGCCAGATTACAATGTTCGAGAGGGAGCAAGATGCTTAGAAGCGAGAGGCTTCTAGGAGCATGGCCCTCAGCCCAGGTTCCAGATAAGATAGCAAGATGGCTTTCGAGATAGAGGGAGCAACTGCAGTGAATGTGATGCAGATGTGATGTTTACATCAGGCAGACATTCCCCTAGTATTAGCCATGTGACTTGGCTAGGGGTGAAAATGAGAGAGGCGCCACCTTATTTATACTTGAATTCTGGTTGACTTTTCATTGTGGGGCCAACTTCACTTGGGTGACTGGGTCGATTTTCCTGGGGTAGTTTTACCCAGTTTTTTGGGGCAGTTTTACCCTGTGTTTCCTGTGGGGTTGACGTGTCTATTTTCACTAATAAATTACAATTTATTTATTGTTTCTTGTTGGGCCGACTTGGGTAGTTAGGATACCTCGCTAAGCTACAAACAATAGTATAGGGAATTTAGTATTTTTGAGTGCAGGTCTGGGAGCTAACACCCCATTATATATTACAATACCATATTATGAAACCAAAGCAGTGAGAAACCTTAGATACGATTACATCACCTAACACATGAGAGCTGAGCAACACAACACAATCTTATTATGAGATGGTATGGTTCTACAATACATTGAGGGTCCTCGCTCTTATAAAGAGGAGTGACCAAAACCCTAACCCTAATATGTAAACCTTAAGACGCCTAAAAACCTAACTTTGACCTAACTTCATAAGTCATTCAAGTGACTTTATTACATGTGTAGCCTTATATCTTAACACCCCCTCATAAGGCATACATTATTGAAAGATAACAAACTGAAATCACATACATATACTTGAATGAAAACACAATTGAAAGTGAAATCTAAACATTAGAAAACATCTTTTAGAGGCCTCTTCTTTGAACATAGTTCCTAGACCAGGTTGAGCTCCATCAAGCTGCCTTGTAACCCTTGTAAAGGTGTAGTTTCTAAGTTGAATTCTCGAGTTCGCGGATTCCACTTCCCCGAACTCTCGAATCACGGATCTCTTGAACTCAATTACTAAACAACAATCTACATGCATGTCGCGTAACCTCACTAGTAGATTGCAGTCCACATGCATGTCTCTACGACTAACGAGGGATCATTCCCTAGATCCACAACTCCCTAACTATCTGGACAACCATCCATATTGAGCTATTAATTGATCCCTTCCGTGTCTTCAAAGCATTGGCTTCCTTAAAATGTATAGAAATCTGGTTTTCTTTAGTAAGGACAACACCATGGGAAAAGTTCGCTAGTTCTTCTTTGATAAACTCGACAACACAGGCTTTGTGACCCATCATGTTGTAGTATGTCGTCTTTGTACATCTTGAACTAAAACCCTCTTCAACATTAGGCCCTGTATCGATACTATTGGAATTACGAGAGATATTCCATTTTCCTTTGATAGGATCCTGTAGGTGAAGGCTTGATCTCTTGGACATATCCCCAATGCATCTGGATTTTCACCTTCCATGTGTGAAAATTGAAACTAGTTCTTTCCCATTGCATATTCATGGCCTTAACAGATATGAAAATAACAATTTCTGGAAATAAAACAAATCTAATTGTTGAACTGTACTTAATGTATGGATTGTACAGATAAAAATCGTGGGTGTTTGCCCTGTGAATTAGATGGTGGTTGGGTAAGGATTGTATGGATCAAAAATCGTGGGTGACTCCTTTGAATTTGGCGGCAGTTGGGTACAAATTGTATAGATCACTCTTGGCAGTCAACGAGTAGACAAAAGTCGTGGTCTATTGCATAAAAACGGATTGGCGGCTGTATTAAAAAATCGATGGCTACGAGATGGTTATCAGCGAATGGCGGCTTCCTTCTTGACGGCGGTGGCGGTTCCCTCAATGAAAGCTCGAATTGATGAGGATGGCTTGATTACAATGATGATAGTTTCAAACCGTGAAGACGACTTTCTCAACGAGTGGAGGCTTTGACTCTTGCCGACTGGCGGCTAGCGGGTGGTTTCTAACAGTGACGGATGAGCAAAAATAAGACGATGGCTGGCATAACCTTGACGACTGAGCAAAAATAAAATGGCGGTTGGCTAAAAAACGATGGTTGGATTTGGTGGAGAAAAAAAGACGTGAGCGATTGTGACCTTGAAAACTGAAGAAACAAAACGTGCAGGCGGGTGATGGCGGCTAGATTATGTGGTAGCGGCGGTGGCTCCTGTAGAGAAAATGACTACTTGTACGAATTTATTGAAGCACGACTGTATTATAGCTAGCATGGTGGACAATGAATAGTGGGTTTAACCAAATTTGTGGGTGGTCGTATGATGCTTAATGGTCTTTGACCATCCCTTCTCTGATATCGAAATAATATTATGATACCATATTATGAAACCAAAGCATCCAGAAACCCTAGATAGGATTAAATCACTTAACACATGAGAGTTGAGTAACACAACACAGTATTATTATGAGATGGTACAGTTTTACAATACATTGAGGGTCCTCGCTCGTATAAAGAGTCCAAGTGACCAAAACCCTAACCCTAGTATTAGTTCGTAAACCCTAAGACACCTAAAAGCTTAACTTTTGACCTAGGTCACTTAAGTGACTTTATTACATGTGTAGCCTTATATCTTAACAATATATGTGCATTTACTCAGCAGTAAATGTAGAAAATATGACACTCTATTTGTCATGCATGGTTGATAATGAATAAGAAAGCCAACTCTTACATTTGATAGAAGACTTAGCACTAGATGCACATGTAGAGTCAGTAGAAGACTCAACACTGGATGTTAATGTAATTGTAACTTCAGAAGATATTCACTTGTATTTGATATTGTTATTATTATTGTATTTTATTTGTACCTCCGACGAAGATGTTTATTCCTCTGGTCGGGGATGTCATTATTACATTTGGTCATGTAAAGTCATTGTGGTAAATCCTCCATTGTAAGTTGGGGCAATAGATCCCCCTAGAGTCAGTTAGATTAGGGTTATTGAGTCCCCTAGAGAAGTCAGCCCAGTCAGGTTTAGCTGGGGCCGACCTAGCAAGTGAAAAGGTCAGTGAAAGATAAAGTATAAATAGAGAGTGGAGCTCTCTCATTTGAACACACACTCACTCACACAAGTTCGCATAAGTGAGAGAGAGAGGACAAGTTCGCAGAGGAGAAAGAGAGAGGAGTTGCAGAAGACCATCTTCGTTTTGGGGTTTTACTTTTGTGATATTGTATTGGTGACGATTCTATCTCTAAGGAAGTTGCGGGGTTTTCTCCTTTATGGTTTCCTCGAGGAAAATATGTGTGTCTCTTGTGTTATGCTGTGCATGTTATTCTTTCAGTTAAGATCCTAGATAATATTGATTAAAAGTAGAAAATCTAACATGGTATCAGAGCTAACCTAAAAAGAAGACACTATGCAGCTGCGAAAGCTAGGGCTTCTTAATTTTTGGTCTTCTCTCCATAGATCATCAACGAAAAGAGGCTAGGCTAACTCGCCCTAGGAGGGTGCATCTTTCTGTCGAAGCAAAATTGGATTATGAAAATTTTCATTTTTTGGCCCGTCACTACTACCGGAGGAAAACTAGGGCATCAGATATTTTAGGTTTCTGTTCACTGATTTAGGGAAGTGAGTACATTGGGAAACTCGCCTTGAGAAGGTGCATCTACCTGTCCAATCAGAAGTTTCAAATTCCAAGTTTGAAAAATTAGGGTTTCTCTAACAAACCCTAGGCCAGCGAGCTCCAGGACTAGTTTTGGCATCTCAAAGTGGTAAGACCTAAAAGCTTTACTATTTCCATATGAAGTTGTCATTAAAGATGTCTCACCACACCAAGCTTGAGGATAAGCTTGAAGGAGTTGATAACTTCCGAGCATGGAAGTATACGATTGCACTTGTCCTTGAAGAGAATGAATTGGACACGTATGTAAATGAAGAGGTTCCAACACCAGAGGGAGATGAGTCTAAAGCCTTACACAAGAAGAACTTGGTTAAGGCCAAGAGGATCATTGCAGATTCCATGAAGGATTATGTCATCCCACATGTGTCATCTTTGAAGACACCTAAAGAGATGTTTGATGCTTTGACAAAGATGTTTGGAGGGAAGAATATAAATCGGAAAATGACCTTGAGGAATCAACTCAAGAATGTGAAGATTCAAAATGCAGAGACCATGCAGTCCTACTTTACAAGGGTCTCTCAGATCAAGGAGCAACTTGAAGTCGTGGGAGAAAAGGTAGAAGAAGGAGAAATTGTGATGACCACCTTGAATGGTCTCCCAAGATCATGGAACTCATTCATTCAAGGGATTTGTGCTAGAAAGAAGTTAATCACATTCAGTAGGATGTGGGAAGAATGCTCACAAGAAGAAGCTCGACTTGTGGCTCGAGAAGAGAAGATGGAAGCAAACGATGATCAAGCTCTCATAGCACACTCCAGAAGGAATAATAACAAGAGGGAGCACCATGTAATATCCCAAACTGATATTTTTATTTTTTCTGTGTCGTACTGTGATGGTCTAGTAGTCTTATGTCTCATTGGAGTATGAAAGTATGCATTGATCTCTGCATGCATGCATTTGCATCCAGATCTATAACCTAGATAAACTAAAATGCTATAAAATAGGAGGAATCAATGCATGTACGTACCGATAGATAGATCGGCTGATGTAGATCAATATAAACCCAACATGCGAGAATTGTGCCTGTGAATAAGTGAGATAAGGCTGAATCCTCTCCAAAGAATGCGCCTTTGATATAAATGTGCCCTTCTTAGCTTGTTGACTGCTGAAAGGAAGATCTGGATAAGCAAGGATGATTCCAGAAGTGGTGCACTGGGGTAATAGACCCCCTCTGATCACAATAGAATAAGCATGCAGAGCTTCCACCCACTCTAGGATAGAAAACGTGATAGCCTCAGAGAAAGTTGCCCATGCAGAGAAATGTGCCCTCTGAAAGCTTGAGATGCTGATAACTAAATGCTCAGGATGATTGGGAAGCTCCTCGTCCAGGAATAGTATAATAATGATGCTCTGAGAAGTTTAGAACCAACATGCAGATGAATAGGTGCCTGGATAATTAAATACGAAGAGATCCTCTCGGAAAAATGCACCCATGCAGAGAGGGCGAACTTCCTTGCCCAATATATAACTCAAACTCTGTAGAAACTGAAGAATAGTGATACCTGATGATAAGCTGTACTAGATCTGGATGATCCAACTTGATAGTGACTAGGGTAGATAGATTTCGCTGTCGAAATGCATTAGTTAGCTGAGTGCATGCACTCAACCCCAACTTAGCTCGCTGAGCTCTCCAATTCGAAACTGCAAATCAATAATCATATATGTCCCCTTCCTTTCTAGCTTTACCTTTCTTTTATAACATTCATCTGTCAGACCTAACTTTTGACCTAATTAGGTCACTTTATCTTCTAATTCTCAGTTGACTTGCATGCGGTGCTTTTGGAGTGTCTGGAGACTCAATCAGTGCATGCAACATGAAATAATGCTCGGATGTCATGCATGCAGGTGGCCTTTGGTTCCTGAGGCCCCTGTTTATCTACTGGTGATATAATAACCATGCTAAAGATCCTCTGAAGGTGTATATGGCATCGATCCTCAGTAAATTCCACTATAGTTAAAAAGGGAACATTCCAGTCCTCCCTTGCCAAGATTGCTTGTCCTCAAGCAATACCAACACAGTTCCATAATCAATCGAACTGAACCAACTGAATCCAAGGCGAATCCCAGGGTCCCAAATCATCCTAGGAGATTTGTAGTACCTCCTACTCAAGGTATCATCCTGCAAGGTACCATGACACGAGAATTCCTGGAAGCAGCCTCTAATAACCACTAACCTGCTCGTCACTGAGATGCCAGGGTCCCAAATCGGTCTGAAAACTACGAAGTGTCTACTGCATCCACCATCTCTAGGTGCAGTATCAACACAAAGAGCATCCTGTAGACTCCTAATCACCCAAGCTAGTAAACACTGTATCCATCTGTCATAAGGTCTCCCACCTAGGAAGCTAATCCACTGCTCCATATGGATAGACTCCTGAAGGTGATAGTCGACTCTCGTCCTCATGCTAACTGTTGTACCGTCCGCTACTGCAATCTCAGGGTCCCCCATTACCAAAAAGAAGAGACCATCATGCAGTCGTTGAACCATTCTGATCCTCATCAGCTGTCTGTTATGCTCTATCAGCATCCACCTCTCTTGGGACTCCAAGCAGAAATATCTGTAAGAGCTGGCCACCTCACTATGAAAGGTGTAGTGTATAGGCAACTAGGTGAAGTCTGCCATTTTGCCGTCATACTTGATCTCAAATATAAACAAGGGAAATCTGCTCCGGCCATTGGTAATGACTTTGGGATGTTCATGAACTCTAATCATCTCCTCAATAGACAACTCTATCACTTGTACTGCCCTATACTCTGAGGAAACCACCGAAATTTGTAAGAACTCTGATAACCGGTGAGTCTCTGCACATATATACTCGGCACCTAGCATCCTCGGTATACCTGTGATGCAATCTAACAATAGGCTCCCTCATGGCTGCTCAAAATCTGTCGAAAGCTGCATCAATGCAGGTTTTGACGTACCGTGTTGACCTGACATAATATCCACCCCGTATCTCCATGCACACCTACCTCGAATCTACCTGAAAAGGGTGAAGTCATCCGAGTCCCCCACTAGCCTGCGTGATGTGAAGCGCTCTCTACCCTGTGCGTTGGTCTGTCTGGTGGCAACACCCGAATCCATTCGACTGCCCCTGGAGAGCCAAGCAATCATAAGCTGCACAAACTCCTTCGAAGACTGCTTTGTCATGCAACCAAACCTAAGCAACCCACTAACAAATACCTGGCAGCGAAAGATGGCCATCTCCTCCATAGTGGATCCACTGTCCATCTCAATCCTGAATACCAGGAAAGGAAGTCGGTCCTACCATAAAGAAGTCTCAATCTCTCCTCCTTTGTCATCCCATAAATATAGCGGACTGATCACCCTCACAAATCTGTTGATCACCTCTACCATCTGAAAAAATCCATCGTGTGGATGAATACCTGGATCCCACCACCAACTAAGGGGTCCACCAAACCCAGCTCCAATGAATTGTTGCCGTATCATATCGATAGTCATCGGGGTCTCCATGTAATCCTCTGGTAGAAACCGAGTGCTAATAACTGACTCTGCTCCTGCTAATGCAATCAACTCCCGCAAAACTGCATCTATACATCTGTTAACCCACTCACTGTCTTTGTGCTCAAATAATCCATGGAGTCTAAGCTTTTCTCTAGAGAATAGCTCCGTCCTCTGCGGTGCCTCGTACTCATGTAGATACCAAGAATAATCCACGGACTGCAAACCTTGGATAGCCCTCATGATCCTCTCCCTAAGTGATGTCTCACGGTTTGTACATGGGCAATCTCTATAGGAGATGATGTCATCCCCTACTCTCTCAACTGCAATCCCTGTGAACCAATCTAATCTCCCTTGTGTACTGAGTGTACCAATCCCATGGTCTATTCGAAAGATCACTCTTGTGGCCAAAATGCCATTCACCTTATCTAACTGTCTCAGGTGAAACTCCCAAGTCTGGTTGTGTAATAGCAATAAATAGCTCTGCTCCTGCAGATGCAGCTGGGAAGTAACTAGTGTGTTGGTCAACCCCACGACCATGACCACAATCTCTAATTAGGTCTAGAAGTAGACCTGTGAGCATCATGCTCTCTGATCCTCATCGGATGATATCCTCGACCAAGATAGGCTATCAAGGGTTCTACTACCCTATGAAGCATGTCTTTCCCCTCATCAATCCTGGGGAAACTCGATACAAGGGTATGCTCGTCATCTCTGTCAGGTGGTATCCCAGGAGGTAACACCCCAAAACTCCATGGGATCTCATCGTGTGCCCCTATGTACCCATGTAGACTGATGCATACTCTTGTACTCTCCTGAGCCATCGAGTATCCTGTATGCGCTACTGTAGCCACTACTCCACTGCTATCAATGAAGTCTGTGATCTGGTGTGTCTATATCTGCCATACATTTGCCCATCCATCCTCTGTATGCATAAACTTCCTTGTTGGCTGATCCATAGGGAACGTGCTCAACTATCTCTGTCATGGCTAAACCTCTCTCTAACAGAGATGGCTCATGATCCCTGCCTGATCCCAACTCTCTATGTCAGATCTCTCCTCAGTCAACTGCAGCTTTGAGTGCTCCTCATGCCGAATCATTACAAGATGCTCTCTTGGTGTTAGTGTCATGGCTAAACTTCTCTCTAACAAAGATGGCTCAGGATCCCCTAGCTGATCCAAACTATCTATGTTAGATCTCTCCTCAGTCACTTGCAACTCTAAGTGCTCCTCATGTTTTACAGCTGTCCAGTATCTTGTGTGTGCTGCGGTATCCTCCTGTGCACTCACTCTACTAGTGTCACCTGAGCCTGGATCCCACACATTTGTACTATACTGGAGTGTGTCTCCTGTCAACACATCTACAACTACAACCAGAACCATTAATGGCTCCTCCACAGTAAGTGACTTGTAACCTCCATACTGCCCTGTATGTATAGAATCAACCATCCCCCAGTCATGTCTCTCCTCATGGATCTCGTCTATCATGAATGTCTCGACTCTTGCAGTAGATGATGAAGAGTGTGTCCACTCCAACTCGTCTATATGCATATGTGATTCCCGAAGAGCTATCTGAGTGCTGTTCAAGGAATCTCTAGTAACCATAGGCTTATAGGTGAGCTCCTCTTCCTTGTCCTGTACGGTCAAATCACTCCATAACGTATCAATGTCACAACTAGGTGCTAACATCCTCTGATCCTCACAAGCACCACTGCTAAGGTGAGATGATGAATCCTCGATGATGGATGATCTGATAACTACATCATATGTACTATCCTCCTCATGTATTGTCAACTCCATATCTAGTTTACCCTAAACCGGTATATCATGCTCATCTGTCTAGTTGAAAGGCCTGTTGTAAGCTCTTGGCATGTTCTTACTTTTAAAGTGGCAAAAATCCGTGAAGGTCATGGCTGATTGAAAGTCATATCCCAGTGCTCTGTAATCTCTCAAATATGCCCTCATGGGCTCATCTGGCTCTACCTGTACTATGGGCACTGCGGTTGGGCTATCTGAGAACTGAGGTAGGGTAGGTCGGGGGACCTATTGTGGATATGTGGGTGTCTCTGCAAATTGGTATGTGCTTGTTCCCCATTGTTGCTTGTGGATACCCTATCACTGTTGGGAGACATAGGACTGTGTGGGGTGAGCCCTGAGTTATCTGTCAGTTGTTTGATGGCACTCACCATTTCTTTTTGTCCCGAATTTAGTTCCTTCAGAGCAGAAATGAGGCTACTGAAAGCTACTTTATCAGCTTTTGCCATTGTTTCTTTGCCTTTACTCTTTTCAACCTGAAACTCTGTATTCATCTATCTGTTAACAAATGCGTGCTCCCACAACTGGCGAGGAACATGCTCTGATACCACTATAATATCCCAAACTGATATATATATATATTTTTTTGTGTTGTATTGTGATGGTCTAGTAGTCTTATGTCTCAATGGAGTATGAAAGTATGCATTGATCTCTGCATGCATACATTTGCATGCAGATCTATAACCCAGATAAACTGAAATGCTATAAAATAGGAGGAATCAATGCATGTACGTACCAATAGATAGATCAGCTGATGTAGATCAATATAAACCCAGCATGCGCGAATTGTGCCAGTGAATAAGTGAGATAAGGCTGAATCCTCTCCAGAGAATGCGCCCTTGATATAAATGCTCCCTTCCTAGCTTGTTGACTGCTGAAAGGAAGATCCGGATATGCAAGGATGATTCCGGAAGTGGTGCATTGTGGTAATAGGCCCCCTCTGATCACAATAGAATAAGCATGCAGAGCTTCCACCCACTCTAGGATAGAAAACGTGATAGCCTCAGAGAAAGTCGCCCATGCAGAGAAATGCGCTCTCTGAAAGTTTGAGATGCTGATAACTAAATGCTCAGGGTGATTGGGAAGCTCCTCGTCCAGGAATAGTATAATAATGATGCTCTGAGAAGTTTAGAACCAACATGCAGACGAACAGGTGCCTGGATAATTAAATACGAAGAGATCCTCTTTGAAAAATGTGCCCATGCAGAGAGGGCGAACTTCCTTGCCCAATATATAACCCAAACTCTGTAGAAACTGAAGAATAGTGATACCTGATGATAAGCTGTGCTAGATCTGGATGATCCAACCTGATAGTGACTAGGGTAGATAGATTTTGCTGCCAAAATGCACTAGTTAGCTGAGTGCATGCACTCAACCCCAACTTAGCTCGCTAAGCTCTCCAATTCGAAACCACAAATCAATAATCATATATGTCCCCTTCCTTACTAGCTTTACCTTTCTTTTATAACATTCACCTTTTTGACCTAACGTTTGACCTAATTAGGTCACTTTATCTTCTAATTCTCAGTTGACTTGCATGCGGTGCTTTTGGAGTGTCTGGAGACTCAATCAGCGCATGCAACATGAAATAATGCTCGGATGTCATGCATGCAGGTGGCCTTTAGTTCTTGTGGCCCCTGTTTATCTACTGGTGATCTAATAACCATGCTAAAGATCCTCTGAAGGTGTATATGGCATCAATCCTAAGTAAATTCCACTATAGTTAAAAAGGGAACATTACACACCATCACAGTAAGAGGGAGAAACACCACCACCAAAGTCAGAGGGATAACTTTAGAAGATCCAGGAGAGACCTATCTAATATTAGATGCTTTACTTGTGATGAGAAGGGTCACTACTCTAGAAATTGTCCCAGAAATAAAAGTGGTTCCCACAACAAGAAGAACAACAAGAAAATGCACCATGCTCACACTGCAGAAGATGATGAACCTCCAAGGAAGAGAGCCAGAGAAGAAAGTGATGAATCTTCAAGTGATGAAGAGTATGTCCTGATATCAACACTCATGGGCACTGTCACACATGGAAGTAATGATTGGCTTGTAGATAGTGGAGCTTCCAAGCATATGACAGGATATAAAGAATCCTTCATAAATCTGTTTGAGCATGAGTCACCTCACAAGGTGAAACTTGGGGATGATTACCAATATCCCATAAAAGGAAGTGGAGAAGCTTCTTACAAGCTAGACTCTGGCAAATCTCTGAAGATGAAGGATGTCCTATATGTTCCAGGACTAAAGAAGAACTTTCTCTCCATATCAACATTAGATGCAAAAGGTATGAGGGTTGCATTTATCAATGGCCAAGTCCTAATGTGGCCAAAGGGAAAGACTATAGATGATGCAATTGTGATTGAAGAGCAAGAGGGAGGTTTATACAAATTGAAGGGCCAACCTGAACAAGCCTTGGTTCTTGACTCCATGGAACCAAGTGAATTATGGCATAGAAGGCTTGCACATGTGCACTACAGAGCACTACCCATTGCAAGCAAAGCAGTTGAAGGACTTCCATAAATCCAGTCGAAGCATGAAGGCGTTTGCAAAGGATGTGCGAAGGGAAAGAACGTGGAGAAGGCATTTACAAGTAGCAAATGCAAAGCAAAAGGACTATTGGAAATTATCCACTCCGATGTATGCGGTCCCATGTCATCCAGTTCATTGAGTGGGTATGTATATTATGTTTCATTTATTGATGAATTTTCCCGTAAGACCTGGATATACTTTTTGAAGAGTAAAGATGAAGTATTCAGCAAGTTCAAGGAATTCAAAGCCTTGATCGAGAACCACACAGAGTAAAGAATAAAGACCTTTCGATTAGATAATGGCGTAGAGTTCACCTCGGAAGATTTCAAGAACCTATGCAGAGAATCTGGGATTAAGAGGGAGTTGACCACTCCATACAATCCACAACAGAATGGCGTTGCAGAAAGAAAGAATAGAACAATAATGGAAGCAGCAAGAGCAATGCTTCATGACCAGGATCTTCCGATGCACCTATGGGCAGAAGCTGTGAGGACAGTTGTGTATGTACAGAATCGTACTCCTCATAGAGTACTAGACAACAAGACACCATAAGAAGTGTTCTCCGGCGAGAAACCAGAAGTCAACAATTTCAGGATATTTGGCTGCCCAGTGTACATACACATTCTGGAGGAAAAGAGGACGAAGCTAGATCCTTCAGGAAAGAAGGGTATATTCGTAGGATACAGTGAAAGCTCGAAGGCCTACCGAATATATTTCCCAGGATTCAAGAAGATTGACATCAACAGAGACGTAATATTTGACAAAGACTCAGCCTACAACAAATCCAGAAAGTTACCTGTTGAAGACACTGAAGAACTTGAAGTTCCCAGGATCAGAGATGCAGTAATGGAAGAAGCGATCCCAGAAGATAATGAAGATCGCGAGATGGAAGAACCACAAGAACTTGTAGATCCACCTCGAGAGAAGAACTCCCACAAGAGGAAACCGACATGGGTATGAGAGGAAATACAAGATGCCGAGAAGTATGGCGCTCTAGAGGGGATGCACAGAGAAAGCAAGAGACCTAGGCCATACTCCAGCTATGTAGCCCTGTTGTGCGACATCATTGACAAGGAATTTGCCAACTATGAGGAAGCGACAGAGAAGAAAGAATGGAAGGATGCCATGATCGAGGAGTACCAGTCGATCATGAAGAATGATGTCTGGGAGGTAGTTTCGAGACCAGAAGGGATGTCTATTGTGACTTCTAAGTGGATCTACAAGATCAAGCATGTTGCAGATGGCAACATTGAGAAACACAAGGCAAGGTTTGTGGCATGTGGCTTCTCTTAGAAGGAAGGCATAGATTATGAGGAGACATTTGCACCTGTAGCCAGATACACTTCCATCAGATTAGTACTTGCATTGTCTGCAGTAATGAAATGGAAGGTACACCAGATGGATGTCAAGACAACGTTCTTGAATGGTGTAGTGGAGGAGGAAGTGTACGTGGAGCAGCCTCTCGGATTTGAGACACATGCCAGGTAGACTCATGTGTGCAAATTGAAGAAGGCCTTGTACGGATTGAAACAGGCACCGACGTGGTACGACAAGATGGATAGTTTCCTGATGAGCTTGGGCTTTACTAAGAGTAAAGCAGATTCCAACCTTTACTACAAGGTTGAAGTGGGAAATCCAGTGATACTTCTACTCTATGTAGATGACCTGTTTGTAACAGGGAAGGATGGGCTCATTGCAGATACGAACAAGAAACTTGCCGCAGAGTTCGAGATGAAGGACTTGGGTATGATGCACTATTTCCTAGGCATGGAGGTGTGGCAGAATGCGGATGTGATCTTCCTTGGGCAAGGAAAGTATGCAGTGGATATTTTGAAGAGGTTCGGATCGTTGGACTGCAAGGCTATTGCCACACCTATGGCATTGAACTTGAAGCTACTATGTGATGCTTCATCAGAGTCAGTTGATGCCACGATGTATCGTCAGATGATTGGGTCATTGATGTCCCTAACGAATACGAGACCTGACATATGCTTTGCTGTGAACACATTGAGCCAGTTCTTGACGGATCCGAGACATGTTCACTTGATTGCTGCAAAGCATATATTGAGGTACCTGAAGGGTATAGTTGATTATGGGCTCAAGTATGATGCGAATCGGAAGATTAACCTGCAGGGTTATGTTGATTCGGATTGGGCAGGCAGTGCCGCGAATAGGAAGAGCACTTCGGGATGCTACTTCAGTATGGGATCCGGTATGATCTCCTGGTTTAGCAGGAAGCAGTCGTGCGTGGCACTAAGTACATCCGAAGCAGAGTATGTTGCAGCTTGTTCGGCTAGTTGTGAGGCAGTATGACTTAGGAAGTTACTGTTTGATTTGTGCTACTGTCTGATTTGTTTGATCTCCAGTTAGAGGCAACTTGTATATTCTGTGACAACTAGAGTTGTGTGAAGTTGTCCGAGAATCTGGTGTTCCATGACAAGTCGAAGCATATTGAGATCAAGTACCACTATATCAAGGATATGGTGCAGAGAGGAGCAGTGAAGCTCCAGTATATTGCGACGGACGAGTAGATAGCCGATGTGTTGACCAAGCCGCTAGCCAGAGTGAAGTTCGAGTACTTCAGAGAGAAGCTTGGTGTTCTCCAGATCGAGGTTCCTTCCAAGAGGAAGTGATGAGTCCGAAAGATGCAGATGCACATGGGCCATTCTCTCATAGTGGTAGGCTCGTGCCTCATATGTTGGTAGATGTAAGGGTTGGGCCATTCTCGCATGGTGGTAGGCCGCCTCCCATCTTGGTAGATGTAAGGGATGTGCCATTCTCGCATGGTGGTAGGCCAGTGCCTCCCATGTTGGTAGATGTAAGGGCTGGGCCATTCTCGCATGGTGGTCGGTCAGTGCCTCCCTTGTTGGTAGATGTAAGGGCCGAGCCATTCTTGCATGGTGGTAGGCCAGTGCCTCCCATGTTGGTAGATGTAAGGGCTGAGCCATTCTCGCATGGTGGTAGGCCATTGCCTCCCATGTTGGTAGATATAAGGGCTGGGTCTCGCATCGTGGTAGGCTCATGCCTCCCATGCTGGTAGACGAGGTCTCTTATGGTGGTAGGTTCGTGCCTCCCATACTGGAGACTTCCACCGGTCATAAGACACTGTGTGTGCGCCTAGGCAGGATCTCGCATGGTGGTAGGTTCGTGCCTCCCATGCTGGTAGATGCTGGCTGACCGTTGTGGGACATGTGATGTGCATCTGGGCTGTGCTCTGTGTGACGATGAGATGATCCGAAGACGATGAGGCGACAGTAGGAGACGTAGGTGTTTGCAGAGGCAATGTAATGACTGGTCCTGGGTTGTACCTACTTGATGGCTTGCTCGCAGAAATGATGAAGACCTACATGAGGGTTAGGCCTACATCCAGCATGAAAAAGGGCTGGCTCTGTAGAACTTCCTATGACGAGTAGATTCGAGAGATGTCACCAATCGATGATCGACATGATGAGGATTGCAGCAGCGACGATGATGATCTAGTGTTGATGATGATGTTCTAGCATTGATGATGATCCAGTGGCGAAGACTTGTGTCCAGATGTGTTGATCACTGTGGCAAAAGAATACCTTCCTAGTTAATGTAATTGTAACTTCGAAAGATATTCACTTGTATTTTATATTGTTATTATTATTGTATTTTATTTGTACCTATGATGGAGATGTTTATTCCTCCGGTCGGGGATGTCATTATTACATTTGGTCATGTAAAGTCATTGAGGTAAATCCTCCATTGTAAGTCAGGGCAATAGATCCCCCTAGAGTTAGTTAGATTAGGGTTATCGAGTCCCCTAGAGAAATCGACCTAGTCAGGTTTTGCTGGGGCCGACCTAGCAAGTGAAAAGGTCAAGTTAAAGATAAAGTATATATAGAGAGTGGAGCTCTCTCATTTGAACACACACTCATTCACACAAGTTCGCATAAGTGAGAGAGAGAGGACAAGTTCGCATAGGAGAAAGAGAGAGGAGTTGCAGAAGACCATCTTTGTTTTGGGGTTTTACTTTTGTGATATTGTATTGGTGACGATTCTATCTCTAAGGAAGTTGCGGGGTTTTCTCCTTTATGGTTTCCCTGAGGAAAAGCTTTGTGTCTCTTGTGTTATGCTGTGCATGTTAGTCTTTCAGTTAAGATCCTAGATAATATTGATTGAAAGTAGAAAATCTAACATTGGATACACAAGAAGAGTTAGCAGAAGACTCAGCACTGGATGCGCAAGAAGAGTTAGCAAAAGACATGATTCTGTAGAAGATTAAGATGACTAGAAGGGGTCAATTGGAATTTTGGTAGATTGGACTAAGGAACAACTACTTGGAAAGGCAAAGTGGTACCCTAGGGGGAAAGTTGCGGAAATTTTTCCTAATCTCCTCTGGTAAAGCTTTTGGGGACCAAAGGCCTCTTAATATAGGGATATATGATCTCTAATGGATCAGTGATTATTTATTTTCTTTGGAATCTTTATTGGAGCAAGGGGCACTGACTTATGACCTTTCCAGGGCCATTTAGGACTAGCTCCTTACTTTTGTCTAATGGGGTAAAAACTCAAAATTCACTGTTTCAAGCACTTAATTTGGTCCTGATCCTTTGGGTTTGATGTTGGAGAAAGCACTGTGTAGAACTCATTGAGACCTTTCCAATTGTGTATCGCGTGTCCAAAATGTAGTTAAGATGTGAAAGCTATGCTCTTGGCAAGTTTATTTGTTATATCCAGCTCAATGCAATGTGGGTGCCATGCTACCTAGAAACATATGGCTGTTCCAGAAGGTTCCAAGGAAGGGTTGAAAAACCCTAAACCTAACTATAATCCTTTTCGTGATATACAACACAGAATGGAGGAAAAGGGGTTCAGTTGGAGCAGTGAAAGAGGATTGATAGACAACAAAGCAGAGTGGGAAAGGAAACTTGTTGGAGACTTTAGCTGACTAGTGTCTTATAGCTCCACATTGAGTTTGGATATCTTTGTATTTTGTATTGTTACTGTTATCACACAACTTGTAGTTGTCCCTAATCGTATCCCATCCAGGATGGTAGAGGAGATGGACAACTAAAGAGGTGACCCAAGAGATGCCACGGTTCCCAATGTAAGTTGGGAGTCACGTCAATCGAGGCACTCTTCACTTTAGACCAAGATGAATCAAGACCAAGGGGGAGACCCTATAGCCAATCAAAGGAGATTGGACCAAAGCAAAGGTTTCTAGGGAAGTGTGAAAGACAAGTTACGGAAACCAATGCAAGTTTAGGTGGACCTAGAAGTTTAAGTATGGTTGAAAGAGGCTTAAGGGATGACTAGTCTTTCAACCAATGAATGATTTAGGCCACATAACGAGATCAAATGACAAGATCTAGTACCATGAAATACACAAGTGGGGCCCACTTCCTTGGGTTATGGAAATGGTCCAAATGGGACTTGTTGTCTGCTGAGATGCACACCAGCAGCGGAAATCTTTCGAAAGCTATTCCCTCACTACAAGTGTGGAAGGTGTGGCCTTGGAGGCAACCAATGAGCCAGGTACTGTCACCTGAATCCCAGCTCCTCCGTTTAGGCTAACTCCTAACGAAGCCAAGGGGGGTAGTCCCTACAAAGAGTTTAACTATGACTCAATGTGTTTAAAAGGTGGTGATGCAGATGGGTGTTGTTTAGGAGTTTTTTGAATAATGAAAGACACAATGACACTTTGAATAAGACACAAGATAAATGAGCAATCCACATTGCAATTCAAGATACGCGATACACTGATTCACAACCATTGTAAGAGTTTTTAGGTACAAGTCAGTCACATATGGAAATTAACACAAATACTCCAGATAGATAATAAGCAAAATAAAATATAAGGACCAGTGCCTTATGGAGTCAAAAATTGCTGGAGTGCTTGGGTTGCTTGATACAAGTGTTTGAGAGATATGTTCGTGAGATTGTTTTGCAAATTTATCTTGGTTTATTGAAAGTTTTAATGGTCTTGATTATTAGGATAAGATCAACAAGGTAAGCAAAGAGACCGGAAAGTAATACTTTCAGTGGCTATTCACGGTGATTTGACGGACCGTCCAGTTATCAAGAGGATAAGTGTCCACTGTTTAAACCACCCTCGAAGTCTGAACAATGACACTTCGGCTCCACCTCTCAAATAGCACTTTAAGCATTTATCGAAAGGCAACGCCGGTTCGTTGGTTGTGGGGTGAAAATTTTATTATGTTATAGAAGTTTATCAGATCTAACACCTTTCTGAGTACTAGCCCAACCCTTTCAGGTTGGCAGAGCATACAGGTGTTAGATAGCAACCAAGATAAATTATTATGGGGGTGTGAGTTGAAATGTTTTTAGGATTATTTAAACACACAGTTCATCTCTCCGACAGAGAGTGCTCTTGACTTTGTCATATGACAAGGTTCAAGAGACTTATTTAATCTATATGCCTAATGCAAGGGAAAATGCAAAATTAAAATGCTCTCCGACAGAGAGTGCTCTTGATTTGGATTACTGCAAGTTCAAGAGGCTTTGTTGTTTATTAGAATAGAAGCAGCTTGCATAAAAGAAAAGTGCACTTTCTGAAGTAAAACAATTGATAAAAGATGATAACAAAAATGCGCTTTCTAAGGCCAAGATTAATCAACTAACTAAGAAATGAAGAACAAGGTAGGATCAACCTCCGAACAAGGTGACCACTAGAACCGCTAGTCCCGAAAACCTTCCAGCTAGCTAGATGTCTGCAAGGATGCTAACGGGGAAAGAGGAGCTGCCACAAAACGATGAGGCCTTTGGGATGAAATCTCAAAGTTGCTATCTCAAGTCAAGACTTGGAAAAGATTTAATCTAAGTACAGAAATAAACTCTAATCTAGAAAACTTGAAGTAAAACTAATCTAAAGCATGCATGAAACAAACTTCCCCAAATGGGGAAGGAGAAACAATGTGTGGGAGGCCTTATTCCACTTAGCCTTTTTATTAATCAATTTACAATTTGCCTTTGGGAATTAAACCCTTGAGAGGTCTTTTGAGAAAGTTAACTTGGAAAAATACTTGAAACAAAAGCTCTTAAGAGCTATTTACAAAAGGATAAGAAATGCCTTCATGGTTTGGATTGCCTTTTGGTTTCCTTGATGACTTCTTGATTTATGATCTTTCTCTCTTCTATTTGCTTCAAAGTATCTCAAGTTTATCTTTCTCAAAGAGAGATCTATCACAATGGAACCCTCAAATACCCATTAGCATTAGTTCAAATCAAAGATTTTGATAATAATTGAAAACTCTTGAATTTAGGCTTGCAAGATAAACTCTAAAGTGCAAAATAGCATGAGATTTGACTTCAAAATATTAAGATGATAAAACGGACCAGCAAGCAAACAATAGCCAAAAATGTTAGGAAAGAGATCCAAACTATATAGAAAAAAGGAAATATTTTGTATGTACTTTTTATCTTTTGAATGAGAGTTGCTATGTAAATGCAACTAGCAACCTATATGCAAGCTAATACTTAGAAATAAGCTAGATCCTACTAAAACGAAAGCCAAAAATGAGATCTAAAAGAATATGCGTAAGTGTTTAACTTTTCAATGCATGAAATAAAAGACTACTTTAAAGATCTAAGCTATAAACTTTGATAAACAATGCCAAACTTGAAACTTTGAAACGATATTAAACTATTGCAAGATGTAAGATCTAAAATATGAAACAGTTCTAACACTTAACAATCTTACTTCTTGCTTTTTATTTGTTTGGTCTTTTTGTAGATGGACGAAAGGGAAAAGATGAGGGATTGGGAAGACAGCTGCAAGATGGAAAGAAGTGGACAGAGATGAATGCTTGTAATGGGAAGCAATAAGAATAGGGCAGCAGACTGTAAGGAGGTAAGGTGACTGAAAATAGGAGCAGCAGTAAGATAGCAGCAGACTGTAAGGAGAGAAGATGACTGAAAACAGAGGGCTAACAAGGGCAGCAACAGTAAGACGAGAGCTAGAAGGAAGAGTAAGAGGAGTAGGACGAAAGTGACTAAGAGAGGAGGAGCGAAAGAACTAGGAGATCAAGGCAAAAATCAAGGAGAAAAAGGGAGGGCTTGAAGAAGATAGCCCTTAGAACCAAGGTAACCAAGTTGAGGTAGAAGTTTTGATGGATGGAATACTTGAGAAGAACTCTTCCTAACCTTCTTAAGATAAAATATTTTGAGACTTTTGTAGATCCTGCAACCATAATATGTTAAGTCAAGGCTTGAAGATGAAGCATGGGTTTGATGCAACCGAGCTCTTACCCTTCTTCACTTTAAGCAACACCTAATCACAACCACACAACTCAACCAACAAGTGAGATCAACAATGCTAGTATGCTAGAAAAATCAAGATTAAATCAACAAGTTGTATAACCGACTACTCATGTCCACTTAGATCTTGATAAATTTTGCATAAATAACCAACTTGAACTGCAAATGGTTACTCTATTGTGCTAAAGATAGCCTTCACAAGCTAGCAATTAATCAAATACTATGCATAATTGAGAGATGGGTTTAGAGAAGATGTCACCTCAACAAGAGATGAATTCACACCAAAAAATGAGAGCTCATGGACCTCCAAAGTCTAAATCTTTATTTCCAATGTGAAGCAAAAGCTATTACAAAATGTGCAGAGTAATCTTGCATCAAAGTATCCATGAGGAAGAGAGCTAAGAGAGCCTCTACTTATACAATACAAGAGACCAATCTATCCTAAATTCGAATTTGGCCCCTTTAACGTAAGGGAAAGGACTCATTTGACCTTAGTTCTTACACATGTAATAGATACACCCACATATTCATAGAATCACAAGCTTAAAACAAGCTCAATAGGTCTTTTCTATTCACACAGTGATTTACATATTACAATAATTATTCCTCAATGGGATTTATTTAGCTTAAGTTACAAAAGGGGTTCACATACCCTTCAAGCTCTCTTAACTCACCTCTCATCTTACTGGTCTAAGTCTCAGCTAGGCCTTACAACTCATTATAGAGTTTGATGCTCCATTTTCCTTCCGCTCTATCTTCCCAGCCTATAGGATGGAAAATTCCCCTGCATAACCTGGCCTATGTAGATGGTAAATCCTCCTCTAAGAACCTGGCCTTAAGGAGAGCCAAAAACTCCATCATAATCCAATCAAAATCATGTCAACTCCAATAAAATCGAGCTTGGAGTCCTAACTCACCATCAAATTTGAGTTTTCAATTAATGGGTAGTGGGGAGGTGGCCTCCACCTAGGCAAGGCGCCCCCCACTCTCCCTTGGAAGCTTCACCATACCACATACCATGTGCCACATGTGAAATTCGAACTCCAAGTAACAAATGCGCGAGCCTTCAAGGGATATGCGTGATCCTTTCTCAAGTTAATGCATGAGCCAATGTAGGAGTTGAGGCCTTGTTGTATTGAAAGCCAAATATTGTGATTGCACAATCCAAGGATGGCGCCTACCATAGGCATAAATGCAACCAACAACCCACTCATTAAGTGACACATCACCCAATTCGTGATTGCTATGAAGGAGGGCGAATTTCCTCTTGGAGTTTGACTTGCAGTGACTGTACAGTTGACTGGAGTTGATTGGATATGATTGGAATATTCATAAATGCTTAGTGCCATGTCAATTAGCCTTTTATTTTATTCTTTTTGGATTATTTTGGAGAGATTTGGATTATCTCCAAAATAATCATTTTTATTATTTTAATTAATAATTTCTCTGTAACTGGGTTTTTTGAGAAATTATTAATTATGAGGCTGAATTGACATCCGAAACTTAGGATAAATAGGTCCAGGAATCATGAATGATTTTTGGCTTAAGGTTAGAGCCTTAAATCACTGAATTTGGATCCCGGATGACTGACATATTACAAATTGAAATTTTTCCATTAAAACTATGGAAAAATTTATTAAAATTTAAAAATAAATAAAAACCCAAAAAAAGAGAACCCGGCAAATTTTTTTCGAAATTTCTTCTGAGGGTCCTAGGGACCTAGGACATGACCAAAACCTATTCTAATAGTGTCTAGTAGGCTTATAAACATCAGTTGGACTCTAATAACCCCCCATGGCTAAAATTTTCAAAATTGGGCATTCTAGCTTTGGAGGAAGCAGGAGAAAACCTCATCGATTATAGCTCGGCTATAGGCAAAGTATAATTGACAAGGGAAAAAACTCCCTGGAATACCTTAGTTGCTTAATCAAGTCATGGGGAACCGAGCCACTTAGAATCCTACTAGCACACTTTATTACAAACTCCGTGGGGCCATGGTCATGTTGACTGAAAAACAAAACTGACTAGCCAAAAATGATGGATCATCTGATACACTGGAGTACAAACATTCATCATGTTTGTCAAATGGCGGCTCTTCAGATAATCCAACTATGGTACAAAAAGTTGGTAACAGACCCACGAGGTGAGATTAGGGGTGTAGATCGTACCAAGGGGTATGCAAGGAGTAGATCTATGGATCTAGGATGAAATTGAAGATACCCACATATGGGATCTAGCACATGACACTAATCCCAAGAAGTGCGATTTGCCTTGGGTGGACTAGTGCCTTAAGATGGATGGGTAAATGGAGTCCAAAGTATGCCAAATTATAGATCGGGGTAGTTTAGGCAATTATCAAAGTGGGTTTTGAAGATTAAAGGCATCTAATGGCTAGATCTCCATAGATCTAAGATTGAAAATGCATCACAAAATTGACCCAAGTGGGGCACAACCCTTAAAATGAGGAATGGGGCCCACAAGGTGAAAATCAATGAAGTGAAGCACTAGGGGTAGGTTATCATGTGAGAGGATCATCAATTAAGTGGGATCTCACCTACCCATGTGATGGAACTAGCTTAACTCACCTACCTAAGGAGGGCGACCTCACTCAAGGAAGGCTAAGTGCCTTGGGGGAAGGGTCAAATGAAGTCCAAATGCCACCAAACTATAGATTCGAATTGCCATGGGTACTATAGAGGTGGGTTCTTTTTATTATACCCAAAGCCAAGCTATATCTTGGTAGATCTAAGAAAAAGTGAAAAATGAGGGTTTTAATCAATGAGGGTTTTTAGATCTAAGAGAATAGATGGATAGGATAGAAGAATTTCATACCTCTTGGAACATACCTGGAAGATGAAGATGGAAGAGGCTTGTGACGAGGATTACTTCCCACAAAGATCAAATGCCAAACTTGGATGAGCCCTTATTGCCAATATTTTGCCTCCTTCGACCAAATCGATTTCCCTATTCTTGTCAATCAAGGACACACAGATCAATCAATCAATCAAGAATGGAAAGAGATGCAAACAAAAAGATGATAAACATGAATTGTTGGTACAAAGACAAAACAACTCCCTGTCAACCAAAACGTCCTCTTGAAGCTTGAAGGGTAGGCCTCCCCACCAATTCGCACTCCTCAAAGTCGCCTTCTTTGCCTGCAAAACAATGTTAGTTGAAGATAAAATCAAGATGGCCACCAATGTTTGTCAGTGCAGAGGAAGAAGCATTTACAATCACCACAAGCATTCCAACTTCAAGATCCAAGATGCCAAGAAAGTATTTTTATTCCAATAGCCAAGAGCCAAAAATCTCTAGATGAATTTTACAATGAGGGGGTCTCCTCCTTATATAGGATAATAAAGACCAAAACCCTAGATCTCAAAACCACTTTATGAGATGAGTGGTTGAGATTAAAAGATCTCATAACATAATCAATGGCTAAGATGAGCCAACATAAAATATCACATGGATCACTAAAAATAAAGGTGACGTCATAGCTAGAAAGCACAAAGTGAGGGTGACGTCATCCTCTAGAGGGGGCAAAAGTACATGGGCCCACCTCATATGACTAGGACATGACACATGAAGCTCATGGTGGGGCTAGGAGGCATCAATCCTTGCTAGCTCATCCCCATGGCACAATAATATAAAATAATATGTCCAAAATAATACAAATGATCAAATCTGTCCTCAAAATCTGTGAGAGACATGTAGTAAAAGGCCTCCTGTGGCCTCTGTGGACCCCACTGACTGATAAAAAATGGCTGGAAGATAGGGGGTTCAACCTGGAAGACCTCTGTGAAGACCAAGTGCCAAAACCTTGCCTCAATTGCCCAAATCGAATTCCTCAGTGACCCTTTTATCCCATTTTTAACCTGCCTCGGTAACTGTGAAGCTACTGAAACTGCCACCTAGGGTACCTGCGCTGTCAAACAGAGCCCACCAGGCTCTCGGGAAGGGGGGTAAAATGATAATATCAAGTGGCGGGACCACCCCCTCCTCATATAGTGCCCTAGGTGAATTGGCCTCTCATGGCCCCTGCTGGTCAGGCTGGGAAAACAACCCCAAATCTGGTCAATAAGTGGAAAACTGCATCTATCACTGTCAGAGGTGCCCGAAACTGAATGATAAGTGTCTCATTGAATCCAGAAGACCCAAATCTACTAAGAGTGTGTACTCATACACCATGGGTTGTCCTGACGGGCTAGCTGTAGGGTCCACCATATATGGACAAGTGCATAATCTGATGATCTGAAGTAATAATAAAACCTGCTGAACTGTATCAATCACCATCTGAATCATATGTCCATCATATAGTATCATCATCAAGAGTATGTGGGGCCATCAATCATCATCAATAAGTACACATGGTCCACATCATCACGGATCCCAAGAAATGACCATAGTCAAACTGAGTTTGACTAGGTCAATATACAACCAAGGATAAATCATATCAATAGACTAAGGCATGTTCCTCTAATCATACTCTCAGCTTAACTTAAAGCATAAACATCATTTAGTGGCATTAATCATGTTTGCATATTCCATTGTTATTTATAATTACTTGCACAATAGCTTAAATGATAGACTCACCTGTTGGACATGGTCTAACTGCTAGCTAAGGATGAAGGCTAAGAACAAGGCTGGGCAAAGGGGTGACTTGTCTAAACTCAAACTAAAAGACACTTTGGGCTGGGAGAGAGGGGAAGCTACACTCTGTGCTGGACAAATAACACGGGGAAGGGCTGCGCCTCACAAATGGGTAAGTTGTTTAGAGAGTGCTTATTCAACTTAGGCATCATGTCTACATCAAGTTGATCCAGGTTCATTAGGATCATTCAATTTCATTTCTTGGCCTTTTTGGCCTACATAACCCTTCGGATCTCAGGTGCGCTAAAAAACACAACTAATTGCAGCTTGTATCCAGGGCATGTTTATATATATATAAGGTCAACAATTGTTTAGATATAGAGTTTAAGAACCATTGCTTTTTGGACCTTTCTTATACTCTTCGAGGAGTATTTTAAGCAGTTCATCGCTCTTGCCCTTTACTCACATGTGTTTAGAAACACATTCTAGAGTTTATAGTTTCCATGGGCGAATTTACACAAGTTTCCAAAAGTAGTACATGAGCTTTCAGTTTTAGCGAACAACATCTCAAGTGACTAGGGGGACTTCATGCAGTGCCAAACATCGGGACAACCGACCAGAATGATTTAGGACTACAATCCAACTTGCCAAAGGCAAGTTCTATCACCAACTCAGAGCCGAGACACAAAACAAACATGGATGCAATCCAACACAGAGGCAGTAATAGGGAAGTGTTATCACCTAAGCTGTAGTTACCCCTATGGATGAATCTACTCATGGATGGCAATAGGGAAGGGCAACTCAAAAGGTGCAACCACGATCACCTCGACCTCCAATATATGGTTGTCACGCCAGTCGAGGAAACCTTCACTTTATGTTATCTAGCCTAGACAACAAAGGGGGAGACCCGATCTACTCCCGACAGGAGAGATCAAAACCAAGACACCAAATCAAGTTAATTCTAAGTGAAGTAAGGTGTATGGTTTATCCTAGACCTTAGGATGAAATCACAAGACAAGTGAGGGGTTCAATGAGTATAGCTTTGGTTCATTATTGATGTGAAAGTGACTTATGATTTGTGAAATAGGATCCAGGATTAAAGTACTAGTTCAATGTGAGAAAATCCACTGCCTTGGGAACCGTGTCCAATGCAGGGTAGTTTAGGGGTTGAGTTGGGGCTAACTAGTACAAGTGACAAGCTTGATCATGAAGTATGATGGCATCAAAGGGTTTAGCTCACCAATCAAGGGTCAAACCACAAGTTAATCCAACAATCTAGGAAAGTCGAATTGACTTGGAGAGGGACCAGTGCCTTGGGAATTGGGATAATGGAGTCAAAGTAAAGTTAACTTGTGGTTAAGGACTCCTATTTCATGAGACAAGTGGGAAATTAAAGTCTTGATGGATGAATAGGTCTAGATCTAGGTTTGACCTAAGTGGACCACAATCCCTTAAAACAAGGAATGCTATCCCCAAGGCAAGATTTGACAAGGTGACCTACTAGACCTAGGTTTTGAATTACTCCCGTTCCAAATCCACTGAAATCTCAAGTACCCATGTCCTAGAAGTGGGACAACTCCCTTCTCCAAGGTGGTGCGACTTTACCCAAGGAGGCTAAAAAGTGAGATAAATGACTCAAGACAAGTCCAATGGCATCCAAACTTTAGATCCAAGTAGTTTAAGCAAGTGAGAGTGTGGATCTATAATTTCATGGCAATTCAATGGCTAGATCTTACTAGATCTGAATTTGAAGATACCAAGTGGTCCAAAATGGGGATTAAATCCCTTAAAATGTGGAATAGGGCCCACAAGGTAGCAATCAGAAAAGTGACAATCTGGGTGTAGGTTATTGGATGTGTAGATCATGAAACAAGCGGGATCTCAACTACCCATGTACTAGATCTAGGTCAACCCACCAAACTAGGAAGTGCGCCCTTGCTTGGAGAGGCTAAATGCCTTGGGAAGAGGGTCAAATGGAGGCCAATCCTCACCAAACTATAGATCCGGGATGCCGTGGATACTATAGAGGTGGGTTTTCAATATCTTACCCAAGAAGCCACTAGATCTTAGTAGATCTGAAAAAATGTAAAAATGAGGGTTTGAAGAAATAAGGGTTTTATCAATTTATGAGTTATGTCAATGGATTGGATCAAGATAAGAGAAACAAACCTATGGATCTTACCTGGGTAACCTTGTAGATGCCTTGATGGTGATGATTTATGCAAACCCGATCAATTTGAGAAGCTTTGAGGTAGTTTTCTATGTAATCGGCTTAGTCCAAGAAGCCAATGCGCCCTCTCTCCTGTACAACAAACATCAACAATATCAGATTTGATGCAATCAAGAGATAAGACTAATGCCACAAGAGAAGTAACAGAAAGATAGCATAGATCACAATGATACTAATGATACCCCCCTGATACAAGCAAATGCCAAGAAAGTCGATTTCAAGAAGCCTTGCAAAATTGCCCTTGTTGAAGTCGCCCTCCTGTAGACAAGACAATGATTTCCAAAATAGATAGATCTTACCACAAATTCCAAATGCTAGGTTGTAATAGACTTTCCAATCACCATCTAAGAACACCAGATGCAAAGGAGACCACAAGAAAGTTTTTCTATACCAATAATCCAAGAGCCAAAGACCCCTTACAAATGAGAAGCTCTCTCCTTTAAATAGGAAGGAGAGGCATCAAAATCCTAACCACTTTTTGAATGAGTGGCTAAGATTAAAAGATACAAATGTCTAATCAATGGTTGAGATGATCTCAACAATAAAATACATGGATCACTAATAAAATATAATATGAGTGGACAAAATCGCCCTAGAAGAGGGGAATCCCACCAAATCATGATGACAAAATATAATAGGAAGCTTATGGTGGGTCCAAGGGGTAATTTTATCCACCCTTGGTCCATCCCCATAGCACAATAATAATAAAATAGTCATCAATATACCAAATCGTGCCTCCATGGTCAAATCGTAGGCCTCAAAAGACCTCTGAAATCATCAGAAAGTGCCATAAGTGATGGATGCGGGCCCCGATGAAGCTGAAACTGCTGGAGGAGGTGTGGAAGACATCGATCCATCATCACTGATCATCCCATGCCACAACATTGCCTCAGTATCCCAAATCGATTTCCTTAATAGCCATTTCTACCAATCTTGAAATGCCTCGGGAAGCGTGAAACTGCCCCAAACTGCCTCCTGGAGTGCCTGCGCTGTCAAGGTGAGGGCACCAGTTTGTTGGGGAGGGGGGTAATATGGTAAAAACAAGTGGCTGGACCACCCCCTCCAAGCACAACGCCCTAGGTCAACCGGATAAAAATCACATCTGCTCTGACAGGGCCTACGACAGACCAAAACTGCACTGGGATAGCCTACTGAGGCTCAATCATCACTGTAAAGGCCCGGAACTGAAAACAAACTGTCTCACTGGACTTAGAAGGTCCAAATCCATCCAAGATGTGTACTCATACACCATATGAGTCTCTGCATGATCAATATATATATCCAATATACCGGCATAGGGCAAATAATAATAATCTGTAAATAATCAAATAATGCTGTAAACCATGAATCATTATCATAATCCTGTAGCTGCTGCATAGAATGATCATGTACATGTACATAGACCATATATCATCTATCCATATCATCACAAGGTCCAACCATCTCATGTCCTATGGTTGACCTTGGTCAAACTAGGTCTAACCAAGTCAACTTGACCAAATATAACTCAGACCGTCATCGGAAGCTGCTGCAAAGTGTCAAAGGTTAATGCATGCTCTACAACTTATTCAAATAACAATTATAACACAAAGTAATCATTACTGGCGATCTAAATCCAAGTATATAATGTCATTAATTATTATTATTACTCAGACTAGACTTTCAAGATCATACTCACTTCATAGCTGTGATCAATTTGCTAGTGAAGGGTGAAGGCTAAGATGACTGGCTAGGCTAAGGGATGACTTGACTGACTTAACTTTGTGACACTTTGGCAAAGGGAAAGGGAATACACACCATAATGTATATTGAATGAGCAACAACACAGGGAATGGCAGTGTCTCACAAATGGGTGAGTTGTTCAAAGAGGGTTTATTCACCTTTAACAGATGCGCACAATCCATAATACAAATAAGGCCAACAATTGTTTTGATATAGCATTTAAGTTCCATTGCTTTTTGGGCCTGAAGTTTCCATAGCCTTGATCTATGTGTGTTTATAAACACATTGCATAGATTTACATTTATTTTAGGCTTTCTGCTGCAGGGTGTTTTTAAGGCACTTGTTTACCTGAGCACTTCTAGGTGTGTCATGGACAGCTTGTTTACCTAGGTATTTACATTTCCAAAAGATATAACATTTTATTTTCATGGCCATTTTCATTTGGCATGCCTTTCATTCATGTGTGTTTAGAAACACATTGCATGAATGTGCTTTTCATACAAGATATAGCATTTCATTTTCCAGATTTTGTATTCATGGCAGCACTAAAAGTTTCATGTTTAGCCAACACAACTTTAGTGACTAGGGGGAAATTCCAAGGAACTCCAACTCACCATAGGTAAGTTTTGTCACCAACTCAGAGCTGGGACACAGTAAATAGGGAAGCTCATCCAATACAGAGGCTACAGTGGGGAAAAGTCCTCCATGCCACTCGTCAAGTAGTAAGTCAGGGTGATAAACTAAAAGGTAGGCAATGGATGGATGAAGATACTGAATAATGGAGCCAACACTAGCAAGCCAAGGTATGGTGGAGTGATCACCTCTATTCTCCCTAGGGAGGGTAAAACCAATGAGTATGAGTAGTGAACTTCTTAGTCTGAGTAGGGACAATATAATATATATAATAAGATCAACCAGGTCCACATATCTATATGATCGCCAGATCACGACACTAAGTGCTAAGATATGCTATAAGAATAAGTATAAAAGCAATATAACCATAACACAATGATATACCTGCTGAGTCATATACCTGAATGCTCATCAACCTGTACCATCATCTGTCCTCTGAAACTGCTGCTGTAACTCAGGGCACTACTGACTGCTCTGTACCAATGTTATGATGGCTATATCGGTAATCTCTCTAAGTGTCCTGAGACTCAGTCATGGCATGGGGAATATATACTGCTGTCCACAATCTGATAGTGATCCAATAAAGATGCTCATCTCAGCATCTCAAATGTAAGGGAACTGGCTGAATAGTGTACTGGAATCAGAAAAATAATGTATGGTAGCCCGGCTACTATATATGTGATAACAGGAAGTCCTCAGTATCAAAGAGTCAAGAAAGACAAGTCAAGGGTAAAAGCCAAGTAAGGAAGGTCATGGATGGATGGAGACAAATGAAGGTGGTACCTAAGCTAGCAGACAAATGATGTCAAGAAAAATCATATCTATGCAAGGTAGTAAACCAGTGAGTTTTGTCAAGAAACCTAAATGTGCAAGTAATATGTCCATTTTATGAATTATAACATCATCAAGATAGTTTATTTTAATTCTACAAAGTTTGCCACATCATGAATTATATACCAAGCTAATGCTGTCAACATGACTAAAGCAACAAGATAATAATCCATAATCAATGATCAGAAATCCATAGGTCATATCGCATCATCATAAACCATCTGAAACACTGCTGCAATAACATCACTAGGCATTGAACTGAAACTGTATGGAATAAAGGGTCACATCGGTCATCACATCTGAACTCTCAAGGCTCAGCCTTGGCACAAGGTCTAACATAAGTTTGATAAAATACACTGCTCTGATCATGAGTGATCTTAAAATATAAACTCATCATAGCCAAGCTCTGAATAATCCAAGCTCTGAAATGTGCAGATATCTGCTAAGCAAGAATAGTAGCCCTGCTACTATGGTGTGATAACAGTTACCCTTTTATATTAAGGAAAAAAAGCACATTCCTCCATTTTGCGGGAGTTTTTCCTATTAAAAATTTAGTGTCCATTAGTTCTATGTTGTGTTATTTTCTCTAGTTTTATTGATGGTGTTTATTTTTCTTTTAAATCATTATATATAAAAAAATCTCTTTTGCAGTAGAGCAGACTCACTGTGTTGGCAGTAATAGTTTAAGATATGTTGTGACGAGCTATGTTTTGGAATATCCAAAAGTAGTTTACAGATCAGAAGAGGACTAAAAAAGCATCTATATGTTGGTTATTAATTTATTCATAAGACATTTGTAGGCTTGTAGCCATCTAATGGACTTTGGGATCAATGATAAGGTGCCTCACTTCTCTGCCATAATGACAAGTGTGACTGAGAAGAGCATGACAAGCTTGCTTGAGATGCTCAATTTACAATTATGAATGAGCATGCCTGGAACAGTTTGTATGTTTTCATAATCATTGGTTATAATTCCATGTTACTTAATTGCATGTGCTGCATGTGAGATCCATGCATAATCACAGGCATTTGCATGGCTGAGTTGGTGCCTAAATTTTTTAATCCAGAAAGCAACAATCATTTGTTCCAGTTGCTTTTTATGCGTCCAGTATATTCTTAAGAACATGAAAGCTGAAATATCTAACATCTTTGTTTGGGGACATCATTCTATAATTCCAGTCTTTAAACCAAAGTTGCCACAAGTTTCTTGAAGCAGCTTTTGACATTCAGATGTCTTTGTATTTTAGAGCTCCATTTATTTATCTTTTGTTGAAATACTTAATATTGTTTATTCAAACATAATATATGGCATTGTGAGCAGGTTGTTATGCCCACAGTAGAAGCAGATGTTGCATTTGGTCTTGGACAGTTTGATCTTACTGAAGGTGAAGTCAGAATTAGAGTCACCAAAGCTTTAGAGGCAGTAGGCATGGTAGAATACTTGCAAGTATGGTTTGCATTCCCTTATCATTTAATGGATAGTTGGCCAGATGGGTTTGAAGCTTTTTAACGATGTCCATTGTATCTAATTTGAAGTTTGTATTGTCACTTACTATAGTATGCATCATTCCTCCATATGCAGAGACCAATCCAGACTCTAAGTGGTGGTCAGAAGCAAAGGGTTGCTATTGCTGGTGCGTTGGCTGAAGCAAGCAAAGTGCTGCTTTTGGATGAGCTAACAACATTCTTAGATGAGATGGACCAGGTACAAATTTAATGTCTTTGTTCAGATCTGGAAGACCCCTTTTTCTATTGAACTTATAATATTCAACTCTTCCTTTGATCTTCGGTAGTGGTTCAAGTGACAATTTCCAATCAATGGGCATTTAAAATTTGATAGAGGAATTTCTTGTACATGCAAAATACATCCTAACACAGTACTAGGCAATGGGATCTTTGGGATCTATCACCTTGCATAGCTTCAATTTGCCATAATTTCCTGAAGCAAATGGATATCACTCTCTTGTTCTAATGGAGCTGATTGATTTTTATTTTTTTACTGCTACTGTTGTGGATCTGTCTCAGTTTGCCCTGCATCTATAACTTCACACACAAATTATATCGAAAATAAACAAGTTATTTTGCAATGAAAACTATTCAGAGTCTAAGCAATGTATTCTTATACTAGGAAGCTTGTGTGAGGCAGTAAAACATGCCCAATACCAAGACCCTCATGTGGCAAAAGTCACACATGGCCAGTACCATTTGATGTTGATTGCCATTATTCATGTGGCAGAAGTCCACACGTGGTCCTAGCTCCCTAATCTATTGCTCCACTGACATAGTATGCTTATCATCACTTGTTCTTATTTAATAAAATGAAAAGCAAAATAAAGGAATGTATCTGAAGCATGCATCAATCGCATTGGGAACTAGCTTTTCCTAGATTCTGCTTTTAATAGATCTAGGCATCAACCCATTAGAATCCAAGAGATTCCTGAAAACACCTTCAATAGAGTAGATATTAGCATCGATCCCATTATAAATTAATTCCTAGACTATGATTTCAATAGACAGATTCCAAGCATTGACACATTGAGAATTGTGCTTTATTATATCATACACTGATAACAGTATGGAGGCATACTTAACATGACCTTACTATCAATTCTAAGGTCAGAGCTATGGCTTATGATGGTGCCATTTCATAAAGCCATCTATTCTTTCATTAAGTACACACAGAAAAGGTTAGGAGCTATAGGGGAGAGGAAATTTTAACTCTTTATATGTGTACTTGTGAAATTTGTAGTAGGAATGCTTTTCTGTCAATCATATATTGATTTCTTGAGAGAAATACTAATGGTGATGCTGAAATCAAGCTTCTGTTGCAGGTGTAGCTAAAGAAACATGCTATAAATTATGCTAAATTTTTCATAGCAATCTTAGGAGGACTAATTTTAATTACCACTGAACTACTACAATTAATGTTGAGGAGTGTGTTACCGGATGAACTAGCAGGGCTAGTGTTCGATGAACAAATGTGTGGAAAATGTGACCACTGTCACCTTAGTCACACATCCAACTTCTTTGGAGTGTCGTGACCTCCAAGGGGAGATCCCTTTGATGCTCTGCAAGACATTTAGTACAAAGAGACTATGCCTTCTATAGGAATATACTAGTGACCAGTGCCTTTAGCCAATCAATTCTATGAATGAATAAGACATACTAAATTGATTAAGTGCTTGTAGATGCTAATATAAATTTGTCCAAGTCAATGTATTCAATCCAAGGTGTATGGAATTAGTAGTAGAGGCAATTAGTAACACCCTAACAAACAAGAGATCACTTACCAATAGCAGTAGTCATCAACAATATAACCATAGACCATCCAATATGAGTGTAATGACAACAGTGTATATTCAACCAATCACTTTAATCACTTTTCCAGTTGACAAATAGAGAACTAATATAATGATAGCAGCAGTAGATATTCAAGAATTTTAACCATTCACCATTACTAAGCGAGCAAAGAAGTCATCTTTTTGATAGCAACAATATACAGTCCTCTTTATAACAGTTAGAGCAGCACTCAGAAAACTAAAAGAAGTGTGTATGATATATAGTCTATGCAGTCAATGTAACCACACCACTTCAACCTTCAATCACTATTCTCAGCAGTATAGGACAGTCAACTTGCATGCATGTTTCAGACTGATATATAAGCAGTATGATGTGTGTTTTTAGACCTTGTTTCTCCTTTCATATAGCAGCAATGGACTAATCTTTGAACAACTTTGGACTTGACTTTTTATTGTAGGTTGGTGGACTGTCAACCTTTGGCAGTCTGCAATATTTAGCAGACTTTTGCAGCAGGTGGAAGAGGGCTGTTATAGGGCTGTTGGAGCCCTGTTTTGGACAACCCAAAGGTAGCCGAGGAAGGAGGAGACCCAAGGGAATAGGGAGTGAGACTCTAGGAGGGAGACCGTGGGCTAAAGATAGAGGGAAGAGAGGAAGCCGAGGTAGGAAGGGATGGAAGGCGAGGGAAAAAGGATAAGGAAAGAGGGAGAAAAGGAAGGGAAGAGGAAAAATAGGGAGGCCGTGAGGTTTTAGGAGGTAGGCTAAGGTTTTAGTTTAGGTTATTAGGTCTGATTTTTGGTAATTTTTAGGGTTTTTTTATAATTTTATATTTTTTGGGTTGTCAGCGCTACCTAAATTTTCGCCCTAGGGTTTTTGGGGATAAAGAAGGCAGATCGAATTTGTAGGAGAGAGGGCCAAAATTTTAGGAAGGCCAAAAATTTTAAAAAATTAATTGTTTGATTTTCTAAGGTTTTAGACATAAAGTTGCAGACCTAATTAAATGACCTAATCTAGCATGAAATGCAATATTTACACATGCACATGCAAGAATAATTAGGTAGAAAATGACAACTTAGGGTTTTCATGGATGATACCCTTAAACCTTGGCCCTTGAGGAAGGTGACCAGCCTTCCTCTTGAAGTTACTTCTCCTTGTCTACTAAATTAGGGATTCTTGTAACAACCTCTAGGGTTCGTTACAAGAGCCTAATCTAGGGCAAAGTTGGAGATCGAAGGCTAAACTTCATGAAAACCTCCTCTAGAGAACGTTTTCACTATGCAAAGAGGATAGAAGGTAGATAAAAGACCTTATTTAGAAAAAATGCAGCTTTAGGGCCACCATTCAATCTTTCAAGAAGCAAAAATTTCATCTACCATTCACCAAGCAAGGCTAAAAGGACTAGACTTACTTGAGCATGTGTTCTTCGAACAATTCTAGCATCCACCAAGCATTAGAAAACCAAAGACAAGTTCCAACTTCATCCACAAGAGCAAAGAAAAATCACTCCAAGAGGTGCACATCTCCAAAAGTAGCTATTTAGGGTAAAAAGTAACATAATTGAGTTTTATCCCATGAGTTGTCATTTGAAAATGAAGTGAGGAGTTCTATTTATATGTTTCTCAACTCACTTTACAAAAATAACTAGGCCGATAGGCCAAATAAATGTTCACACATGCATGTAATGATGGTAGTACATGTTATCACACAACTTGTAGTTGTCCCAAAAGGTGATCTTATCTAGGATGGTAGAGGTGTTGGACAACTAAAGAGGTGACCCAAGAGAGCCACGATTCCCAAGGATAAAGGTTGTCACGTAAATTGAGGCACTCCACTTTAGATCAAGCAAATGCAAGACCAAGGAGGAGACTCTAGCTAACCAATTGAGGCTAGCGAACGAACTCAAGACACCCTAGGGAGATATGAAGATGAAGAGAGAGAGAGAGGTTAAGAGTAAGTAGATCTAGATCTGGGAAATATAAGTGGATAATGGAGTTAGGGCTTGGTTGAGGAGGGTTACAAAAGGGATAAATGCTCAACCATGAAATGAATATGCCACTTATGAGATTAAAAGAGTAGATCTAATGCCAATCAAAAAGACCCAAGTGGTGCCCACCCTTAAATTAAGTAAAATGAGTGAAATGGGGCCCACAAAGTGAAATTGAAGTAGGAATGGCACTAGGAGGGTGGCTACGTTACAGATCTGAAGTTTCCAAGACAAAATAGCAACACCCACAAGTGATAGATATGAAAAATGACTAAGAACCCACAAGTGCGTCCTCCCTTAGAGATGGCCAGTTCCTTGGATCGAGGGGTAAATGGAGTCAGATTCCTACCAAAGCTGGTCTCTAAGGTTCTTTAATTAATTAAGAGGTGGGTTTTAGTTATTGAGACCAAATTATTGCCAGATCTACTAGATATATAAAACTGGGGTTTTAACAATTAGGGTTTGAAGTGACCAATGGGTAAAATGCGTGAAATTCAATACGTACCTTGTAGATCTTACCTCAAAAGCTTGCGGCCACCTTGCAAAATGATAATCTTCCCAAAGTTGGGAAATCAAGATTGAGATCCAACTTCCCCAAGTAGAATCGCTATCCTTCCAAAGTGACCAGTGCACCCTTCCCTGCAAAAAATGATCTATAATGAGAATCAATCAAGTATGAAAGTAACTATACGGGAGAAAAGATGAAACAAGTAGCATCAAGATGTCCAAAAGATACAATAAAGATACTCCCCGAGACAAAGGTTGATCCGAGAGAGAGATATGGGGTTTCCCCACAATAGTGCCCTCTTCAATTTGCCCTCCTCTTCTACCACACGGCCTCCCTGCAGAAAAAAACGTTTGGAGAAAGCAAGATCCACAATGATAACGCGGAGAAAAGATTGTATATTCACTTGCAAGAACATTCATCAAATCCAGAGAAGTAGATCTGAAAAATAATATTTTTATTCCAAGAGTTCTAGAGCCCAAAGTTGCCTTTACAATGAGGGGGTCTCTTCCTTAAATAGGAATGAGAGAGACCAAAACCCTAACCACTTTATGAACAAGTGGTGGAGATCAAAAGATAAACATAATACAATCGACGACTATGATGAGCCGGAGCTAAAACACATGGATCAACTCACTAATGAGGGGTGGACACTCATTAAGGTGGCCCTAGGGGGGTCGCACTGGATAAAAGATGACTAGGATGAGTGTAAGGAGCACATGGTGGGGGAGGGAGGTGTTAATATCCTTCACCAGCATCACACCATCGCACAATGATATAAGATATGACTCAATAACATGTCAAAGTGACCAAATGACCAAATCCTGGCCCCCTCAATAGTTGAATAATACATCAAAATAAACCCCCAGAGTGTGTGTGGACCCCACTAAATGATGAAAGCAGTGCGGAAAGGTGTGGGATCCATCATGAATGACCTCTGAACAGACTTCATGCCAATTCCTTAATGACCATTTTATTCGATTTTTAATCCTCAGAAAACCACCTGTAAATCATCAAAATGCCTGTACCTCTCTTCCTGGTGTCCCATACACAAATCTAACTGCACCAAAATGACTGGAGATGGGGTAATATGGTAATAACAACTGGCTAGACCCCCCATCTCCTCAGGAGCGCCCTAGAAGAATGTGCTAGCTCAATGCAAGTGTTGGACATGCCATTTTCTGCATGGCAAAACTGGAGAAAAGTGGTAATCTGACTATATCATCACTGGAAGTGCCTGTAACTGAAATCTGAGTGTCCAACTGAACTGAGAAGGTCCAAATGTGCCAGAGATGAGTACCCATACACCTTATGGCTACTTGGATAATCATCTGTAGTCTCAACCATGCCCGAACAATATAAAAATAATGGTCTGAAAAATAATAATATCCATAAAAAGATATATCAACCATCACGTGAAACCCGTGTCCACTGTATGGAACCATCAAAGGTACCATAAATCGTCATTCTCGAACATCATTGGTCCAACTCATCTCATATCCCCATGGTTGACTTGGTCAAACTAGGTTTGACCAGGTCAAGACTGATCAAAATATGACCCAAACTAAAAATGCTTGATGCTGCAAGTGCAAATGGATAAGGTATGCTCTTTTAATTATTCTAATAGAAAGACTTAAAGTAGGAAGCATCATTTCACTGGCGGTTAATCAATAATTACATTAAATATAAGTTTAAATAATCATTTACTCAAAATAGAACCTCAAGGATATACTCATTTCATAGACGTGAACATTTTGCTAACAAAGGGTGAAGGTGAAAAATGCAAGGTTAGGATAAGGGGATGATTTGACTGACTCAACACCGTGATACTTTGGATAAGGGAAAGGAATACATACTTAAGCATATGCTGGATAATAACACACAGGGAATGGCAGTGTCTCACAAATGGAATGAGTTGTTTAGAGAGGTGCTTATTCAACCTTGGCAAATGTCTATAGCTCACATCCAAGCTGAAACAGCTTTGTGAGGATCTTTTCTAGAACCACTGTGACTGGGTGCACAGCTAACCGTAACTTGAGGTTCTAGGGGACACTTAGAATTAGTTGTCCCTTACTCCATCTCACATCACAACCTGCAGGCTCCGTGAGGAATTTAATCATTACATTTAATCATGGCCATCAGTCTTTGGATTTATCATATATTTAACCACTGCTTTTTTTTAGGCCTTTAGGACCCTTTTGGATTTTGCATGTGGTTAGAAGCACAACTAATTGTAGCTTGCATCCAGGATGCTTTAACATTTCAATTTCCATAGCTCTCTTTCATTGTGCTGAGAAACACAATTTTATTTGTTTCCATGGGCTTGCACAAAATATAAGATAATAGTTTCCATATGCATGTAATGATGGTAGTACACTTTGCTTCAGGTTTAGCCAACACAACTCAAGCAAGTAGGGGGATCATCCACAATCAGGACCAAACATCGGGGCAACCAACTAGAGTGATCAAGGTATCAAATCCAACTCACCTAAGCTCAGGAACCAACACCAGCGGGTTCTCCTGGCTCCGAAGGATCAAGGCTTCGGTAAGTTTTGTTGCCAACTCAGAGTCGAGACACAAACTAACAGGGATGCTATCCAACACAGAGGCAAAAGTGGGGAGGTCCTCTATATCACAGGCTGAGGTGTAAGTCAGGGTGAAAACCAAATATGGGAGAGAACGGATGGATGGGGAGAGTGAAAGGTGATGCCAGAGCTAGCAAGCCATAAATGCTGGGAATGATCACGTCCATACTACTAATAGGGTAAAATCAACGAGTATAAACAAGAGCTTCTAATTCTGAGTAGTATGACCATTTAGATAATCATTAAACAACCATGTCCATATCATACATATATATACTGACAGATCATGACAACTAGATACTAAGTCAAGCTACTAAGATGACGAAAAGAGCAAGACAATCATAACCAATGCACATCATATACCTGCTAGGTCATATACCTGTACCTGCCATCTGGATCATCAATAATAATTGGAAACACTGCTGTTGAAGCTCTGGGCACTGCACTGCTCTGTATGGAATGTAAATGGTCACCTAGATCATCAAATTTGAGGTCATGAGGCTCAGTCTTGGCATAAGGTTTGTCATATCTGCTCTGGGGCTGCTCTGAAATGTGAGTGATCATCAAAAGTACTGCTCATCATAGGTTGATCTCATCAGAACTGTGTAAAGGACTGGCTAAAAAATGTACAAGACTCTGCTCTGCAATCATGGTAACTCGACTACTATGGATGTGATAACAGTACAATTTGTTTCAGGTCTAGCCAACACAACTCAGGAAACTAGGGGTATCATTGACAATCAGGACCAAACATCAGGGGCAACCGACCAGAGAGGTCAAGGCATCAAATCCAACTCACCTAAGCTCAGGAACCAACACCAACGAGTTCTCCTGGCCCAGAAGGATCAAGGATTCGTTAAGTTTTGTTGCCAACTCAGAGCCCAGACACAATCAACAGGGAAACTATCTAACATAGAGGCAAAAGCGAGGAGGTCCTCCATATCACAGGCTGAGGTGTAAGTCGGGGCAAAACCAAATATGGGAGAGAGAGGATGGATGGGGAAAGTGAAAGGTGATGCCAAAACTAGCAAGCCATAAATGGTGGGAATGACCACGTCCATACTACTAAAGAGGGTACAACCAATGAGTATAAACAAGAATTTCTTATTTTGAATAATTAGATCACCTAGACTCTAGTCAGTCAACAAAACAACCATGTCTATATATATATATATATATCGCCAGATCACGACCACTAGATACCTAGTAAAGCTACTAAGATGAGCAAAAGAGCAAGGCAAACATATCCAATGCACAACCATATACCTGCTGGGCCATATACCTGTATCTATCATCTGGATCATCAATAGTCATTGGAACACTGTTGCTGTAAAGCTCTGGGCACTACCATACAGCTCTGTGTGGAACAAAAATGGTCACCTCAATCATCAAATCTGAGGTCATGAGGCTCGGTCATGGCATAAGGTTCATCATGTCTGAACTGGGGCAGCTCTGATACATGAGTGATCATCAAACGTATTGCTCATCATAGGTTGATCTCATAAAAAATGTGTAAAGGACTGGCTAAAAAATATACAAGAAACTGCTCTGCAATCATGGTAGCCCAGCTACTATGGATGTGATAATAGGGTCTTTGCACTAGGGATACTATTGTACATTCAACAAATCCTATATAAAAGAAGTTTGCTGGGTTTTTCTGCCCCGAGAGGGTTTTCCCAAGATAAATTTGTTGTCTACTATCGTTCATGTTGTGCTTGTTTATCTTTCAGTGGTCCACATTGTTATTGCACTTAAAAATCTAACATGGTATCAGAGCAGGCCTGAAAGAGAACATTGTGCAGTTGCTGCAACTACAGAACTAGGGTTTCTATTTCCAGAAACTAGTCATCTTGGCATTTTCACTATAACTCAGTTTTGGACAAGGCTCAGGATCTGAAACTCGGACATGCCTAATATGAAATGTTGATGTACCTTGTGTGTGAGTTTTAGCCTCAGATTCGTTGTACTGTAGGAGATATGATCATTGCAAATCAGGGTTCCAACATCTTCCAGAATTCAGTTTTAAACAGGTGACCTAGGGAGAATGCTATATCTCGGGCTAGGAAGATCCAAATCGAATTTCGTAAGATATTTCAGAAAGGGCACAGACTGTAGTTTCATTGGTGCGAGTTTCAGAATCTGAATTTGAAACAGTGACACGTGACAATCCGTACAAGTTCGCTATACTGAAACAGTCCATAAATAGGTCACCTTGGGAAACTTAGCATAAGTTCCACTTGGTGAATCCAATCCTACTCCAACTTGTGGGGTTGGATAGAGGACATATGAGAATATCTCATAACGAAGTTCTAGACCTTGAGGAGCAAAAATATTTGAGATACATTAGAATTAAGAATGGACAAATCTGCACTAGAAATTGAAGAAACTAGGGCATCAAATATTTTGCAGTTCTGTCCACAAATTTGGGAAAATGAGTACATTGCTCAGCTCACCTTGGGGAGGAGCATCTTTCCTCCAATTAGTTTTGCAAGATCCCGAAGTTGAAAAATTAGGGTTTCTCTGATAGATCTCAGAAATCAACCTTTGGTTGGAGTGTCTCATTTGGTAAGTTATACTCTATCTATTTCCATTTGAGGTTCTCATTTATCAAGTTTATCAAGATGACAAATCATACCAAGCTTGAAGATAAGCTTGAAGGGGCGAAGAACTTCCGAGCATGGAAGTGTAGGGTGATGGTCATCCTAGAAGAACATGAATTGGACAAGTATGTATCGGAAGTAGTTGCGGAGCTGGAGGGAGATGAGGAGAAGGAAAAGCACATGAAGAACCTAATCAAAGCTAAGAGGATCATAGCTGACTCCATTAAGGATCAGTTGATCCCACACATATCTTCTCTGAAGACTTCGAAAGAGATGTTTGATGCTCTGAAGGGACTATTTGAAGGAACCAACATTGATAGGAAGATGACCTTGAGGACTCAACTCAAGGCTGTGAAGATGCAAAACAATGAAAGTATGCAATCCTACTTCACCAGGGTTTCCAACATTAGAGATCAATTGAATGCAATTAGAGATGAAGTTGAAAATACATAACTAGTGATGACTACCCTAATTGGTCTTCCAAGATCATGGGAGTCATATATTCTGTTAAAAGAATGTAATTGCGGAAGATATTCTATTTGATACTTGTCTATTGTATTATTGTATTCCTCCTTCGGGAGATGTCATTGATGTAATAAATAATGTAAGAGTCATTGAAAGGGTCAATGTAAACCCTAGGTCTTATGTTGGCCTAGAAGAACCCATAAGAGATTATTATATTTTGTATTTGACAAGTCGGCCTAGTCAGTTAGGAGAAGTCGGCCCTATTGGGGAAAAGTCACCCCAACGGAAGAATATAAATAGAGAAGGTCTCTCTCATTTGTACTCACTCATTCACTCACATAAGTTCACATAGGAGAGGGAGAGAAGTTTGCACAAGTGGAGGAGTAGTTGATTTTGTCTTGGGGTTTACTTTTGTACTCTGTGATTTCTATATTGAGGAAGATTTTGCCAAGTTTTTCTCCCTTGTGGTTTCCCCGAGAGAAATATTGTGTTCATTGTGTTCTTGCTGTGCTTGTATTTCTTTCAGTGATAGATTGTTTATTGTTATATGCTAAACAAGTAAAAAAACTAACATGGTATCAGAGCTAGCTTCAAATAATACATCGTGCAGCCTCCGTAATTGCAGAAACTAGGGTTTCTTGTTCTGGGAGCTCCCTCCACAGATTTGCTGAAAAAGAGAGTGCATCTAACTCGCCTCATTAGGGTGCATCTTTTTGTCGAAGCGGATTTTCATTCTAAGAATTTTCATTCTAAGAATTTTCATTTTCTGGTCCCCAACTACAACCCGAGAGATTTAGGGCATCAAGTTTTTGGATCATTTTCTCACAGAATTGGGGGAAGGAGTACTTTGCTCAACTCTCCTTGAGGAGGCGAATTTGCTCATCCAATCAGATTTCCAAAATCCCGAAGTTGGAAAATTAGGGTTTCTCCAACAAACCCTAGGTCAAGGAAGAAGCAGATTTCAGAAGGACAACTTTTCTGGTAAGTCTCAAATCTATTATATTTCCATTTGAAGTACTCATTATCAAGATGACAAGCAATACCAAGCTTGATGAGAAGCTTGAGGGGGATGAGAACTTCATGGCATGGAAGTATAGAGTCATGCTCATTCTTGAAGAACATGACCTAGAAAACTATGTAAAGGAAGGACTTACAGAACTAGAGGGAGATGAAGCCAAAGCAAGGCATAAGAAGAATTTAGTCAAGGCAAAGAGGATCATTGCTAATTCTATCAAAGACCACTTGATCCCCCATGTGTCTTCCAAGAAGACCCCAAAATAAATGTTTCATGCCTTGACAAGCCTGTTTGAAGGAAAGAATATCAATAGGAAGATGAACCAACTCAAGCGTGTGAAGAACTTGAAGTTTGAGTCCATGCACTCATATTTCTCCAGAGTGTCCCAAATAAAAGAACAACTAGAAGCTATGGGAGACATGGTAGAGGATGCAGAAGTTGTAATGACCACTTTGAATCGTCTCCCCAGAGATTGGGAACCATTTGTTCGTGGCATTTGTGTTAGAAAGAAATTGATCAAGTTTAGACAGCTATGGGAAGAGTGTGCACAGGAGGAAGAAAGAATAACGATGAGAGAGGAGAAACTAAACGACAATGAAGATCAAGCTTTGGCAACTCATGACAAAGGTGGAAGGAAAAGGAAGAGTGATGCACGTACCCACTCTCCCAGAAAATATCAAGGACATCAAAAGAACAAGAGATTCAAGAGAGACCTCTCCTCCGTTGAATGTTACTCTTGTCACAAGTCAGGACTAGCAAGAAATTGTCCATCCAAATCTGGACATCATGAGAAGCAAAAGAGGAAGTTTCATGCACATGCAGCGGAAGATAGTGAATATGATGAAGAAGTCAAAACCAGAAATGATGAAGACTCTAGTGAAGAATATGTTCTAATATCGGCCCTCACTGGTTCAGTATCTCATGGGAGTGATACTTGGCTAGTAGATAGTGGAGCTTCAAAACACATGACGGGATACAAAGAATCCTTCTCACATCTTATTTAGAAGGAATCTCCACACAAGGTAAAGCATGGAGATGATTATCAATATCCCATTAAAGGAATGGGAGAAGCCTCTTATAAATTGGACTCTGGAAAGTCCATGAATATGAAAGATGTACTTTATGTACCAGGTTTGAAGAAGATCCTTCTATCTATTTCTGCATTAGATAAGAAAGGTCTTCGAATTGCTTTTATAGATGGTGAAGTTCTTATGTGGCAAAAAGGGAAGACTATTGACGATGTAGTAGTCATTGGAGTAGAAGGAGGACTTTACAAACTGAAGGGTCATGCAGATACAACATTGATGACCAATACCATGAGCCCTTGTGAGCTATGGCATAGAAGACTAGCTCATGTACACTACAAAGCCTTACCAATAGTAAGTAAGGTGGTGACTGGACTACTAGAAATCCAAGTGGATCATGAAGGAGTATGTAAGGGATGTGCTCAAGGAAAGAGTACAAAGAACCCATTCCAAGTAGTGACAACAAAGGGAAAGGTATTCTGGATATTATTCACTCAGATATCTGTTGACCTATGTCCACCACTTCTCTAAGCGGGTATGTATACTATGCCTCCTTTATTGATGACTACTCCCGCAAAACATGGATTTATTTTCTGAAAAATAAGAATGAAGTCTTTGAAAAGTTTAAAGAGTTCAAGGCTCTTGTAGAAAACCTCTTCGAGAAAAGATAAAGATTTTAAGATCAGATAATGGAGGGGAATATACTTCAGGTGATTTCAAAGACTTTTGTAAACAAGCAGGGATTAAGAGAGAGCTTACTATTCCCTATAATCCACAACAGAATGGTGTAGTTGAAAGGAAGAATAGAACGATCATAGAAGCAGTGAAGGTTATGATCCGTGATCAAGATTTACCCATGCATCTATGGGCAGAAGCAACCAGAACCGCAGTGTATGTACAAAACATAATCTCTCACAGTGCTCTTGGCAACAAGACCCCAGAAGAGATGTTCATCGGTAAGAAGCCTGAAGTTAGTCATCTAAAGATATTTGGATGTCCAGTGTTTATTCACATTCCAAAGGAGAAAATATCAAAATTGGAACCTTCAGGAAAGAAGGGAATATTTGTGGGCTATAGTGAGCAATCTATAAGGCTTACCGTATCTACATCCTAGGATTCCTCCAGATTGAGTTTAGACGGGATGTTACATTTGAGAAGACAAGCCCATCATCGAATGTAAGAGAAGGCTTGCAGCATAATTTGAGATGAAAGACCTTGGTATGATGCATTACTTTCTAGGTCTTGAAGTATGGCAGTTTCCAGATGAGATTTTCCTAAGTCAAGGAAAATACACAGTTGAGATCCTAAAGAGATTTGGGATGTTGGATTGTAAGGCCATTACCACTCCGATGGTGACAAACTTGAAGTTCTTGAATTATGCTTCATTAGAGATAGTAGATGTCACCATGTATAAACAAATTATTGGGTCATTGATGTACTTGACCAATACTCTACCAGATATATGTTTTGCTGTGAACACATTGAGTTAGTATATGGTGGAGCCTATGAGTGTTCACTTGATTGCCGCAAAACATGTGATGAGGTACCTAAAGGGTACATTAGATTATGTACTCAGATATTTTTCAGATAGTGAGTTCAGGTTGTACGGGTACACATACTCAGATTGGGCTGGAAGTGCCGAAGACAGGAAAAGCACTTCAGGATGTTGCTTTAGTTTGGGATCAAGCATGATCTCATGGCTTAGTAGAAAGCAACCCTGTGTTGCACTCAGCACAGTGGAAACTGAATATGTAGTAGCTTGTTCAGCTTGTAGCGAAGCAGTGTGGCTTCGCAAGATGTTGGCAGGATTGTTTGATACAGAGATTGATACTATGGAGATACTCTGTGACAACCAAAGTTGCATCAAGATGACAGAGAATCCTGTGTTCCATGAGAGATCGAAGCACATCGAGATCAAGTTCCACTATATTCGTGATATGGTGCAGAAGGGAGTTGTGAAGCTCGAGTATGTTCCTACAGAGGAACAAGTTGCTAATGTGCTGACTAAGCCTTTGTCTCGCATAAAGTTTGAATACTTTCGAGACAAGCTTGGTGTGGTCCAGAGGGACCTCTCTCGAAAGAGAGAATGATAGAGTTCCTATCCGCAAGGGTAGATGCTTGTCTTGGGGGCAAAAGATCAGTACTGGCTGATTGATAGAGTTCCTATCCGAAAGGATAGATGCCTGTCCCGGGGGCAGAAGATCAGTATTGGTTGACTGATAAAGTCCTATCCGCAAGGATAGATGCCTGTCTTGGGGGCAAAAGATTAGTACTGGCTGACTGATAGTGTTCCAGTTCTTAGGAACTGATGCCTGTCCTGGGGGCAAAAGATCAGTACTAGCTGACTGATAGAGTTCCTATCCGCAAGGATAGATGCCTGTCCCGGGGGCAGAAGATCAGTACTAGCTGACTGATAGAGTTCCTTTCTGAAAGGATAGATGCCTGTCCCGAGGGAAGAAGATCAGTACTAGCTGACTGATAGAGTTCCTATCCGAAAGGATAGATGCCTGTCCTGGGGGCAGAAGATCTGTATTGGCTGACTGCTAGAGTTCCTATCCGCAAGGATAGATGCTTGTCCTAGGGGCAAAAGATTAGTACTGGCTGACTGATAGAGTTCCTATCCGCAAGGATAGATGCCTGTCTTGGGGATAGAAGATCAATACTAGCTGACTGATAGTGTTCTAGCTGATGATGTTGCTGACGAGGATGTTCCAACAGAGGATGTTCCAGCTGATGATGTTGTTGACAGTAGAAGATGTTCCAGCTGATGATGTTGCTGACGAGGATGTTCCAGCTGATAATGTTGCTGACAACAGAAGATGTTCCAGCTGATAATGTTGCTAATGATGATACAGAGGATGCTGCTGCTGATGATATTCCAACAGATGATGATGACGATGCTGATGATGACATTCCAACAGACGTTGATGATGCTACTCCAGCAGATGATACCACAGACAGATGATGATCCAAAATCTTCCTACGACATATAGAGTTTCACAAGTCAGTTGTGTAGATGTTGCTGTTACCCGCAGAATACCTTCCTAGTTAAGAGGGAGTGTTAAAAGAATGTAACTGCAGAAGATATTCTATTTGATACTTGTCTATTGTATTATTGTATTCCTCCTTCGGGAGATGTCATTGATGTAATAAATAATGTAAGAGTCATTGAAAGGATCAATGTAAACCCTAGGTCTTATGTCGGCCTAGAAGAACCCATAAGAGATTATTATATTTTGTATTTGACAAGTCGACCCAGTCAGTTAGGAGAAGTCAGCTCTGTTGGGGAAAAGTCACCCCAACGGAAGAATATAAATAGAGAAGGTCTCTCTCATTTGTACTCACTCATTCACTCACACAAGTTCGCATAGGAGAGAGAGAGAAGTTCGCACAAGTGGAGGAGTAGCTGATTTTGTCTTGGGGTTTACTTTTGTACTTTGTGATTTCTATATTGAGGAAGATTTTGCCGGGGTTTTCTCCCTTGTGGTTTCCCCGAGAGAAATATTGTGTTCATTGTGTTCTTGCTGTGCTTGTATTTCTTTCAGTGATAGATTGTTTATTGTTATATGCTAAACAAGTAAAAAAACTAACATATTCAAGAAATATGCTTAAGGAAGAAACTCATCCTGTTCAATGCACTTTTGGAATCTTGCACTCGAGAAGAAGCAAGGATTGCAACCGGAGAAGAGAAGCTAGGTGATGAAAACAATCAAGCTCTGGCAACTCATACCAAGAGTTGAAGAGAGGAAAAAAAGAAGATTACCATCACAAGAAATCACAGAAGGGTAAAAGACCTACTAAAGACTACTCAAGTCTCAGATGCTTCCACTGTGATGAGATGGGACACATTACTAGACATTGTCCCAAGAATAAAGGAAACAAGAAAGGGACCAAGAAAAAGACATTATGCTCATGCTACAAAGGAGGATGAACCGGCTAGGAAGAAAGCTAAAGAAGATTCCTCCAGCGATGAGGAATATGCACTTTAAACCAGAAAAAGATGGAAGAACGTCTTATCCATTTCAGCATCGGATAAGAAGGGATGCGGTTGTGGTTAGTGATGAAGAAGGAAAACATAGATTCAGCACTAGTACACAGTTCCATGTTAGAGTGTTTGCATTGATGAACAGTATACTACTAATATGCATGTGATGGGTAAGTGGCCTATGGTGTTGTACAACATTCCATTGCTACTTATCTAGAATGAAACCTCTTTGTTGACATGTTGGGAGTAGTGCACGCTCTTAATAATGTTTTGGTAGAGATGGAAGGCATCTAGAAAGTTACCGTAAGAATACAGGATATGGATGAATGTTGTGTTGAAGCATTGGCTAAGATAGTTGCATGACTATGTGACCTATGTCTGTATGCATAAAAAATTGTCATTATTAATGTTTTGGAAACTATGAAATGTTTCTTACCATGCAACTAAATTTGACTTGTAAGAAAGAATGTGTACAATCACCTACAGGAGAATAATGATGAGACTTGTTCCGTAGAACAAGTGACGATGGTTCAACTATAACATTCATGAAGATTTATGAAATCAAACAAACTACAAAAGTACAATGTGAGGGTTCTCTCAGAAAGAGGGAGTCGACTATGATGAGACGTTGCTCTAGTGTCTAGACACACTTACTTAGTTGTAGATATTACACTAGATAGATGGTGTAATCAAAGTAGAAGTGTATATCGAGCAACCTCCAGGATTTGGGATTCTCTATAGAGAACCACATGTACACATATTGAAGAAGGATTTGTACAGGCTCAGAAGGCACCCATGGGATAGCATGATGAGATCGATGATGAAATTTATACTAGCAGATTTAACTTTGATCTCAGTCAAGCATGCATTTAACTCAGCCCACTTAGCATATGTAAATAATTTTTCACAAGAAATGAATTCTGGAAATGAAAAATTTCCCTGCCTGTAAATGAAATACTAAATCTACTTCATCTTTTCACTTTTAAAAGTCAACATGCAAACCATAAATTTGACACAAAGGATTTTGGTCAATGACCCAGGAAAAACCCAAGACGGGAAAACCTGTGAGAGAGAGAGAGCTTTTATTAATTTCTTAGGGCACTTTCAGAATTTACAATGAACACAAGACAACTTATCTCTGCATTTCCAGCTTGGAAATATGTGTCATTTGCTTGGCTGTACGGCTGCTACAGAAATACAAAGGAGAACACCTTTCACACGTGCCACAGAACTCTGAGATGAACTGCCTTCACACGTGCCAGACTGATCTATCATTTGCTGTACGGATTCTGGAATGCGTGCCACAGAGAAATGCCTTAACTCTGCTGTACGGTATGGCCAGAAGGAGTACGGCCTGCAATCATTAATGTCTGCTGTCCATTTTCTAGAAAATCGAGCCACTAATTATCTCTTGCTGTTCTGTACGGTCTGCAATATTAATGGCTGAAATCTTCTTTGGAAAACGTGCCACTCCAGTATTCCAATCTCTGCTGTTCGGCCTCTTTTCTTCTTGCTCTGCAATCAATATTTCAAAATGATGAAACCCTAGCTCTCGTCCTTTCTCTCTCAGCTTGCCTCTCCTCTAACGTAGAGTAAGAATAATAATGTCTATCTTTGCATTCACCTTTTTGTTCTTTCATTTAGGGTTAGGCTTTTACTTTTTAATCCAATGGTCAAAATAGATTTTAATCCAATGGTTCACATTTAACCCTCATTAATTAATTCAACTAATTAATTAATGTCACTTTATTAAAGTGACCCACTTTGTCACTTTATAATAAAGTGAAACTCACTTTAAAATTAGAACACTAATGACACCATAAAGTGACATTAAGGCTAGGCAACATATTAATGTGTCCCCACCATGCTAGACATCACACATGGCAAAGACACCTTTTCCTAGGTAACATTTTAACACTCCCTCTTACCGAGGAAGGTGTTCTGCACTACACCCAACTTGTCTCTGAATTTTATAAACTTTCCTTTCTCAAGAGCCTTCGTCAGAATGTCCGCTACCTGCTCTCCTGTGGCCACATACTCAAGCTGAGCTGCCCCTCTCTGAACCCAATCACGGATGAAGTGATATCTGATCTCAATATGTTTCGACCTGTCATGGAAAACTGGATTCTCCGTGAGTCGAATGCAACTCTGATTATCACAGTAAATCTCAGTGGTCTCAATCATATGACCAAATAGTCCAACCAACATCTTACGAAGCCATATGGCCTCGCATGTAGCTAAACTGGCTGCCATGTACTCAGCCTCGGCAGAACTCAAGGCAACTGACTTTTGCTTCCTGCTGAGCCACGACACTGCTGCCGAGCCCAAACTAAAGCAGCACCCTGAAGTGCTTTTCCTGTCAACTACACTGCCCGCCCAATCTGAATCTGTAAAGCCTGCCAACTTCACTCCATCACTCCGGACATACATCAACCCGTAATCAACTGTGCCACGCAAGTACCGCAGAACATGTTTTGCTGCCACCCAGTGCTCCCTCTTAGGTTCAATCATGAACTGGCTGAGGGTGTTAACAGCAAAACAAATATCTGGCCTGGTGTTGACCAGATACATCAAAGAACCAATCAGTCTCCTATACAATGTGGGATTAACCAACTCAGAATCAGAAGCATCAATCTTCTTCCAGTTGGTTATCATAGGCGTAGACATAGGCCTGCAATCTAACATCCCGAACCTCTTCAGGATATCCAAGATATACTTCCCCTGACCAAGAAATATCCGACCTGTGCACTGCCACACCTCCATTCCCAGAAAATAGTGCATAAGACCGATGTCTTTCATATCAAACTCACAAGCAAGATTCTGCTTGCTCTCCCTGATAAGCCTCTCTGATCCCGTAAGAAAGAGATCATCTACATACAAGATAAGAATAAGTGGCTCCCCATCCACAACAATAAAGTAGAGGTTAGGATCCGCCTCACTCTTAGTGAAGCCCAGCTGCAACAAGTAACTGTCAATCCGGGAGTACCAAGCCCTCGGTGCCTGCTTAAGCCCATAAAGAGCTTTCTTCAGCCTGCACACATGCGTACCTTGCCCATGAACCTCAAAGCCCTCCGGCTGATCCAAATATACCTCCTCCTGTATGATCCCATTTAGAAATGCGGTCTTCACATCCATCTGATGGATAGACCACCCCATCTCAGCACTAATGGAAATCACAGACCTGATGGAAGAATACCTGGCCACTGGTGCGAAGGTCTCATCATAATCCACTCCCTCTATCTGAGAGAAACCCCGCGCCACAAACCGTGCTTTGTACTTATCCACGCTGCCATCTGCAGCCCTCTTGATCTTGAACAACCACCTAGAAGTCACTACAGACTTCCCCTCAGGCCTCGGCACAATCTCCCAGACATCGTTCTGCATGATGGAAGAATACTCTTCCACCATGGCATCTCTCCAAACCTGGATGCCTGCTGCCTCCTGAAACGTAGAAGGCTCCTGATCTGCCTCACTGCTCACTGTAGCTGAATAGCTACAAAACTTCTCCGGCCTCCTCACCTCCCTAAAAACCTCCTTTGGCTGCCCCACTGTCTCTGCTTCCTTCAAGGTGTCACGAAGCCACTTGGGCTTCCTCTTCCCTGAGGTAACATCCTGAGTAGAGCTGTCCAACTGATCCTCTCTCTGACCTGGCTGTGAACTAGAAGATGTAGAACCCGAACTCTGTGAACCTGTCCCTGAACCTGTGGCTGAACCTGATCCTGTCACTGGCTCACTACTGACCCCTGTACCAGAACTCCATGTCCCAGTCATCTGTGGACCTGTAACCTGTGACCCTGTCACCTGTGAACCTGTAACCCCTGAAACCTGTGATCCAGAACCACCACCTGTGCCCTGTATCAGATCACCCTGTACCTGAGAACCACTCTGAACCTGATCCAGACCCCTGGATTTCACAACAGCCTTCTCCTCCTCAAATCTGACATCTCTCCTCAGCACTGTCTTCCTCAAAGCCGGGATATAGATCCTGTAGGCTTTGGAGGTCTCACTGTAACCGACAAAGATGCCTTTCTCGGCTGTAGGCTCTAACTTAGTTCTCTTCTCCTCTGGAACATGAGAATACGTCATACAACCAAATATCCTAAACCTGCTGACATCTGGTTTCTTCCCCGTAAAAGCCTCCTCTGGAGTCTTGCTGCCTAAGACTCTGTGTGGGCTCCTATTCTGCAGATACACTGCAGTGCTACAAGCCTCGGCCCAAAGAAAGAACGGTAAACTCTGATCATGGAGCATAGATCTCGCTGCCCCAACTATAGATCGGTTCTTTCTCTCTGCCACTCCGTTCTGCTGTGGGTTATATGGTACTGTCCACTCCCTCCTTATGCCCTCCTGAGCACAAAAATCTTTGAAATCATTTGAGACATATTCGCCTCCGTTATCCGATCTCAATGCCTTGATCTTCTTTCCTGTCTGATTCTCCACAAGAGCTTTGAACTCTTGAAACAGACTGAAGACTTGACTCTTAGTCTTCATGAAGTAGATCCAGGTCTTCCTGGAGTAATCATCTATGAAGATGACAAAGTACTCAAAACCACTCAACGAGACTGAAGACATGGGACCACAAACATCAGAGTGTATCAACTCCAACACTCCTGTAGCTCTGCTATCGCTGCGGGGATAAGCAGCCTTGGTGTACTTCCCAAGAGTACACCCATGGCACACCTCATCATGCTCTCTCTCTCTGAACTCAGGCAACCCAGTAACAATCTCTCTCAACACTCTGAGTGCCCCGTGGTGCAAGTGAGCCATCCTCCTGTGCCAAAGCTCACAAAGATCACTGTCTGAAGTAGCAACTGTGTGTGACAAAGCCCTGCAAGGCTGAAACAAAAACCTGTATAGTCTCCCCTCCCTAACCCCGATCACTTTGGCCGAAGTGACACTGGATCCCTTGGGATACATGAGAACCTGTCCATCTCTGAAAAGAACATCAAAGCCTTTGTCCTCAATACTTGAAACTGATATCAAGTTTTTCTTCAGTCCTGGCACATGCAAGACATCAGTGATCAGCAAAGGAGTCTGTGACTCCCTCTCAAACCCAACTGTGCCTGTGCCTACTGCTCTCACTACTGAGTCGTCACCCAGTATCACACTCATCTCAACTGCACTCGAACTGAGCTCTGTAAAACAATCTCTGGCACCTGTCATATGGCGAGAAGCCCCACTATCTATGTACCACATTGCATCTGGAACTGTGCTTGTGGACAAGCACACCACAAGAGAGAACTCGTTCTCGAAATGAGAAGCAAAATCATCAACTTCCGCTGTAGCTGCTGTCTGACTCTTTCCCTGATTCTTCTTCCTCTGAGGACATGTCACTGCATAATGTCCATTCTTGTTGCATGCCCAACAACGAACTTTGGACAAGTCTTTCTTTCCCTCACTTCCTGCTTTGGCCCCAGCTTTGGGCCCCTTCTTGGTCTGCTTCTTCTTCTTGCCCCCTTTGGCAAGAAGAGCCACATTCTCCTCCTCACCTCCTCCCTGCTGCTGACTGGAACTCCCTCCAACTCTGAGTTCCTCCTGAACAAAATCATCCCATAGCCTCTCCCAAGTAGGCATGTTCTCTCTGGCAACAATGCCACGAACAAAGATATCCCATGACTTTGAGAAGCCATTAAGAGCTAGCTTCACAAGCTCTTCACTCTCAACTGCATCCCCAACAGCACCCAGTTCATTTCTCACCTGAGACAAACGAGTAAGGTAAGAAGTAACACTTTCCCCTTTGGTCATCTTCACTCCCCTTAGCTTCTCTCTAAGCATCATCTTCCTGTTTTGGTTTGAGCTCTGATAGAGCTTAACCAGGGCAGCCCACATCTCATAAGCATTGTCCTTATCGGACACATGTGGCATAACATGATCTTTAATCGCATCCATGAGAATACGCTGTGCTTTAATGTTTTTCTTTTGATAAGCAGCATATGCAACTGCATCAGTAGTCTTATCAGGTACAGTCACAGGAGACTCCACAATATCCCACAACTCAACTTCTTTAAACAACAAACTTATTCTCTGCTTCCAAGGATTAAAGTTCCCTGCCCCCTCTAATCTGTCCTCAAACCTCAAGCCAGTAGCCATACTGAAAAAAAAACAAAAGGAATAGCAAACAACCAGCCAACCAAGATCTGGAAATGATTAACTCAGTCAACAAAACCCTCACTACTTATTCCTCCGGATTCTGTAAAAAGTTTTCCCTTATCCCTTCAAATCTGAACAATGGTTTGCAGCTCTCTTTAACTCTGCTCTGATACCATGATGAAATTTATACTAGCAGATTTAACTTTGATCTCAGTCAAGCATGCATTTAACTCAGCCCACTTAGCATATGTAAATAATTTTTCACAAGAAATGAATTCTGGAAATGAAAAATTTCCCTGCCTGTAAATGAAATACTAAATCTACTTCATCTTTTCACTTTTAAAAGTCAACATGCAAACCATAAATTTGACACAAAGGATTTTGGTCAATGACCCAGGAAAAACCCAAGACGGGAAAACCTGTGAGAGAGAGAGAGCTTTTATTAATTTCTTAGGGCACTTTCAGAATTTACAATGAACACAAGACAACTTATCTCTGCATTTCCAGCTTGGAAATATGTGTCATTTGCTTGGCTGTACGGCTGCTACAGAAATACAATGGAGAACACCTTTCACACGTGCCACAGAACTCTGAGATGAACTGCCTTCACACGTGCCAGACTGATCTATCATTTGCTGTACGGATTCTGGAATGCGTGCCACAGAGAAATGCCTTAACTCTGCTGTACGGTATGGCCAGAAGGAGTACGGCCTGCAATCATTAATGTCTGCTGTCCATTTTCTAGAAAATCGAGCCACTGATTATCTCTTGCTGTTCTGTACGGTCTGCAATATTAATGGCTGAAATCTTCTTTGGAAAACGTGCCACTCCAGTATTCCAATCTCTGCTGTTCGGCCTCTTTTCTTCTTGCTCTGCAATCAATATTTCAAAATGATGAAACCCTAGCTCTCGTCCTTTCTCTCTCAGCTTGCCTCTCCTCTAACGTAGAGTAAGAATAATAATGTCTATCTTTGCATTCACCTTTTTGTTCTTTCATTTAGGGTTAGGCTTTTACTTTTTAATCCAATGGTCAAAATAGATTTTAATCCAATGGTTCACATTTAACCCTCATTAATTAATTCAACTAATTAATTAATGTCACTTTATTAAAGTGACCCACTTTGTCACTTTATAATAAAGTGAAACTCACTTTAAAATTAGAACACTAATGACACCATAAAGTGACATTAAGGCTAGGCAACATATTAATGTGTCCCCACCATGCTAGACATCACACATGGCAAAGATACCTTTTCCTAGGTAACATTTTAACAATCGAGGAGTAGGAGATAAAGGGAAGGGGAAGGAGAAGGGAAAAAGGTTTTAGAGGAGAAAAGGTGAGGCCACTAGGGCAAAAAGATTCTGCAGCTAGGGTTTTAGGCTAGTATTTTAGGGTTTTAGGATTTAATTTTTTATGAAAATTATGTATAAAATTAACAAAATTTAGATCTAATTACAAAAATATAAAAGTATAACCTAAATAATGTGTACAAAAATACAAACTAGGGCTTTTTTAGGAATTTTTAATATTTTTAGGGCTTCCTAAAATTTCGCCCTAGAGTTTTTAGAGCTTAAAATGTTGGATTTTGTGCAACTTCAGAAGATATTCTTATTATATTTTATTGTAATTATTTGTACCTCCTACGGGAGTTGATCTTGATGTAATTAATCATGTAAGCCCTTGAAAGAACAATGTAAACCTTGGGGAGAAAATTAAGTAAATAAAAGAATTATTAAATGTATTTTTATATTCCCCCAAGACAAGTCGGCCAGTTAGGGAAAAGGCCAGTTTGGCAAGTGTATAAATAGAGGGGATATGTTCCTCATTTGACACACTCACTCAACCAAGCAAGTTCGCACCACTTGGAGAAGATATTTTGGAGTTTCTACTTGGAAAGTTCTTCCACTTTTCTCTCTCATCATTGTACTCTGCTCTCAGAATTGTTCCATCTCTATACGAAGGTTGCTGGGTTTTCTCCCTATTGGGTTTCCTAGGATAAATTGTCGTGTTCTTTGTTTCTGTGCTTTGTCTTTCTTCTAGTGATCCTATTGATCTTATGCAATTGAATTATAATGCTATAATTGTATGAAAATCTAACATGGTATTAGAGCAATACTAGAAGCCATTGCCGGAAGTAGGGTTTCATCTTTTAAGGCCTTCACTCATCATTTTGGCGGAAAAAGTGCCTTGGGAATTTTGCTCTAGGAAGGGCGCATCTTTTGGTGAAGGCAGAATCCAATTCTAAGAAGTTTCATTTTTTGACCTCATTCTGCAGCTGTAGTTACTGCAGAAATTAGGGCTTCAGGTTTTGACCTACTCCCTCCACAGAATTGGTTCGACCCTACCTTTCCTCAACTCGCCTTGTTAGGGCGCATCCTCCCGTGGAATCAGGTTTTCAAGAATCCAACTTTCAATTTTGACCTAGCTCTTGCTAGGGTTTTTGCTTCAGCTCTGCAGTCAGGGTGATTGGAATGAAGGTTGAAGATCGTCTGGAAGAGGCTTCCAACTTCATCTCTTGGAAGTCTAGGGTTCTGCTCTTACTAGAAGAAAATGATCTCTTGTAGTTTGTCAATGAGAAGGTCCCAGAACCATAAGCCAAAGAAGACATATATCGCTGGAGGAAGAATGATGCCAGAGCAAGAAGGATTTTGGTGGACTCAGTTAGAGACCACTTGGTTCCTCAAATCTCAAGAAAGAGGACTGCTAGAAAGATATTCAAAACCCTAAAGAAGCTATTTGAACATAGTAGTATAAATGTGACACTCACATTGAGGAACCAACTATCGAATATGAAGATGTCCAAGTCAAAATCAATTCCCTCATACTTCATGAGGATCATAGAACTAAGGGACAATCTAAGTACCAGTGGAGATCCCATTGATGATAAGGAGCTTGTTATTATTACTCTAAATGGTCTCCCACCATCTTGGGAGTCATTCATTCAAAGCATAAGTGGTCGAACCAAGCTACCCAAATTTGACAAGTTATGGGTAGATTGCACTCAGGAAGAGACAAGGATAGCGGCAAGGCAGAGACTCCATGGCACTCAACCTGATAAGAATCAAGCAATCTTGTCCCATGCCAAGAAAGGCAAGGGAAGGGGAAGAAAGTTTTACAATCACAAGCACCAAGGTACGAGATCAAGTCCTCCTCCAGATTAGAAGAAGAAGAAGAAGAAGGATTTGTCTTAGATACAATGCTACAGGTGCAAGGCATATGGCCATTACGCCAATTGTCGAAGTTTAAACAAAGGGAAGCATAGAGCCTCAACTGCTGATGTTGATGAAAACACTGCTCATAAGAAGTCAAGGAATGATGATCGTTCAGAGTTCTTCTTCTAGTGCTCCCCATGTTGAGGTGATGATATGAAGATCTAGACTGCGATGGGCTCCCAGCAAGAAAATAAAGAACAAAGGTCTCTCATGGTTGTTCCCACAAAAAGGCAGTGGGTTTCCACCCACAAAAACAATAAAAGATAAGTATTTGGTTTTATTCCTCACATAGATCTGTTTTGTCTTATACATATCAAATTATATGCAGATCTATCAGGAAGTGTGTTGAGCATTTGATATAGTTTACTTATTGATGTACCAACTACCATATGCTCTTGTTGTATTTGTTATACATTCCATGAACACTTGATGGAGCTAGTTTAGATGATATCTCCTTCTTACATGCTTAGAGTAGTGCACACTCTTGATGGCATGTTCTAGTGGAGATAGCAGACATCTAGATAGTTACCATATGTGTTTGGGAGACATGTTTATGATTGTTGTGCTGAAGCATTAACCAAGATGTTTAGTGTAAACTATTGTCATTGCATAGAAATAGAAATTGGTTAAATTTGATTATGCAATGTCACTAATCATCAGACGGGATTTGACTTGTAGGGAAAAGACCATATGATATGGCCTACAAGAGAAGGATGACGAGACTTGTTCCGATGAACAAGTGGTGGACACATGAATCTCGTTAATGTTCAGGTTATGACTCTCAGCCTAGAAGGATGACCTCGGAAGAAGCTTTCATAGGAATGAAACCAGAAGCGGGCCACCTGGGATCTTTGGCTGTCTAGTCTACATACATGTGCCCAAGGAGAAGAGGACGAAGTTAGAACCTTCAGGCAAGAAGGGAAATTTCGTGGGATACAGTGAATCTTCAAAGGCCTATTTTATATCACAGGATCCAGACAGATCAAAGTCAGCAGGGATGTGTCCTTTGAAGAAGAGATGGCTGTCAGGAAAGGCAAAGGATTAGACATGGAGATTGATGATGAGGAGATGCTAGACCCAAAGGAGATGAGATCATCTCCCCCTCCAGTTTAGAGGGAGTTAGCAAAGAAAGATGAACCCATCGATCCCATTGATCCAGTTGAACCAATTGATGTTCCCAAAGATCTTGCAGTAGGCCAGAAAAGGTCTAGATGGGCGCAACAGACTTTGCAGGATGCAGAGGGGCATGGAGCTCCACATGGTACTTTCCGAGAAAGTAAAAGACCTCAAAGGTTCTCTAGTTATGTAGCATTGATGAGTCACATCATTGACTTAGAACCTACCACTTAAGAAGAAGCATCCAGACACCAAGTTTGGAAGGATGCCATGGTGGAGGAATACCAATCCATCATGAAGAATGATGTGTGGGAGGTTGTGCCGAGACTTGAGGGGAAGTTAGTAGTGACTTCCATGTGGTTATACAAAATCAAGCATGGAGCAGATGGTAGTGTTGAAAAACATAAGGCTAGATTTGTTGCTAGAGGATTCTCTCAGAAAGAGGGAGTCGATTATGATGAGACTTTTGCTCTCGTGGCTTGATATACTTCCATCAGATCGATCATTGCTATTGCTTCAGCTATGGGATGGAAGTTGCATCAGATGGATGTCAAGATAGCCTTTCTCAATGGTGTTATTGAGGAAGAAGTATATATTGAACAACCAGAAGGGTTTGTTGTCCATGGAAAGGAGTCTCACATACGCAGGCTGAAAAAGGCCCTGTATTGACTCAAGCAAGCACGCCGTGCTTGGTATGTGTTGCCGTCGAGATTGCACACCTGGGGGGGAAGTGCAGCAGAAATCTTTCTAAGCTGCTCAGTGTGGCCTTGGGGGCAAGCAAAGAGTCAGGTGCTGTCACTTGATCCCGACTCCTCCGTTTAGGCAAACTCCTAACGAAGCCAAGGGGGTAGACCCTAAAAAAGAGTTTTCTAAGGCTCTTTAAAGTTTGTGTTTAAGTGATTGGAAAGAGTGTTTTTTTGGAGTTTTTGAATTGTAACAAAATTGAACCAAGCTTATTCGCAAATTTAATTAATGGCACATCCACAACATGATACAATAACAACAATTCGTAAGATACACAACAAAAATGTTCATAAGATATAAAGCAAAGATTTGTAAAATATTGTTGTTGCTCAAAGACCAGCGCTAATAGAGTCACTGTCCATTAAATATTGCTGAGAGAACCATTGTGCGAATGCCTCTTGGTTTATTTTATTGTAAATTTTAAAGGATGGGGTGATTTATAGTGGGATGGGGGGATTTCCGATATACCCTGCAATACAAGAAATGTGTCCGGAATGTGATCTAGGTGGCTCCGTACAAGGACATGTGGGCTGGGACGGAGTCTTGAGAGCGGTGTTCAACACTACACCAACACAAATGTAGTCTAATTGAGCTCTGAGGTCACCTCCCCGTGGTTCTCTCTTCCTTAGTCAGAATTTCCCCACTTTCGATCACAACATGGCAACGCTGGATTTTTGTTGGTTAAGGGGACTTAATTTTATTAAAATTGAAGTTTTTAGTTTAATGTGAGAAAATCAATGAACGCGACACTTCCGCTTTTGATATCCCAAAGCTCAGACTAGCCTGCGGTCGGTAGAGCATACACGGAGTGGGTGAAATGTTCGTTCCAATTGACTCTCCGACAGAGAGCACTCTTGATCCGATTAAGAACGAGATTCAAGAGATTTTTTAAGTTAAAGATAGACTCTCCGACAGAGAGCACTCTTGATCTGATTTAGAACGAGATTCAAGAGATTTTTTAAGTTAAAGATAGACTCTCCGACAGAGAGCACTCTTGATCCAATTTAGAACAAGATTCAAGAGATTTTTTAAGTTAAAGATAGACTCTCTGACAGAGAGCACTCTTGATCTGATTTAGAACGAGATTCAAGAGATTTTAGTGAGCTTTTTAAGACTCACGGAAATTGTAGAAAATGTAAAATGAAAACTTGAAATAATCTAAAAAAGTACACAAAGTAAACTCTCCGACAGAGAGCACTCTTGATCCGCAAATGGCGAGATTCAAGAGATTTTTTATGATTTTAATAACTTAATGAAAAGCAAGAATTTGAAAGAAAAACTTGAAACTAGTTACACTTGCGAAAATGGAACTTTTTAGCAATTTTAAATCTTTTGAAATTCAAGCAGAAATGAAACTATCCTAGCATGCTACTTTATCTAACTTGTTGCAGGTAAAAAGCAAAGTAAACGGAAAGAAGATACAGGCTTCCCCCAAATGGGGGAAGAGGGTTGTGGGAGCTGTAATCCCACTTGCTTTTTATTAATGATTATTTACAAATTTATTAACTCTCCGATAGAGAGTGCTCTTGATATGCAAACATTGTGATTCAAGAGACTTTTAGGCCTAAGAAGGCAAAGGGATAGCAAGGGTTGGAGAAATGGGAGTTTTTATGTTTGAACTAAAAATTTCACTTCTTGTCCTCGCTTTTCCTGTAAAACAGACATAAAAACCAGCAAACCATGATTTATTTGGATTAGTGGATTAGCCTCAAAAATACAAAAAATTACAAAAGATTAATACTTGCAAAATAATGAAAACTTTAAGCTTCAAATATTAACCAACTAAGACTAGATCTAAACTTGAAAATGTGAAAAATCTGAAACTCTTTAGATCTTCCTAAGCATATACCAAATAGATGATTAGATAATCTTTAAAAAATTTAGATCTATTTGTTATGAAAAATAAAGGAACCAAGAGAGATTTGTTTAAATTTTGAAAAGGATGGAAAGGAGAAACCCAAGCCCAAGCTTGAACAATGAGATGACTTTCGAAGTGCCTGTAGAACAAAACTATTAGTTTTTTATGAAAAGATGGCGAAGGGAATGAGGAAGCAACTGAGCTCCAAGTTCTCCTTCACCTTCGACGATTTGCAAAACTCAAACAACCTTCAACAAACAAGATCAAATCTAGTGTGATAAACTAAATAAAATCAAAAGAGCATTAGTATAACCGACTACAATTTGCTACTTTTAAATCTTAGATAAATTAGCACAAGTAAACAAGTTGAAAACCTCAAATGTCTACTCTATGGACTACAGAGAGCCTTCTAAGCTAGCAATCTTGCATATGAAAGACAAATGAAATTAAGCTAATATCACCTCGATTCACCATGAGATTTTGCACCATTTAGACCTCCAAAGTCTTCACTTTATTTATAAACAACTTGCCAAATAGCAAAAGCATTACACACAATACAACAGAGGTTCCTTGCATCCCGTCCATAATGATGGAGCAAGCCTCATTTATATAGCACTAGAAGAAGGAGAGGGTGTGCATGAGGTGGAGGGTGAGAGAGGGATGCACATCCCTTTGAAAGAGGAGCGATTGATGCATTGACATAAGTTAACTCCATCTTGGTTGTTGGGATGTGATGAGGTGTCTGCCACCTCATGAGAGGGGCGCCCCTCTCACATTGGAACAATTGCCCACTCCCTTGACGAGTTTCATTTATGGGGAAGTCGCCCGCGTGAGGAGGGGGGCGCTCTCTTAACTCAACAATACTCGCTATCCTAACTTTTGTTTATTCAACATGTGCTCTAATCCACTACACATGGTCGCACTTCATAATAAACTACTATGCCACCCCTTCTATACCCTTTTTTAATTCATTTTTTGGATTTTTGGATTTTGTCTTTTTGTGCAGTTCGTAGCATAGTTAGCATTTAAGTGCCGTTTTGTAGCATTTTTAAGAAAAAATGCTACAAATGACAATTTAGTCGCCCGAAACCCAGGAAAAGTGGGTCTTAGGTTAAAGAGGATGCTCTGAGGGTGAAAACAAGCATCCCCACGCCAAATTCTGCCTCAAGACCATGCTTTTATTACACTTTGAAAATTTCCAATTAAATTATTAAAAAATGGTCTAATTTTACAGAAAACATTATTTTATCGGAATGAAACCAAACTCCTAGGGGACCTAGTGCATGTCCATACGACTCAATTTAGATGGCTAGCATGTAAAAAATACATAGACACATAGACTTTAATAACCTCCCTAGGTTTGACCACCATGGTAAATACTCTAGCTTTAGAGGTGTGAGTGAAAAACTCAGGAATTATACCTGCAAGTTGCCTCTCATATACTTGCAAAAGACATCAGAGGACATCAAAAAGTTAGTTCTACTCCTCAAAGCAAGTTCAGAAAATAGACATCCTCAAGGTGGAATCAGGAATCCAGGTATGAAAATAGTTTCAATGGTTATTGTTACTCATGTAATGATTTTGGTCATAAGGCATTGGATTGCAGATCTCATGCAATAAGTGTTGGGCCTCCCAACAATATGGTTAAATGTTGGACATGTAACTGTGTCGGACATATTGTTGCAAATTGCCACACCATGAGATGTTACAATTGTAGTGGCTTTGCAAAGCCCAAGATTGTGCAAGTTCAAGAAGACAACCCATGATGAATCCCTCATATACATCAGCAAGGAAAGCCTATGAACCATGGAAGAAGATAAATGCAGGAAGAATTGAAGCTCGAAAGACTTGTGCTCAAATTCAAGGACACTCCCAGGTATGGGTGAAAAAGAATGTTTTGTTGAATGTGAATGAAGTTGATCAGTGAAAAGAAGATGGATGCCATATGGCAAGCCATGCTTGAGGTTTTTTAAAAACCTTAGTACACCTTGTGTTCATGAAGTTGGAGGATGGACTCAAAGGTAAATGATGGTTTTTCCAAGCAGTGGAACAGGTCCAAGGATCATAGCTACAGTTGGCATGTTGATAGGGGGAGCAAGAGTAATTTGCAGTGATCTCATGAACTCTCTCTGTACATATAGTTGAAGCAAATGAAGTGAAGCAACATGGTGATGTTTGGAGGGTTGTCCTTGATGCATGCTTACCTTTTATGAATTTACTAGATGATTGTTGATGCATTCTTTATAGCATCCATAAAGTGTACCGATGACTCTCTCTAGCTTTGGATATGATTGGCATGGATGTCTTCAAGAAACACTTGTTGTTGGTATCTAATTGTATGACTTATATTGGGAATATAGTTGGTTATAATCCAACTAGTTATCGAGATTTTTATCATTGTATGAAGAGCAACTGGAAATATTTTCATGATGAGCAGCATATGATCAGAACTCGACATGAGCAGAAAACTCAGTAAATGAAGAAGTCTACATGAAAGGGGGAGCAAACAATTCAGCATGATGTCAAGAAGTATTCAAGAATACAATATCTTTTTTGGGCATTGTGAAGCTTTTGATGAATAAGTGTTTGGCCCTTTGTCATTAATGTCAAAGGGGGAGAGTATTTGAAGAGGTTGGTTTTGCCATCAATGACAAAGGGGGAGTTTGTTGAGCATGGTTGTCATTGATGACAAGCCATTGACGACAAAGGAGTGACAAAGGTTGATGACATGGCAAGCATAACATGGTAGTTTGGGCATTGGAGCCCATTCATAGTTGGTGTGTGCTTTGAGCACTAGGTGGTACAAATGACCCATTCTGTGGTCATTTGTTGTGACTTGATGAAGTCTTGAAGTCCACACACATGGTAGTTTGATGGTCCATGCTACCACTCGATGACAATGAGATGATGTGCTTGAAGACCATGATGGAGCCCTTTGTACTTTGATGATGTTCTTGTAGCCCACGAGTATGTGAGGAAGACCATTGGTGGCTTGATGTACATATGCATGATATGGATACCTTGAACATAGAGCCCTCTTGCCTTGTTGATGTACATGATGCTTGAAGCCTTTGATGAAATCCTTCTTGATCTTGTCATGGATGTTTACCTATGATGGAGCTTGGGATTTGCTCATGATGGTCATAGTTTGATGCATGGATGATGAAGGCCTTAATGTTGAAGCTCAAGACATATTGATGAAGCCCTTGCTATGATGATGTTGATTATCATGATGATCAAGACTGGTGTGCACTTAGTCATTTGTTGAAGTCTGAAGATGTGGATGTGGCACTCAAAATGCAAAGATATATAAAAAAAATCTAACAAGTCGGCCCAGCTTTAGAAGATAATTTTTTAATTATTAATAAATATAAAACGATATATACATATAGCAGGTCGGCCAGCTAAAATACTTCTTTTTCCTCCACAATTTTATATATATATACACACAAGTTATTTACACCAAAAAGCAAGGGAAAAAGCTCAAATTATCTCTGAATTCGGGTGAGTTGAGATACAACATGAGCTCTTAAATTCGGGTATGTAACAGCCTCTGAAGTAGCCGCAGTCAAGAAGCAAGTTCTTTGTGAAGTCTTTCTTTGATCTCGGGTTTAAGGAGTGTACAGAAGCAGCTGCAGTGGAGGATGAAGTAAAAGGAGTTTAGCTCTGAAATTTCGGGTATAGCAGGCACACGTGTGTATGAGGTCAGCGAACCTGTGGACAGGTTATGCACTAATGATGCACCAGATTCAAGAACAAGTCTATCTCTGATCAAGCAACAAAAGCTGTGTTTTTAATTGAGGTTATATCCTCTGTGGGGGGCCGAATTTGACAGTGATGGCAGCAGCAGCAGCAGCAGCACTCTGACAGGTGACAGAAAATTGACCAAGTGATAAGGCAGATGTGACTGATTTTGACTGAGTTGATCCTTGACTGTTTGGGCATGAGTTCCCAGTAGTTGCAATTAGTACAAGGCTGATTCTAGAAGGAAGGCATATCCTCAGAAAGACATTTTCGGTGCATGTGTAGAATCTTTGAAGACTTGGCATGAGAAGACATGAGCAGTATTGATGCTTGGGCAGACTTGAAGACTTGATTGTTACAGCAGTGACAAGTTGATGACAGCGGTTGAATGAGCAGCATTTGATTGAGTGGCAGAAGTATGTGAAGGCAAGATGAGTCTTGCACCTTGAGGTTTGGATACCTCAACACTTCTTAGTTAGAGCTAAGAAAACCAGGCTGGGCCCTGTTGTTAGAGTTGGTGCTCTTTAGTCAGTTGGTGCTGATGTAATCATGAAGATTGAAGTCTTGTGACTCATATCAAATTATAAATAAAGTTTACTATACTTGTCTTGTGATGTGTCTCTTATGATCTATGTTGATGACATGCTTAGTTGATGAATGTTAATGTACTTGATAAGTGTTATGCAAATGATGAACTCTGTCTAAGTTTTTGAGGAGTAAAATTGTTAGAGGTGCTAGCACACTGATTCACCCCCCCCTCTCAGTGTGCCATTGTGTCCAACAATGGGTGCGACCTTAATGTTGGAATGGGTATGTAGTAAGTATGGTGAGCTTTAATGCCTTGGTAATGCTAGTAATGCAAGGGGTAGAATAGTATTACGTGCGACGATAAGAGGCTAGACCGAGTGCATACCATGGTGAACATGGAAGTAACAAAATGGAGAAATTCTAGTTCTGACAAATAATAAATTAATGACCACCCAGTGGCAGAAGACTATGCCAAGCATAGTGGACATTAGATTTTTATAATAATAAATGCAGAAACATTAAACGAGTTAAGGACGGAGTTAAGATGACGACAACATAAACCAACATAGGGTCATAACTACGCCGCCTGTGTAGACTAGATCATCTTTTTTTTTTTAGTTGGTAAAATTGGGGATATTACAATAATAAATATTGATAATTTGAAGGAAGCAACCTTGTCAATCCAATACCAAAGGGTACTCTAATACGGCCATAATGAGAAGAATTCATCAACTAGTGTCTAACTAGCATTTGGAATGGGGCCTTTCTAAGAGTTGCCCTTACGATTCACTGTGTTACCAAGTCCATACCTTGAGAGTTAAATATCGGTTAATTCAAAAGCATCTTTATCCAACATTATAATTGTGACTTTGTAATGTCATGGACTTGTACCAAGTTCATTGTGTGTCTAAGTGGGGATTTAAGCTCAACTCATGTCACTGGTACTTGATCTTGCTCTGTTTGCCTCCCAATCACCTTGCAACCGCAACTTTATTTATGGTTTTTGTCACAGGGGAGTGCTCCTAGGTCTCGCTCCTATTTGAGAACTGCGCTCTACCTAGAAGCATGGATGGAGCATACTTTCAGGAATACCTCCACAATAACAGTTCCAAAATCTTAAAAGCTTTGTCATGAAGGTCATTATGGAGAACAAAAAATGGTGTGCCTGCCTCCACTCTGAGATCTTATATGGATAGAGAATTTGCGAAGCTCAATTCTTTCTCTATTGAGATTCTGGACGGCAGAAAGGTGGGGGGAAAACTATCTCAAGACAACTTTAACTCATATACTTTATATGGTAATATGTCCATTACTTTCTGTCAACGCCAGAAGCAAAAATTTAGTTCAGTGTCACAAAATAAAATAATCATATGGAAGTCCACTAGACCTCAAAGACTGTTTAGTTGGGTGATCGGTCCAATAGATTCTTTCAAAGCCTCAAGCAATTGTTCAGTTTGGTAGCACAAAATAGAACACCCATCTGGGAATCTGCTGGACTTAATAGTTGAGTAAAACATTATGTCAGACAGATAATTTTCCAGATCTTTCTCTAATAGTTTTGAAGAATATGCACTTCAGTTTTTTTTCATATATTCATATTCATATAGGTAGAAGAACTATAAATACAATCATCCAGCAAAATCAAGTGGGTTAAATAATCATGAGTCACTACATCGAAATCAAATAGCACCCTGGCCAATTACTTCACCCACAGCATGACAATTTAAGATAGAAAGTAAGCAAATAAAAGATATTCAAAATCAAGACACCCTAGCAGCAACAATAAGAAACTGAAGTGGGCTGCATAGATGTAAGATAATTTTGTTATCAATGTATCACTTATGTTTGAATTATCAGTGAAACCCAATACAATCATCCAGCAAAATCTAATGGGCTAAATAATCATGAGTCATTACCTTAGAAATTAAATAGCACACTGGCCAACTATTTCAGCCACAGGTTGACAATTTAAGATAAAACTAAGCAAATCAAAGATATTCAAAATCAGGACACCCTAGCAACAACAATAGGAAATTGAAGTTGGCTGCTTACATGTAAGATAACAATTCTATCAATGCATCACTTATGTTAGAATCATCAATGAAACCAAATTATCTATACAAACCCGTGTTACTGAAATTGGGTTCATCCATGTGGCAGGTCTTCTCTAATACGTCAGGAGTCTCATCTTGGAAATTCTACCTAGAGATTTTCCATGATATACACTGAAAGAAACAAACTGAAATTGGGGAGAGAAAGGAGCTATATTGGTCAGCCAAACTTTGTTTCTAGTACTGCTTGGACACATTGTAACTTTTATTCTCCATCTGCTACTGATCAACACAGAGTGTCCATCTGCTACTGATCAACACAGAGCAGCTATTGCTTGTGGCAAGAGAACCTCTTGGATTCTATAAGATTGGCGATGCATCTTGCACACTAGGATGCCTTGAGTGAGTGGCTAAAGCATGCCCAACAGAAAACCTCTAGTGTGGCAGAAATGTTCATATTGTTATGGATCGGTCTCTCTTCACCCAACAACCACAGATTCTTATATACAAAAGTCGATTCAAGTTAGCATGCATTGCAATCTACTTACACTCTGAAGGGAAATTGGCAATGCTTTTCTATATTGGGGACCTCAGACAAAGCTTCCTATGCAGCGAAGGTCCGCACATGGACAACACCACTTGAAATTCAACACTTTATCCATGTGGAAAAAAATATACATTGTCTTGGCTCCTTAACATGTGGATCTGGCAACCCAATATATTCATCGTCATTTGTTTTTATTATTAAATTCAAGAGTGAGAAGTAAAAAGGTGGGATGTATCGATCCCATGAAGTTTTTAGATGCTTCTGAACAATTAAGTATGCCGTTCACACTATGGGGTGTGTGACTACCTGGCTCATCCTAACAGTTGTGACAACTCAACTGCTGAACAATGGCCCCCTTGCAAGAGCACACCAATCAGTGTTTTGCAGAATCAAACCTTGGTGGGGGCTATAACAACACTCCGTTTTGCCGACCTGATTGACCTCTTGTAGGATGTGTTTCCATGTGTTGATCTCATAGGGAATTTCTTTCTTATCGATGCTTCCAATAAATATATTCCAACCATAATTCCCACAAGGATTTTACTCCTCAATGACAATTTCGACATGTACAATTCGAGTGTCATTCTAATAGGTAATCTCTTTCTTGGCAACACTTTAATTATGGAGGTAGAACTATTATAAAATTTATGATCAACAATTCGAAGGCTAGAACTAAGGCATCTGACGATGCAATTAATCTAAAACAAAAAGTGTACCAGACATATTTTTAGCTCATTATCTTTGTCCATACCTTGAATTTATATTACTTGCAGTGCAAATGCCTCCTTGTGCTGGAATATATCTTTAGAAATGATAACAGATCACCTAAAAAGAAGTATAATACAGTACTTGATCTGCTTAGTTAAGTTGTTGTGGTAGAATAGTGATGCCATTACTGAGGATCTTCATATGTATGTAAGCCTTAATTCCATAGTTGTATGGCTATGCGTCCCTGCCTAAAATACTGATGTACGTGCCGATTCTGTATTTTGGGACCATGGGATGCCTTGCTAACGTTCCTATTTGTCCAGGGATATCATCAGGGATTCAGGGGTGTTTAGCTTGTAATTGAGCCATTCCGGTCCAAAAGATTCGAAATACGATGAATGTCCAAACAATTAGATTCACGAATATGAAAGAATAAAATGTCTTAGCTTTTCACTTGCAAGACTGCATATTTGATAGCCAAGCCACCCTATTATTAGCATATGTCACCTTGTCTCACTGTATTATTTTCTGTTGCTTCCTTTCCTGACTGTATTGTTCTTCTAGGTATGTTGATGCCCTAAAATGGATGCCAACCACATCTGTGAAATGGAAAATATATACTGGCTGCATTGTGGAAATCCCTATGCTTCTGCCCTATGTTGTATACTCTGCTCTTTGATGGCTTCATGAATAACTCTTATGGCATCACTAATAATTCTTAATAAGTCTTACTGTTTACAAAATAATAAAAATATGCATACAATATATTTAAGATTTTGTGTTTATGACTTAAAGAGTGAATACCTTTCATTTCCTATCTATTTATTTTAATTTTATATAATAAGAACTGGTGTGTGTGGGTCACATTATTGGTGCAGGACCGGTTGGTTTTTATGTAGTTAATACTCCTAACCTCAGTTCAGAGCTTGGGGATTGGATGGATTTTTGTCTATCCCAGCTGTGGAGTGGATTTTTTTGTGGAGATTTCAGTGTATAGTATAATATTATTATATGTATAATGAAAAAATTCTAATTTTAAATAGTTAAATATATATATCTATCTCTCTCTCTCTCTCTCTCTATATTGCTGGTCCCATCTTGTACCCTGGAAAATTTGGGAGTGCGCTCTAGGCATTCTGGACACTCGTTTCCCTGTCACCGCCATTCCTTGTTCCAGAAATCAGTGCAACATAGATTTATTCTCAAAGTATTGGTGTTTTTTATCATATTCGATTGAAATTCTATAATTTTGATGAGTAGTGTGCATTAATTATGAGAGAACAAGTGTGTGTTGTTGGAGGAAGACAACCTCAAGCTCCATTTAAGTTGAGCTAATGATACGTGACTATATAAATATTGGCTTGCATTTGGACTTCATACTTGTAATATCGTTGCCGCAACCATTGATAAACAAAACACCAAAACATTTTAAAACTGTCAATATTGCAAATGTGAAATTGGTTCCTACGTTAATTTTGATTCCAGAATTGGTTCTGGGTTTTCCATAACATCAATTGATTGGCAAAGTGGGATAAACTGGATGGGTGGGCCATATTGTGACTTACAAAATCAGTCCTTGGTTCTCCTTAGCACTGGTTGATTAGCCTGAAAATGCCTTAAAGCTTCACAAGGTGTGGTACTCTTCAGCTCATAACCGTGTTAAAATCAACACTCATCTATTTGTTTCTTGCTGCATGCTGTCAAGTCCTTGAGAATCTTGCTATAGAACTCTCTAAGACCCCTTGTGAATGTGATGATCGGATGGATCTTTAGGCATCTTCTCAGGATACCGATACTTAGTGTGCAGTTATTCCCCTCCTCCAAAGCATCTATGGTTTTCAGCTTTAGCTCCTCACTCGCCATGGACTTCTTTTCAATCTAAGTTATGTTATTCTTTCATAACTTCTGAAGATCCATCTTCAAGATCATAGACTTCCTTTCAATCTAATTTATGCAATTCTTTCTTAACTTCTGAAGATCCATCTTCAAGATCATTGAACTTTTCCTACCCTCTTTCTGCATTTACAGAGTTTTTTCTTCAAATTTGGAAAAGTATGCTACTGGTATATGTGTTGTGTGAGTATTATTACTGATTAGCTTCTAATAGCTCTTAAGAATATAATAAATCCCAATTCTTCACTAATGTAGCCAGATTAAGGGCATCATTATAGACTTGCCCTTCCGAAATTAGTGACTGCCCGTTGTTAGTCTTGATGACTGTCCATTCAGCAATTTTTCTATTTTGCTGGTCCATGCTTTCTATTAATGCTCAATTCAATTTACAGCAAATGTTCTACTTGTGCTTCCAAAGATTCCAATTGTGGACCTAGGATATAGTTGTATCTGAAGAAGGTAGGCTTCTGTAGTTCATGTAGGATTAGCCAGCTGCCAGTATGTTCTCGATGCAATACTGCACCTTTATATGGGACATTGGAATGAGGTCAAGCCTTATGACAGACCTTCAAGTTTCAAATCTTTGAATGCCATGTGCAAATGTCTTATGTAGGGAATTTATCAAGCAGGGTTGGGTACATACGGTTTTTGACATGTTTGCCCCAAGTTTGAACAGTTCACCATTCCAAAGGTCATAAAAAATGATAATCAAGGATCTTTTGTACAGAATTTGGAGGATTAGGATTTATATTATTTTATTTTTTTGGAAGTGCTTCAAGAAACTTGCCCCAAGGGGCTGCACTGCAAAGAGAAGACTTTCTTTGGCGTAGGTGTCAGGTCTGATGGTTAGCTATTCTGTCGCCTGCCAAAATCGCCCAGGACTTGAACCTGTCCTCATTTATCTGAAACTCATGCCATACAGGTGTGGAAGACTACAGTGGAAATGGGAACTGTGCTGGATGGCTGATCACTCTGTTGACCTTGCCTGTGAACCACTGCCTGTTGGCAATCAGAAATTCTGAAAAAGGAATTTTAAAGTGGTTTATAGTCTAATTATAAATTTTTATTGCATAAATAAGCCAAGTTTAATGTTGAGCCAGCAATATATTTTGAGGAAATTTATTACATGTCAAGACTTTTGAATGAAAACCTCAGACTTTCTGAACAACGTTTCTCTTAAGAAGTTGGTGAGCTAAATTAGACTTCAAATGGAAAGGCATTTGTTATCCCTAATTTAATGGAAATTCTGAAGCAAAAATTGTTCGGGATTTCAACAAAGAAATCCTTTCTGCTTGGTTTGATAGTGTCTTCCTACTTGAGGCTTGGTTAATTTTCGAGGAAAGCTGGAATTGCATTTAATTTGATGATTTTTGAGCTTCTGGGTTTGTATGGGAGTTGCTGTAGGCTTAATTAACATTTTTACCATAGTAGCAAGATTCGGCTGTATTGGGAGTTCGTGTACAGAAATTAGCATGGAATTTGAAATTTGGCGAATATTTGACATAATATGGATACAGTAAAGATGACCAAATACTTAAATATACTTACAATTTTAAACTTTTAAAAATACTTAAATTTACTTACAATTTTAAACTTTTAAAGGTTCACAAAATGTTCTATTAAAATTTCACAATTGTTAAGATGAAAGTGGAATTTCAACTAAAATAGCTAATAATGCCGATGTTACAGTTTAACTTTTAACAATTCAACTATTTATTGATAATTAATATAAGAGTGGAACTATCATAAAAGTATATCCAATGATAACTCAAGTTTCCTAATATTTGTAAATTCATCATTATAAGACAATGGCCACATTTGTGAATCTTCAGCCTATATGTAAAATTTGGACACACAAAAACTGTGCAAAATCTGAAAATACATACATTATGTCCATGAGTCCATACTTATAAACTCTACTTTCTCATTGTTATATTATATGGTGCATATATTTTTAAATTTTATAAAATTTAAATAATGTATGTTTTTGTATTTATGAGACGCCTACTTCTGTATTTTAGTCGTACTAGAATTTTTTTACGTATTTTTTCCGTACCGAATCAAATTCGTATCCGTCTTCGTACTTGAATATTTCTACTGTGATTTTTACTGTCAGCTATAAGTAGTTGTATGGGCTGGTCACTGCTACCATGGCCATACATGAAATATGTCGTTCATTTATTAAATTATTATTGATATGAGATCTAGTTAAGAAGGTTTATCTCCGATTCTCTATGTATTCGGAACTATGGGGAGCTATTGGCATGCTGCTGAAAATGTTGGGTAAAATGGTAGCTGAGTCCCAGCGTAGCCTTCCAGATTTAATGGAGCAACTGTCACATTGGCTCTTTTCTTATTGTTTAACTAAGTTGCCAGAAAACGCAGGTGCTGGGGCAGGGACGCCACTTTTTGAAATAGGGTACTTGGGTTCGTCGGGGTACTGTGTGTGTGTGTGTGTATATATATATAGTTGTAACAGAAAAATAAAATTAAAAAGTTAAAAACATGTCACATGCATATTTCTTCATAATACAATGATTCATCATTCATTCAACATTCACATTGGAACATAAAATTTGATATCAAGTGGAAGTTATATTATGATTCCATTGTCATACTACATTCAAAATTTGCCTAATGGGCCAATGGCATTTCCAGACATGAAATAGAAAATATAAAATTCAGAAAACACTGAACAGTGATTTCATTCAATGATTCTCCTTGCCGTAACAGTGTAACCCTGTTGCTGTATTCACCGTGGAAAGCCCTTCATGGTTTCACCAAACACTGCCACTGCTGAATGAAATGATTATGAGATGTTTGAATGGCAAATTATGGTGTTTGAAGAGTTTGGGGGTCATAATTTTAGGTTTGGGAGGGGGCCCACCTTTCCCTTTTATTTATTTCACCCCTTGAAAAATTAGGGTATGCCATCCCCTCTCAGCCAAACGAACCCTTTATTTTGAACCAGTGTCTTGGGTTCTTCAGTCAAGAACCGGGTTCGTATGGGTTTGCCAACCAAGAACCCACACCTGAATTGGAGACATGGGTTTGCGAACCTGATGCGACGACACAAACCCTAGCCCCGGGTACGCGATGCCATGCAACTTAGTTATTTAAAGTTTTCTTATGCATTTGAAAGCAACATCTGAAAAACTTGCGTCTTAATGCTTATATGAAAGTAGATAATTTATGACATGATATTGCGACTGAACATTGCTTTGTTCTACCTGTGTTTGCCAGATAATTTAAATTTATTTGGGTGACTGAATAAGAAGCTTCTCGCTAGCGAGTTTCTCTTTGCAGTTTGCTTTAAAATTATTATTGCTCCTATATCTTATTTATGGTTTGATGTGGATATTAATGGAGTACAAAGTATTTCTTATTTATGTTTGGTTTCTTCATTTGCTTTTAGAAGCTTCTTTCCATGTTTGATTGAAAAGATCATTGTACTGCACAGATTGGGGTGATTGAAGCTGTTCGAAATGTTGTAGACGGGCCTCAAGGAGTCACTGCATTATGGGTGACACATCGTTTGGAAGAACTTGATTATGCAGATGGTGCAGCTTATATGGAAAACGGCACAGTTATCATGAGTGGAAGTGTGGGGAGTGTCAGGAAGCATATACAAAGACAGCAAAACGATTATTATAGAGAAAAAAAATGGGTGTTTCTCTAGCCACACTCTTTGATTGGTCGAGATGTGTGCATTCCGCTATATTTTGCAGACCGAGTCAAAAGTCTGACTAGTTGCAAAATGCAACCTTCATAAAAATCAGAATGTTTAAGAATGGCTTATTACTAATTCAAGATTTTTGAACACAGATCAAACTCAAAGGCGGTTTACTGGAACATTGGGATGCAGATCTGGTAAGGAAACCATTGAGAAACATGAAAACGGGGGTTTCCCTGCAATATTAGGAATATAAAGGATACTATTTGAGATTTTTGAGTTGAAGAAACAATTGCAGTAGCATGACAATGATGGGTCAGGATATTCATGAAACTATTTTCATATTAATATGGAATATAGTTCTGAAAGTGCTAGCTTTTGCACGGCTGATATTGGAAATGCATCTATTCAGGATTTTCTTTCATATTCAATTGATGTTTATCTACACATCAGAAGGTGTTATATGAAGAACTCGTCTTTTGAAGCACTCTAAAAAGTCATCGTATTTGAGGATGACTTGAGTCGCATTTTCCTTCATGGTTTTCTGCTTCTTTTATAGTTTATACTTGATTTCAAATTGGTCTGATCCCATTGTTGACATGGTGCATTGAATTTCTATAAAACTAGACCCAACATGACTGCCTCTGAGGTATTTTCCCTCGATGCTAACTCTATATCTAGCTGTTAAAATGGAAAACAGCCTCACATGAGCTGCAAAACTTTACTTGAACTTTTTCTATTACTAGCTGAAAAAGAAGGATCTGCAGTAGAATTTAGAATTTGATCATGATAGGAAATCTGAGGTGTGCATGACTGTGTTGGTTGTCATAGGCTTGTTTATTCCATTGTAAGTTGTGCTGTTTTAATTATCCTAAAATTTGCCTGTGTTTATCATCCAATGTGTCAATATAGTCTATTAATTTATACAAAAATTAAAAATCTTTATTATAGTTATCCTAAAAATGACTGGGACATTCAGAAGTTTCTGTTCTATTGCATTGCAAAGCACTGCTTGGTATAAGTAAAACATTATTCTGTGGCACCGATAGCAGCAGCAACTTTTTTTTTCCAAGGAAAACCTGACAGGAAACTCCTGGGCACTTCCTTGCATTTGAGGATGAATAAACCCATTGGTGCTGATTAGGGTGCTTGACCTGGCTGGGACATGAAGTGAGGCACTCAACAGAGGCAGTCAGACCAGGGAATCGGCCTTGATACCTCCTGCATGAAGCTTAAAGCACTCAACCACTTTAGCCAGCCCACCAGCGGAAAAAAGGTTACTAGACGCATAGCTGGTAGTAGTAACCCAAGTGTGAAAGTCTCCACAGTGGCTAGCTTGGGTAATCAATACACACCAAACATGAAATTGAAGCATCACTTTGTATGAAGAGAGCATTATCTTGTGGCACCAATAGGAGCAATAAGATTTGGATACATAGCTGATAGTAGTAGCCCAAGCATGAAAGTCCAAACAATAGCTAACTTCTAATGACTACCACCACTGGCATGTGATCCTAACAATAGCTGACCTGAATATTAGCTATTGCACCAGTAACACGTGTTTATTTATTTATATAATATAATGAAAAATATATCTTGTATTTACAAAAAATATTAAAACAAAAATGGAAAAAGTGGAAGGGTATATACAATGAACTTCATAACCTCTTCCTAACAGTGACTAGAGCAAAGATAGATGTAGAATACTTTGGTGATCCAAAGATTGGGCATTTTTTAATCAACAAAGCTCCCTTTGCCAAAAGCTGGTGGCGTACCTCATCTTTCCACAAAGAACTGAAAGTAGACAAAGAGCTAATCTCTTTTAAAACAAACTTGCACCTAAGTTTCCACAACATGAATAACATTGAGATCCGCAAGCAATGCCAAACTTTGGAGTAGGCATCACAAACAAGCGAACAGCCATCCCTAAATAAAGAAACACACCAATGCACCCTACCTTGGAGCAATGCAAAGCGTTGATCCTCAAACCAGCTACAACAATGCTTGGTGAACCAACACTCCTAGAAGATATGCTTAACGGTCCTTGGGTGCTAACAAACTAGACAAACACCTTCCGAGAGACTATTCTTGGCCAACTTGGCCTTATATGGAATCCCTTGATAGATGGCCAGCCAAACAAAAACCTTCAATTTACAGGAAAGTTGCATAGTGCATTCACCATGCAAACATTGAACCCAATGCCCCTCTGGCTTCTTAGATACCCATTGAGTATTAAGAGCCAAAAAAAGAGGATGTTTCAGATGAAGTGTTGAATACAAATGGTGGGTTTCAATAAAGAAACAAATGACCAAAACTTCACCTTCAGTCCCTCAAAAATGATTGAGGCATACCAATGTTCATCTTAAACAACTTAAGCTTTGAAACAAGGGTTCATGGCTCCATGATCGAGTGATGATCAATGGTTAGAATTCCATACTCTTGAGCAAGAGGCTGCAATTCCTAAGAGTGTGTATAGGGATCCCATAAATTTCCTAGAATAGATGTGCATCCGGCTCAACATGCATGTTTGAAACCACAACACCTCCACAATACAATCATCCTACTCCCTACTTCAAATTGATTGACAAGCTAGGTCCCAACCAACTCAATTGCTTGCCCATTGCCGTTGGACCAACCCAACATCAACTTTCCAAGTTACCAAATGCTCTTGAAGTTGAGTAAACCCATAGCTTGAGCAAGATTGGGAGTGGAAATGATGTCACGGAAACGAAAGACCCCCTGAAATATGCAAATATGTTGCACTGAAGGCACTTGGTGCATAAACAAAACTTGTCAAGGCATAGAATCCTCACGACATCACATTGCCCACTTAGCCACTAAAATATTGCTTTGTGAGGCAACATCAATTAAAGCAAGGCCCCCCTCGTCCTTGGTCATAATGCAGACATCCCATGGAACTAGAGGAAAACCTCACTTGCCATCATACTTAGACCACAAGTGTGCTCTCAAGATTTCTTTTGGAAAAACTAGGCCTTGCTAGGATATCAACAAGAGACATAATACACATGAGAGTTTTGGAGAATATGTCTAGCCATTGTCAACTTGCCAACAAAGGGTAAGTCCTTATGATTCCAAATATGTAACTTACTTTGCAACCTCTGAAGACATCAATCTACATGGCTATTGGAAACAATCACTTAGAATATAAGTTACATGTCTTTAGATGTTGCAAATATGTGAAAAGTGTACATTTTTACGTGGCAAATCTCTTAGAATTAGTCAATTATGAATAGCTAAGTGTACATCATTCACTAATATTCACTTTTGATTGCCCACAATTGGCATGATCTTGATCTTTAGAATTCGACCAGTAATAATGTGTTTGTAGTGAACATCGACTGAAATGATTCTTGCTACAGTATGGTTCCAGTGTAACAAAATTATGGACAATTCATCCATTTAGGCTTTATTTTGACTTCAACAAAGCTACAACTACAATTATCTCAAGAAAGGGATGGTTAAGTTGTACTCTCCTCTTCCTTCGTATAATGGGGCCAACTCATAGAGCTCAAAGTAGTATAATGGGACCTTAGACAAAATGTCAATCGTTTGCAACTTTGCTTGTGCTAGTGATATTACCGTAGTTGGTGCTACAACTTGCTAGTGCCAATGCTAGACAAGGCCTTTCGATTTAAGCATTGCTCAGGACCATATATATGGAGAAGCCACAATATTAATGATGACGGAATCAAGGAAAAATCAATAGATCCGAGCTATATAAAGTCTGAAGCAAGAGTCGAAGACATGAATGAGAATAAAAACGAAATCACAGTCCATGGGATGGTCAGTCTTCACGTATCTCATAAAAACTATACACATCTGATTTCCAGAAACCAATTCCTCATTGGAAAGAAACTGAGTTAAAAATGTTTGATCTTTAAACTCCAAACTCAAATCTCCGACTCGGAAGAATTACTAGTTATTGTGTTTATATAATGTTTACATAGATAATGAATCCAATGATTCAGTTTCCAGAAAATTAATACAATATTCTAAAAATAAAAATTGTTCAACGCCTTGGGCCTTGGCTCAATTCCTGAAATTGTTGAGCCCATTATTAATTAAATTCCCATGTATAATTTAAATGCGGATCCTTAAATGACGTGCATACAAAACAACACTCCGTTATACCATGACGTGCATATAATTAAATCCTAAACAAAAATAATATAAAGTTGAGTGGTAATTTATTTGTTTGTTTATGCCATAGTCAACGTAACATTCCATTAGTCTTATGTTTTAAGTGGCATAATAAATTGACATAATTACCATTTGTTTTATGCAATATAATTCACATAACAATTTTGTTTATATATATTTTATATTTAAAACAATTTTTTTATTATCAAAAGTTAAAATAATATTTTTTTGATGTATTATCTTTTTCAATTTATTTATTTGTTTAAATTTAAAATAATATAAATTAGTGAACCAAAGCTTATTATCAAGTCATGATTTCAACATGCTTATGTAGATATTACATGATCAGCAAGAGCCAAAAGCCTAAGGTAAGTCAACTCGTCAAAAGAGTAAGCCAGAGAATCGATAAGAAGCATGCTCCAATACACCATAGAAAATCAAGTCTAGTGCAGAACTCAGTACTGAAATAAGTGACGTAATGCCACAAGTAAATTTCCACAAAAAGAGTATATGCAAGCCCAAGGTCAATAATTCCACAATCATCATGAATAATACATTACAAATTAATAAATTAAATGTATTTTTTTTAAACTTTATTGGTTTTTAATTGATAAATTACAGTGAAAGACAATCTTTTAAATGGTGAATGTATCAAATTATGGTGAATTATATTGCCAATATAGTCGACAAAGCAGCAATTTTGGGGGCCGATCATCTCCCCAAACCGAAGATATGGCACGTCCTCGAGCCATCAATAAATTGAAACCAACTTGTATTATTTTATGTCAACACTCTGGATCATCGACAATAGTTGGCACACAATTTAGGAGGAGGAAGCCAACATTATTATTCTAAAGAAAACTAGAACTTTTGAGAAAAAAGAAGTATTAATTCCATGTTATTATATGACTAAAATAATACCGTACTAATTCAGGTTACTTAATACATACAATTCAATCAATTAGTAACAGTTTATATTCACAAATACCATATAAGTTATGATAGGGGATTTTCCCTGTGTCCTTAGATAGGAAACACAAGGGTATAGATGGTCTGTAAATCCCATAGGAAACCAATCATGCTTTCTTAACTTTTCAAAAGCTTACTGTCATTCAAGTAATATTGATAAAGTTCAGATTTGAATTTATTAGAATCCTACACTTATGTGTCCCACTTCTAGGACTGTGACATCCTAGATATAGTATGAATTGGATGATAGGGTCTTAAGATCAACTTAAAGTCATTCTCAAATGACAAATAAATAAATAATTGGCTTAATTATGTATATATGCACTCAGGGTCTTTGTTTGATTGAACTATGTGCATAACAATGTGTTTATCATATCTCTTGTACTTGTCATAGTCCCCCTGCCAGCGAGCTTGTTCAGTACCCCAACGGGTTTACCTTGGTACCATACAAGCATGACCCCATTGCGAGCGAGCCTGTTCAGTTCCCTGGCGAGTTTGATTGTGTTGATCGAACTTCCTTATTTATGATTTTACTCGGCATGGATCCATTGCCAGCAGGCCTGTTAAGTGCCACTGCGGGTTTTCCTCGTAACTATATATATATTTATTTATTTCAAAAGATATTGCTAAATAAAGTATGTGGAAGCCGGTTGATACTAGAGTATATTAAGTCTGCTAAGCACATAACTCAAAATTTAAATTTAACCCATGAATAACATTATTTATAAATACATTAAATTATAATTCATGTCAAAAGAGAATGACCTAAAGATGTTCTCTAGTGCCAAAGTCAATCTTCTTCATATAATTTTATGGTAGTGTTCCCTCACAAGTAGAAGTTTCATTCACTCTCCTGCTACTATTTGATAAGGATGCTTGAATAACAAAGTTTAATATGAAACTAGGATGTACAAATTACCTATGGGTATTACTATGTAGACCTTAATTAAAGTTTTATTAAATCCCCACAATGTTTTAAATTTTGGTCTTGAGCAATTGTTATGATGAATAGTAAGAAATTTGCATTTTATAGGAAAAGCAAAGACCACAAGTTGTTTTGGTTAAATCATTAATACTATCTTCATTTCAATTACTTATTTAAAAAGAAAACAAAAAGTGAAGCTGTATGAAATTTAAAGCTAACTAACCACATACAACTTTATATATATATATATATATATATATATATATATATATATATACACTGTCCTACGCTACCTGAAAGAAAGAAAAATATTTATTCAAGTGTAAGACCTTTTTCAATTTAACCATGTGCGAAGCAATATAAGGAACATACCCATATCCACATATGAAAAATTTACCTCGGTGATTACCTGGATATGAGGAACCAACAGACCTGTTTGATTTGACAAGAAGAAGTGTTGAAGGAAAGAATGGTGTTGTGGCTTGATTACCTCTTGGAACCAAATTTCAATATAATATCTATGTATATCCTCCTCTTCTGAATGATTTATTTTTGTAGCACATGAAGGATTTGTTGATATGCATGTTGAGAACTCCTCTATCTCAGGTCGCTCTTGATGCAGGAGCATCATGCACTCCATTCAAGTCCAATGTTTGGTTAGACCTTAGGGTCTTGACATTTGCCTAAGCAGAGGTATTTGAATGAAATATTGTACAAATGCTTTGGTTTTCTAGTGTGATTCTAGGTGAATGATGAGTCATTAGTTTATATGAGTCATGTAACAAAATCCACATCTAATGGCAGCATTTGATGTCTCATAAGCGAGTCATAGAGATAGGATTGAGAGTTTCCTAAAATTAGATAACAGTTGATGAGATCTAAACCATAATTGGTTTCAAAATCCTTCTGTATATATTGTGTAATCCTACGAGGCATAAAGGTGGCTAAACAATGTAAATCAAGCTAGAGGTGTGGCCTAAAACAAGGTAAATCGGGCCAAGAGAGCTGATCATGGTTGTGTCAGGCCTAAGAGGATCATAACACAGGTTCTGAGGAAATTGTGAATGTACATGCCTCTTATGATTGAATGAAGAAAAGTTAATTATGTATAGCTTTGTATCAATGGATGAATTCATGTCTGAATTATGACATGAGAATAATCCTTTGTATGCTTGAACTCTGGTAGAGAAGCAATTGCCTCTGTGTGACTTATGAGATGTTGACAGTCTGAATACTTGTTAAATGTTGGATTACTCTGTGTGTGTAGTAGCCTAAAGTTGGGGTTTTAGATAATTGAATGTTGCAGAAGATGTTTGACGAATATCTATGTGTGAGTGCATGAGTAAATGTTGTACTTTGCAGTGTAAACCCTGTGTCATCGATCACTGAAAGGATCGATGCTCATTGTATATGAAGTTGCATAGGTGAAGCTATGGAGATGCTGATCAGATCCAACGAAGGAGATCAAGTCCGGTGAATGTCAGTTGAGTTTGATTGATTGATTCTCTGATCAATCAACGCATAGTCACAGAGATTGCATTCGGTTCGTTCCACAGAGTTTGAACGATCCAGATCGAGAATGAAATGATTGATGGCCCATGTAGTATTTCGCTGAGGTGAAATGCGCAGAAGATAGACCTCCAAAATTCTAAAGTGAACATTCCGCAATTGATCCCATATCAACGGATGAGAGAAGCCGTGAAGTGATCAACGACTTGAAGAGCATCTTGCTCTTGTAAGTGAGAGGAGGTTTATGTCCAGAATAGATGCGAAACTCCTTTATGGAATTGTCACATAAGATTTTGAGTCCACCGTTGATTTGGATCTGACGATCCAAAGCAAGTGCGGAATGTAATTGCGAAATGCACACTTGCTCGATGTTTAGCCTTCATGTGAGACCCGTAAGATTTATTAAATCCAACTCACTGCCAGTTTGAAATCCACCCTTCAATGACCATTTGGAGAAATACTTAGCTGGGTCTACTAAGTTGGTGATTTTGCTAAGTTTGGAATCAAATTAATCCTAGGGAAAGCTGGCTGGATTGGTTTTGATGATCCCTCCTACATCAAGTGGTATCAGAGAAGAAAAATATTCTATGTGCACTAAAAGGAGATCCGAGCAGCAATTACTCTTGGTTGAAAAAGAATCATAATTGAAATTGATTTCGGGAGGAAACAAAGGTATAGATCTGGTAAGCAAGCGGATACAGAGACAATTGTGAGAGAAAATTTGTCACTTAAAGGAAAGAGAAGTGGTAGATAAAATCATGAAGAGATATTTAAGGTATTGATAGGTGTGGTTATATTAACTTTGGTGTGAGATTATTGCATATTGAAGCCAATGACAAGGTTGATATTAGCAAACAACTTGAAAGCTATGACATAGAACATGTGTGTTCTTGATGACAAGAGTTTGTGAACTCTTAGAGAAAAGAGGAAGCAGTGGCAGAACCTAAGGATCCAACGGAGGTTGGACAAGAAGGGGAAAATTTAAATGTTCTCAGAGAGGAAGTGGATTTGCAGAAGCCCAAGAGGAGCAAAGGAAGTTGCTCAAGAGGTTCTAGAGGAGAAGAAACCAAGGATACCAAAAGGACAAGGTCAAGGAGAAATATCTTGCTGAGGTATAGAAGTAGGTATGAATACTTGCTGAGAGAAGGCTTCGGAGAAGTCCATAATTGAACAAGATGAAGTTCACAGAGAAAGAGGAAATGGAGACAATGACTATTTCAAGTCATTGCATAGGTTCAAAGGAAAGCCACATCGAAAGAAAATATGCCAAGGAAAAAGGAATCAATATAATGAGTTAAGAGGAGTATGACAGAGAATTAGTTGAAATAGGATTGCAACTTATTCATTTAGAGATGTTGCTACAGAAGGAAAACCAGAGAATAGGATGGAACTTGAAGAAGAAACTCAAGTGGCTAGTGATGTAGTTGTTTGAAGAGAAGCTTGGAGGAAATGAAGCATATAATGGATGCTTTAGAAGAGAAGGAGAAACTGTTAGGCCATTGATAGAAGAAGGTGTTCAGTATTGTGAACCAGAACAAGGAAACATCCTTGGAGAGGATAATGATGAAGGAAAAGAGAGACTAACTAAAAGTCTCATGGATTCTTTAGGAAGTGCATATAAACTTATGGAGGATATGACAGTGAGGCCAAATGATACCAAGAGGTCTTACGTTTTTTAAACTGATGATTTAGTTGTGATTACAGGTTTTGTTGCAGATGATAGGAATTCTTTTGAAATTGTCTCAAAAATGGATGAAGCCAAATATGATGAAGAAGGTCTCTCAAGTGAGGAAATGTTTAAAGTGTTGCAACAAAAGGAACTCATTGATAGGTTTCTTAATGGAGGAAAGCAGTTAATTGAAGTTGTTATGAAGATGAAGGAAGAAAAATAAATGTACAAAGACATTTCAGTAGGACTGGATCATAATTGCATTACGATGAAGGAATAAGTTGAACAATCACCTTGGACTGTCAAATAAATTGAAGGAGGAGGAGACATGATTTTCAAAAGCATAGCAGCATAACATAATCCTGTTGTAAAGAAAGATGAAACAGTAATGCATCCTGTAGCTCAGACTATAGGAGAGATAGATGTTGGTGAAGACAAAAAGAGGGTTCCAGGAATAATATCAATAGAGACTTCAGAGTCTCATGATTTTGAAACGGATTATTGGTGTGTGCTTGCAGGTATTGAAGAAAGTGAAGGCATACAAAATACTAAATATGTCATAACAAAGGAAGAGATAGTATTGTCTCAAAAGGATGATCAGTACCTAGAAGAACTTGTTGTTGCAGAGTTGGCTAATGAAGACAAAGAGAAATTTTCCGATCTCAGAAAGTATGATGAAGAGTTGGAAATACTAGAATATTGGTTGATCAATCCAAGGATTGATAAATATGATTGCTTAATGGGTACAATCATAGACAATCTTAATTATATCATTGGAGAGAAGAAGATAGAAGGTCAAGCATTGAATTGTCTTGTAATGATATGATTTTGTTACAACAATCAAGTATAAATTACTGCAGAGGAATGGACGACTCAACTGATTATGAGGAACAACTTGGAATATTTTATAGTAGAAATATGATAGCAGATGAGAGTAAAAATCATGAAGATATAAGGATGCAACAAGTAATGGACAACAACAACATAATTCAGCCAAAGGAACAACATCAATTTCAAAACAAGAAGAAGCACCAACCAAAGGATAGGCTAGACATGGAGATTGAAGAAATGAGGGTGCTGATGGTGAAGGTGTCTCATAGAAGGCATGAGTAGAAAAGGAATATCTGCATCAACAAAGAAAGAAAGAAAAGCAAAAGTAGGAGACAAGTGACAAGGGAAGATTTCAAAATCTAGGCTAGTGGAGCATTGGAGCAAAAAGTATGGAAGTTAGGAGAGTTGCGGTCAGCAACAAGACAACAGGACAACCATGAAGCAACTGAGAAGCTCCAACATAAAGTTTGGGATCCAGTAATATTGAAGATTGAAGGTTATGACAAGGAGTTCATATTTCTTTCTTCTTGGGGAGTATGATGCAGGGGCATCCTGCTTTCCATCCAAGTCCAATGTTTGGTCAGACCTTAGGGTCTTGACATTTTCCTAAGCAGAGGTCTTGGAATGAAATATTGTACAAATGCTTTGGTTTCCTAGTGTGATTCTAGGTGAATGATGAGTCACTAGTTTAGATGAGTCATTAGGTGAGTCATGTAACAAAATCCACATCTAATGGCAACATTTGATGTCTCATAAGCAAGTCATAGAGATAGGATTGAGAGTTTTCTAAAATTAGATAATAGTTGATGAGATGTAGGAGTGTGTTGAGAGGTTTCTGTATCTGAACCATATTTGGATTCAAAATCCTTCTGTATATATTGTGTAAGCCTACGAGGCATAGAGGTAGCCAAACAATGTAAATCAGGCTATAGGTGTGGCAAAAAACAAGGTAAATCAGGCTAAGAGAGGTGATCATGGTTGTATCAGGACTAAGAGGACCAGAACATAGGTTCTGAGGCAATTGTGAATGTACATGTCTCTTATGATTGAATTAAGAAAAGATAATTATGTATAGCTCGGTATCAATGGATGAATTCCTGTCTGAAAATTATGATAGGAGACTAATTCTCTTTATTCTTGAACTGTGATAGAGAATCAATTGCCTCTGTGTGACTTATGAGATGCTGATAGTATAAATACTTGTTAAATGCTGGATTACTCTATGTGTGCAGTAGCCTGAAATTGGGGTTTTAGATAATTGAATGTTGCAGAAGATGTTTGACGAATCTCTGTGTGTAATTGCATGAGTAAATGTTGTAATTTGGAGTGTAAAACCTGTGGCATCGATTACTGAAAGGATCGATGCTCCTTCGTATATGAAGTTGCAGAGGTGAAGCTATGGAGATGATGATCAGATCCAACGAAGGAAATCAAGTTCGATGAAGGTCGGTTTAGTTTGATTGATCGATTCTATGATCAATCAATGCACAATCACAAAGATTGCATTTGATTCGTTCCACAAAGTTTGAACGATCCAGATCAAGAGCGAAATGATCGACGACCCATGTAGTATTTCGCCGAGGTGAAATGCGCGGAAGATAGACCTCCGAAATTCCAAAGTGAACGTTCCGCAATTGATCCCGGATCAACGGACGCGAGAAGCCGCGAAGTGATCAATGAATCAAAGAGAATCTCGCTCGTGTAAGTGAGAGGAGGTTAATGGCCAGAACGGATGCAAAACTTCTTTATGGAATTGGCACAAAATATTTGGAGTCCACCGTTGATCTGGATCCAACGCTCCAAGGCAATTGCGGAAGGTAATTGCGGAAGGCACACTTGCTCGACGCTTAGCCTTCAGGTGAGACCCGTAATATTTATTAAATCTATCTCACCACCAGTTTGAAATCTGCCCTTCAACGACCGTTTGGAGAAAGACTTAGTTGGGTCTGCTAATTTTGGAATCAAACTAATCCTGGGGAAAGCGGGTTGGATTGGTTTTGCTGATCCCTCCTGCATCAGCTCTCCCTTAGATGTAGCCCCTAATTTTTCATCTTCCTCAGCATGTTGGAAAGGATAATATTTTTGTATCTCATGGAACTTTGATTCTTCTATTATGTTAGGAGAGGTATATAAGTGGTTAACTGTTTCCAAAATTTGTTTTTCTTGAGAAGAAGAGATCCCAACTTTCATTAAGATTTGAGGGAGTTCTTCCAAACTTATCTTCTTTGAATCCATTTTGTTGGTTGATAAGTCCCGTCTCACACAAGGATTAGTGTCTGGGGTTCTTACAACACCCAATGAAATAATAATTGAAAGTTAAAAATCCTATTGAAATAAAAAATGAAAAGATTTTAATTGTAGAACTAAAGCACACTCCTCAAAGCAAACTTGAAATCTTCCTACTACTTTAGACCTCGCTGTCTCCGAGTTAGCTATTAAAAAATGAAACAAATTTGCAAAAAAGTAAGCACACTTGCATAAAAATTGCAGGAAAGTAAACAAACTTCAAACTTGCAGAAAGAAAAGCACACTTGCATGAAAGGAACAACAAGGATTTGGAGAGACCCATAAAAGTGGATGTGTCAGGCTATTACACCACGAAATTCATGTAGTGAGGTCGTCTTTGTGTCTTACCATTTCTCCTCCACCAAGTTGTGTAATTTAAAGGCAGCATACCTACTTACCTAAACTTCAATCCCTTAGCACCTCCATGGCAACAACACCAAAAATGTCGGAAAAAATATATGTTAATAATTCGATAGTTAAATTGTCAACCCAGGGCTCGTAAGCTTCAAGGTGTCGGCACTGTATGTGCAGGATCGAAGGCTATCCTAATCTATCCTAACCTAGCTTAATGCTGACAAACACACAAACTATGAACTACCAAATAAATTTTATATTCCTATTGTAAATTGCAAAGTGTGTGCTAATCTACAAACTGATCTCAACTACAAACTTATACTAATTTCAAATTACAAATTTCAAACTAATCATAAATTACAAATCAAATCAAATAACAACTATAAAATTGATTCTAATTTATAACTTCCTTATTTTAATCAAATTACATAAAATACCTAATTTATCATCTATTTATCAAATTTAGCAATTTAACATTGCAAATTAAATACCTAATTTAACAAACATAATATCTAAACTACTCTATCAAATTAATATTAAAAATTAAAGCACCTACTTTATTTAACATCTAAACTATTTAAAACTTAAAAACTAAATCCATACCATTAGTGTGTCCAGAATAAAACTCATATTACAATTTACAAAATAAAATCTAAACTAATTAATATAAATAAAAATACTACAAACCAAACATTACAAAATAAAATTACAAACGAAAGAAAAATTTATTGACTAAAATAAACTAAATTACAAACTAAACTTATCTAAACTAAATTACAAACTCATATAAACTTCAAACTAAATAAATTCGAAAGAAACAAACTAACAAACTAAATTGCAAACTAAACTACGACTACAAACTAAATCACAAACTACATTACAATTTACAAATTAAATTACAAACTACAAATTAAATTGAAAACTAAATTACAAGGTGAAAATTATGAACTAAATTATAATTGCAAACTAAATAAAAGAAGTACAAACTAAATTAAATTACAAACTAAATCTTTAAACAATTTTCTAATAAAAAACAAATGATTAAAAAGCACTTTTTCTAATTGAAATATTCTTAAAACAAATCTTTATTAAACACAATTCTCTATTAAACATTCCAAGGTCAAAACTCCATATATGCATTTTAATATAATGTTATATCAAATTAAGTCTACATATATGCATAAACTCCTTACCTAGTTGATGTTATTCTTCTCCTCACATGCACATCTATTCATGTATAGGGCTCTAATGTGTGTGCACTCACATTAGACTAGACATTGTTTATTCCACAAGGGGTAGTTAGTCCCTATCAAATAAACAAGTCAAACCTGCTCTATAATGAGATAGATCACTCCATCACGGAGCACTCCCTCACAGAGTATGCAATGTGACCTCTATCCTTATTCAAACTTAGCCAAATCACATGATTGAGAAAGGCTATGCAAGCACCTCGATCCGTAATCACACCTAGCCAAATCACATGGCTAATCAAGGCTATGCCAAGGCCATTCAACACTAGCCAAGTCACATGGCCATTTCCTGTGAGTGAATGTATCATTCTCCTTGGTCAAATCACATGACCAATCTCGTAGAATGTATTCCTGATGCTGCACCCTGGAGAAACATCAAAATCTCATCCACATAAGCCTTCCTCTTGATAATCAATCGTGGAGAATGCACAAGATCTGCAAATATGGGATACCTTCCCATTTATCACAAGATTATGATATTTTATCTCTTTGTCACGAAAGCAATATGTGCATTGAATCCTCCTGATTTATGTTTGGGACTAGTCTCTCCTATTGGAACATTTAAAAACCCATTCCATACTTAGGATATATTTTATGAGTCATCTAGATTAATTTTCCTGGGTGTAGACTATGTAGTTGGCCTAGTTTTGTCTTTTATGCTTCCATATGCCATCCTAAGTCACAAAAATGAATTTGGATAGATTCTGGATAAGATTTCCTTGAATTCTGTCTGATTTTATTCCATTCCCGAATTAGAAATACACTTTCTTGATTTAGACAGCTTTATCCTGTTTTTTCTACTTTCTAGTGGATAAGGTAAAGCTAGTTGACTTGGAAACTCTCTCCACTTGAACAATTCGACCTACACCACTTTCTTCTCTCCTAATGTCATCATTACATTCCATTTACATCACTCATGAGCTTCCATACCATATTCAACCAATTTGTGAGCCTTTAGAGTGTTTTGGAAAGTGCTTTTGACACCTAGGGGTTTTTTATTGTTTTAGTAAGCCTTACTTTTTTGTGCTTTACAACTTGGATTTAAGGCATTCTATTTTATCTCTTGTGATGTATTATATATTGTATTCATATTGAGGAATAATACATGAGATGATATTTCCATCAATTGAGTTCCTTCTCTTATGTTAATGTTTCAATACTTCTTCTTATTCTTGCATATCTTTGAATAAATTCTCGTGAGGAATTATTTGCTTCAAGATTATTGGATATTAGAATTATTTCATGGTATTCATCCTATATAGAATTCTCACATCTCCATCCCGTCACAAGTTTTCCGAGAGATCTCCCCACTCCATCAAAAAGTGTATGGGAGAAAGCACTAATCTCCCCACCCCGTCATAGGATGGCTAGGAGAAGGAAATGCCCCATTCTATGTCATGATTTGATGAGTGAGAAACTAGGGACTAATATCCCCTTCCCATCATAGGATGGTTGGGAGAAGGCGCTACCCTGCTTTGAGCATTTAGGGACTAATATCTCCACCCCACTTGGTGTCTGAGAGAAGGCACTGTCCCACTTGACCCACACCTATCCAAGTCACATGGCTAATACTGGGGAAATGCTCGATGCTCAACCTCTATGAGGCTAGTGTGTGAAACTGAGGGATAATATTCCCATCCCATCACAGGATGTTTAGAAGAGGGCACTGACCCACTATGATAAATTCACCCCTATCCAAGTCACATGGCTAATACTGGGGGAACACCTGCTCGATGCATCAACACTACTCATCAAGTGTCAGTCTCCCCACCCCATCATAGGTTGGCTAGGGTTAGAGTCCCCACCCATTGGCTAAATTTCATCCCTAAAATTTTCCTTGAATATCTTCATTCAAATTTTATATGACTACCTATTTATAAGATTAATATATAATTTCTTATAATTTTACTACATTTTCTCAATTCATAACATTCAACCAAAGTAACCCATTAAACTATATAATTTTTTCTTTGACAAAAACGAGTAAGAATTTTTCTATAAAAAAAGAGGGGAAAACCCTCATTGGTACAAATCTCAGAAATCAAAATTAGGCATATTGCTTGCATTTTCAATACAGATTATAATTTAGATTGTCTTATCCTAGTTGATTCCTGATTGTTTATGTACTTCATATGATCAAACTTAATACTATATATCCTAATATATTGTCCTAATAGAAGTCTACATTGACAAAACATAAAAGAACCTAGTAAAAATTCTAGGGAACTTGGTCTTGGAGCTTCATTAGTTGTTGTCGCAAGGAGGATTCATCGAAAACCTATTTCTCCTTCAGCTTCAGTTACAACTCTTTCATAGTCCTTTCCATCTCTTGGATTATGACCTCAAATTCAATGTTAATAACTTGTTGTTGCTCAAAATTAACACCTAGGATAGCAATTTGGCATTAGATAACCCCACGGTCTACTGCATGAACTTGATCTTCTTCCTCCATCCATGCTTCTAGATGTCGTTCTTGATTTTGTAGATCTTTCCTAAGGGAACAAACTTTTATTTTGAGAGGCCTATGGCTCGCTGACAACTTTCAAATTCCATGACCAACACAACAATATTCCTCATATGCCCAACTATCACTGTCCATTTTGATACTAAAGGGTGGAGAGAAAAAGAGGAACTAAGAATTACCCCACCTCCAAACCGTTGTCAAGCTCTTATGATTTCCAACGATGAGAAACTACTTAGAAAATCCTCCCCTGAAGCTAACTATGAAACAAATATCAAGTAATTTCCAATTTATCCCCAAAGGAGTGTCAATTTAAATCCCTCTGCCCATCAAGATAGGAGACTGAGGAAGATAAGAAAAAAGAGCATATATTCTTAAAATAATATCCCATCTCATCCTTGCTTCATGATTCACCACCTTTGGAATTCTAGATTACATGCAATTTAATGAATTCCTTCATAGTGTTCATCATATGAGAGGAGAGAATCCATAATTCTTACACTAGATCTGTCCTTTTGAGATGCCTGACCACCCAAATCAATCATTTTCACAATCAATGAAGGATACAACTCTGCAGGGTGGATAAATGCAACAAACCTTAAGGGTGCATGACATCACCCCCACAAAAGACCAACTATATACATGTGATCAAGCTGAAAATCCACATGTCGACATGAGTGCTGCTTCCAGTCCTTTCGATCCAGATGAGAAATAAAGAAATTGATTCGAGTTTCAATCCCATCCAACTTAAGTTGTCCATTAGTCAAGATCCTTGCTAGAAGAAGAGAATTAGGGAATTGGCTCAAATTCAATTCCATCATTAAGTAACTATAGAAAACCTTCTAGACAGACTGCTGCATGGTTAGCTAACTTGTCCACCTCTTCGTTGTTTCTTCTGAGGACATGATAGAAGTCAATTGCATCCAATGAAGCTAAGTTTTTCCTTATTCATACCATTAAGCGTTCCGTTTTAAGTTACTTAAGCTGACTATTAGAAACTAAGGTGCTTATTATAAGTCGTGAGTCTCCAATAATAAAAGCTTCCTTGATTCCATCTTTGACAAGAAGTTTAGATCCTTGGAACAAGGCCAATAGCTCTGCCATATTATTGATTTCGCTTCTTAATCCCCGTGAAAATGATATTTTGTAATTCCTCCGAAATGGAAGATAATCCCCCACTCATGTTTCACTATTAAACTATATATTTTAAACATTTATATGAATATCTATTTATAATAGTAATATATAATTTCATATAATTTATGCATGAGTAACAAGCTACTCTTAATGAGAGTGCTAATTATACAAATTATTTAGATGCCTCTAATGTTAATAGATATAATGGTTTACTCAAACAATTTATGATATAAGAGTTCACTTAAATAATTTATAATATAGTATTTTCTTTAAGTTTTTAAAATATTATATCATATTTTTTATAAAAATAAATTTTAAATTCAAACCATGTAAATTGTTTTAAAATGGATTAAAATTATAGAGATAGATTTCTAATTATCAAAATGAATTATGATTTGATAATAAAAAGATTATAAAGCATTTCCACTAAAAAGAAATAAATTTGTCTATTTATTAACTTTTTACTTTTAATATAATATTTTAATTAAAAAATCCTTATTTTTATTAGTATTCATTATTTAATATTTTAAATATCTTTTTATTCTATTTTTACATTTTTTCTTTATTTAATAAAATGATTAAAAAATAATAACAATCTAATAACATTAATAATTTTATTTCGTCCTTTAAAAAAAAAAATACCAATTAATTTTTTTAACTATCATTATCAATCTTTATATCAAAGAAAAACTATCATTAACAATCTTTATATGAAGAAATTTATAAAATGGAGAAGTAGCATTCCTATAACCCTTTATTTATTTCTACCAAATATAAATACATTACAAACTCCAAACTCCTCTTACCCAATAATTTTTTAATTATTTTTTTAAAATCTTCTATTTGTACGCATCGACTATTTTAATTTCTTATTTGTTTTTAAATCCATTATTTATACCCATCCAAATTTATGAGATAATACATGTAATATTATTATCTAGTATGGAAGAGTTAAAGTTATATGTCAAACATTATCTAAACCGTTGTAAATGTGAGAGCTTTTTGAATATATCTAATTTTTAATATTAATATTTTTTTTACAATTTTTTTTTTATAAACTAGTCGTAGATCCTTATATTATCAATAGCAAAGTATACAGAGTCAGAGATGTACCTGGTCCTCTCATCATGGAGAAAACAGACCCATAAATAACATGAAAATGTATCAGAAATAAACCGGGTCCTCCCACTATGGAGAAAATAGACCCATATACAGTATGGAAATGTGACTGTGAAGCAGTAAATAACGACATGATAAAACTAGCAGAGCTATTGAAGAGCCAACAAAAAGAGATGCATAAACAGGAGAAATTCATAAGCCAAAAGAGCAAAACGATGAGCATCGAAGGTACTGCTTTAATTGCTGAGGTAATCTTTCTGAACAGGCTGAGTAGTCGGGCCCTTGGCCAACATGATGCCAAAGCGAGGGGCAAACTGTTGTTGATTGTAAAGAACCTGTTTCAGCATATCCTGTAAATCATCAAGCTGCATAAGAATTTCTTTTTGTGCTTCATTGCGTTCAGTGAGAGCCTTGCCAAGGATGAGCTTGTGGGACCAATGTAGGTCCAGAGTCTTCTGGTAAAGCGTGGCTTGGTCTCTTGTGTTACCAGGATCCGGAACGAGAGACTCAAATTCCTCACAGATTTCGTCATCAGTAAGACAGCCCCGAGAGACTCTAGCATCCTCTTCGGTGTCTTGGATCTGGGCATGGGCTTGAGCAAGAATTTCAGAGTGAAATTTCTGTGCTTTATCCACCACTCCTCTGATCAGACGAACCGACGGAGTGGAAGAGGAGCCGTTTTGAAGCTGAGAATTCAACTGTTGAGTGTCTTGACGGGTGGGGACTCGTCTAGGAGGAGCCATAATCACAAGCAGGGTGGTGTAAGTGAACTGAAGATGCTGAGGAGTAGGGAACCTAAGGTTGACAGAGACCCAAGAGAACAGAGTAATGGCGCTGGTGGACTCGGGGGGAGGCTAAGGTTGACTCTCAATGAACCAGAGAACAAAGGTAGAAGTGGTCGAGCACTCAGAGCGAGCGTAGCTAGGGAAGCTAGAATAGTGGCAGTGGGAGACAATCTGGGTGCCTACATAACAAATTCTCAGATCGCTGGTCGCAGTTGAACCTTTTCTGAGCAGAGCTTTAAACCTAGCGTCTGCCGACCTAAGATGATGTTGCGGGAAACCATAATGAGTCCTTGTATCCTTGCTTGTAGTGTCCGTCGAGCTAATGAGAGCAAAAGGACCATGAAAATCATCATAAATCTTGGGCATTAACACCTCCATAACCCAGAGCAGTCTGAGGACAGTTGACAGGATGTTGGCGTAGGGATAGTAATTAGTCTGCATCGAACGCGGGGGGGTGGAGGACGACCCTTGATCAACCCCGGGGAAGGAGCATGCAGCCTGCACGTGGGTGGAATGGACAGGCAGCTGGGTGCTGACATTGACGCGTTATGCACCCGCTGTGGGTTTTTTTTTTGCAAAATTATAAATAAATACCCCTTCATCTTTATATATTAAAAATATTTTTTTAATACATTAAAAATTCCTTTTCCACTAGTTCTTAATTTTTTTTAAAGTTAGTTAATGATGATCTTTCCAAACGCCTCATTGAACGGTTGTATAACGGTTATATAACTAACAAGGCCCAACAAATAGGACTCAATGCTGTGTTAACCTGCGTGTGTCCACTCCTAACATCATCAGCGATCTCTGGTTTTTGAATCTTTGTGTGATCTGTGATCTGAGAATTGGCATCATGGACACATCTCCCAACGTTGATAATACAGACATAGAAATGCCCTCCGAAGATTTCCAAGATGCCCGCGATGATGAGATCAGCGCAGAGTTAGAGGAAACACAACATCTCTCAGCATACGACAGTGGTTATGATTCACAGGTCAATGCTCATGGTCTTTTTCATTCTGATGCAATATATTTTTTTTTCTTTTTTCATTTCAAAACGAACCGATTTATAAAAATCTCGCGTTTCTTCAGGCAGTGATCGGTGAGACTGAAAACACAGAACTTTCAGGAGTCAATGATATTGTTTGCATAGAAGATATGGTGTTCGCAGTGGATATCAGACGTGTAGCAGTCAGGGTGTTTCGAAGAAGTATTACCGATTTTATATATACTCTGTTCATGGAGTTTTTATTAGTTAGCATAGCAGTTGGTAATTGGATTTGTCGAAAATTAGTTTCCGGATCCATCACATAAGTTAAGGTTTTTTTTTTCTTTCATAAGTTCAGTTTTTAAGCAAGGACGTTTTCTACCAAACTAGCCTGGTAAATCATCAAGATCGATGCTTAAAAACTTATGCGATGGATCCAGAAAACAATTTTCAACAATTTACTGATTTCAGAAACCTGATAACTGAAAAATGGGATTGCAGAAGCCTGATAACTGAAAAATTGGATTTGTTTTTTGTGATAACCAGATTCAACCGACGTAATACTCTGTGATATTGATGTATGCGAGGAGCAACAGCTTATCGTCAGTATTGCTTACAACGTTAACGATGATTCGTTGCTTGTTCTAAAGGAAGATAAAACCGCCAAGACGAGTGAGCTTTTGAGCTTCAAGATTGAGTAATATAGCGTCTCTTATTCTCTACACTTTTTTTTATAAGAAAGATTCCCTATTATTTTCATTATCTGTTCTAAAAACAGATTAAATTCATCAATTAGTGCAGCAACAGATTAAATTCGTTATAAAAAATTAGTGCAGGTGGAAGAAGAATTTCAACCTTTCAATCAATTCAATTAGTATAAGATATGTATATTTTTTTTCAATAGAAAAAAATGCATACTGTTGATTTTCATTAGTGAATCAAATAGTACATGATGAGAGTCTCATAGAGACCGATCAAAAATTTACATCATATGAATTGTCCAGTTAGATCTTAAGTATGTCCAAAACATAGCACATAACAAAATAGCATAAAAACTGAGCCAAACTATATCTCATAGATATTTACAGAGCCATCAGCAACTCTGCAACCCTCCTGAAATTCTTCCCAAGACATGAAACCTTCATCACCAGCCAATACCTGTTTAGATAAGATATCAGCCTCCATGTTATGCTGACTATAAACATGATCAAAAGTGATATTTCTGAGCATACTTATCATAGATTTGATCTGATCACACCAGTGATTAAGCTTAGCCACTTGCAGGGAACACTGACCACATGCCCATTTTATGGTAACAGGTGAGTCTCCGAAAACCTGTAAATCATCAATGCCAAAGATGCTGACCACTTTCAGAATGTACCAAAGAGCTAACAGTTCAGCTTTCATATTGTCCCACTACTGCAATTAAACCTGAGAATGAAGAAATAATACCATTGATATAAATAACACCACCTGCTGCACATAACCCATCCTTTGAAGCATGGTCAAAAAAGACAACCATCTTCTTTATTTGAAACTTAAACTTACACCCTCTTTGAAACTTAAACTTACATCCTCTTTGAATCTTGTGAGTGGTAATCTCATGACACTTCTCCTTCACCAGATTAAGAAACAGAGTACAGGTTTTATAAACATTTGTAACCACTTCTTCAAAAATAGCTAGCTTACGGGCCTTCCAGATAGCCCAGGAAATTATAGCAGGCACAATTCTTTCTTACTAATAAAAAAACAAAATTTTTACTAATAAAATGCATATTTTCATTTCAGATCCATAAGAATTGGCAATCCGTATACAGAATCGAAGCATATCGACAATTGTTTAGATTTTGATGTGCCAAGTAACAGGGCAATGAGTTATGACCAGATTAAACTGTGAGTGTTTATTAATTTTAAGTTCAGAGATATTGAATTTTGAAGTGATAAAAATATTAGAACTTTGCAGATATGTTTTTTTTTCCTTTTTCATTTGAAACAATTACAAATGAAATTCAAGCCCACTACAAAAATATTTTGGTGATTTTATTTTGGTATGCACGTTTCAGAGTATTCATAATTCATGACTTAATCAACTACGAGCCTAAGTTTGAATTGGAGGATACTACTAGTGAGATCGAAGACTTCCGCTTTCAGAGGTTCTGTAAAATAGTGGATTTGACTTAATATTCTGTTGGTTGGAAGCTGATTTCTGGAATTAAGGAATTAACTGTGTGAGAAATTTTGTGTTAGATATTTCAAGTGGACACTCTATCCATCTTGAACTCTTAGCTCTATATCAATATAGATGGAGTATCCAGTCTAACACAAAAATTCCAGCTTCCCATATGACTTTGAACAGTGAAAAATCTATTATTCTGTTTGTTTTTTAATTGATTCAGTGGCTGAGACTTTTTATTTGGAATCCAGTTATCAGAAGAACTCATACGCGATGATGTTCAATAAGAGGTACAGAAGCAAGTACACCATTTCTGAGTGCAAAGGCTTTCTGCCGAGCTCTGTGGTTCCTGCCATCTTCTACTCAAAAGAAGACGGTAAGGCAAAGCATGATAAAGCAGTGGAATTGCCACTGAAACGCACTAAGATTCCTCTCAAATACCTTCAGTTGTTGGGTGAAAAGGTGCTTTTGAGCCAGTGGGGAGAGGGAGGTTTCTTGATCTTGGATGTTTCCAGCGATGGAATCAAAACTTTCCCTGCGAATATAATCAGAACAACCATCGAATCCGACATCGAACCCAGATATCTTTCCAAAACCAACGAGTTCTTCACCTTCAAATTCTGGGGAACAGTGCAGATATATAATCTCGATGGAGACCTTATTCGGAATTTGGATGATCACCGTGTGAATGTGAACCAGAATTCCACTGATCCCACCCAGGTCTTTAAATCTCTGAGCTATGTTACCTCCGATGAGGAAATTATAATATCTTACTGCCAATCTGCTGTGGGTTTCTCCATTAATGTGAGCAGTCTAAGGACAGGAAAGTGCCTGGGGAAGATTGCTAATGAGAAACTGGATTCTGAAGTTATCACCATTCTCACTTATGACGAGAAGACGCACGAGATCTTCACAGGGAATTCCGCAGGCTTTGTTTGCAAATGGTACAACAGATTCATTAATCCCAGCCACTCAAGCTGAAACCCCCGGATGATTGATTAATCCCAGGATTTAGGAAAGTCCAGAGCACAAATAAATTTATGTATTGAGAAATTTTGTATCTGCTTGCTGATATCAATTGATCTACGCCCCAGCGTGTAATATTCCTAAATATCGAATATGAATAAGGATCTTCGGATTGTGTTTTGAGATAATCGGCTGTGTATTGTCATTCATAAATGATCAACTCACATCCATCTTCAAATGGAATTTAGATTTAAAATTCTGAAGACTTTACCGGTGTCATATTTGTTGAAATTTTAAATTTTGTCTTCTAAATTTTAAAATAGGTCAAATTTGAGATATATAAGTATTATATTGAAAGAAATGAGATACATTTTACATATCCTTAAGATACATTATATTCAATTATCCTTTAGATAGCATTTGTCATTTTTATGAACCCACAATGCAACCCTACCCTAAGCTACATGTTACCAAGAGCGTGTTGGTGACATACACAATATACCATGTAAATTCAACTTAGATCTTTTAATCATAAAAATATTTATATTTTTATACTTTAGATGTTTAACAAGTTTTAAATTAAGATGCATTTAAATTGATTTAATAAATTTAATTATAATTTTAATAAATGATCAAACTATTTTAATTATTAAAAAAAACTTATAATAAGGTTGTAGAAGAATGTTATTAGCAAGAGAGTTATTGTTAAGTTTAATAATAGGAATTGTTATCATCCTCTAGGAATGATGTTGATGATCTTGAACTATAGCATTAAGAAAAAGACCAATAGAGGATGGAAAGTTTTCAAACCTTCTCATGTGGGATAAATAAATTCCTCTTTGAAAATCTCATCACTCTTGTTCTCTTGTATGGGTGTGAAGTTTCTCATCACTTCTCTTGAATAGCCCCTATTGAGAAAGCTTAATTTGGTCTTGAAAAGAATTGTAAGTTTCAAACCTTCTCACGTGGGATAAATAAATTCCTCTTTGAAAATATCATCACTCTTGTTCTCTTGTATGGGTGTGAAGTTCACTCTTGTTCTCTTGTATGGGTGTGAAACTTTTGTCACTTCTCTTGTATGCCCCCTTCCAAATTTAGCCCCATCATCATAAATTATGAATTCATAACAAATGAAACATGTGTGGAGATGCATAATACAAATACAAATAAACACAAGAAACTTTTGTCACTTCTCTTGTATGCCCCCTTCCAAATTTAGCCCCATCATCATAAATTACGAATTCATAACAAATGAAACATGTGTGGAGATGCATAATACAAATACAAATAAACACAAGCATAATACAAATACAAATAAACACAACGGAAATAAAATCTACTACACACATCTACAATGAAATTACCGGCATAAGGAATCAATTAAAGACATTGCATAATTAAACTACTATACACATCTACAATGCAATTACCGGCATAATGAATCAATTAAAGACATTGCATAATTAAATACAAGATAATACTTATCTTGAAATGAAGTTGTCCTATGCAAGTGCAACGAGTTGGGGAAAAGGGAACAACAAACTCACACATAACCAAGTATATACCACATCTCAACCAAGCGAGTCCATAGCTAGGTTTATCAAGTTGAAGGCACTAGAAAGGAAGGAATTGCTAAGCTATTGAGCTCAACCACAGAGCTATTAGTACCTCTACAAGATTCAACTAGTTTGGCACCCAACAATACCTACACACCCAACACGAGGAAGGTAACCCCTTCATTGCTTCACAGTCCCTTAGACCATGCCTTACCTTTTAGTGGTATTCAGGGTGTGCATAGAAAAGTAGTCAAAGCCCTATCATCTTCAGTGAGGTTACACCCTTCACTAGGTTTATCAAGCCAATTCCAAATCCCTATCTACTCCCAGTTGCTTACACATAACTTCAAGCCAAAACAAGGGATGCGTGTATCCCGATCCTCATCCAACTTCACACATAGCAAGACACATGGGGGTCAAGGGAAAATAAACAAGATGGATGAGCTAACATAGTCTCAAGGTAATTTCCTAATAGCTGGAACTCAATTTAACAATTACAAAGTCATACAATCACTGAGCATAAACAAAAGTTTTCAGGCATTTACATGAGAGATAGGAACCACCAAACCAAACCATTATGAGTCATACTTTGTTGGGAAACACAAAGTCGAGTTTGGTATAAAGTTACAGTTGTGGGAAGCTTCAGGATGGGATTTACGTTTGCATACTGGGGAATTCCTACATCACAATTTTAATGGGCATTCAACATTGTGGGGATACCAAAATGAAATTTGAGAGGGGAAATCGACCACTAGGAACAAAATGATTTTTCCAAGCAACACCAAAAATGTATTTCCAAGCTAGAAAAAAAGCAAGAGGGATGCACGAAATTTGGACAACCATACCTTCCATTTCCCCAAAATAATAACTTCTTCAACCACCTCTTAGAAGAATGAAATGATTGGGTGCATAAGTTAACATGGGTAGTTAATGGTTCATGGGTTCTCTCATTGACACTTGGCTTGACATTATTGGCTTCATGGGTTTGAATATCCCCTCTTATTCCTTGTAAAAATCATACCCCATACTCTTGTTTCCTTGCATAGCTATTTGTGGGTATTTTTATTAAAATACGTTTACATCATATTTACGATTTCCATCGTACTAGGCTAACACACGATCCACATGCATCGATTTTTAATTGCTGATACAAAAATGATACATCGATGGCGGAGCCTTGGCCTTTATCTCTTCACCATGATTTTATAATGATATTACATCGTTTACATGTGTTTATGCAATGTGGTCAAAATCGGGGTATTACATAATGCACAAGAAAAATTAATTAGGAGAGACTATAAACTTCCAAAAACTGCTTTAAATTGCTTTAAATTCAAGTCAAAACCACCTAAGTGAGAATTGCTTTAAATTCCAATCAAAACAACCTAAGGTTGAAGTGAGGTTGGCATAAAGATGCCATGTCTTAAAGATGTCGACAAATATATCACTTTGCAAAATATATATGATATTAAAAATATTATTACTTTGTAAAGGATAAATAAAATTAAGATATTACAAGGAGGTCATTAATCCTAATCTTGACGATAAAAATGATATATTTTAACTACCATAAAAAAGAAGATACACATAGCTAAACTAAGAATGAAGTCTCACGAGTTGCATAGTAAAAAGACCATCCATATATAAGAGTCTTCAAAGTTCTATAGTTGAAACAAAGCAAAACAAAATCAAAGTAGTAGGTAAACCACACCATTAAAGCATGAAATTTAACTAGTTCATCTATTTGATAAAATAGAACAACACATAAGAGACACTCGACCATCCCTTAGGCATCATCATAAATAATATCCATGTGCACCTTAACTTACATAGGAGGGTTGTTGGAATAGACCTCATGGGGCCTAGTGGTGATTGATTTGGGTCAACATATTGATGTGATTTATCATTTCCTTAATGGTATTAGCTATCAAGTCAGCATATTAATGTGATTGATCATTTCCTTAATGGTATTAGCTATCAAGTGCAGGCTAGCATTGATATTAGCATTAATATTCAATGTTTGACCATGATACCATTCCTCCTTTTCCTTTATTTGTTTCCATAGTGCAGGCTTGCTTCGGTTATGGTCCATCAAATCTTTCCCAATCAACATTTTCATATGCCAACAAACTAGCACTGTCTTGGCATGTTTTGTATCCTTTTTCCCAGAAGTGCTCATGCTCAATTTCCTACTCCACGTTGCTCAATTTCCTACTCCACGTTATTAATAAATTTCTTGGTGTCCTTCGAAATCACTTGAAAATAATCCATAATCCTGCTTCGATTCCTCAATTTCGCATTACACTCTAGGCATGTGTGAGGCCCATTTTCCTTTTCTGCGATGATATACTTTCCACAGTTGCACCGTCTTGCCAGCCTTGCCCCACACACACCATGCTCTCGGTCAATTCAGTATTGTCTTACCACCACCCTAGTCCTAAAGGTATTGCACTTCCGCCCAGCTCGAAATCCCCATACCATACCAGGAACATAGAGACCAATCAAAACTCCAATAAAAAACCGCAACAATAAATCTTTGTAATGTCGAGTTTCTACCTTTGTTGCATGATGTCTAAACATGGGTAAGTATTTTCCATGATTTCACCTCAAAGCTTATGAAATACACCCCTCGTATTTCAGCTTGGGCCTGGATACGAAGGTCCATCAAACTACATCCATCTAACTTGCCATAGAACGAAGTTACACCTTCGTAATGCATGCATCGTGCCATCTGTTAATTTCACCATGTCGCTTGTCTCTAAGCAACGAGCCAAGTGTCCCATCGTTGTTGGGGATAGTGGGCTCAACATCGTCTCATTGTAACACCCAAATTTGAGACTGTAAGTCTTAATTGTTGACATTGGTACAATCCTGACTAAGGCAGAAGCTTCGATCGACTCCTTGTTTGAGTCCAAGATCTCACTTTGTTGGTCCACTCCGATGTTTTCTAGATGATCCACCAATTTATGTGTAGATCATGGGATGTGGGAAGGAACATTACAATGCAAAATTCTATCCAAGGACTCGATTTTAGCTTCCGACCTCCAATTATACGAGATTTTGCTCATGGGGTGTTACGAAAATAAATACAATAAATTATAATACGAATGATAATTAATAATAAATGATAATATTATTGACATCCAAGGACGCATCCCTTCATAAATGGTTATGGTGCCTATAGGAGTTTTATATATGTGGCACTCGCTATTATATTTAAATCATATTTCATATTATTTATTTATATATTTTACTTAATATACAATTATTCTTATAGTGGATTATTTTATATTTCAAATATATTTTGGAGGTTAGTGGCCTATTTCTAATCTTGGTTGGTGGCTAATATATATATATATAAGAAAGAAGATTAATAAATATTTCTAATCTTGGTTGGTGGCTAATATATATATATATAAGAAAGAAGATTAATAAAGAAAGTAAAAGAAAAAAGAAAGTAAAAAAGACAAGGAAGAAAAATAAAGTTAAAAAAAAAAAGAAAAAGAAGGAAATAAAAAGAAAGTAAAAAGGGAAAGAAAACCAACACATGGTAAAAAAGAAAAAAAAACTAACACATGGTAAATTATCATGATTTGATCCTGTTAACGCTCAGAAAATCCCCTCAGCTGAAAAGAGGAATCCCAAGGTAGCCACAAACCTACTTTAGGTTGTATTCTGACCTATACAACCATATAGGGCTCTCTTAAATTTGTAAAGACTGAAAATGCCCAAAAGATTTTAGTGATGAGAATACAGAGAGGTCAAACTCTGCAATGGAATATGTTTTTGTTGTTTAAAGGGAGGGATTGGTCAGACAAGCTGGAGAAAGAAACCATTGGGAAATGGAGTCAAATCGAAGTGATGATTAATGGTAGTGCTTTGCAATGAAATTCTTAACAAAGGCAGGGTAATTACTTTTTCACAGTCAAAATGCTAGTTGTCTGGTGGTAAGGAGTAAGATAAGAATAGTCCATTGATATGAGCATCTGAAGATGAATTCAATATCAACTTTAGTGGAAGGGTTTGTAGATGCTTGAACATGAAGAACCAGAGCATACACATATGAATTCTGGTTCAATATACACTTATCCAAGCATGGAAAATATAACAATATGGAAAAGGATAACAGGAAAACACATTCACACAAAGAAGAGAAAGGTACAGACCGTAAAATAAGTAACACAAGAATCTATGATAAAAAACCCGCTTAGCTCTGCAATCTTCTTATTAATTCTTTGAAAATAACTCAACACCCAAAATGAGTCTCTCCTAAACTGAAAGTCGAACCCCCTTTTACGTCTATTACATATGAATATATAGGAGAAGATATCCTCAGCTCTCAAGCTCGAGTAATCCTAACCTAGCTTCTAAAAATAGAAAGCTGTTACAAATGTGATGACACGTGTCTAATTGACTTCCTAATTTTAAGGAGTTTGTTTCAACAGAAAATGATCAACATTTGGAAATGATGTTTTGAATGTTTCGAAAGCTAGAAGATGCTGTCGAATGCCTCTAATTGTCCCACTCCTTTAGTTGGTATCTGATATACTACCACCTGTATAGCTCACTGATTTCATACCCAAAAAAATAGGGATGCTCTATTTCCCTTGCTCTCGTCTACCTTCAACCAAAATCCTCTTCCCACTTGAGAATGAATCATGCAACAAATGAACAATGTCAGAAATATAAGGTGAATCATGCAACAAATGAACAATGTCAGAAATATAAAGTTCTACTTGCTCAGAATATCTCTTGTAATGCTCCACTTCAGTCTGTAACATGCTTTTACTATACTCAAAGCCTTTAAAATGGAATGTGGCATCTTGCAAAAGAATACCTAACTTCTTAGGAAATGTGTCCATGTGCCTCAAATCACTTACCCGAATACCATTCCAGATTGCCTTACTTGCATAGCAAGGACCAATCCCTCTTTTTGTCGTTCCAATTAATGACCCTACAAGTTCTGCCTCTCTCATTCCATCAATAGCTTGATGAAAATCAAATAGTAAATGAGCACGGTCAGAAACCAATATTCTTCCTTTGCGAGAAACTCCATTTGACTCAAGGCTGTCTATCTCTTTAAATAGTCCTAAAAGATGCACAACGGCTCCATTCCCAATCACGCATAGGGATTTTTCATTGAGTATTCCAGAAGGTATAAGGTGAAGAGCGAATTTCTTTCCCTCGTTGTTGTAAAGAGGTAGCAACAATGAGATTCGCCATGCCATTATCCACATCACATTGGCTTTTTTCCTTAATGAGCCAGTTGAGCAGGCTATTATTTGTGAACCTCGGGACCTTAGGGTAATATATGCTCCCCATGCCTGAAAAGGGACAGTTCCGTCATTAGTAATTCAATTCCATCAAAACAGAGGAGAATATCCAGTGATCTCAAAAGTTTCACTGCCGGAGCTATTTGTTCGACTCTTCTTACACGAACACCTTTTTGGTTAGACTTCATTCCCATTGCAATACACAAATTAGGATTTTCCATTTTCTGCCATTCTATTCCTAGTATGGGAAATCCTGTGTAGTCTCCTGAGCGCTCATAATCTGTGATAAAGTGTGTGATAACAGGAGTCGGTATCACATATCCAATATTTTCTGCTTCTTCATGTTTAAGTGAATGAAATGCAATTCCCACACACTAGCCCCTATCATTGAAAGCAAGTCCCCGAGAATTTCCAACATTTATAATAACATCAATCTGCACTCCTAGAAGCTCTGTGGCTCCATGCACATATGAAAAAAAATCAATGCGTGATACAACTCCACTAGTCACAGAGATTGTGTCTCCACCAATTGGATAACCGACAACAGTAACAACGTCCTGCAAAGTCGGTAGGGCTCCAAATTGCACTGGAGATACTCCTTCCCAAAACTTATCATCTCTCACAGTTAACATGGCAATATCACACTCAGTCCCAATTGCAAGCACAATAGCCAAATAATTTGTGTCTGATCTTCGCTTCTTGAACTTCACTTGTGTATGATGCTCTACAGAATGGGCATTGGTTAGAACTCGACGTCCATCAATAATAAACCCACTACTGTTCGAGCTAAATTGACGCTTGCGCTGCCATGGAAGAGAAAATTTTGGTTCTGCATGCACACAAAAAACTTTGACTACTGCATTCATAAATGGAGAACCCTTGACATCATCAGCCACTGTGTCGATTTCAGCCAGTCTTCCCATGTCGATTTGTATGGAAGAGCCTTTTCCATGGTGTGCCGGTTCCTCCATTATAAAATCCATTTTGAAGTGAAAGGAGAATGGCAGTTTCCGAAGCAATAAAAAATGGTTTAAATATGTCGCTTTCAGCCTGCGAAATGAATAAAAAGTGACACGTATCACGGTGGTTTTCATTCCCCACCACTTCTCAATTTTTAACCTCCGAGAACTTTCTCCAGCGAAATGATCACAAATAGTTGATCTCTTCATGGCTTTAACTTGAACCGTTGATTTCCATTGGCAGCTGGAGTCTTCGACACCTGGGTGATGATGCTGTTGACTTTACTTCGACACTTGGGTGATGAAAGAGCTTCCACCTTAAAGCTGTCGAGCGATCTCATGTAAACTGCTTCCTTTTCTTTTATTTGTGTATAGGAATTATCCCACATGGAAGAGGATGGAAGCACCTTTGGTGTTTATATTAACCAATTCTTTCAGCGTATGTTGATGTGCTATGTGCTGATTATGCTCCTCATTTGGCTTTGGTGCTTTGTGTTGAGCGTTGATTTGGTATTTGACTTGACTTTGTTATAAATGTAGATGTGGCAGGGGTTTGGTTGACACTTGCTAGGCTTCATACTTGGAGATTGGGCTTCGCTTAAAAATCCAGAATTTGACAAACTATTTTTACCTCCAATTATGAAAAACTTTTTTTCTTTTATCCAAAGAACCATTAGATTCTTTTTCTTGCCGATCTTGGAAAAAGTATTATGAATTATGAAATGAACCAAGCCTCGAGGCTACCAAACCACCAATGATATCTTGGAATTTATATGACGATAACACCAACTCCCGCAAAAATAAAATAGTGCTAACAACTGGCTTCAACTGGGGATGCTATCCTCCCTGTGAGGTAGAAAGGAACCTTGTAGACCAAGTGCCTGATCCATGGCTGATCCCATCACAAAACTGTAACCTGTAACTCTTCATTTGAAACTGAATGCAAACTAAAAATTTACGTTGAACCACACACTACAAATTTGAATCGAAACTTGAAACTGAAAACTGAATCCGTACTGAAACCAAACTGAAATTTTCTGAAAGAAATGCTTGCCATGTCAAGCTTATTCAACCTACCTATCTACTTTAAGTTGATCCATAATATTTGATGATGTGAAATAAAAAAGGCAATGCAGCCATACAAGCGTTTTGTCTGCTTGTTTCATTCTTTGCACATACTTCTTCAAAAGAAAAATAACGGATCTGCTTAATTTTTCAAAGAAGAACTTGGAAACGAATTTAACAAAATCTGAAATTTTAAACCCACTTACTCTTTCCAAGCATGTTGCAAATGGATCTTGGTAGGAAAAGTTGTTGTCCCCATAACACTGGAAAAAACTGTCATCATGAATCTGCTTCCCAACCACATCCTCTCTTGCATAAAAACCCAACAAATAGATGTCACATGGAGGCTGAAATCTGCACTATAGTGTTGTGACAAAAATTCCATTGGCAAAGAATACACAGCTAAATCTGACATTAGCTGATTAGTATCTTTGTTTTCAACTGCATAATCATGACATGCACACTGAACGCTTTCCTATGATTGCTGAAAACTATTCTCTCTCAATGAAGAACATGTAGCTAACTATTATGGGGAAACAATCCCATAATCATCATTGTACTCATCCTATCTAGGTCCACCCAATGATTTGAAAATGTCATCGACCAGAAAAATACTCAAAAAATCAACTTGTTCTTGAATAAAATGACTTGCAGATTTGATTTCATGACAATCTAAAGGTGAATACATGAAATAATCATTTTCAAGCTTCTCATAAGATGGATCTAGAATTGGATCAGTCTCAACTTGTTTAACTAGTGGAACACAATTCTGTGAAAAATCATGAGCATTGAAAATTTCAAGAAAATGCATCATATTTGCAACTCTCTGTTCGAATTTCAGGTTTGCTACCTTTTGCTCATGTTCATTGTCACATTCTTCAAGGTCCAACTGCTTTTCAAACTTCCCACAAACTTGAATATTGTCTTCAACCTCAGAATCATTAAACATTTGTTGCAAGGTGCAAGACCTTCTCTCCAAGAGAAGATAAGAGAGATCTGTTGATGTATTTGTAACTTCAGAAGATATTCTTCTATGTATTACATTTTTACTTTATTGTATCCCCAACGAAGATGTATTATTCCTTCGATTGGAAGTGTCGTCATTTGTATTTGCAAGTGTCGCAAGTATAACACCAATTTCATTAAACTTGGATTTATTACAGTCCAAGTCACTTTGAAGACGGGGCTAAAACCACTTTTCTAAACTCCAAAATCAAGCAAAATCCGGTTCCAAAACTGCCAAATCCAGGTTCCAAAAGTGCCAAAACTGGTTCCAAAAGTGCCAAAACTGGTTCCAAAAATGCCAAAACCGATTCCAAAATTGCCAAAACCGATTCCGAAAGTGCTAAATCAAGGTTCCAAAAGTGACAAAACCGGTTCCTAAATAGCCAAAAACTGGTTCCAAAAGTGCAAAATCTGGTTCTGAAAGTGACCAAACCGGTTCCGAAACTGCCAAATCCGTTTCCAAAAGTGCCAAAAACCAGGTTCCGAAACCATACTTTTTCTTTTGATATTTGTGTCTGTATAATATGATGGTCATTTGAAGTTGAATGTCATTAACCAACACCCCATTTTTGAATGAGGCTCAAGTTAAATGAATGACGGGGTGGCCGACCCTTCTTCTGCCCATTATTATTTTCATTATAGTTCTAAACTGCAAGAAGGGTGGTTCGATCCTTTTTGTGTTCACCATTCTGGATACAGGTGAATTGTCGGATATTGGTGTTCACAATTATCTACTAAAAGAAGGGGCGGTCGATCCTTCTTGTTGGCAGTCGGGATAAATATTGTTTACATGTTATAACATAGGCAATGTCCCGATCCCTGCCACATAATGCGAAAGTCGGTAGTGGGGAAATGTTGTCCCAACCTTCGTAGATTAATTGTTCTTCATTTCTCTTTTAAATGAAGGGTTGACTGACCCTTCTTGTGCTTAGTATTTTTGCAGTCTTCGACATTCAGGATATGCATGAATTGGCAGCCTATATTTCGTAGGTTGAATATTTGCACAATTCCCTCATAAATAAAGGGGCGGTCGATCCTTCTTTTGCCCAATATTATTTTCATACTCGTTCTAGACTACCAGAAGGGTTGGCCGACACTTCTTGTGATTTATATTTATCCAGTCTTAACCCTTATGGTTATATATGAATTGATCTCTATTTTGGAAGGCGAAAATCTCACACGTGTGAACCTCAAAGAGAAAACTGATGCCATAGCAAGTGATGACATGGAACGTGTGATGATGACATGACATGGCATCGAAAGACACATGATGGTGTTATCTTTAAGTAAGTGTTGCAATGTGACATCATTTTGGAAAAGTATGGCAAGTTTGTGAAACTTTGGAAATTGACAAACTATGGAAAAAGTAGTCAAAACTGCTCTGAGAGAATGCCCACCATAATTCATGGTTTCAGAAAAATGCACACACCATCATATCATGCTATAGCTTGTTAAAGTGGCTATATAGTTATACATGATTGTGGATTGCGGGAACTGTTTGAGTAATGGATTTGCGACATGCATTTCCGCAACCCGCAATTCGGATTGCAGAAACTTTGGTTTGTTTTTATTTCAAGATGTAGTCCCGCAAACCACAATTGCGGATTGTAGGAACGTTGTATATATTTCAAAACAATTAAACCCCCGCAACTCATCTTCCGCATTCCCCAGATTAGATCTCAGCCATCGACTTGTCTTAATCTTACTGCACATAATTAAGCTGACGTAATTAATAAATATGTTGATTTTGTTTCTATTTTGTTTTATTATTTTCCATCTTTGAAAATTACTTGCTATGTGGATTTTACTGCCAAATCCGTTTCAAAAATTGCCAAATCCAGGTTCCAAAACCATACTTTTTCTTTTGATATTGCCACTTTTGAAATTGGTTTTTGCGGTGTTCCGATATGATAATTATGACGGTCATTTGAAGTAGTACAAAATATACAAATTATCAAATGAATCGGTGTCTCCATAATATGATGGTCATTTAAAGTTGAATTTCATTAACCGACACCCCATTTTGAATGAGGCTCGAGATAAATGAATGAAGGGTCAACCGACCCTTCTTCTGCCCACTATTATTTTCATAATAGTTCTAGACTACAAGGAGGCTGGTACGATCCTTCCTGTGTTCATCATTCTGGATATAGGTGAATTGTTGGATACCGTGTTCACAATTATCTACTAAAAGAAGGGGTGGCCGATCCTTCTTGTCGGCAGTTGGAAGTCCCGAGAAATATTGTTTAGATGTTATAACTTAGGCAATGTCCCGATCCCTACCATATAGTGCGGAAGTCGGTTGTGGGGAATTGTTGTGCCAACCTTCGTAGATTTAATATTTTTTCATTTCTCTTTTGAATGAAGGATTGGCCAACCCTTCTTGTGGTTAGTATTTTTGTAGTCTTCACCATTCAGGATATACATGAATTGACAGCCTATACTTCATAGGTTGAATATTTCCACAATTCCCTCATAAATGAAGGGGCGGCCGGCCCTTCTTCTGCCCAGTATTATTTTCATACTAGTTTCAGACTGACAGAAGGGTCGGCCGACCCTTCTTGTGATTTATATTTTTCCATTCTTGACCATTCTGGTTATACATGAATTAATCTCTATTTTGGAAAGGGAATATCTCACACATGTGAGCCTCAAAGAGAGAACTGACGCCAAAGGAAGTGATGACATGGAATGTGTCATGAGGATGGAAAGACACAAGATGGTGTTCTGGTGCTATCATTTAGTCAGTGTTGCAATCTGACATCATTCTCAAAAAGTATGGCAAGTTTGTGAAACTTTGGAAATTGAGAAAGTATGGAAAAAGTAGTCAAAACTGCTCTGATAGAATGCTTGCCATAATTCACGGTTTTAGAAAAATACACACACCATCATATTATTCTATAGCTTGTTGAAGTGGCTATCTAGTTATACATGATTGCGAATTGCGGGAACAATTTAAATAATGGATTTGCGACATGCGTTTCGGCAACCCGCAGTGCATTATATGGATTGCAGAAACTTTGGTTTGTTTTTATTTCTAGTTGTAGTCCCGCAACTTGCAATTGTGGATTGCGGGAACATTGTATATATTTCCAAACAATTAAACCCCCGCAACTCTTCTTCCGCATTCCCCAGATTAAATCTCAACCGTCGACTTGTCTTAATCTTACTGCCTAGATTTAACTCGACGGAATTAATAAATATGTTGATTTTGTTTCTGTTTCCTTTTATTATATTTCATCTTCGAAAATTACCTGTTGTGTGGATTTTACTACGAGTTTTTTCCAGGGGTCGTTTTTGCCATTTTTTCCAGCTTTAATGAAGGGTCAACTGACCCTTCTTGTGCTTAGTATTTTTGCAGTCTTCACCATTCAAGATATACATGAATTGACAGCCTATACTTCGTAGGTTGAAGCAAAGAGAATGGGGAAGCTCCCCAGTAGACATGGAGCTCCCTAGTAGACATGGAGCAGAGAGAATGGGGCTTCTTTGAATGCGTAGAGGGCTGAGGTACCAGAGTTGCAGCCAGCTAGATGGTGAAGGGACCTGTGAGCGAAGAATCGAGAAGGAGCCATAAGGCCGCACATGTGAGGGAAGGAAGGTGGAAGCGAGGGAGGTGGTATATTGCATGATGCACGCGTGCCATGTTATGGGCGCCTAGGTCGAGGCTCCTCCCCCACGTGCCCTCCTCATGTCCGGCACGTGGCCCCTTGTGAGTCATGAGTTGGCCTGGAATTTGATGTTGTACATGACATTTTTTTCATTCTAACACGTATTTGACAGATAAATTTCGAATGGACACGTCGATCGTGACAGCTACCAAAATATGCAAAACGTCTATTTGAAATCCATGAATTTACATTTCCCGTCAAAAATTTTAATGCTTGTTGTACTATACCCTATACTTTGTACTTCTTAGTAATTAATCTTGGCCATTATGTTGTGCCGCTCTTGCATTGCTCATTCAGTTTGGATGAAAATATTTAGTTTCCAATACATAACGTATTAATTTTTCTTGATTAAGACGTTATAGGCCATTAAGTATAGTACGACTGAAGAAACATTAAGACATTATGTGTTGGAAACTATTAATCCAAACTGAACGAGCTGTGCAAGAGCAGCACAACATAATGGCCAAGATTAATTACTAAGAAGTACAGGGTATAGGGTATAGTATAACAAGCATTAAAATTTCTGATGGGAAATGTAAATTCATGGACGTCAAATAGAACAATTCATCTATATTATCCATAATGGAGAACATAAGAAGGATCGACTGACCCTACTTGCAGTGTCGAAATATTATGAAAAGAATATTTGTAATCAGAAGGGTCGATCGACCCTTCTTCCAGTGTCAAACTAATCTGAAAATAATACGAGGAATAGGAAGGCTCGGCCGATCCTTCAATTACAAGGGAATTGTAAAAATATAACACCTTGGAAGTTATATCATATAAAAATGGTTTTTCCCGACTTCCGTTTTACGGCAAGAAGGATTTGCTGCCCCTTCTGTCCACAGTTAATTGCCAAAACCTTTATCCATCAATTCATCTATAGCCATAATGGATAATACAAGAAGGATCGATTGACCCTTCTTGCAGTGTCGAACTATTATGAAAATAATATTGAGAATTAGAAGGGTCGGTCGACCCTTCATTTAGGAGGGAATTGTAACAATAGAACACCTTGGAGAAAGAGTGACTGCTCTTTCTCTGAGAATATCTCCACGTGCCAGCAAAGTATTTAAAGAAAAACGTCTACAAATTTCGTTGTTAAAATGTTGATATCTAGTATCCTAGGGTGACACGTGGAACGATGATATTGTGACAAGTGGCATATTTGATTTGGCACATTGCGTATAGCGAGGTTACTGTTAATTTTTCAGAATTTACTTCAATATGATCTAGGATCTTAACTGAGAGAACAACATGTACAGCATATCTACAACATATCAATCATGGACACAATAATGCAAGCACATAAGAGACACAGAGTTTACTTGGGGAAAACCATAAAGGTGAAAAACCCCAATAACTTCCTTAGAGATAGATAGATCAATGATACAACCCAAGCATAAGAGATAGACATCTCCTAGCAGCAGCTTCTCTTTCTCCACAAGTGCGCCACTCTCCCAAGAGTGTGAGAGAGAATAGAATGATGAAATAGAGTGCCTCCCGCACTCTATTTATACTTGATTTGACTTTCCTAATAACCTTTACTAGGTCGGCCTTAAATTAACCACATAACATAATGTTGACTGGGCCGACACCCAATAGGGTGGTCTAATAACCCTTTGACCCACATGGATGACCCCCAATAGGGTGGTCTAATAACCCTTCGACCCACATTACTTATACAGGGCCGACCCCAACAAGGTGGTCTAATAACCCATCAAGTATAAGTTACGACACTTACAATATAAATGACGACACTTCCGTATAGAGGAATAATACCATCTCTATAGGAGTACAATATACATATATGAAATATATTTCGAAGTTACATATACATCAACACTCCCTCTTAACTAGGAAGTTATTTCTCGACACAGGTCTTCTAGCACAAGTCATCTTCTCTGGATCATCGTCATTGGATAATCGTCATCGTCACTGCTGCTGCTATCTCAATCAATCTCTGAATCTACTCGTCATAGGAAGTTCTACATAGCCAGTCCTTTTTCATACTGGATGTAGGCCCACCACCTGCAGGTCTTCATCATCACTGGCCATACTGTGGAATCCTCAGAACTTATTACGTGCATCACAAAACCTCGAAAGAGCATCTCAGGATGTTACGGGTACACAACTCTGACCTGTAGGATCTCCCAGGGTGCTATTACATGTGACCCATCACAAAACCTGGCTGAAGCATCCCAGGCTATTACGAGCACACAGCTCTACTTGTTGGATCTCTTAGGAGCACATTATATGTGATCTCACCACAAAACCTGGCTGAAGCATCCTAGGCTGTTACAAGCACACAACTCTACCTGTCGGATCTCCCAGGAGCACATTACATGTGGTCCACCACAAAACCTGGCTGAAGCATCTGAGGCCTTTTTCATCCTGTCCAAATCTCCTAGGATCAAATTACATGTGGTCATGGAAAAACCTGGCTGAAGCATCTGAGGCCTTTTTCATCCTATCCAGATCTCCCAGGAGCAAATTACTTGCCATAGGAGAAAACCTTGAAAGAGCATCCCAGGATGTTACGGGTACACAACTCCGACCTGAAGGATCTCCTAGGGCGCTATTATATGTCCTCCCAGAGCAATGTCTTGAAAGAGCATCCCAGGCTATTACGGGTACACAACTTCGACTTATAGGATCTCCCAGACATGCTCATTTGCAAAACCTCTCCACGGCCACAGAGTATCAACCTGATACTCTCCATACATCATCCTGATGTACACATGATCGTCCTGATCATCATCACTGCATCGTCCTGATGCATGTCAACTGGAGAAGCTCGTCATCCATGATCATCTTGATCATACAATGCATCCACCTGATTCCTTCCCAGTGTATATCTACTTGATACATATCAACTTATACAATGTATCTACCTGATACATACATGGATACATGATTCACACAATGTATCCATCAGCATACATGATCTACCTGATCATACAAAGATACATGGTCCACATAATGTATCCATCAACATACATGATATACCTAATCATACAAAGATACATGATCCACACAATGTATCCATCAGCATCCAACATGATGCGTACATACATAAATGATCCAACTGATCATATCTATCATCCAACATGATGCATACATACATAAATGATCCAACTGATCATATCCAACATCCAACATGATGCCTACATACATAAATGATGCAACATATCATATAGAGCAGAAACTAGAACATCATCCTGATGCTCATCATCCAGCGCTTACATCCACAGCCATGTGAAGGATCCTCCTTCCAACATGCATAGAATGGCTACAACAAATGTCTCCATCACTTCTTCCTCGAAGTGTCGTCGATCTGAAGAACACCAAGCCTCTCTATGAAGTATTCGAACTTCACTCTGGCTAGTGGCTTCGTCAATACATCTGCAATCTGCTCATCCGTCGCAACATATAGGAGCTTCATTGCTCCTCTCTGCACCATATCCCTGATATAGTGGTATTTGATATCTACATGCTTTGACCTGTCGTGGAACACCAGGTTCTCAAACAGCTTCATACAACTCTGGTTGTCACAAAAGATACCACTAGCCTCCAACGGGAGATCAAATAACTCAGACAGTAGCTTCCTCAGCCATACTGCCTCGCAACTAGTCGAACAAGATGCAACATACTCTACCTCGGCTGTACTCAGTGCTACGCAGGACTGCTTCCTGCTAAACCAAGAGATCACACCTGATCCCATACTGAAGCAACACCCAGGTGTGCTCTTCCTATCTGCAGCACTGCCTGCCCAATCTGAATCAACATAACCCTGCAGGTTAAACTTTTGATTCGCATCATACTTGAGCCCATAATCAACCGCACCCTTCAGGTACCTCAGAATATGCTTTACAACAACCAGGTGAACACTCCTCGGATCCATCAGGAACTGGCTCAATGTGTTCACCGCAAAGCAAATATCTGGTCTCGTGTTCGTCAGGTACATTAAGGACCCAATCATATGATGATACACAGTGAAATCAAATGGCTCAGATGAAGCATCACACAAAAGCTTCAGGTTCGATGCCATAGGTGTGGCCATGGCCTTGCAGTCCATCATCCCGAACCTCTTCAGGATCTCTACTTCATACTTCCCTTGTCCAAGGAAGATTCCATCTGCACTCTGGCACACCTCCATACCTAAAAAATAGTGCATCATCCCCAAGTTCTTCATTTCGAACTTGGCAGCAAGCTTCCGCTGCATGTCGGCAATCAATCTATCTTCACCTGTAATAAACAGGTCATCCACATACAAAAGTAGTATCACTGGATTTCCTTCCTCAACGTTGTAGTAAAGGTTGGAATCTGCTTTACTCTTGGTAAATCCCAAACTGGATAGAAAGCTGTCTATCCTACCATACCAAGTTCTGCACATATATGACTCCCTGTCATGTGTCTCAAAACCAAGTGGGTGTTCCACACACACTTCCTCTTCGACTACACCATTCAAGAAAGCTGTCTTGACATCCATCTGGTGTATCTTCCATTTCATCACTTGCTTTATATTTCTCTATGCTGCCATCTGCAGCATGCTTGATCTTATAGATCCACATGGAAGTCACAACAAACATCCCTTCATGTCTTGGGACTACATCCCAAATATCATTCTTCATGATCGACGAATCATGGCATTCTTCCATTACTTCATTCAATATCTTCAATATATATCTTTGTTGTAGTCCTTCTTTTGTAGGTGATGGTATACGATCTTTCCTACAAAACAAGTTAAATTGCATGATTAGAAACATCTCATAATTTTCAGAACAAATTCTTATACATAAAGAAATATGTCATATAGTCATGCAATTATTTAAGCCAATGCTTCAATACAACACTTATCCATATCCCGTGACTTTCTAGATGCCTTCCAATCTCTACCAGAACATTGTTAAGAGTGTGCACAACTCCCAACATGTTAGCAAAGAGGTTTCATTCTAGATAAGTAGAAATGGAATGTTGTACAGTGCCATAGGCCACTTACCCATGTATATTAGTAGTATATTGTTCATCAATGCAGCTATTCTAATATGCATAATACACAACCTAATTCTCGGAACATGAGTATATACATTATTGAACAGTATTATTTAAACAATAAAATATGCAAGGACTGATAATTCAAATACTTATCTTTGTTTGTTTGTTGGTTTGACTCCCTCTCAGTATTTGCTTTTTTTCTGCAACTCCATTTTGATGTGGATTGTGAGAAGTGGTCAAGTCCCTCTGATATCTGCATCCTTGCAGAAACTACTGAAGTGCGCTCTTTCTTGACCTTTGCTTCCTTGCAGGAACAACTGGAGTGTGCTCCCTCTTGATCTTTGCTTCCTTGCCGGAACAACTAGAGTGTGCTCCCTCTTGATCTTTGATTCCTTGTAGGAACAACTAGAGTGTGCTCCCTCTTGATCTTTTCTTCCTGGATTACCTGTCCTTGAACTTATTTCCATCACTATGCATGCTTATTAGTATCATCATTGTGTTATCCTCGAGGTCTCATACATAATTACACATTCATTAGTATAATCTTAATACTATCAAAACACAATAATCTTAAACATGTATAGTCATGATCATTTCAAACATAGATAATAAACATTAGTATTCAAGGTTTCAAGGAAGTCTTCTTTTGTTCATGCATATTCTTATTTGATCATAGGTTAGTTAAATCATCAAACAAGATAAGAGACATAAAATGCATAGACCCTTGATTACTTACATTTCTAACTTTATGAATAAACATAACCAATCATACCAAGTATACTTATATAAGGGATCCTAACACAAGGTAGGATTCTAACTTGATATAGGAAAAACATACCTGGATTTGTATGTTAGCTAGTTATGTCTAACATACCCACATGATGTATTCTTGTTCTCTTCAATGACTTGTGCTAGTCTCATAGGTTAACCATTATAGAACCCAATTATACATACCTCGTAAGTAGATCTTCTAAGTGATCCATGACAATGGATGAACCTTTGTCTTCATGTCATCATGATCATATGTTCTTGAACTAGAACATGATTTGTCTTTCTTGGTGTACCTTTCATGTTAGCGGACAACATAAACCTCATACAAGACCATAATGCATTAGTACAATCATAAGTGTCAACACCCTAATCAATGAATATCTTCTATTATGCATTCATAATTTTATTAAGGTCATACGACAAGTCTAAATTTAATCAAGATTGTACTAACTGTAATAACATGAAGACAAACATACCATAAAATTAATCATGAACAAATCTTGAAACATACCTGGATAAGTCATACCTGTCGAGATTGCTTGTAATCTTCTTATGTAAGGCCTTAGCCTCATCTCCCTCTGAAACAGGAACTTCTTCGCTTATGCAGGCGACCAATCCATTCTCTTCTAGGATTAACCCAATCCACTTGATTTGCAGAAACTGGATCTGGAGCTGGATTAGGGTTTGTCAGAGAAACCCTAAAAATTCAAACTTTGAATTTTAAACTTCCGAAAGGATAGAAAGATGTGCCTTGATGAGCTGATCAAGCCGGTATACTCATAATTTGAAAACTGCAAAGTTTCACCCCTTAAATTTGCCTTTGAAACTTCTGGATTCACAAGACATGACCCCGAATTAGGGTTTGATAAATCCCACCCTTCTTCCCAATCAAAAGGTTCAACCCAAAGCTCTAAGATTCTATTTTTCTGAGGAGCTTCTAGCCGTGGTCATAGATTTCAAAAATTCCCATTTTTGCAGAAGCCGTAATTTTTCACTTTTCTGATCAAAGTCCTGAACTAGGGTTTGATCAAGCTCGGCCTTCTGCCCAACCAAAAATTCTGATCTTGGTCTCTAAATTTCAATTTTGATGAGTATCATTCAACAATGGTCTCTTATTACAAAAATTCCAACTTTCTTCGAAACCCTAAATTCCGGAAGCCATGAATGAAGGTGTTAAAAAATAATTCTGTTTTGACAGAAATATGTGCCTGATTGTTTTTGGTGTAAATCCAAACTTTTCAATCCACAGGGTCTGAAAAGTTGTCCTGTGCTAGCCCGACCTGTCATATTTCCAACCCCATAGGTCTGACCTCAAATCGATTCTCTGAGAGAGAGTTATGCAAATTGTTGCAACGTGATCTGTTTATGGAATAAAATTGGAGAGCAAACTTGTACGATGTGCCACGTGTCACTGGTTCAATTTCAGCCTCTAAAATAGTTACCTGAGAAAGTAAAGTCCGTGCACTACCTGTCACTTTTTACGAAATTTCATTTGGAGCTTCCTAGCCCAAGTTATGACCTTTTTTCCAAGGTCACCTGTTTATGACTCAGATCTGGAAGAGGAAAAAACCCTGTATTGTATAGATCATAAAACACAAAATACAAGGAATTAGAAGTTTTCCTTTGGACACAAGGTACATGGGGATCTTATCTTCTACTTGTAGAAGTTTCAGATCTGAAAAATTCGCGAAAATGGATTTATAGCAAAAGTGCTATGATGACTGGTTTTTGCTATATCAATCCCAAGCATCTCAAGTGCAACAAGTGTCATACATGCCATACCATGCCTTCTTTCAGGATAGCTCTGATACCATGTTAATTTTTCAGAATTTACTTCAATCTGATCTAGGATCTTAACTGAGAGAACAACATGTACAGCATATCTACAGCATATCAATCATGGACACAATAATGCAAGCACATAAGAGACACAGAGTTTACTTGGGGAAAACCATAAAGGTGAAAAACCCCAATAAATTCCTCAGAGATAGATAGAGAAATGATACAACCCAAGCATAAGAGATAGACATCTCCTAGTAGCACCTTCTCCTTCTCCTTCTCCACAAGTGCGCCACTCTCCCAAGAGTGTGAGAGAGAATAGAATGATGAAATAGAGTGCCTTCCGCACTCTATTTATACTTGACTTGACTTGCCTAATAACCTTTATTAGGTTGGCCTTAACTTAACCACATAACATAATGTTGACTGGGCCGACACCCAATAGGGTGGTCTAATAACCCTCTGATTCACATGGCCGACCCCCAATAGGGTGGTCTAATAACCCTTCGACCCACATGACTTATACAGGGCCAACCCTAACAAGGTGGTCTAATAACCCATCAAGTATAAGTTACGACACTTATAATATAAATGACGACACTTCCATATAGAGGAATAATACCATATCTATAGGAGTACAATATACATATATGAAATACATTCCGAAGTTACATATACATCAACAGTTACTAATTTGGGTTTAACCACAACACAACTAGGAAATGCAAATTCACTCATAGCAAGATTACCCTCTGGAAATTGAATAGCAACACTTTTTCTATGGAATATGACGACTAACAAATTGCCCATATTGGTCTTTGTGTTTAAGAAGAGCATTAAAGATGCCATAATGATTAACTATAATGAATTGACAGGCAATTGATTATAACCTTTTGGTCCGAGAAATGCAATTATGTACATCTGTAACGAAATAACATATAGCATGCGCCAACAAAATTTGGATTAAGATGAAGTACAATTTTAATTATATCACGTATCATGATTTGATGTCAAATCTAAACAACTTATCATTGATTTTCATCTGTCTCGCATACGGGAGATTAATGCGGACTAGTCCCAAGGTTTGCAGCGGCTATTTCATGCACGAAGGTGGCACATTCTGTATCTTGCATGTCCCCCTCTGCGAAGGTTATCCCTGCGATTTTCTCCGAAGTCGGTTGTTTTGTCTGAATATGGAGGAGAGAAATTTGTGTATGTCTGCTCTCCAAAGTTGCAAACGTAGGAAGTCTTCCTAGGGGCAGTCCGGGGTGGTTGGCTCGAAGCGATACCTCTTTGATCTTTTTCATGGGCACAACACTGGTGGTAATGAGCTCTCTCATGGTGGCTTGGCAAAGCATGCTGACTACTCTGGCAGCGGTAAAAGATGGTTTCCTCTAGACTTTGGTCAGGTTTAGGGAATCAGGGGCCCAGTACAACATTCTGTCTTCGGTTTTGATTCTTGAAGTAGTAATTGGAAGGTCCTCTTGAATCCTGATTCTGGGTTTATCTTGTTGAGATATTGTAACTTCAAAGAATATTATAATTGTACTTTATTATTCCGGAGATGTTTCATTCCTCCGTAAAGATCTTATTGTATATCCGGAGATGTTTATTCCTCCGTCGGAATGTGGTAACTTGGGTTATTAGAATTCCCTAGTGGGGGTCGGCCCTGTATTTGTTATGTGGGTCAAAGGGTTATTAGACCACCCTAGAGGGGTCGGCCCAGTCAGTTGTAGTGGGGTATTTAACCCATTGGTTAAATACGAGCCTACGTGTACTTGTGTAAAATATATGTCAGTGTAGTGTATAAATAGAGGAGGTGTGTTCCTCATTTGATACACACAATCACTTGAGGATAGCGCACTTGTGGAGGAGAGGTATGCTATTGTGGAGGAGGGTTTCATCTTTGTATATTGCTGGTCATCTATATTGAGGAAGCTTTGCTGGGTTTTCTACCCCATGAGGGTTTCCCAGGATAAATCTCTGTCTCTTGTGTTTATGCTATGCTTGTTGTTTCTTCAGTGATCCTGTATATGCTATTATTGAGAAATGGAATGTAATGCTGCTATTTTCTGTCTTAGCATATTGAATCTTAACATGGTATCAGAGCTAACCTGAAGGAAGACAAGGTATGGCACTTACGACACTTGCTTTACTTACGACAATTTGAAGGTTAGGGTTTTACATAGCAAAAACCAGTCATCGTGGAACTTTCGCTATAAATCCATTTTGGAAAAGGTTCAGGGTCTGAAAAGTTTACAGGTCGAAGATAACATCCCCAGGTACCTTGTGTCCAAAGGGCATCCTCAGATTCGTTGTACTTCGTGAGTTATGATCAGTACAAGTTAGGGTTTCTGCCTCTTCCAGATCTCAGTCAAAATCAGGTGACCTTGGAAAAAAGGTCATAACTTGGGATAGGAAGCTCCAAATGAAATTTCGTAAAAAGTCACAGGTATCACATAGACTGTACTATCTCAGAAAAATTTTTCAGAGGCCGAAGGTGAACCAGTGACACGTGGCACGCTGTACAAGTTCTCTCTCTTGTTTTATCCCATAAACAGGTCACATTGCGACACTTGGCATAACTCTCTCTCAGAGAATCCAATTGAGGTCAGACCTATCAGGATGGAAAGATAACATGTCGAGCTATCTCAAAAAAAGTTTTCAGAGGCCGAAGTTCAAACAGTGACACGTGGCATTCCGTACAAGTTCGCTCTCTTGTTTTATCCCATAAACAGGTCATGTTGCGACACTTGGCATAACTCTCTCTCAGAAAACCCAATTGAGGTCAGACCTATCAGGATGGAAAGATGACAGGTCAGGCTACTGCAGAAAAAGGGTTTTAGACCCTGTGGAGCAAAAATTTCAGAGTTATAGCAGAAACAATCAGGTTCATATTTCTATCAAAACAGAATTATTTTTGGAGCACCTTTATTCATGGCTTCCGGAATTTAGGGTTTCGGAGAAAGTTATAATTTTTGGAATCGGAGTCCACGGATGAATGCTACTCAGGAAAATCAAAATTTAGAGACCAAGATCGAATTTTTTGGTTGGGTGGAAGACCGGGCTTGATCAAACCCCAGTTCGTGATTTTGATCGGAAAGATGGAAAATTAGGGCTTCAGCAAAAGTTGGAATTTTTGAAGTCTGTAAACACGGCTGGAAGCTCCTAAGAAAAATAAGAGTTTAGAGCCTTGGATATAACCTTTTGTTTGGACAGAAGGGTGGGCTTCATCAAACCCTAGTTCGGGATCCTGTCCAGAAGATCCAGAAGTTTCAAAGGCAATTTGAGGGGTCAAATTTTGGAAATTCCAAAATTGAAGTATGCTAGTTTGATCAGCTCAGCAAGACATATTCTTTCATCCATTCAGAAGTATGAAAGTCAAAGATTGAATTTTTAGGGTTTCTCTAGCAAACCCTAATCAAGCTCCAGATCAAGTTTCAGGGGGAGTTGAGGCTAAGGCCTTACATAAGAAGACTACAAGAAGTCTCGACAGGTATGACTTAAGGAGGCTCAGGTATGTCTTGAAATCTAATTCTTGATTAAGTTCATGACGTGTTTGTCTTCATATTATTTATTAGTACAATCTTGATTAATGTTAGAATTGTCTTATCACCCTAGTAACACTATGAATGCATGTGAATGATCAAAGACATTCATTTATTAGGGCTATATGATTGTACTAATGCATTATGATGTTTTGTGAGGTTGATGTTGTCTGCTAACAAGATACAGGTACATCACAAAAGACAAATCAGGTTCCATGACCATGAAAACATGAAGACAAAGACTCATCCATAATATTTGTTCTACTTATGAGGTATGTATGACTTTGTTATATTATGCTTAACCTATGAGACATGCAGGTTCTAGCTCAGGATCTCTAAATCATTGAAGAGATTGTTTAGGTATGTTGTACATAACTAAGTAGGTATACTAATCCAGGTATGTTTCCCATGAATCTTACCTTGTGTTAGGATCCCTTATGTAAGTATACTTGGTATGATTGGTTATGCTTATTCATAAAGTTAGTAATCAAGAGATTATGCATATTATGTCTTTTATCTTGATTGATGATATGCATGAGTAAAAGAAGACTTCCCTGAAATCTTGAATACTAATGTTTATTAACTATAATCATGACTATACATTTTCAAGATTATTTAGAACTATAATGTTTTGATAACATTTAGAACATACTAATGGGTGTATGTTTGTGTATGAGATCATGAGGATGACACTTGAACATGCACAGTGGTACAAAATGAATAGAAGTTCAAAAGACATACATAAGATCAAGCGGGAGGCAACCACACAAACATAAAAGATAAGTATTTGAGTTGTTATTTGAAATAGTAAATGATATTGCCTGTAATAGGTTGTATGCATATTTGTATTCCTAGAATATATGATGCTGAGTGTAAACATTCATAGAGCATTGAACAGTATACTACTAATATGCATATGATTGGTAAGTTGGACAAACATTCCATTGTTGCTTGTCTAGAATGAAACCTCTTTGCTGACATGCTGAGAGCTGTGCACACTCTCGATAGTATGTTCTGGTAGAGATGGAAGGCATCTAGATAGCCACTGTATGCATACAGGATATGGGAAAGTGTTGTGCCAAAGTATTGGTCAAAATAGTTGCATAACTATGTAAATGATATCTGTATGCATAATAGGTTATCATGTCAATATGATTTGATGATTATGAAGTATTACTAATCATGTACTTAATTTTGATTTGTAGGAAAGATCATGATGAATGATGAACACTGAACAAGCGATGGATGTTAAAAAAAAAAAAAAGGATTTTCAAATCAAACACACTATAGAAGGCTTGTGGCTAGAAGATTCTCTTAGAAAGAAGAAGAGAATCATGATGAGATGTTTGCTCCAAGTGGCTAGATAAGACCATTCGCTTAATGGTGTAATTAAAGAAGAAGTGTGAATCAGGTTCTGTATGGGTTCCCAGGATCGATAGTAATTGATGAGAATACATGTGAGGATTGCATCATCCTTGGACTTTCAGTCCTAAAGAGAGCCGTAGACGTAAGGTCTCCGAGAATGAAGTCCTCGGTGGACTTGAGGGGATTGGATCATCCCTGGAATTTCAGTCCTAAAGAGAGCCGTAGACGTGAGGTCTCCGAGAATGAAGTCCTTGGTGGACTTGAGGGGATTGGATCATCCCTGGACTTTCAGTCCTAAAGAGAGCCGTAGACGTAAGGTCTCCGAGAATGAAGTCCTTGGTGGACTTGAGGGGATTGGATCATCCCTGGACTTTCAGTCCTAAAGAGAGCCGTAGACGTATGTCTTCGTGAATGAAGTTCTTGGTGAACATGTGAGGGGATTGGATCATCCCTGGACTTCAGTCCGAAAGAAGAGCCGTAGACGTATGTCTTCGTGAATGAAGTTCTTGGTGAACATGTGAGGGGATTGGATCATCCCTGGACTTCAATCCGAAAGAAGAGCCGTAGACATATGTCTTCGAGAATGAAGTCCTTGATGGACGGTTTAGGATTAAGTCATCCTTGGACGTAGGTCCTAAATGCACGGTGGAGGATTAAGTCATCCTTGGACGTGGTCCTAAATGTACGGTGGAGGATTAAGTCATCCTTGGACGTGGTCCTAAATGTACGGTGGAGGATTAAGTCATCCTTGGACGTGGTCCTAAATGTACGGTGGAGGATTAAGTCATCCTTGGACGTGGTCCTAAATGTAGGGTGGCGGATTAAGTCATCCTTGGACGTGGTCCTAAATGTACGGTGGAGGATTAAGTCATCCTTGGACGTGGTCCTAAATGTACGGTGGAGGATTAAGTCATCCTTGGACGTGGTCCGAAATGTACGGTTGTGGATTAAATCATCCTTGGACAGTAAATCCAGTAATTCCGAAAGGAAGGATAGTCCTAAATGAATTGAGTGGATTAAATCATCCTTGGACAGTAAATCCAGTAATTCCGAAAGGAAGGATAGTCCTAAATGAATTGAGTGGATTAAATCATCCTTGGACAGTAAATCCAGTAATTCCGAAAGGAAGGATAGTCCTAAATGAATTGAGTGGATTAAATCATCCTTGGACAGTAAATCCAGTAATTCCGAAAGGAAGGATAGTCCTAAATGAATTGAGTGGATTAAATCATCCTTGGACAGTAAATCCAGTAATTCCGAAAGGAAGGATAGTCCTAAATGAATTGAGTGGATTAAATCATCCTTGGACAGTAAATCCAGTAATTCCGAAAGGAAGGATAGTCCTAAATGAATTGAGTGGATTAAATCATCCTTGGACAGTAAATCCAGTAATTCCAAAAGGAAAGATAGTCCTAAATGAGATTGAGAGGACTAATCATCCTGTAAATAGATTGGGATTGCCTCGTCCCTAGACATGGTGAGATGTCTTAAAGTGATAAGGACTAATCATCCTATAAATAGATTGGGATCGCCTCATCCCTAGACATGGTGAGATGTCTTAAAGTGATAAGGACTGATCATCCTGTAAATAGATTGGGATTGCCTCGTCCCTAGACATGGTAAGATGTCTTAAAGTGATAAGGACTAATCATCCTGTAAATAGATTGGGATTGCCTCATCCCTAGACATGGTGAGGTGTCTTAAAGTGATAAGGATTGATCATCTTGTAAGTTGATCTGGATTGCATCATCCATAGACATGAGAGTTGTCTTAAACCGAGAGGGACTGATCATCCCGTAAGCGGATCAGGGTTGTATCATCCTTGGACCTATGTCCTAAAGTGAGAGGGATTGATCATCTCGTAATTGGATCTTGTGTGTTGCAGGGTATGCTGCTATTGTGTATACTTGTATTGATGATATGTATACTTGTATTGATGATATGTATACTTGTATTGATGAGGATACTTGTATTGCTGATGTGTATACTTGTATTGATGAGGATACTTGTATTGATGATGTTGCTGATCGTGATGATCTAGATGATGATGCTGCTGATCATGTGATGATGATGTTGATGATCATGTGATGACGATGCTAGTGATCGTGTGATGACGATGCTGATGATCGTGTGATGACGATGTTGATGATCATGTGATGACGATGCTGCTGATCGTGTGATGACGATGCTGCTGATCGTGTGATGACGATGCTGCTGATCGTGTGATGACGATGCTGCTGATCATGTGATGACGATGCTGTTGATCATGTGATGATGATGCCGATGATCGTGTGACGATGCTGATGATCGTGTGATGATGATGCTGATCATCGTGTGATGACGATGATGCTGATCGTGTGATGACGATGATGCTAATCGTGTGACGATGCTGATGATCGTGTGATGATGATGCTGATGATCGTGTGATGATGATGCTGATCATCGTGTGATGACGATGATGCTGATCGTGTGATGACGATGATGCTGATCGTGTGATGACGATGCTGATGATCGTGTGATGACGATGCTGATGATCGTGAGATGATGATACTGATGATCGTGAGGATCCAGATGATGATGTTGTTGTAGCTGTTTGAGTACTGCGGAAGATAAAGACTCAGTACTGAAGATGTTGATGTTCCAGTATTGAAGATGTTCCAGTAACTGGTTGAGTTACTGATGATGTTGAGAAAGCTTCCAATGATTTATAGATGTATCATGTATGATGTTGATGACTCCTTGCTCATGCAGATGCTGTTATAATATCCTTCTCGTTAAGGGGGAGTGTTGAGATATTGTAACTTCAAAGAATATTATAATTGTACTTTATTATTTCGGAGATGTTTCATTCCTCCGTAAAGATCTTATTGTATATCCGGAGATGTTTATTCCTCCGTCGGAATGTGGTAACTTGGGTTATTAGACTTCCCTAGTGGGGGTCGGCCCTGTATTTTTTATGTGGGTCAAAGGGTTATTAGACCACCCTAGAGGGGTCGGCCCAGTCAGTTGTAGTGGGGTATTTAACCCATTGGTTAAATACGAGCCTACATGTACTTGTGTAAAATATATGTCAGTGTAGTGTATAAATAGAGGAGGTGTGTTCCTCATTTGATACACACACTCACTTGAGGATAGCGCACTTGTGGAGGAGAGGTCTGCTATTGTGGAGGAGGAGATCATGTCTCAGGGTTTCATCTTTGTATATTGCTGGTCATCTATATTGAGGAAGCTTTGCTGGGTTTTCTACCCCATGAGGGTTTCCCAGGATAAATCTCTGTCTCTTGTGTTTATGCTATGCTTGTTGTTTCTTCAGTGATCCTGTATATGCTATTATTGAGAAATGGAATGTAATGCTACTATTTTCTGTCTTAGCATATTGAATCTTAACATATCTTGACCCCATATGAAGCTGGACGCAATCAAAGTGGTCCTATGTAGCAGTTTCGTGGTACTAGCCCCGAAAATTGGCAGCATGCGTTGGCCGATAATGGTGGTCTGGTTAACATTTATTCTCCTCATGGGAAGGACATCCCTTCCCCATAAATTCTCACTCAAGTTTTGGACCTGGAATCCCAGGACCGTTGGTTATGGGGTGACTTCTCCGAGATGAAGACAGCCATATCTCACCTCGCTACCTTCGTTCAAATTTCTAACGCTGAAGTCCAGAATAGCAATGGCAAAATTAAAGACTACTTCGAGAAGTTGATTGGCAAGTTAGACTCGTTCCATAGCTGCCTCAGGATCGTGGAAGATAAAGTTGATTGTATCAGAACCAGTGGCATAAATAGCCCATCCGTCATCCTGAACATTGACGGTGAAAATATAGGTACAACAGCAGGAGGCAAGGATAAGAACGCTCGTCTCCATCGTGGCAACTGACTCCTTCTTTGTGTTCTCGTCTCGGTGTTTTAGCAGCTCTGTTTGGGCTTGAATTTTGTAATCCTTCTTATATGTATTACTCTTGTAAGTTTCTCTTGGGTCAGTTCGTTAAAATTTTGAGTAATAGCAGGCATTAGGCCTTTTTTGAAGATCACAGATTGAAATATGAAGAAGACGATTTCGACAGATCTTGTTTTTTGGGACCAGTCTCCCCTATGCTATGTAATATGTTCTCTCTTTTTAATATAAAAGCTTGTTAACCGTTTGTCGGATCAATGACTATGACTTCAAATTTGGCCGAAGGTGAAAATCGCATTTAGGAGCCTGATTGCAATTTTAAAAAAAATTGGTAGAGGGTAACAATAATGCTAAAATTCCTTGAAATTGAGCATTGGTGTCAAATGATCTGCTCAGAAATCCAGTTTTTCAAAACCATCTCCTTTGAGCATATATATAGGTAGCACAACATCGATGCAGATAAGCTTTCAAAAGATGCAATGAAAAAAGAAGTTGGTTATTTGTTTTGGGAGGAAATTATTGATCACTTATGTTTTGATTAGGAATCACTAAAGTTCTTTGACTAAGCCATATTTTGGACTGCTTTTTGACCTAGAAGGGATAAGTTTCTAAATAGCTGAAATTTTTTTATTTTTCTGGCAAAAGGATGAAATTTTCAGACTGTTTTTGAGAAATTATTGTAATTTTCCAGGAAGTCGTTTTGACAATATCTGGTTTACTTCGGATCTCTAGTGAGTCAAGTAACCTCATGGAACATCATGTACTATTTGATTCAGTTTTGAATAACAATAGTATGATTTTTTCTTTTGAAAAAAAAGAGGGTTATAATGTTCATGTATTTAATTATGTTTGATATGTTCAATCTGTGAAATGAAATTATATGTAAATAAATGTAAGCCATGAATATGCTATGTTAATCCTGTTAGAAGGTTAATATTGTATTCTCCAGCCACTATACTGGTGATACAAGGGTGATAAGGCAGAAGTGCCGAAAACCTTTTCTGACGTGTCATGAATGAGGTAGCTTAGTGACTTTTCTACTAGGGCTCTTTTACTCAGGATCCCTTTCGGTAGAGGGATATCCTTCAAATTCAGTCTCTCACTTTGTATTGTTCGACTTGGATTTCATCACCTTGTGAAGGATACGATTTGTCGAGGTCTCCAACTCCTAGTTAGGATGTTTGCTTGCATTTTCACCTTTTTAGAGGGTCTTTTTCTTTTTAGTGCTACTTGTTGTCATTCTGGCCACTTTTGTTTCGGCTCGCTTACTGTGACATCGGTCCTAGTATAGTTTTTTTAGCTTCTTTTTTTGGCCTACGAGCCTTGTCTTTTCATAGCTCCCCTTCTGCACGCTCGGTTGCTTTAGGGTTTTTGAGTTCATACACGGTAGTTACCAATACTTATTTGATGATGTGTGATGTCCTCTTCTCCTAGGTCTTCGAGATGGTTGAGTTAGATGGTATTCTGAAGGGACTGAACACCCCTTCATGGAGCCACTAACGCTTGACCATAGGAGTAGTCTAGAGGACCACGTGATCACATCACCCGTGTGGACTTTTTCGTTTACTGTGATGATGGTCTTTCAAGTTATATGGAACAATGGTACATTTGAGAGAGAGATGAATGGTTGTACCCCACCTTGGTTGATTGTCTTATGGTCCTTTCATTTTGTCGATAATATTTTTGTGGTACCTTGCCTTTTACCTTTTGGGTGTTTTATTGATATTGGGATATCATTTGATTTGTATCACCTTTTATGTTTTAGGTCTTGTGGGTACTATGGTAGTTTGTCCACATTTGAGGTACACCCACTTTCTCCAAATTGTTATGTGTCTTTATACCCACTTCATACCACCCTCCTGACCTTAGTTTGGAAGATTGCATGCTATCATACCTTTTGGTGGTACTATTTGAGTTTCAAGAGGTAGTTACAAGGAGCTATTGCATATATGAGGTAGTTACAAGGAGATATTGCATATATGAGGTAGTTACAAGGAGATATTGCATCTATTGATTTGGACCACCTTTTATGTTTTTGGTCTTGTGGTTATAACTATGGTAGTTTGTCCATGTTTGAGGTAGTGTACACCCCCTTAGTCCCATGAGGTAGTGTACACCCCCTTAGTCCCAAGGGTTGTGAGTCTTTATACCCATTCCTTTTTTTTTACTTGTACCTTATTGGATACCACTCTCCTGACCTTAGTTTGGAATATTGCATGCTATCATACCTTTTGGTGGTACTATTTGAGTTTCAAGAGGTAGTTACAAGGAGCTATTGCATATATGAGGTAGTTACAAGGAGATATTGCATATATGAGGTAGTTACAAGGAGGTATGCAATACTTTCCACAATGTAATTCTAAACCTTATTATCCTTGATTTCTATATCGAACTTGGAACATCTAACGTATTTCAACACTTGCATAGGCTACCAGACACATCAAAGGCCACAAAGGAAATACTAGAAAAAGTAGGTCAGCACAAGCTTGGCCTTGGTGGTTATTCAAATTTGGCGGCACGGTTTGTAAGTTTCGAGAAACCAACAATGAATACAAATAATAAATTGAAAATTATTTTTTGTTTTATTGCACCGTAAAATGTTAATTAAGGAAGATAAGCAAATATGCAGGCCGATCGATTCAATGAAGTACCCACAGAGGAAGACATGAAGCTTGGCTTCCAGGAAGGCTTTGGAGCTGTTGTTGAACGTAGAAGAAGCTTATCTGGGCAAACACAGTCTTGTGGTACCAATCCATCAGGTGCACGGGTATATAGAATCTATATAGTTTAATGAATATTTGTCGCTTGTGGAATATTTTCGTTCCAAATACTTGATGTAAAATATTGACTCTGTTTTGAACAGGAAAGTAATGATCCCATTAGTGTCGAGGAGGGACAACAAAAAATCAATGATCAAGCTTCAAATCCCGGTAATGAATTTATTCATATGCTACAATTTTATGTATAGCATTGCAAATGGTGACCGTTAATTGTAGTTCACCGTGTTTCAACTGCAGAGCATGTAGAGGGTGAAACTGTACAGGTTGAGACTGGACAAGAACATCAACAACATGATTCGGTCACACCTGGTAAAAAAACACCTTCGTAATGATTTTTTTTAAATGAAAAACTTGTCATTAGAATAGAAAAATATAACGATGTAACATTTTCACATCGTTGCAGCAAATCCGAACCCCTTGCCACAAAATCCAGGTCTAGAACAACAATCAGCTAGGATATTGCAAACATCACCAAAAGTTCCTACTAAAGAACCAAGAACTGGAAGAGAAAGTCCAGATGATGTAGATGGTCCTCTCATAGATTATATACCACTGATCAAGAGAAGAAAAACTTATAAAAAGAAGGACGGGAAAAACAACGCCTAAATATTTTTTATAACAATATATCATCCACTATTTTTGGTCTAATGAATGAATGAATGGTTTAATGAATGTTCTAATATTTTAATGATTCAGTGTAGTAAACTGTTACCTTCATTGATCTTCAACTTTTATTGAATGAATGTGTTGACTGTTAATGAATGGTGTATTGAATGTTAGCTTTTATTGAATGAATGTGTTGATCGACTGAAACGATGGTTTAGTGAATGTTAGCATTTATTGAATGAATAATGGATGAAAGTGCATGATGAAATATGGATGAATTTGCACATATTTTTTTTTTCCAAGTACATAAATTGGGTATGGGGAATTGAGAGTGATGTGAGGGGGGGGGGGGCATAAGAGCTTCCACCTTCACGTGGTTGGCCCTGTTCAGTAGAGAATATGAAATTATTCTCGAAACATAGAGGAGATCAATGAATGGCTACGATGCTGGCTTTCTACAACCCACTTGCGTGTTGTCTAAATTTTGACAATTTTTTGGAGCTTGTTGTGATTTTTGGTTTCTCCTCATAACCAATTTCCAGTTTCCAAAACATCAAAGGTTGAGTAAATGATGCACTGGAATCAATATCCTTAACCTTCTCTTTAATTTCCTTGGAATCAATATCCTTAACCTCACATTAAACCCTTCCAAATTGGTATATTTACCATTCAAGGCTGGCTTCTTCTGAAGCATGATATTTGCAACTAAGCTAGCATACACCGAAAACAATTAGAGACATGCTGCTTGTTGTGAATGTTCATCTTTTTTTCAGGAATGCAACTTGACCATAATGGCTCCTCCTATGTTAGGGAATTAAAGTCAACAACAAATTAAAGAAAACATATAGTTTGCATCGAAAAAATAATAGGGTACGAACTGAACCGAGGAGATCTGAACCCGCGACATATGTCTAGTCCCAAGGCTACCACCTTCAAGCTTGAAGTGCAGCTGGAAAGGGCGACCACCTTCAAGCTCAATTCATTCTGCATGTATTTCACAATGGGATATGGCGGGCTACCACATTCAACCTTGATTCATTGTGTATGCATTTCACTATGCAATCGTCTTAGATTCTCGTTGCGTTTTCCCTCTATTAGTTTATCAATTCGGTATGACCCACGCCCGCCGTCCGAGGAGTGTTTCCGCGGTCTTGAGTTCCAGCCTGACAATGGTGACGATTCATTCTATATTTACGTTTCCCTTAAGCTGCAATATGGCAAACTCATAGTTCACTATCAAGATTTCTTTGACCGTCAGCTTTGTTAGACAAACCTTAATAGTGAACTATGAGTTTGTCATTTGCAGTCGAAGGGAAACATAATACCATGAATCGTCAACTGTTGGTAGGCTGAAACTGAAGACCGCGGAAACACTCATTGGACGGCGGACGTGGGTCATAATAAATTGATCAACTAATTGATGAAAAACGCAATGGGAATTTGAGACGGTTGCATAGTGAAATGCATGCAGAATAAATGAAGAGTGGGTCTCGAAAGAAATGGTTTTGGGACATTGTATGAGAGGAAATGGCAATGGGAATTGATTGATAAGGTCAAGCTTGAAGGTGGTATCCTTGGGACTAGACATAGGTCGCAGGTTCAAATCTCGTTTAAATATTTTTGATAACAATATATTGTCCACGATTTTTGGCCTAATTAATGAATGAATGGTTTAATGAATTTTCTAATGTTTTAATGATTCAGTGTAGTAAACTGTTACCTTTATTGAATTTCATCTTTTATTGAATGAATGTGTTGACTGAATGATTAATGAATGGTTTATTGAATGTTATATTTTATTGAATTAATGTGTGTATCGACAGAAACAATGATTTAGTGAATGTTAGCATTTATTGAATGAATAATGGATGAAAGTTCATGATAAAATATGGATGAATTTGGACATATTTTTTTTTTTCGATTGCATGCATTAGGTATGGGGAATTGAGAGTGATGTGATGGGGGGAGGGGCCATAAGAGCTTCCACCTTCACGTGGTTGGCCCTGTTCAGTAGAGAATATGAAATTATTCTCGAAACAGAGAGGAGCTCAATGAATGGCTACGATGTTGGCTTTCTACAACCCACGCGCGTGTCGTTTAAATTTTGACAATTTCTTGGAGCTTGTTGTGATTTTTGGTTGCTCCTCATAACCAATTTCGAGTTTCCATAAATTCAAAGGTTGAGTAAATGATGCACTGGAATCAATATCCTTAACCTTCTCTTTAATTTCCTTGGAATCAATATCTAGCTTAACCTCAAATAAATATAAGTAAACAAAAGAAAATACAAGAAAGAGATTAAACTTGCAAAATATAACACTTGTATTAATAAATTCAAAAAGAGAGAGTAATGTTCATGGGCCTCTTGGAGAGGATGAGCTCCTTTGAGCAAAGCTTCAATACAATACCAATCTTTGACAAAACAATATACATCCTTCTAGTGCTATAAATAGTTTCTTAATAACTACCAAAACCCTAACTACATGCAATCTCAAAATTAATGACTACCAACCACCTACTGGTTCTTATTTAATAAAAATGAGCCTTTTTACATTAAGTAACTACCCATTAACTATCTAATGAGAATTATTCAAAGAATATGATCTCATACATGAATATACAGACTCCTCAGTATACCAAATTAGAGAAGTTAGGTAAGAGTACCTTGACGCAATGGAAGCACACTACCATCTCTTTGTGACGAATATGCCACAATGTTACATAACTTCCCAGTCCTTTTATTCTGCTACATGGAAATCCTGTAGTCCATAAAGTAAGTTCCATAGACACTAGCACTTGAGACTTAGAGTACAATCTTTTGTGCCACCTTAATATGCACCCACTAGCCTATAGGTCCACTTGAATAATGATTGACTCTGCCGCTTAATACAATGACTTTAATACAATGGATTTATTACAACGACTATATTCCCTTAGGCTACTCCGCTGCTAATATAATGGGAAGAGCATAATGGGGTTCTCAGTTATATATATATGTAATTATTCTACATATTTCCACAATAGAGATAGAATATATTGATTTCCTGTATTTTTTTTTTTAAATGTATTGGGTAGTCAGTTAATCGACGACATAAAAATGACAACCCTAGGGTAATATACGACAGTGTTGCAATACTACCGACGGCTTAGAACGTCGGTTTCATTTTTTTTTGCTATGTTGTCCACGTCACTTAACCGACGACCGTTCCGACGATTGCATGGTGATATCCTATGATTGTGCTATACTTCCGACGGCTCAGAACGTCGGAATTGTCTTTTTTTTTTTTGGCAAACACGTCGCTTAACCGACGCATAATCGACGGGGAAAGGATGGCATCTGACAAATATTGCAAGTTGACGCTGTCGCTTATCCAACTTCCTGTGAAGCTGGAGGAAGTCGTTTAACCGACGTGTTTGCTAGTCGAATATCCGATGTCTTAAACTATGTCGGATTTTAGCCGATATCCCACCGATGATAAAAAACACTGGAATTGTTAGATAGTTGACCATAGGTTGTAGCAAATTAAACTTTTTCGCCGTCGGATTTTGGGTCAAAAAAACTTAGTGGAGCCAAAAATGAAAATGCTCAGAATCCAATTTTGTTTTGACATAAATATATGCCATATTGTTTATGGTGCATCTCTAAAATTTAGGATCCTTAGGGTCTGAAACTTCGGTCTGTGGTAGATTGTCATGTCATATTTCCAACCCGATAGATTTGAGCTTCAATGGATTCTCCATGAGAGAGATATTCTAAGTGTAGCAACATGACCTGTTTATGGGATGAAACAACATAGCGAACTTGTACAGAGTGCCACGTGTCATTGTTTCAACTTCGGCCTCTTAAACTCGGACCTGTGAAACTACAGTTCGTTCCCTAACTGTCACTTTTTATGGAATTCCATTTGGAGATTCCTAGCCCGAGATATGACCTTTGTGCCTAGGTCATCTGTTTAGGGATGCATTCTGGAAGAGGCAGAAACCCTAACTTGTACAAATCATATCTCACAAAGTACAATGAATTTAAGGCTGAAATTTTTACACAAGATACATCTGTGTCTAATATTCGGCCTGTAAAAATTCAGACCCTGAACCTTCACCAATGCTGATTTATAGCGAAAGTGCCACGATGACTAGTGTTTACTATATCAAGCCCTAGCTTCCAATTTGTCACAAGTGCAACAAGTGTCATAAATGCTATACAATGCCTTCCTTCAGGATAGCTCTGATACCATGTTATTTTTTCATCATTTAATTCAATATGATCTAGGATTTTAATTGAGAGAGCAACATGTACAACATATCAAACATAATAGAAAAGAGACACAAAGCATTTCACCAGGGAAAACCAAGAAGGTGAAAACCCCCGCAACTTCCTCAGAGATAGAATGAGCACCAATACAAAGATCACAAAGATCAAACCCAAAAATATAGAGATAGTCTCCTAGCAACTTTTCCTCCTCCACTTGTGTGCACTCCTCCTTTCTCTCACTAATACAAAGTGAGTGAGTGAATGAATGGATAGATAGAGAGGTGCTCCTCTCAATTTATACTTTACCTTTACTTTCCTTTTACTCTAACTAGGCCGACCTCCCTTAGGAGAGTCTAATAACCCATTACCACTTGTCATTGTGCCGAACCCACTAGGGTGGTCTAATAACCCTTTTGCTCATACTGAGCCGACCCCTCTAAGGTGGTCTAATAACCCATCATATATAAGTTACGACACTTACAATATAACTTGCGACACTTGCAAATACAAATGACGACACTTTCAATCGGAGGAAAAATACATCTTCATGGGGGATACAATAAAGTACAAATGTAATACATACAATATACAAGTGAATATCTTCTGAAGTTACAAATACATCAACAGTTGACCACCATGCAAATTCACCAATTTATCCACCGATGGGAGTGAAATCATACTGTCAGTTTGAACCTTCTAGAATTCCACTTCCCACTTCATGATGGCCACACTAACCACTGTAATAAAATCCATATACACAAACCAAGAGATGATGATGAAAATGTAGTGGAGAGGAAATAAACTGGGCAAGAGAGGGTAACCAAAATACCATAGAGAGAAAAGATACATGGGTATTATTCTCAATACCTAGTACATTACATAAAAACTTAATATTAGTTGACAATGTTGATCATCTATTTTTATGGTCTTTGTGGGGACCAAAGTAAAATCCTGGGTGATTTCGATTGAAGAGTAACCCCATGTCATGGGCTCTTAGCTAAAGGAAATTTTTTGTGATTAGTGGTTTTCCCATCGAGGGTAGTAAATAAACATTGAAAGCAAAATCTACTTTGTTTACTAGTGGTAAATAAACATTAAAAGGAAAATCTACTTTGTTTACTAGTGGTAAATAAACATTGAAAATACTCGTGCCACCTATTGACCCTCAACTAGTACATATGTCCCTACAAGATATTGATAATATATCATTCTAAAAATAGTTTAGTATCCCCCCCACATCCCAACCTCTATTCCTAGTCCTGGTGTGACATTGAGGACTTTATCTAAGAAATCCAACTATTCTCAAAGAATATATGTATCCAACATGCTCACATGATTTGAATGTGACCACCACATTTTATCCCTAAAGATGTTGCACCAGTTGTCACTTGAAACCAAACACCATCCTAATTATCAAGGGTGTGTGTTGTCACAGATTTGTTTCAAGGACACAATTAATCACGTGACCCTTATCTAAACAGGAAGAATCTATCACTGCTACATAACAACAACTTTTCCATGTTTCCTTAACAACATTGTACTTTATCTCCATTCACACAACTCCTCAAATCCTACAAAAAATAATTCTCTACCATGTAGATTAGCCACACAACACAAACCATCTTTTAATTAGCGGACCCAATGCTTATTGCTTCCTCCTCAAGAGAGATGACCTCTTGGAACCTTGTGGGAGTTTTGATGTGGGTTTTCTTGCTGCCACTACTGTCATTTTAGCCACAAGCCACTAAAGCCCACAAAATTGGGGCATAAACAATACTATGTATTTCCCAACAATTTCCTCAATAGACCTTTAACACTGGTAACTTGCATGCAAATGAAACAACACATGTCTATACATTTTCTAAACAGATCTACATGCTTTCCAATTCCACGTGAAAGGACTAATCACACTCTTCTTTAACGAGCCACACATATCCCATGCTCCATTTGAACATTCTTATTGGATTTACACAACCTCTTCAAATATGTGGTTAATTTAGGATGTGGTAGGTAGAGTCAACTTGTATCCCTAGGTGCAGATACATCAAACAACCCACACTATCTCTTGGTTTGTTTTGGATTCTCATGTGGTATGTGTCTCAAGCCAACACACAAACAACCCTTCCATTCATTGATTCGTTCTCATGTATGTCAATAGATCTAGAGTGCTGTGGATCTCTAAAATCATTCCTATGCTATTAAATTCGACTCATCATTCAAACTATTGGAAATATCATAAATTATAATCATTCACTCACTCATGTCATGCACTCACTGCTTAGCTCTGCTTTGCTTAGCCATTAACAAACTTATTTTGTTGTTCTAGTTCAATTTAAAAGGTAGATTATCGAGAATCAAACATGTAGTGAGCCCCAGTTGACTTAGGCTTGATTCCATTCCACCTCCATCCCATACCTGTATGTTGTCGCAACAAGTGTTGAAAAACAAAATTTGATGCCTGGGCCCTATGATGCTAACATTGCTAATAAAAATGATATCGAAATTGAAATTGGAAATTGAAACCAGAATTGAAATGAAAATGAAAATGATATTGATATTGGAAATTGATATTGAAATTGAATTTGAATTTTGAAATGAAATTCAAATTGAAAATCGAAAATTGAAATTGAAATGAGAAATGAAAATTGAGAATTGGAAATGTAATTAGAATTCAAATCGAAATTGAAACTTGGAATTTGAAATTGAAAATTGAAGATGAAATTGAAATTGAAATTTGAATTGAATTTGAAATTTGAATTTGAATTTGAAATGCGAAATTTGAATTTGAATTTTAAATGTGAAATTTGAAAGAGAATTAGAATTAGAAATTGAAATCTGATGCAGAGAGTTCTGAAGAGAGAACTTCATTGCTTCATGCTCCGCGACGCACAAGAGGATTTGACATCTCCCAAGAGGGTGGCCATCGGCAGCGCTCCCGTTCACTGAGGAGTGAGGCCACGACGGGGTTGGCTGCCATTGGTGGTAGCAGCAGGAGAGATAGTGTGTCGGTTCATCTCGATGACATCCATGTTGATCCCTAGGTGGAGGATATGCTGAAAGACATGAGTGCATCAGGTGCATCAAGTGCATATTTTTTGTTAGATACATTTTCAGTGAATTTTAGTATATAATGCATTGAATTTCACTTGCAAGTTATAATAAATATTTTCAGTAACATTTGTGTTTTGGTTTGGATTGCAGGTCCATCAAGGGGATCGTACGACGATGAGGTTGCACGCATCACTCTCACTGATATCACTACCCAACGAGAGTGGGTGCACTCATGTGTCTACACATTGAGGGATGATTCTCCCACACGACGATATTTATTCATGATTTTATCAGTAGTGGATGAGATGTTGTCCCTCTATAAGAGGGTGGGACCTCTTAGTGAAATTTGGTGTTTTACTTGCCAGAGGAAACATGATGTAATTGGGACCCACAAATGGGAGGATGTCAAAGTCACCATAAAATGGAATGACATCAAGGGTACTTTGTTTGACATCCCTCATGACCGCCCTTCCGGTCAGCCGCTTAGACTCAAGGAGTTTAAGTTGGAGGCCGCTGCACCATATTTATATGATAGATTCGTCGGAGCATGGGGCATGTTCCCCCACCATGACCAGGTCCCATTGTACTTTGTAAAACATATTTATGTAGAGTTTGTTTTGGGGATGCACCCAGATTACATGAGCACAGGGTCTGAGTTCTTTGGGGCCGGTAGGGAACGCTCCTACCAACATCCTGGAGCTCGTAGAAACCTTGCCTTCGTGCCACCCCCTCCGAGGTTGGTACCGATTCCAAACAGGACGGTTATCAGGTCGGCGGATGTGGCACAGTCATCCCAGATTGCTGAACATGTTAGACATGACATTGCAGAGTCGTTGTTCACTGTCATGGGAAGTGCTCTTGTTGCTGTGCATAGAGAGGCATCTAGACCACCCCCTGCACTTGCAGAGCCAGAGATAGAGTGTGTCGATAATGAATTGCTTAGGAGTTTGGATGGAGAGGCCATACAGGGGTATGCTCAGTCATCCCGAGATGCATACTTTCGGTTGTATCATAGATATGTCGCTCCAGGACATGTATACTTTTGTATAATTATGTATATATGTTTTCATGTTACATCATATTATATGTCGTAAATTGAATGGTCAATAATACTTAAGGGAGTCATATTCTATCGCTCCATGTAGAGGACCACATTCATGGATCAACTCTTTGGTACTGAGCCATCGGTTGGTCCATCCTCTCATCCAAACCCATGGATGACTGTAGTCGAGGTAAGTTATAATTTATGTTCCAATTTAATTTGTGTTTATTATTTCTTAGTTTAAATAATTTATGTTTTATTTCCTAATTTTCGATATTTTATGTTTTAGATCTTAACTTCAAATGAATTTAGAATTGTACAAGTCAAAGGAAAGGGCATTGCTCTTGATGATAGACATTAGGACCGCGAAGGTCCTGACCAACTGGGTCTAGACACAGAGGTGAGTTTTAATTTATGTTCCAATTCATGTTATTTAATCACATTTAGTAATTTATTTTTGTACTTTATGTTTCAATTTTTGAATTATAACTTAAATTATGTTTTAGTTTTAATTTTTAATAAATCTAACTTATTACATGTAATGGTATCTTACACAGGCATCGCTATAGGAGGGTGTCTGTAGGGACCCCCATTTTGGGGTCCCAAAATGAAACTTCCAGTACAATTTTTGTTTTTTGTTTTTGAAGAAGATATAGAAGTCACAGATCTAGTTCTATCCATTGTAGTACATGAATGTCAATATATAAAACGATATACTCAGATTTATTCATTCTAAAAAAGAATTAGCAAAATAAATAAAATAAAAATACTTCAAACCTATTTTCAACGGTTGGTCCAGCGAATCGATGGAGTCCTCGAAATGGTTTCCGCACGATTCAATCAAATCTCTTGACGAAGTACTGAGTGAGCCCTTGGTTGACCTCCCTACCGTATCGGGGTTACTCTTCTTCACCCCGAACCCCCGAGCTAATGGGGTCATAAGAACATACACAAATAGCCTCCCGAAAGGATCTCCCAATCCTCGTTCCGGCTAATCCCAACTCCAAGTATCATAACATAATCTGGGATTATGATGACCATCCAGCATTAGGGAGCAAGAGATGCATTTCTCTCCTTCTCCTCCCTCATTATATAGCAAATCCTGTGTGCCATGTGTCTGTCCATGCACATATTTAATTTAATTTAATATTTTAATTTCCAATATTCTCAAATACACGTGTCTTCTTAATATCTTTAATGTGCACCTAAATCCCTAGATCAGTGGGAGTTAGGTGTAGAAGAGTTCTACTTCTCTTTTGGTTCTCAATCTTTTAGTTATACTTATTGCTTTCTACTTTTCTTTCTTTTCCTAATATTAAGATTGAATTAAAAGATGATTCTTTTTACTAAAAGTGTAATCTATTTTAAATTTCCTCTTTATGAAATAATTTAAATGAATAATAAAATTAATTAAAGTAAGATCTTTGAATAATAATAAAAGAAAAACAATTCTTTTATTAATGACCTATTTCAATTCTTTCTCAAAATAATGAAGTCAATTAAATAGAATCTTTAATAGAATGATAATAATAATAATATCCATAAAATTAAAATCTGTGAATAAAAATAATTCTCTTATTATTAATCTTTTTCAATCAACATAATTAATCAAATTTAATATTGAATAAAAATCAATCTCTTCAATTCTTTTTCGAGTTAATAAAATCAATTAAAATGAATAATTCAAATTAATGAAATCAATTAAAATGAATAATTCAAATTAATGAAATCAATTAAAAATAAAATCTTGAATAGAATTATTCAAATTAATAAAATAGAACAAAATGAAATAAACTATTTCTTAATTCTTATGTGAAATTTTTATTTATACCAATGATTAATTTTCTTCCTCTCGTTCTTGTCTAGGTACCTCTTCGGCGGACCCTTCTGACAGTTTCATTTCTTCCTTCTTATGGGGAGTACTGCGTAGCGACCAGGAATCGTTACCGCGATCTCTCAACTACGCTCCTTGGAGACTAAGGAATGTTGAGGGATAAGGCTCTCCTTATTGCACGCCCCTCAATTGATCGTACGTGACCAAATCATTACGGCCTTGCTCGTATGGCATACGCTTCCCCAGGTGAGCTTAAACGGCTTCACCCATGCATGGATTGCTAATCTAGGGTCGACAGTCAGTTGTCGTACCCCTATGTGTTCTTTCCGTTCTTACGACCCCTATAATTCCATTGTGGGTCAGTCGATAAATCATCTTACCTGCCACTACACTAACACACACTCAAGCGCACATTAGTAGCACTGCACTATGAAATATTTCATTATCCATCATAATATCTCAGTCAGTCGAGCATATATTTCATTCACCCTTTTCAATCAATAAATCATATCTATCATTCATCATTCTATCTCAATCAGTCGAGCATATGTAACATTCAGTCATCCTATCTCAGTCAGTTGTGCATATCCAACATTCAGTCATTCTATCTCAATTAGTCGAGCATATCTAACATTTAGTCATTCTATCTCAATCAGTTGAGCATATCTAACATTTAGTCATTCTATCTCAATCAGTTGAGCATATCTAACCTTTAGTCATTCTTTCTCAATCAGTCGATCATATCCAACATTCAGTCATTCTATCTCAATCAGTCGAGCATATCTAACATTTAGTCATTCTATCTCAATCAGTTGAGCATATCTAACCTTTAGTCATTCTTTCTCAATCAGTCAAGCATATCCAACATTTAGTCATTCTATCTCAATCAGTCGAGAATATCTAACATTTAGTCATTCTATCTCAATCAGTTGAGCAAATCTAACATTTAGTCATTCTTTCTCAATCAGTTGAGCATATCCAACATTCAATCATTCTATCTCAATCAGTCAAGCATTCATTTATTAAGTAAAGTAATAGTTTCTATAACTGTCATTCAATAATTTTCAAAGTAATTTCATATGGTTTGTGTTTTACTTAGCCGATTCTTTTCAAAATTAGTACCTCATTATTCTAAACAGTTAAGGTACCGAGGCGGGCATTACATACACCCCCTCTTATTAAAACTTCATCCTGAAGTTAAGTCTCTTGTGTTTTCACAGTGAGTTTTCACTTTCTTTTCTCATTCATTTCTTCAACATAACCACAATTGATAATGAAATTTCATTTCCTCTTTTAGACCATCATAAAAGTATAAATCGCATAATTGATAATATCCCTAAATCGTACCTTTCATAGTGTAGCAATCCCCATAGCAGTTCTCCCTTGACATCGCTAATTGTAACCGGGATTGAAATCCTCTACGACAAATTCTTTCCATTCAACAAAACTATTAAGTACATCATTTACGAAAATCCTTAAAGCACTGATACATTTCAACATAAAGGATAAAACCTTCAATTCCAACTTCCTTTTATATGGTTACGTATAACTATCATATATTTTAAACAATATCTGAATTTCAAAATGAGAATTAACCCTTCCGAATTCTATTCTTCAATACATACCTCATCCATTCCTAAACTAATCTTACATGCAACCTCTCTCTTTTCATAATCCAAGGTACAATTAAATACTGGAGGGCCATTTAAAAAGTATAATCTCAAATTTTATAAACGAATTTATGTAAGGCTTTCTTCTCTTCCTAACTCAAGATCCTATAATTCAACGTAAGTATAACTTCTCTCTTTTCACAATCCAAAGCATGATTACAAATAGTAGTGCATACCCATGAAGTCATCATATTGATTTACAAAATAAGTATTTACAACCAATTGATAAAATTCTTGACGCAAAACCCTTCGTCAAAAGTATACAAACCCTGAATAACATTCAAAACTTTCATACTAGCAAATTTAGGGAGGAGTAATTTTAACCTATTCAAGAAGTTGGGAGTATCCTTACCGAAGGAGAAGAAGTAAAACCGCAGCTCTAATTTTTCCGCATCGATCTCCATGCACCGCTCATCGTAAGTCACAATCTCCCATTATTAAAAATTATATATTCATTCCTTCTTGATCATAAGTATCCTACCTTCAAAATTATCTAAGCACTTCTTTCTTTAAATTCATATATGGTCATTACTTGTCATTTATCATCAAATACATCCACAATAACTACGTTTTACATTCTATTTGAACATAATATATTTAATTCAATAGTGTAACAATCATTCTCAAAAAGATTTAAAAGACATTATATTGATACACAATACGTGTATATAATAAAGAGAATTATGCTTTCCTTCACGAGGTCCTTCATTTTAATCTTCCTTTCAATAAGACAAATAAACTTTATTCTATGTTCAACAAGAATATTTGACTGCATAAATATATCAAATTGACATGTTCTAAAAACACATACTCAAATTAAATTCTTATCTAATGTACTTCAATCAACCCACATACTTCTATTATAATATGCGAGATGTTATGTATAGATTCTCAATTCACTAGTTGGTAATAATCTTAAATTTAGAGTGTATTCCAGTCAGCATATAATCTAAACCTAACCCATGACCTCGTGTATATTCTAAGGAAATATAAATGTAAACATCACATTTTGATGTAATTTAATTTATATAAACTATAATTATAACTTGACTCATTGTAACGCCCCATATTTCGACTAGATAGATTTATCCGTGAGACATATTGCACTTTATTTCTTTTTATCTATTAAACTCAGCTAAGAGTGAGTAAAATATACTTATGACACGATCGACCCGATTATATGTTGCTACCATGTTTATGTTGTTACTATGTTATGTTTTCATTATGACTATGATGCAACGATATGATGATGTTACGATGTTCATGTAGTTATTAAGTTATGATTATCATGAGATTCATTGCTTTTATGATGACAATATATGTTTTAGCGTTTTCATTGATGAAATGTGAAATATATGGTGTTGTACGTGGATGCCATCCTATGATGAAATTGATAGAACTGTTATATTCCATGCATACCTGTGATGCGATAAAATTGTGACGTGAAATAAAATGATGTTGATGATATGGATCAATTGGTGATCGAATGGAAATGCTTGTTATAAAATGTGTATTTTGCGGAATACTAACCTACAGGACACAAGGGCTATGGGATAGACGGATACTTGATCTGATATATGGATAAGAACCTATCTATGCAGTAAACCTTAGCAACCGAAATTGATGATATGATGACATGGACCGATAATCTTGATAGCAACAAAGTATGATTTGATAAGGGTGTAGACCCAGTATGTTGAGAGGGATGGATGTATTTCCCACCCTATGTTTCTATGATACCCGGGGTCGTGGGAGGGCCGTGCTGAGACATGCTCCCCAAGTTGTTGTGATGACGATGGTCGGATGCCTGCTAGGGGAGGCTATGTCCTCTAGTTAGCCGACGCTACCGCTCTTAGGTTCTATGTGGTCAGGTCAGTATAGCTGGCACCCACTTTTGTACTAGCAGAGGAAGGGTAGGGAGGATGTGGACGTAGGTTAGGATGGGAGGATATGTTAGTTAGTACTGTTGAGGGTTGGGTATTCGTTGATCTTGATTTAGTGGTAGTAGGTAGCTTTCCTTGTACTTGATTGATTGAACAAATGTAATCATAAAGATAATGAAATGAAATATTAAAGGTTAACTGATATAATGACCGATGATGTTTTAGTAATGTTATGATAAATATATACTGGTTCTATTTGCATGAAGTATTATTAGTATTAGTTAGTTGTTAAGCATAGGAAATATGATGTATGTTTATAGTACTTGTTAGACCTGTGCATACGCTGGCCATGCATGCACATTTTGTACATGTGCGATAGTATCTGTTTACAACATACTTATAAGGATTTAACAATGCTATAAGTTGTCATAGATAACCGAGTTAAGGAGTTAGTAAACGACTTAAGTAATATATGATCAAGATGCTAATGTGTAAAATAAGTTAATTAGTCTTTGTATGTAAACAATGTAATGAACAATTAAAATAAGTTTCTTCAATTGTAAGTATATTCAAGTGAAGGTGTCGTCAGTATGAAGCCAATATATGAAGTCAATATGAAGTATAACATCAGTATGAAGTATAACGTCAGTATGAAGTCAATATGAAGTATAACAGTTAAACATTAATACTGGAAGAGTGTACTATTTAATTATTGATCATGATTAATCAAACCATTAAGAGTATTTCGTTTATCAATACACAAAGGTACTATGTTGATATTGGATCATTTATCAATTAAACAAATGAATATTGTTATTCATTATTCACCATTAACTTAATTACTATTATTATTAATTACTATTATTGTTAGTATTATTATTATTTAATTAATAATAATAATGATAATAATCCTTTTTATAAAGCATAGTGGATTGAATAATTTATTAAATAGATTATTCATTTAAGTAATTGACAGAATCATTCCAAGTAAATTAAAAGATTTGTTTAAATAAATTATTGAGTAATTGGATTTGTTTTCATGTTAATTGAAAAAAATAGAACAATAAATAAAATGAAGGAGATACGAGGGATATGATTACTATACGATATGATTAACAATAAACTAATGAATAAAGTCGATTTAACAATAAACTATACGATATGATTACTAGAATTTATTACAAGTTAGAACATTTAGTTTTGAATCGAGATGTGGGTACAAACATTTAAGATTTATGTCATTTCATATCTTGAAAGGTCACACAATATATATATTATTTAAAACACTTAACTAAGCGGTGGAGTGACAAGGAAGTTATGATTTTAATATTATTTAAAATTGCCTCGGGAGTTTAATTAATATATATATAATCATCACCTTGTCTTGAAAATGGTGTTGCATTTATGATTGATATTTACAAAACCATGTAGGCTAGGGCGGTGGAGTGACAAGGAAGTTATGGAGGAGGAAAATTTCTATTTAAGGGAAGATTTAACAAAGTAGTCGGGGGGGGTTATTTTGGGGAGAACTGTGAGGATTTGTATGGAGAAGTGAAATATTCCGAGGATGGGGACAACTCGAGGAATGGAGGAGGGAGAAAACTCCAATGAGGAGGGGGAAAACTCACTGAATAATATGGTTATTGAACTAAGGACAAGGCTGCTATGGAGATTATCGGTCTGTGGGCTCGGGGGCTAGGAAATCCGTTGATTTCCCAGGGTCAGCAAGATAATAGCTGATCGGCAGGGTGGACACATCATTTCAGGTTGCTAAGGAAACCTACAAAATCCACTACATAAATCTTCTTATCTTACTGCAATCTACGGATCCAGGTATTTTACTGAGTTAGCTTAAATAAAATGTATTTTCTTTTATTTTCAAATTATGTATGTTAAAAGAAGAGAGTTAAAATGAAAAGTCTTAAGTTTATGTTTATTTATTTGCAGAGACATATAAACATATAGAAAATAGACATATAAACATTTAGAAAACAGAAACATAGATGGTTGATTCTTTTTTTACAGAAAACAAAAAAAAAACTTGGTATTTACATGAAAATTGAATAGAGACCTAGCGCCATGGTTGGGCACTACACTCATACTTTCGTAATGCATCTCAATTGTATAAATTATAAAAGTAATGCATTTCCATTTAATAATAATTCAATATAGTCCTCATCTTTACTGAATTAGCATACAAATATAAACCTTAGAATAAGATTGTTATACAATCTATATTACTCCAATATATTCCAATGGAAGTTCCTAACAATAATGCATGTTAATAAATAACAATTTAATAAGATGCATATCTTTTCATGCACCCCAATTTTTATGGACATCCCCAAACCACCAACGTTAGTAAATAGTGAATTTTTCAAAAATAAAATAAAAATTAATCCTTTATGCATCATTGTCGATTATCCATGTGTCTTGACCCGTCGTGTAAATCATCGTAACTCTATAATCCTACTCTGTATAAATGATACACGACCCAACATGATATTATTAAACATTGAATCTTATATGGAAGGAAAAGGTAATTACCCTATAATTCATTACACAAATGAGATTTCATCTTTCTTTTCCATACAAGACTAGCTACATAAGACTTGATCATAGGAATGCATAACTTACATAATGTACGTCACCATTTTATACAAGGTACATTAATGCCATACTAACATGTGTATTCTTGCTTCTACTTAAGTCATTCGATCAACAAGTATACGTACGTCCTTGAGACGAGATACACCCATTATAAAGGAAAACTATGAAATCTTCATGACATAAGAGAGATCAAACTTAGAGTGTGGTTTTGTTTGTATTACTATTGTCCCTTGCAGCACATAACAAGATTAGAATTATTCCAACATCCACCATAACTATTTGTGTTGATTTCTTTAAAGTAATAATTACCTTTATAGAAATAAAACAACCAATGACTTTATATGTTTATAGGAGCTTAATAATGAACCATAGTACTACACAAACTAGAGAAACCTGAATAAGATATCAATGACATGATACATCAATACACATATTCCATCACTAATATACATCAATACATAAGAACACTTAAACTTCACATAAGAGAGACCAATATAGGTGGTTCACCCAATCCTTGGGCTACATCCACGGAACATCATTTCTTTTATTAATGGATCCACAAAGAAAGATTACAATTCCGCAACACTGTTGCTGCCCTCCTTTCTTCCCATCTGGCATTTTGAACTAAGTGTGGCATTTAATTTTGGCAAAAACATATTATTATACTTTCAGAGTATTGACCCTTGTCAATATACTAACCCTATACTAGTCCTTAAAAGATCGTGATTCTCGTCACACTTAAACTATCGAGATAGTCATCTACAGGATTTCAACCCTATGTGAATAACATACAGGATTTCAACCCTATGTGAATAACAATCTATATTGGTAACCATAAAACCAACACACAACACTAATCAAACAATGAGGTTGAAAGCATTCGTCCCTTATCAATGACAAGCACAATGTGCAGATGTCCATCAAGTGATAACGCTACCCAATACTAAAAGAAGACTATAGTGTTGATTAATGTATGTGATACAAGTCTTACTCAGGGCATATGCGTGAAACATAAAACTACAGGATACTTCAAACTCTGTCATAACCTTAAGTACATATCACATTAAAAACTTTGTTAAAACTTTGTGGGTAAATTGTATTTCACGGAGTAGTTAACAACTCTGTCAAGTAAAGGTTTATAGATCGTATTCTACATAAAAGTAACTATATGTTGTATACTGTTAAACACTCATGTGCAGACTGTGTTCTACAGAGCGATAATATCTCTGTTAAAAACATATGGACACCGATCTATATATATATATATACATAGATCTGATATAACTCACGTTTTGCCAGGGGTCAGGACTACCAATGTTTATCTAGAGCTTCGCTTTGTATTGCCACACTTTCATTTACTGGAGATAGTCTATATAGTTCAGTAACTTTTCCAGGAGCAACGGATCTATCAAATTACTCAAAGCTCGGCTATGTATTTATAATTATTTACCCTATCCTGTTGAAGATTCAGTCTAAATAGCTCACTAAACTCTTGCCAGGAAAACGAACCCATCAAATGATAACCAGAGCTGGGCTTCGTAATTTAAAAATTTTATCTCGACTCTGTATTAAAAAAAAAAAATTATTACGCCTTCCTTTGTTGGAGATTCAGTCGTTACAACTTCCAAAATACTTTGTTAGGAAAATCGGTTTATCAAAAGGGGGCTGGAGGGTAAACCTCTACAAAAAGTTAACGAGCAGAGTTTTTACTGCTAAATCTTTTAGAATGGAGCCTCTAACAAACATGATATAAAAATGAAAGCTAACGAAGGTTGCTTGTCTGTCATTGTAGAGATGAGGTGGAAGGTAGTTCAACCCCTTAGCATTCAACACATAGAACTATCTTGAGGATCAATACTCTAGTTTAATTAATATATAAAACTAAAAGGTTTTCCACCGCATTCAACGAGTAGATTTAGCCAGAGTAAAGAGGAAATCATTTACCTTTGTTGCAGATGTATGAAGTTGGCTAGGGAAAGTATTACTGATCTCGATCTGCAGAGCTAACTTAATCTCCACAGGAATTCTAGGTTTCTCTTCCTGAGTTCGTCATTCGCAGACTCTGAATTATAGCGTGGATTTTCAAATAAACAAAAATCAATCAGGGATCAAGCTCTACCATGAGCCATCCCTTCCCTTAATTTTGATTCTTCGATGATAGTGCCACTGTAACTATGGATATAACCATAGATGGAGGGCACAATGGTTCACGTTAACTTGACATTTATCGCCATAATTGAAGGAGAGATTATCGCTGGTGATTGAGCGATTGCTGGTAGTCAAGGTTAAGATATTTATTGAATTACAACTCTAATTCAATTTGTTTTGTTTTCTAGAATTAAATAATTTCCAGATACCAAGACTTTAACTATATATATATATATATATATATGAAGAATTAGCTTTTAAAATCAAGACACTACTGCACGAGGAGAGATGACCGTAATTTGTGCTCCAGGGTTCGATGGGTCGAAGTTAAGGGCATACTCAGAGGTCAGATCAAATGATAAGGGTTCACTAGCGGTTTATGGCTCAGTGGATGGGTTTTCGAGGAAAGGAAACTAGAATTTAAGTTGACCTCCTGTTCTCCCTCAACTCCAAAACAGAGACGGTAAGCTTAGATAAAAAAAAATGAAATCTCATAATGATTTGGAGAGACAGAAGGGCGCGGTTTCTGCCATGGGCTATAATTAGATTTTCGATGTGAAAACTGTAGTTCAAAACAGTCCAGAAATCAGGCATAGTTCAGTTTCCACCTACTGTATGCGCCAATGAGCTAGATACAGGGGAAGATGGTTTTAACTCGCCACCGAAGTAGTGGATGTCAAAGATCTACTAGGAGAGGTGAAGGGCGTAGTTTCAACAGGGGATAGAGCTGGAGGTAGGTACTAAGGTTTCGCTCGGCCAGTTTTAACACGATGTAGCCATTTACTGAATGGAGATTAACGCTGATCTGAATCTAGGATCTACCACCTGTAAACTCAAGCTATATCTGGAAGGAGAAAGAAACGTAGAACCTGCTCGCATATTTGCAAGGAGAGACGCCTATCGGATAAGTTTTTAAGCAGAGTCATGATTCTGTAGTATGAATAACTAAATGCCTGATTGATCTCTTACCCCAAATATTTGGAGGACCAACAAACGAATCCATTTACGGAAGGTTCGCTCCAACATCCCGCACGTAGATCCGGGAGTAAGTTCGAGTTCAGCCTAAACTAAGGTTTCACAAGATAATGTCAGTCGCAGATTCAGGTGGATGAGTGTTGCTCACAAGTTAATGCACTAGAACAGAGATCAACCATACGCCATAAACAAATTGTTGACAGCAGCGACAGGTTCCGATTTGGTATGCAGGTATCTTTACATAGCGAACTCTTCAAAATTGACAGCCAAGTTTTGGATTGAATCAAGAACATGTAGGGTGTATTACAGGTAGTGAACCGGGAACCGGTTATATCAAGGTTGTAATATAAGAACCTCAAACAGTAAATTAATCAAATCAATGAATCTAGAGAGATCTATTCGTGCTGTAAATGCAACCTAAAACATCTATGCAGAGAAAAGATTAACTTTTTATGAGTGCAGTGTGAAATGTTGGACATGGATCTATTTAGATCGAAACGAAATTCACAGTTATAAATATATATTCCAACGAAAGAAGTTTGCTCGGTCGGAATAATAATAAATAACCAGAGGGGATGCGATCTGGCCCTTTTTTAGAAGAATTTGAGATCTGTGTAAAGTTCATCATTATACTGTAATTCTACAAAGAGAAAATTCACTCAATCTGAAATAAATTCTGATCTAATTCCAATAAAGTAATTTCACATTCAATTTCATAGCTAGATGACCGAACTAGTTTTGCTTCTATAACAAAAAAGAGACAATGTGGAAATCTTCTAACCTCTCTCATATGTTTGATATGATTCCCATTGAGCGGAAGAAGGAGTCGCACCGGTCCAATCCGATCCGTCAAATGTAGAACCCCTCAGTAAAATTCTTACCAAACTCACTATAGTTTTCTTGGTCCAGTCAAGGCTCGACTGGCTCTGATACCAAATGTAGGGACCCCCATTTTGGGGTCCCAAAATGAAACTTCCAGAATGATTTTGTTTTTTGTTTTTGAAGAAGATATAGAAGTCACAAATCTAGTTCTATCCATTGTAGTACATGAATGTCAATATATAAAACAATATACTCAGATTTATTCATTCTAAAAAAGAATTAGCAAAATAAATAAAATAAAAATACTTCAAACCTGTTTTTGACGGTTGGTCCAGCGAATCGATGGATTCCTCGAAGTGGTTTCCGCACGATCCAATCTAATCTCCTGACGAAGTACCGAGTGACCCCTCGGTTGACCTCCCTACCGTATCGGGGTTACTCTTATTCACCCCGAACCCTCGAGCTAATGGGGTCGTAAGAACATACACAAATAGCCTCCCGAAAGGATCTCCCAATCCTCGTTCCGGCTAATCCCAACTCCAAGGATCATAACATAATCCGAGATTATGATGACCATCCAGCATTAGGGAGCAAGAGATACCTTTCTCTCCTTCTCCTCCCTCATTATATAGCAAAAGCCTGTGTGCCATGTGTCTATCCATGCACATATTTAATTTAATTTAATATTTTAATTTCCAATATTCTCAAACACAGGTGTCTTCTTAATGTCTTTAATGTGCACCTAAATCCCTAGATCAGTGGGAGTTAGGTGTAGAAGAGTTCTACTTCTCTTTTGGTTCTCAATCTTTTAGTTATACTTATTGCTTTCTACTTTTCTTTATTTTCCTAATATTAAGATTGAATTAAAAGATGATTCTTTTTACTACTAGTGTAATCTATTTTAAATTTCCTCTTTATAAAATAATTTAAATGAATAATAAAATTAATTAAAGTAAAATCTTTGAATAATAATAAAAGAAAAACAATTCTTTTATTAATGACCTATTTCAATTCTTTTTCAAAATAATGAAGTCAATTAAATAGAATCTTTCATAGAATGATAATAATAATAATATCCATAAAATTAAAATCTTTGAATAAAAATAATTCTCTTATTATTAATCTTTTTCAATCAACATAATTAATCAAATTTAACATTGAATAAAAATCAATCTCTTCAATTCTTTTTCGAGTTAATAAAATCAATTAAAATGAATAATTCAAATTAATGAAATCAATTAAAAATAAAATCTTGAATAGAATTATTCAAATTAATAAAATAGAACAAAATGAAATAAAGTATTTGTTAATTCTTATGTGAAATTTTTATTTATACCATTGATTAATTTTCTTCCTCTCGTTCTTGTCTAGGTACCTCTTCGGCGGGCCCTTCTGACAATTTCATTTCTTCCTTCTTATGGGGAGTACTGCATAGCGACCGAGAATCGTTACCGTGATATCTCAACTACGCTCCTTGGAGACTAAGGGATGTTGAGGGATAAGGCTCTCCTTATTGCGCGCCCCTCAACTCATCGTATGCGACCAAATCATGATGGCCTTGCTAGTATGGCATACGCTTCCCCGGGTGAGATGAAATGGCTTCACCCGTGCGTGGATTACTAATCTAGGGTCGACAGTCAGTCGTTGTACCCCTATGTGTTCTTTTCGTTCTTACGACCCCTATAATTCCATTGTGGTTCAGTCGGTAAATCATCTTACCTGCCACTGCATGCACACACACTCAAGCACACATTAGTAGCATTGCACTATGAAACATTTCATCATCCATCATAATATCTCAGTCAGTCGAGCATATATTTCATTCATCCTTTTCAATTAGTAAATCATATCTATCATTCATCATTCTATCTCAATCAGTCGAGCATATGTAACATTCAGTCATCCTATCTCAGTCAGTCGAGCATATACAACATTCAGTCATTCTATCTCAATCAATCGACCATATCTAACATTTAGTCATTCTATCTCAATCAGTCGAGCATATCTCACATTTAGTCATTCTATCTCAATCAGTTGAGCATATCTAACCTTTAGTCATTCTTTCTCAATCAGTCGAGCATATCCAACATTCAGTCATTCTATCTCAATCAGTCGAGCATATCTAACATTCAGTCATTCTATCTCAATCAGGTGAGCATATCTAACATTTAGTCATTCTATCTCAATCAGGTGAGCATATCTAACCTTTAGTCATTCTTTCTCAATCAGTCGAGTATATCCAACATTCAGTCATTCTATCTCAATCAGTCGAGCATATCTAACATTTAGTCATTCTATCTCAATCAGTTGAGCATATCTAACATTTAGTCATTCTTTCTCAATCAGTCGAGCATATCCAACATTCAGTCATTCTATCTCAATCAGTCAAGCATTCATTTATTAAGTAAAGTAATAGTTTCTATAACTATCGTTCAAGCATTTTCAAAGTAATTTCATATGGTTCGTGTTTTACTTAGCCAGTTCATTTCAAAACTAGTACCTCATTATTCTAAACTGTTAAGGTACCGAGGCGGGCACTACAGTGTCGATGCTGCAATGAATTTCTCATATAATTGGGATGCAGCTTGAGCATGTGGTATTGATGAAGGGTCATCTACCCATATTCCTACCCAGATGCCAGAAATCACCATTGACTTGACGGAGATCGAGGCATTCTTTCATAGTTTACTGCCTCAGGGCCAGCATCAATCTACTACAAATGAAGGCAGTCATAGGGCCGATCAAGGTCCTCATGGGGGTAGTGGCCAATGAGTTGATGATCTATACATTTCCATGTTTTGGATGATCTATGTATACATTTTCATGTTTTGGATATAGATTTCTATCATTTATACATGGACTTTTATCATATATGGACTTTGGATATGGACTTTTGGATATTTTGTTACATATTTTGTTTATCATATTGATGTCTTCATGTGTATTTTGTATGTGATTTGAAATCGATTGGTTTTTTATATTACATCTGGGTATAGTTATTACAGTTACAAATTTATGTTTTGTCGTTTCAAATGCAAATTTAATGTAAATGATTACATTATAAAAGTTCAATCTCGATGTGTAGTTACAATTTAGTTCAATTTAAAATTTCAATTTTGACTACATTACAGTTGCAAATCCAAAATTTAGAATTGAATACATACATTACAATTTAAAATTGAAACTACAATTCCAATTCAATTACAATATAAAATTTCAAATTTAATGTGTAATTTCAATTCCAGTTTAAAAGGTCATTTTCAACTACATTACAATTGCATAAATGATATCAAAATTTAAAATTAGAATACATTTGAAATTAAAAATTGAAATTACAATTACATTATGTTGTCTACACATTACAATTCAATTACAATTTAAAATTTAATGTGTAATTTCAATTGAAAACTCAATGTGTTGTTGCAATTTAAAAGTTCAATTTCAATTACATTACAATTGCATTTGAAATCAAAATTTAAAATTAGAATACATTGTACAATTTAAAATTTAAATTTTACAATTTTACATTGTATATATGTATTTTAAATTCTCAATTACATTACAATTGTATTTGAAATCAAAATTTAAAATTAAAATACATTTGAAATTATAAATTGAAATTATAATTGCATTATGTCGTCTACACATTACAATTCAATTACAATTTCCACATTCCAATTCAATTACAATTTCAAATTTAATGTGTATTTTCAATTGAAAATTCAATGTGTTGTTGCAATTTAAAAGTTCAATTTCGATTACATTACGTCTATCACATATAGCATATGATATGAAATGTGAGAGTACAAAATTGTCCAATTTAGGTATAGTACATGTAGCACCAAGTGACAATATTTTTATTAAATGGAATGAGGAGACACAAAATATTTGGTCCTAACTTTGATATGTTCAATAACAAAACTAATTGATTATTGTTGAGTGAAACCCTTTTTCAATACGTTGGTATTTGATAATATTTTTATATAATTGATAATGAAATACAATGTAATTGATTATGAAATACAATGAATGGATTATAATGTATATAATTTTTCATTTGAAATCAAAATTTAAATTAGAATACATTGTACAATATAAAATTTAAATTTTACAATTTTACATTATATAGATGCATTTTAAATTCTCAATTACATTACAATTGTATGTAACGCTCATCAAGGTAATTTTTTTTTTTTTTTTTAAAATAAATGAACCTTTTCAGGAAAGAATATCTCGTCTAGTATAGCGCTTAGAATTCTGATCTATCTTCAACACATCTTTGAGTAAAAACGCTTACATAACTAAATTAGAGTTGTCAGGTCCATAAATCAAATTCTAATTTTACTTTTTACAATAGAACATGATTTTAAAAGGATATTCAATAATATTGTTCTTCCACTTAAATACACTACTAAATAATGAACTTTAACTCATGCAATCCCCTCAATCAATTATATAATATTAAAATGATCAATAGAATATGATTTTAAAAGATATTCAAAATATTGTTCTTCCACTTAAATACACTACTAAATAAAGAACTTTAACTCATGCAATCCCCTCAATCAATTATATAATATTAAAATGATCAATAGAATATGATTTTAAAAGATAATCAAAATATTGTTCTTCTACTTAAATACACTACTAAACAAAGAACTTTAACTCAGGCAATCCCCTCAATCAATTATATAACATTAAAATGATCAATAGAATATGATTTTAAAAGATAATCAAAATATTGTTCTTCTACTTAAATACACTACTAAACAATGAACTTTAACTCATACACTCTCCTCAATCAATTATATAATATTAAAATGATTTCACCATCCTATGTAAGCCATGTAATTATGACGATAATATAAATAAAGTTATATATATATATTGTCTTCCCACTATGACAAGTAATAGCCTTTTAGACAAGAATAACCAACGTTTAAAATTGATAACCTCCTAGCCTTACACGTGAATAGGGCCTAAGCATTCATCATCTTGATTTATCACATGATGTTTTCTTAATAAAAAAAAATAAGGATACATATAACAACACATTACCCAACTTTCTCTGCATATTAATGCCTATCACCTTTGGTATGAGTGTGAGGTATGAACAATTTAAATACACAATCAAAAGCCACGTTGTCAATATTAAATTCTTTTAAACTGGCGTGGTAAATATCATTATGGATTTCTACAAGTGAAAGCAATACTCAATAAAGTCTACATCAAGGTCAGAAGTGACAGGTTTACCCAAGTATGTCTCTGAATATCATTTAAATTAAACATTCGCTACAAGTGAAACAATTATATTAATATGCACTAAGTGTGATCCATTTATCTAAAATATAGCCGACTATTGAATGATCTCAAGAAGATGGAGTTGTATCTAAAGTTTTAAGTAAAGTAAGGGTAGCTAGATTGTAAACCACTTCTTAACCAACACCCACCGAATTTCTGACATACCCACACAATTATAAATGAATTTAATATATTACATCAGCGTTAACTTGGGGAACGACACTGAGTACATAAGCAACTCAATGATAAAAGTTCTGGAGAATAAAATACATGGTGATAACAACTGTCACAACGGCTAACTAATTATAATCACAACACATAAAATTTTTTATTGAAAGAGATTTGTTGAACTGCTAAACCTCGAGTGGTGGGATTCACTTCGTTTAACCGCTGTAAACCTCTTCTCTAACACCGCGTGCCATTCTATACTGCAGGTGAGGGTTGACCAAATGCCAAATGTCCAAGAACTGGACACGCGTCTTATGTCTGCCCAAGGCTCGATTCCTCACCAACTCAGATTACAAAAAGAATAAGGGACATCTCAAATGGTGGAACTCGAATATGAAATTCGTTTTTATTATCAATTTTCATGGGTTCAACAGGATTGCACCATTAGGATTCTGATGAAAATGCAGTAGTGATCAACCCAGAATTTCGATTTTGGACAGGTATACTGCATGCACAGCTTGACATCTAATGACAGAGTTTTAAGATTTCAGGTTAAATTCGACTTGGCTCTGAATTGGGCTCAATCGCCAGATCTGCCGACGTTTATCACAGGGCATTACTATCGATAGGATACAGGAAAAATTATCGATCAAGACATCTCGACAATACTATGATCGCTGAACACAATTATTTATGAGATGTTAAATAAATAAATAAACACAGATATATTAGATCTCAGCATAACGGAAGTTGAGTGGGCACTGAAATCACGGGTTGAAATAACACAAAATTAAAGAAATCATTGTTTTAAGTTACCCCAGGAATAATAAAACCGATCATGAAATTTTTTTGCAAGAAATTGACCAAGGTTAAAGGTGATTACGAAAACTTACATACCGTGAATCAATCGGTGTTTTAAAATCGGATCCTGAATTTACTTAGAGAATCGATCAAAGGTCAAACGGAATACTAAAATTTTCATGCTGCGAATCATACAGATGACATTTGGATCTGGACTAAACACAGAGGATTGAGAGGGGGAATGGTTACTACAATGATGCCCTCCCATTCAAGATCGAGAACATAGATCTATGCAGAAATAGCAATCCCAAGAAACGCCTTGGACAGAGGAATTAACCAGTCACGAATTGACCTATGGATGTTGTTCCGATCTGAAGTAAACACAGAGGGTTCGAGAAGAGAAAAGGAAGATCAATAATGTGCAGAGATAAAAGATTATAGCATGGATTCAATGCGGAGTAGATCTGCGCCTATCATTCACCCGAATAAAAGAGATTACAACGCTATCAATAAATAGAACTTGATTCAATACAGAGTGGCTCGATTTCAATTCCAGAAAACAAAATAAATCTCTGTTATTTTCGACAGGAACTTTAATAAATCTGATCTGGAAGATTTCGACTAAATAAACAGATCTAGTTTAAATAAAACAGATTCATAATACACCAGCTCTCTAATAATTTCGATCTATAAAATTGCGACTGAATGATACAGATCTGACTGCTGAATGAATCAAAGTCATAGTACAAATCTGTTCTCTGTTATTTTCTACAATTTTTTTGTATAAATCTGATCTAGGAGGTTTCGACTAAATAAAACAGATCTAATTTAAATGAAACAGATTAATAATCCACCAGATCTCTAATAATTTCGATCTATAAAATTGCGACTGAATGATACAGATCTAACTGCTGAATGAATCAAAGTCATAGTGCAAATCTGTTCTCTGTTATTTTCTACAATTTTTTTTTATAAATCTGCTCTAGGAGATTTCGACTGAATAATACAGTTCTAATTTAAATAAAATAGATTCATAACACAAACCAGATCTCTAATAATTTCAACAGAGAATTAATAATTCGGATCTACTTTAAATAAAACATAATCAAGTTTTACAGAAATCTTAATTCAACGATTTTAAATAAAATTATAAATACACTAATCATATGAACAATAAGAACCTGTAATGGTCACAGCTCCAATCGGAAGGTGAACCTCCTCATTTGTCGCAGCTCCACACTCGTCGCCAATCACCACGGTCACAGGCGGACACCTCGGTTAACCACCCAACCACTCTGGAAGTACTCTTCTTCCTTCTAGACCCCCGAGCTAGTCGAGCCGTAGAGTTCACACAAGTATTTCAGAAATTCAGCTTGGGATTCCCTTCCCACCAGGATTTCTTAGCCAAACCCTTAGATAGTAGCAAGTCTTTGAGGCATTCAAAAATTACGACAATCGTCCAAATTATGGGCCCCTTACCCATTCCTTAAACCTTCCTTATAAAGGGAAATCTCTTGCGACACATGTCGCTTCATGCATAATTAAATATTTTTACTTATTTATTTAATAAAACACTCACCCATCCAAGTGTCAGTTTCTCTGGGAAGTGCACCTACATTCCTAAGTTTGCTCTAGTTTGTCCCCCAGATATTTTAATCAACTCCTAGCTTTTAGTTGACTAGGTGTCTAATCTATTTTGCTCCTAAATAATAATTTCTATTATTTTAAATGCTCAACAAAAATAACTAATCATGTGCAAATGTCTAAGCTATTGTTATGCATTTGCTAAGTAATAATCTAGAGTTATTCTCCTAAGTTTTTATGCATTTTAATTTAACAATCAAATTCACTAGGATCACAGTGCCGCGTCGTTGGGCTCATGGTTCCTTAATTTTTTTAATTCTCTGACATGGCACCACTCCGTCGGGTCCAATCATCCATGGCTTCCATTCCTTGGCATGGTACCACCTCGTTGGGTCCTTGCATCCATTCTTTCCGTTCTCGACAGGGTACCTCATCGTTGGGCCCTTCTGCCACCATATTTCCGTTTTGACTTGCGGGAACTCTTGTAGGGATTTTAGGAATCGTTACCATCCATCCTCCATCTACATGCTATCTAGGGACTAATGGCGCTGAGGAGTGAGTTCGTTCTCACTGTGCGCCCCTCAACTCGTACGTGACCAGCTCCATCGTGGCCCACCTCGTACGCCCTCACGCATTCCTCTTGAGCAAGCGGATCAATGCTTATCTGCTCATGCGTGGTATTCTTGTCGGAAGTTGACATCGTCGTCGCTTCCTCTGTTTGTGATTTACCCGTACTCTACGACCCTTCATGTTCTTTTGTGTGTCCGTTGGTGAACCGTCTCACTTGTTTCTACACACACTTCTCACAACAAATTATTAGTAGCACTGTTCTCAACAATCATCATCTGGTTTCTAACTCTAGTATTGTTAAACATTTATGATTTATTCAAACTGCTCATTTATCTTATCCAATATACATTTCGTCGCCAAATACATAATCACCATACAGCTAGTCGTTAAGCATTATCCATCAACATAATTTTCCATAGTCATAGCTAATCGTTTAACATATGCAATTATTCATTTACCTCAACAGTTCAGATATACATCCTCAAAAAAATAAGGTCAGAAGGTTATTTAATTAAAGTTTCAATCAGCCGGGTCACTCAGCAGGTGCCCTCAATGTTTACACAAGTCTGGGGGCACTACATTGTATTTGAAATCAAAATTTAAAATTAGAATGTACATTACAATTTAAAATTGAAATTTTACAATTACATTATATTGTCTACACATTACAATTCAATTACATTACAATTCAACTATCTAATAGATCTTTAATATTGTTTTTAAAGCATCTAAACAAATATCTATAAAACTACTATGGAGGAAGTTCATGGAGCGTTGAACATACATTCAAGTGTATTCACATTGGAGCACCATGACCCAGTTTTCACAAAAGCCTCCCATCTAGTATTTTTAATCTAGGAATTAAAGCATATACAAAAATACATTTATAAAACAACCTCCACAAAAATATCCAAAAAAATGTTCAACAGGACAACATGACAACTATGTCAATGATGCAAGTGGCATACATGTAACTCATTCATCTGGCGAATGGGTTATAGAAATGTAAGTCTCCATAATACGATCATGGTCAAATTTTGTCATCTTCCATCTCTTTGGATCACCTCTCTTCACCTTGATTTCTGTTAGATGTATCCAAGATGCCACCACCAAATGACTGTATTGGCATTATATATATTCAGGCATACAATATTTTTAAATAATATGAGCACCCTCTTTTCTCACTCTTTCAAAAACGTGTCCCATTAGAACCATGTCTCCAATTTGGTATGTGAAGTCTCCATCTTGATAGGGTCGCACCAACCTGCTTTTTATTTGTGTGTATCGCATCAAATAATATGCCACATTTTCTTGGTTGTGGGGGTGTGCAATGACAAAAAATACATCACGTGCAAGATACATTAAAAATATTATTCAAATGTCCTACGTGCATTTCTACAACATTTGTATATGTGTAATATATAGTGAACTAATTAACTTAATGAAGTCTCTTGTACCTTCCCTAACCATATCATAAACTCGATCATGATCTAATGAGACCATTGCCTCATCAGTGTGCATCTCTTTCCATGTTGGAATTGGATGTGGGCCCTTTGGATTAAGAGGGACATATTTCCATGGTTTCACATATACATCATTTTCACAGTGATGAAGCCTGCATCCATTTGCATCAATGCAAAAATCGCAAAAACAAGCATACTTCCTCGTTTCAATGGAAAATATGTCACCCATGTCTTTACTTCAAACATAATGTAATTCTCTTGTACCAGGTATGGTCTCACAATACCACGACATGGATCTATTCACATCACCACGGGAAACATCCCAAAAGAACCTACATGGAATTCAATCTGTCATATATAAATTCCTATCGAGTATGTGTTCTTTTGGAAATGAGGATATTGAATGTTATTATTTTATTAATTGAGTTTGGAGTTTATTACTTGCATATCGGCCTTGATTGTTCGTGACCTTGATGTCCCAAATGACATGTGCACCAATCAACTAATTCTGTGGAGCATTTGAGTCGGGTTGCACCATGACTCATCTGGTACCTCCGAAGTGCTCGTTTCACACATGCACCTGCACCATCATGTTCACCCTTTCCATGCCCTGTTTCAAAAAAGATCCAGGTGTGTCGGATTCTTTTCTCTTTGTGAAGGAGACTCAACCAATAAAATGAGCGTGCTGATTTGAATTGCCCTGCACACCCATCTGAACAAATCCAGTGTTCAACAAATGATACGCCTCTTTGCCTGAATGAATCATAAATCAACCCAAAGCAATGTTGAATGAACAATGTGTCATGATCACGATCATCACTGACATAAAAATGGTACTCCTTGATCACTTCACATGAATGAGGAGTGCTATCCCTACCATCAATGCTTTCCTGAGCATGTCTGTACAATACATGTACGAAGATAGACACTTGGTCGGAGTGATAGTACTCACTCTGTATCTCTCTCTGAGGAGAAAATGTGTATGTCTTAGCAAAGTCTACCACTGATAAGATTGTTCCTAGCTCAAATACCTCATGAGAATGTTTGAATTATGAAGCTTGCCACCTAGACCTATGGGAGTGATTTATGTATTTATAAATCTGACTTTGAAACTTCTCCATGAAATCTGAAATAGGAATCTCATCCTCCAGCAAGTCGATCCTCTTAGATGGCACAGATGAAGAAGATGATGGATTCAAGGAGACATACCCATACCCATTCCACTTAATTGTGATATCTGAAAATCCATGGTGTGTTGGATCGATAGGAAATTTCCTATGGAACAATGTCTAATCACCGCATTCAAGGCATCTTCTCCCACCTACACACCTCTTATTGAAAAACACATGTTCAATATTCCTATTGCATAGTATCATACAAATAAAATCTCGCACCGTGTGAGGAGCTAGTTCACCATTCCAGTGCATTTTGCAAAAATCCATAAATGTGTCATAGTATAGTTGAAATTCAACATGGTACCAGCAGCAACAAGTGTCATGAATCATATTCGGCCTAATATACCGCAGTTCCAATTTGTTGAACATGCTAAATGAAATATGAATACCAGGATTGGTTTCTTGGAATTCCTCGTAAAGTATAACTCCCGTCATCTCCATCACATGCTTACAATGCTCCTGATAAATGCCTTTGGATAAATGTTGTCACGGGACATGCTTTCGATATGGAATAGAATGATGATGGCTTTCCCAAAAATCTATCACCTTCTCTCTAATTCCTGCTGCCATCCTGCCTCGATAGGGTTCCCTACAAATAAGATCCCAACAAGCAGCTTCATCATTTTCATCTATCCGAACCCTGAATTTAGTATATTTGAACAATGTTCTTTTTGAAACATTGAGCAATGATGCCATTGTTGATACCATTCGATTTCTTGAGGTGCTTTGTGCCACAACAACCGTTGTAATTTCCCTATGAGTAGCTCAGATATCATTATTTCTTGATTTTCCAAACAAAGATAATGCAGTTCTTACATTTTCTATTGCATTCTCGCATGTCTTTTTTGTTTTAACATCTTGAAAACCCAACAACTTTGTGGCACGTTTCAATTTTTTGTGTTTTATCAACCCATGTAGGATTTGAGCTTGTGCCATCGTTGAATGTTGTTCAAAATATGACATGATTATGTTACTCACATGCTCTCTAACTCTCCGACTAGGGATTGAGTTCCCAATCTCATCTCGTGCAGAAACAAATTCACAATCCTCTAGACAATTTGCACCCCTTCCAACCCCACTGCAACTCCTAATTATACTTGAAATATGAGAGGGAAAGGTGTCATTTGATGGTTGATCATGATCATGAGGGAGAACAGGGTCATGTGATTCTTGATCACCATGATGTGATGTCTGACCATAATCTCTCCCTACATAATCAAAATTCATGTGAAGGGAATTTCAATCAGAAATGTATTATACAAGGAGGTTTATTTTAAAGCACCAAATTGAAGTGTTTTGAAATGCACTAGTACACGAATTGAAAATTTACTTTTAAAACAAGAAAATGATTTGTAACTTGAATTCAAAATAAATAAATGTGTACACTGCATTTAAATTGAAGTTGTACATTTAGCTTGATAATTGTTCCAAGTAAAGTTAGAAATTGCTAGTAAAGTTTGAAATTGTTTGTAACTTAAAATTCCTTGTAACTTGAAATTGCTAGTAATTACTTGAGAATTGTTATAAGTAAAGTTTGAAATTGCTAGTAACTTGAAATTGGTTACATGTAAATTAAAAAATTGAAAATTGGTTACTTGATAGTTTTGCATTGAACTTTAAAATTGCTAGTAACTTGAAATTTGATGTGGAAATTGAAAAATCGAAAATTGCGTGTGAATTGAATTTTCCAACTAATACATTTAGCTTGAGAATTGTTCTAAGTAAAATTTGAAATTGCTAGTAACTTGAAATTTGAAATTGCTTGTAACTTGAAATTGCTATTAATTACTGCAAAATTGTTCTAAGTAAAGTTTGAAATTGCTAGTAAAGTTTGAAATTGCTTCTAACTTAAAATTCCTTGTAGCTTGAAATTGCTAGTAATTACATGAGAATTGTTCTAAGTAAAGTTTGAAATTGCTAGTAACTTGTACATTCAACTTTAAAATTACTAGTAACTTGAAATTGGTTACATGTAAATTAACAAATTGAAAATTGGTTACTTGATAGTTGTGTATTGAACTTTAAAATTGCTAGTAACTTGAAATTTGATGTGGAAATTGAAAAATTGAAAATTGAGTGTGAATTGATTTTTCCAACTAATACATTTAGTTTGAGAATTGTTCTAAGTAAAATTTGAAATTGCTAGTAACTTGAAATTTGAAATTGCTACTAAAGTTTGAAATTGCTTGTAACTTGAAATTGCTAGTAATTACTTGAGAATTGTTCTAAGTAAAGCTTGAAATTGCTAGTAAAATTTGAAATTGCTTGTAACTTGAAATTGGTAGTAACTTGTACATTTAACTTTAAAATTGCTAGTAACTTGAAATTTGTTACATGTAAATTAACAAATTGAAAATTGCTAGTGACTTGAGAAAAATTCGGTACAAGTATTGAAAATACATTAAAAACAAGAAAATTGTTTGTAACTTAATTTCAAAATAACTAAATATGTACATGTAACTTGAAATTGTACATTTAGTTTGAGAATTTCTAGTAAAGTTTGAAAATCAAGTATATATATTTAAATCTGGATAATTATTAATAACTTGATAGTTGTGCATTGAACTTTAAAATTGCTAGTAACTTGAAATTTGATGTGGAAATTGACAAATTGAAAATTGAGTGTGGATTGAATTTTCCAACTAATTATACATAACTATCAATTTAACTTGAAAATTGTTTTTGAAAAATAAATAACATATATACCTACTATAGGAAAAAAAAGTTAGCTTATCCCCACATTAATTCATAGAAAAAATTGGTACATTAATTGGAAATACATTAAAAATAACATAATTGAATTTTCCAACTACTAGATGATTATCACAATGTTCATTTTATTTGTTGTCATTGAATTTTACATCTATTACATAACTATCAAAATATTCATTCATTTGTTTTCAAATTGAATTTTCTAACTAATACATAACTATCATAATGTTCATTTCAAATATTTAATGAGGGTAAGTTAAAATTAGACATTAATAGTTATTTCAATCAACAAATTGTGAGACTTGGTGTAACGCCCCATATTTGGACTAGGCCTGTTTACGAGTTAGACACCTTTCACTTTAATTGCTTATTATCCGTTGGACTCAGCTAGACAGAGTGAACTATATTCTTGGCATGTTAGACATGATGATAGGTTGCTACTATGTTTATGATGTCACTATATTCATGCAGTTATTAAGTTATGATTATCATGAGATTCATTGCTTTTATGATGAAAATATATGTTTTAGCGTTTTCATTGATGAAATGTGAAATATGTGGTGTTGTAAATTGGTTTATATGTATTTATATGTAACGCCCCATATTTGGACTAGGCCTGTTTACGAGTTAGACACCTTTCACTTTAATTGCTTATTATCCGTTGGACTCAGCTAGATAGAGTGAACTATATTCTCGGCATGTTAGACATGATGATAGGTTGCTACTATGTTTATGATGTCACTATATTCATGCAGTTATTAAGTTATGATTATCATGAGATTCATTGCTTTTATGATGAAAATATATGTTTTAGCATTTTCATTGATGAAATGTGAAATATGTGGTGTTGTAACTTGTTTTATATGTATTTATTTATTTGTTTAAAAACATTGTTTATCCAAATGCTTTAGCATTGGATTAATATTAGCGTTTGAATATTAAGAGAGTGTATATAGAAATGTTGTTGTTTTTCTGGAAAGGTTTGTTTAATGGGGTCTAGGATGAGCCCTAAATAAGCAGTTATATATATATATATATATCGTTCAAATTTTGTTTCTGTTATGCTTTACGAATAAATGGGAAAAGGCTCTTCAAGTTATCTCCCCTTTTGTTGCAGCCATCATATTTGTTTATTATTTTCTAGTAAATTCACTATAATTCCAGGCGTAGTTAGGCCCTAAGGTCTCAGTGTTTGAGCCTCGCTATGATACCAAATGTAGTGCCCTTCCTAGGCACTGGGTCTCTATTCCAGGTTATCACGTTATACCTAGTTTTTCCCCTACTATTATTAGAAGAAAACAAAAGATTCAACTGTCTATGTTTCTGTTTTCTAAATGTTTAAATGTCTGTTTTCTATATGTTTATATGTCTCTGCAACTAAATAAACATAATCTTAAAACTTTTCATTTAATTATGTTCTTTTGACATGCATAACTTGAAAATAAAACAAAATACATTCTATTTAAGCTGGTTCAGTAAAATACCTGAATCCGTCGATTTGCAGTAAGGTAAGAAGATTTAGGAAGTGGATTCTGTAGGTTAACTTAGCAACCCAAAATGATGTGTCCACCCTGTCGATCAGCTATTATCTTGCTGACCCTAGGAAATCAACAGATTTCCTAGCCCCCGAGCCCACAGACCGATAATCTCGAGAGCAACCTTCCTTAGTTTATTTCCATAGCTCCATGGTAATAATTCACTGAGTTAACCCCCTCCTCAGACTTTCTTTGAGTTTCCCACCTCCTCAAAGCTTCGAGTTAACCCCCTCCTCGGCATTCCTCCTTTTCAACCAAAATACTAAGTGTTCCTCTCCTCCAAAACCAACCCCCTACTACTTTGTAAAACTCCTATTTATAGAAATATTTTCCTCCATCATAAAGTCAAACTTCCTTATCACTCCACCGCCCTAGCTGTCATGGTTTTTGGAAGTACTATTCATTAATGCACCCCCCTTTTCAAGGTAAAATGAGGATTATATATTATTTTAAATCATCCAATTTCTCTCGAGCAGTGGAATTATTCAATAATTTATTTAAGCAAACCCTTTTTATTTACTTGGAATGGATCCCTTAATTAATTGAATGAATCATCTATTTAATAATTTATTCAATCCACTATGCTCTATAAAGGGATTATTATCATTATTAATATTAATTAAATAATAATAATGTAATAATAATAACAATGATAATAATAAAATAATAATAATAATAATAATAAAATAATAATAATAATAATAATAAAATTGAAGGCGCGGGTTCGATTCTCGCCCGCTTCTTCTCTTCCAGCACGGCTTTGCCTGCAACAGAGCCGAAGACCTTTCTATCGATGGGATCCAGAACACGTAGAGAAACCTCGGCTGGAGAACTATACGATGAATACGAAGGAGTGTGGGCCCAAGGTGCTGGACGCCCTGATCAAGATCAAGAACGAGACAGACCCCTCACTCACCTTCAGGCGTTCCTGCAGGGAGGGCATCTGCGGATCCTGTGCCATCAATGGCTGCAACGGCCTCACCTGCCTCACCAAGATCGATGCCGTCTCTACCCTGGCTCAAGAGGATCTCCAGAGTAGAAGGATCGGGCCAAGGTCGATGGCATGTACGAGTCCTCTGCGCCTGTTGCAGCACGTCCGTATCTCGGCCCCGCTGCGCTCTCCACGCTAACAGAGGTTCCAAGAATTCCTCGCCATTGTTCTGAGCACTTTGTTAGTGTTGGCCATTGCTGCATCTGCTGCAAGGTCGATTGAATCGGAGTATATTATCTCTTTAAGATTTTGGGAACCAATCCCAAGTCTCTACAGTTTGTGGAGTTCGCTCTCAGGTATGGGAAGAGGTATGAAGCTTGTGCACAGATTCAATGCTTTTGTGATCAAGAAGCCACCGCCTCAGGTGCACACCACCAAATCCGTCGCCCGCTCTCGCAACCGATCTGGTATCTGAAGCAATGCCGCCGCTGCACCTCTGGGAGCCACCGCTCCGTCGACAACGCCGCCGCTGCCCACACTGGAACCACATGATCTTTACAGATATGGGAGAGCGGAAGTCGACGGCGGTCTGCTCCAGCAATTTGGGGTTTGTCGGGCTGCTTCTTCATCAGGGTTTACTTGCTGGCTGTTTTCGCTGGTTTGGGAGGTCTACCGTGTCTGCTACTCTGTCCACAGACATGGATCTTCTGCTTCCTCCGATGAGGGTTTTGGTTTTGACGGATCTATCTTTCTGTGGAGGGTCTGCTGCATAGTGAGTTGTGGATGGTCATAGCTTCTAGATCTTGTGAGGCTATGGTGGATATGAGCGGGTTTCTGCTCACTCTTCTGTAGTATTTTCTATATTCTCCATTTTTATGTGCAATGAGGGTTTGTTCCCGAGCTCATTTCTCTTTTTTTTGGTTCAGCTCATTATAAGCTATTGTTTCTGCTTATATGGGACAGAAATATGTGAAAATGTAGGGATCCTTGTTGATTCTACTACATGTGCAATATGTAATTTTAATCAACTTTTTGAAATAAAATTACGGACTTTTTCCAAGGAAAAAAATAAAAATAACAATAATAATTAATAATAATAGTAATTAATTTAATTGTGAATAGTAATTAAAATATTTATTTGTTTAATTGATAAGTGTCAACATAGTACCTCTAGGTATAATTAATGAAATATACTTAATGGTTTATTTAATCATGATCAACAATTATATAGCACACTCTTCTAGTATTGATTTTTAACTATCATACTTCATATTGAAGACACATTCACTTGAGGGTATTTGCAATTAATGACACTTATTTTAATCGTTCATTCCATAGTTACATACAAAGACTAATTAACTTCTTTTCCACATTAGAACTTGATACTCTTTTACTAATTAAGTCATTCACTAAATACTTAATTGACTTATCTATGATAACTTAGGACATTGTTAAATCTTGATAAGTATGTTGTAAACCAATATTATCGCGCATGTGCATAATGTGCATGCGTGGCCAGCGTATGCACAAGACGGACATGTACTATAAACATACGTCATATTCCTATGCATAACAGCTAACTAATAGTAATAATATTTTATGCAAACTGAACAAGTATACATTCATCATAATATTACTAAAACATCATCGGTTACTTTACCAGTTAACCTTTAAGATTTCATTTCATTATTTTTATGATTACATTTGTTCAATCAATCAGGTACAAGGAAAGCTACCTACTACCACTAATCTCTAGGTCAACGAATACCCAACCCTCAACAGTACTATCATATCCTCCCATCCTAACCTACGTCCACATCCTCCCTATCCCTCCTCTTCTAGTACAAAAGTGGATGTCAGACTCATCGACCTGACCACATAGAACTTGAGAGCGATAGCGTCGGCTGAACAGCGGACCTATCCTCCCCTAGCAGGAATCCGACCATCGTCATCACAACTACATGGGGAGCGTGTCTCAGCACGGCCCTCCCACGACCTCGGGTATCATAGGAACATAGGGTGGGAAACACATCCCTCTCAACATACTGGGACTACGCCCTTATCGACTCATACTTTGCTGCTATCGAGATTATTGGTCCATGTCATCGTATCATCAATTTCAGTTGCTAAGGTTTACTGCATGGATAGGTTCTTCTCCATATATCAGATCAAGTACCCGGCTATCCCATAGCCCTTCTGTCTTGTAGGTTAGTGTTCCGCAAATACACATTTTATAACAAGTATTTCCATTCGATCACCCATTGATCCACATCATCAACATCATTTTATTTCACGTCACAATTTTATCGCATCACAGGTATGCATGGAATATAACAGTTCTATCAATTTCATCATAGGATGGCATCCTCGTACAACACCACATATTTCACATTTCATCAATGAAAACGCTCAAACATATATTTTCATCATAAAAACAATGAATCTCATGATAATCATAACTTAATAACTGCATGAATATAGTGACATCATAAACATAGTAGCAACCTATCATCATGTCTAACATGCCGAGAATATAGTTCACTCTGTCTAGCTGAGTCCAACGGATAATAAGCAATTAAAGTGAAAGGTGTCTAACTCGTAAACAGGCCTAGTCCAAATATGGGGCGTTACATACACCCACCCTTCAGGAAACTTCGTCCCGAAGTTATGGTCATAATAATGCAGGGAAATTATTAACACATAACTCTTCATTCATGCAGGTAGCAGGTGTTGGCCATACTCGTCCTACTTAGCTTTGAATTGACCGAATATGTCGATATTATCCTATGGCTTTGCTTCTATTATCCTCTGATGTGTATTCTAATAATTAAAGAAACATTTAGATTAATCCTTCTATTGAATCTCTAAAATCCCTAAGGTCATACATTATTACTTCCTTATCGGTAATAAGCAATAACAAAAGTATCGTAACATCATTAAACTAGGAGAACTATTATTGTTCACAAGGTTTTCATGGCTATTTCTTATCAAAATACAATTGTTATCATGTTTGTTTGTTATTCTTATTCTCAAACCAATATAATTTGTTGGGAAAACATCACTTCTTTAACTCCTCAAGAACCTCATAGCTAGTTTTGTTCCCACCCTTACCATCGCAAAGGTGATTTCTAGTATTTATCCTAGTAAGCCATTGTATTTGTACATCACCACTCTTCCTACTCGCACAAGCAACCTTTATGTACTTTGTAAAGACCTTATCCTAATCCTACAAGTTGAACGAATACATCATCACTTAATATGTTCAATCATACTAGAACTTCATAACAACCGCTTTAATTGAGTTAAGTTGAGGACTGTGTTGGGATTCTTATGACTCTCTTATTATTACACGAGATCATCACTGTATTAGGTAGGATTAATCCAAAATTTTCTCAAAACCTTGTTGCACCGTTACCCCAATATTTAGCTTTTCATTCTAAAGTCATGTACCCCCTTAAGAAAATAGTCTTTTAATAAGCTTTATATGCAACCTCCTTGTTTAAGTGCATGGTGTTTTCCATAATATGATGCAAAAAGGATACCTATCCTTGTTTCCAACAAATTTATTTCCATCCATTATCTTATCCAAATAATATATAATGTATTTTCTAAGTCTCTCTCCCTTATATAACATTTATTTACATTTTTAAATGAAACCTTTATCTGTAAATATAATTATGAGAGGTTCACGAGTCTTCACTTTAAGTTGTACCTTGTACTAAGTTATCTATATATACACATTAATATTTGTGTAATTTGTTGGGGGGAAGTAGCAGCTCAAATACCACTCCATGTTTATTTAACCAAGTTCTCTTATTAAACACAAGCAAAGTGTAGATGGGGTTGTCCTAACAAATCACACATTCACATAACCCTTAAACATGTTAATTACCCAACATGTAAAACCTATTCAACAGAACTAGATGAGGTTACATGGCATTGCAACTAATTCAATCTAGGAATTTCATTAATAGATTAAAACACAACTTTTCCCTTCTTAGTTGATATATAAAAGTTTCCATTCTTTGTAGTACTTAGAGATGAAATATAAGAAAATAAAGGAATTCGTTTCTACCTTGTCATTTTCCCTCACGAGGAATGTAGTGCCCTCATCTGGGCATTGGGTCCCTATTATGTTTAAATGTCTGTTTTCTGTATGTTTATATGTCTCTGCAATTAAATAAACAAATCTTAAAACTTTTCATATAAATACCAAGTTTTTCTCCCTTTCCTTTCTAACGAAAAGAATCAACCGGCTATATTTCAGGTTTCTAAAAGTTCATAAATCTGTGCAAATTAAATAAACATTAGCTTAAGACTTATCATTCTAACCCAGTTCTTTCAACATACGTAACTTGGAAATAAAAGAAAATACCTGTTACTTAAGCTTGTTCAGTAAAATACCTGGAGTCCGTAGATTTGCAGCAAGGTAAGAAGATTCCTGTAGTGGGTTCTGTAGGTTACCTTAGCAACCTAAAATGATGTGTCCACCCTGCCGATCAACTATTATCGTGCTGACCCTAGGAAATCAATGGATTTTCTAGCCCCCGAGCCCACAGACCGATAATCCCGACAACAGCTTTCCATCGAACCTTTCCATGGTAATCATTTGCTGAGTTAACCCCCTCCTCAGTCTTTTCATTTGAGTTTCCCACCTCCTCAAAGCTTCGAGTTAACCCCCTCCTCGGCATCGAGTTAACCCCCTCCTCGGCATTTCCTCCTTTTTCACAAAATAATCCTCACAGTTCTCCCACCATAACCCCCTTACTACTTTGTTAATTCTCCTCTTTATAGGAATCCACCTCCTTCAAAATTCAAACTTCCTTATCACTCCACCGCCCTAGCTGTCGTGGTCTTGGAAGTACTAATCATTAATGCATCCCCTTTTTAAGGTAAAAAGGTGGATTATATATTATTTTAAATCACCCAAATTTCTCTCGGGTAGTGGAATTATTCAATAATTTATTTAAACAATCCTTTTAATTTACTTGGAATGATTCCGTTAATTAATTAAATGAATAATCTATTTAATAAATTTATTATTATTCAATCCACTATGCTTTATTAAAAGGATTATTAACACTATTATTATTAATTTAATAATAATATTAATAACAATAATGATTAATAATAATAGTGATTAAATTAATTGTGAATAATAATTAAAATATTTATTTGTTCATTTGATATGTGTCAACATAGTACTTCTGGGCATAAATAATGAAATACACTTAATGGTTTAATTAATCATAATCAACAATGACAGAGTACACTCTTCCAGTATTAGTGTTTAACTTTCATACTTCATATTGGAGACACATTCACTTGAGGATACTTGCAATTAATGACACTTATTTTAATCATTCATTACCATGTCCACACACAAAGACTAATTAACTTATTTTACACATTAGAACTTGATAATCTTTTACTAATTAAGTCATTCACTAAATACTTAATGACTTATCTATGACAACTTATAACATTGTTAAATATTGATAAGTATGTTGTAAACAAATATTATTGCGCATGTGCATAATGTGCATGCATGGCCAGCGTATGCACATGACAGACATGTACTATAAACATACATCATATTTCCTATTCATAACAGCTAACTAATACCAATAATACTTATGCAAACTGAACAAGTATACATTCATCATAATATTACTAAAACATCGTCGGTTATTTTATCAGTTAACCTTTAAGATTCCATTTCATTATTTTTATGATTACATTTGTTCAATCAATTAGGTACAAGGAAAGCTACCTACTACCACTAACTCAAGATCAACGGATACCCAACCCTCAACACTACTATCATATCCTCCCATCCTAACCTACGTCCACATCCTCCCTATCCTTCCTCTGCTAGTACAAAAAGTGGATGTTGGACTCATCGACCTGACCACATAGAACCTGAGAGCGATAGCGTCGGCTGAACAGCGGACCTATCCTCTCCTAGCAGGTATCCGACCATCGTCATCACACATACATGGGGAGTGTGTCTCAGCACGGCCCTCCCACGATCTCGGGTATCATAGGAACATAGGGTGGGAAACACATCCATCCCTCTCAACATATTGGGCCTACGCCCTTATCAAATCATACTCTGCTGCTCTCGAGATTATCGGTCCATGTCATCGTTTCATCAATTTCGGTTGCTAAGGTTTACTACATGGATAGGTTCTTCTCCGTATATCAGATAAAGTACCCGGCTATCCCATAGCCCTTGTGTCCTGTAGATTAGTATTCCGCAAGGTACACCTTTTATAACAAGCATTTCCATTCGATCACCAATTGATCCATATCATCAACATCATTTTATTTCATGTCACAATTTCATCACAGGTATGTATGGAATATAACAGTTTTATCAATTTCATCATAGGATGACATCCACGTACAACACCATATATTTTACATTCTATCATTGTCTGATCCATATTGTCAGCATCATTTATTTCATCACATAAAATCATTAAATCAATCACAGCATAATTACCACATCATATATATCACATTTCCTCCAGGACGATTATCAAACATACACTGTCGTTATGAAATAAAAGAATCTCATGATAATCATAACTTAATAACTGCACGAATATAGTAACATCATTAACACAGTAGCAACATATCATCATGTCTATCATGCCGAAAATATAGTTCACGCTGTCTAGCTGAGTCAAACAGATAACAAGCAACAAAGTGAAAGGTGTCTAACTCATAAACATGCCTAGTCAAAATATGGGGCGTTACATACACCCACCCTTCAGGAAACTTCGTCCCGAAGTTATGGTCATAATAATGCAGGGAAATTCTTGACACATAAACTCCTCATTCCTGCAAGTAGCAGGTGTTGGCCATACTTGTCCTACTTAGCCTTGACTTTACCGAGTATGTCGGTATTATATTATGGCTTGGCTTCTTTTATCCCCCTGATGTGTGTTTTTACTAATTTAAGAAATATTTAGATTAATCCTTCAAGTTATAACATCCCGAGAGGTTTAATCATCACAAAAGATTATATTGATCAAATCTTAGCATGAAATGATCAACGATTTTTGAAAAAGTGTGCTGAGAGTTCATAATCTTTAACTATTCAACAAGCGACTACAAGGATCTTTAAGATTTGCATATCTCTCCTAGTAGATGAGGATCCCTGTCATTTCATCCTAAGGTCAAACATTCTTATTATTTTAGGGTTAATAAGCCATCTGCATCCTTGATAACCATAAGTATTGTAACAAATATTAAATTAGGGGAAGTATCCTTTATTAGAATGTGCTCCGTAACTATATCTTACCAGAATGCTTAAGTTCACTGATAGTATCTGTTAGGGGTTTAAACAGCATAACTTTATTCATTGAGGTGCACATCGGTTCCTATTTTGCCTCCATTACTACCTTATTTACTTGTATTACTAGTTCACTTAACCAGGTTGAGGGTTCGGTGCACCTTCATTCGCGGTAACTTCATTAGTCCCTCAATAATTTACCCACTTTTATAATTTACTGCTCATTCATTGGGTAATTATTAAATCCTAGTTGTTTCTCAATAAAAATTCCCCCATCATGACAATTTAACCTAAGCAAGTCTAGCGGCATATAACCCTTACCCCTTTCTCGCACATACCTAGTTACTTCAATCCTTTTCCACTTACTATATCTAAATATGGTTAATTGCACATTACACATAAAAATTTTACGGTGTTAATTTTAACACATAGATATCTCCCATATCTTAATACTAATTAAATTTTCCAATAGGGGAATCCATTCACACATACCTTAAATATTGACTTACCATCTCTATTTGGAGTGCCTCATACAACTACACATTATCGCTAGACATGAGATACACATATAATTTTACTCTCTTTCTTGACCGTTTGTAAAGATGCCCATTCTCATCAATAATTAATTTCATCATTTCTCATAAATTGGAAATGCACTATTTCCCTTAAAACATAGTTTTATTACAAATTCCAAGTACTTGATTTATAACGGTCGTTAGACTATTGGTCAAGTGTTACTGACCTTCACTTATCTCCCATTTTGTTAGCGTCCTACCATGTCCTTACTCCATTTACTACCTTATTAGATTTGATTAATACCTCTCTAATTTCTATCGATGATCCTCCCCTTATATATAAATGTATAACCTGTAGATCCCATACATAATGGGAAGCAACACAATTATCCTAGTCACTGATAGTGGTAACCACCATCCCTTAATATTTGAACACAACTGTATATTTATTCAACAATTCAACGCATTATTAAACATAAGTGGACTCCGCTATCATTTTTAACTAATAGAACTAGATCACTTCTTCATTCCTTACAATTCTTAAGGTATATCACCTTGCCATTTCACTTATTGGTAATAAATAACAACAAGAGTATCGTAGCATCATTAAATTAGGAGAACTATTATCGTTTAAAAGGTTTTCATGGCTATTTCTTATCAAAATACAATTGTTATCGTACTTATTTATTATTCTCATTTTCAAACCAATATAATTTGTCGGGAACCATTACTTCTTCAATTCCCTAAGAATCTCATAGCTAGTTTTGTTCCCACCCTTACCATCGCAAAGGTAATTACTAGCATTTATCCTAGTATTCCATTGTAATTGTACATCACCATTCTTCCTACCCACACAAGCGACCTTTGTGTATTTTGTAAAGGCCTTGGTCTACCCCTACAATTTGAACGTGATCATCATTATATTAGGTATGATAAATCCAAAATCTTCCCCTTTTAAAATAGTCTTTTAATAAGCTTTATATGCAATCTCCTGGTTTGCGTACATGGTGTTTCCATAATGCGATTCGAAAGGATACCCGTCCTTGTATCCCACAATTTATTTCCTTCCATCATCTTATCTATGTATTTTCACTACTCTAAATAACATTCATCTTTATTTTTAAATGGGAATTGTATTCGCAATATAATTATGAGGGGTTCACGAGTTTTACTTTAATTTGCACCTTGCACTAAGTTATTTATACACAGGCATTAATGTTTGAGTAAATCGTTGTGGGGAAGCAGTGTTCGGATATCCACATCATCTTTTTCAGGACCTTGCATGCAATTAGGGTTTGCATGCAAATTCTAGGGTTTGCATGCACTTGCATGCACTTTGCATGCATCCCAGTCACCAGTTTGTTGCCTCCATCACCTTAGCCACCTTATTCTAGCACCCGGGAGCCACTTACTTCAGAGTTTTATCCCTCCTAGGCTGAAAGGCGCCCACTTCTCACCTACTACCAGAGAAGGGCGCACTTGTTCACCTACCATTGCAGTTCCACTTCAGTTACACTCAGTTAGCTCCGATTCTCCCTGATTTGAGGCTAGTTTCACTCCCGACTGACTGTTTCACTTCCGTTGGACCTCCAGATTGACTAGATGACCTGTTCTGACTTCAGTTAGCCTCCCATGCACCCCCACTGAGCCTCCATTCCTTAATCAGTGCTACACACTTCAGTTACACATGACACACTCAGTTAGACTCAGGTTGACACCTGGATGACTGGTTCTTGTGCATTGATGACCACCACCGATTGATGATGAGGACTCCTAGTTGGAGTCAAGCTACTCCATTCAGTGATTCGAATGACCTACTTAGGCAATTCGAATTGCTTAGTCATTGAGTTACATTGTATTGTAATTATTCACCCTTATTGGGATATTGAGCACTGCTGCATGTTTTGCACAGTTTTACACCATATTTTCTATATTCATCTGTTGTGATTGATTTACTTGTTCATTAGATCTACTGTGACTAATTTTACATGGTATCAGAGCCATTGCAGGGACAAGATCTCTTTTCTACAGGTGTTTGTACAAGAATATTTGACTGAATTGCTCAAATTGCAAAAAGTTTTGGCATGAGATATCTCAAGGGCATTCGCTCCTATGCATGCAAAGCTTGAAAATAATTCCAATACCACTCCAGAAGCTTGAGTTTCCACATAATTCCTGGATCTGATACATTGGACCCATTCAACATTGTTTGATCTCCAATCCCAGGTGTGATGCAACTCTAAAAGGGTGGATTGTTTGACCTTACGATTCTTGGTTTATTGTGATTTGCAGGTTTATTGTCTCCATCAATTGCATTCGATACACTGTGCATGCAAGCTCCTCTATAGCAATTGCATTCGCTACACTGTGCATGCAAGCTCCTTCTACATCAGTTTGACTCGCTCCTAGAAATGGAATACTCTTCTTCAAAGCCTATCCTCACCCCATTCAATTATTTTGATTGGAAATATGATATGGAGATCATATTACGTTCAAAAGGTTACTACCGAGTCACTCTTGGTCTTGAATTGGAGCCAAACAATGTGTCAGATCGAACCAAACACTACAACAAGCTTGATGAAGCTTATGGTCTTCTTTGTCTCTCCATATCCAAAGATCTTCACTTCCATCTCAGCGGATTGAAGAATCCAAAAGCCATATGGGAGCAACTTGAAACACTATTTGGCAAGCAGGATGAGCTTAGGGCTTTTCAATTAGAGAATGAATTGATTTCCCTTAGTCCTGAGAATTTCGAGACCATCAATGAATTCTTCACAAAATTCAAGAACTTGAACTTGCAATTGAAGAACAGTGGAGTTATCAAAGAGGATAAACAATTGATCCTCTCCATTCTAAGAAAGCTTGGGAAAGATTATTCGGTATTTGTCTCTACTTTCAATTCCGGTCGGCTAACTACCCCGAATTGGAAGATGCCTACCTTGAATGCGTTCATTGAGTCCATCACAAAAGAGCATGACAAGTTGATTCAAATGGGGTCCATAAGCTCCAAAGATTCAACCCTATATGTTCAAGGACCCAAGATCTCGAATGGTAAAGGAAAGCAAAAGAAGGAGAAGCCCAAATTCGAGCCTCACAAGCAAAAAGACAAAGGCAAACAAACGGATGCACCATCCAGTTCGAAGTTCAAGCAAAAGGGCAAAGAAGGTAACCAAAAATCTAAATGTACTTATTGCAACCGTGGCTTTCATCCCGAAATTTTATGTATGAAGAAGACTATAGATCAAATGGCCCTCCTTTTGGAAAAGAACAACATAACTCTTCCCGACGGTGCAAGGAAGAAGGATAGGAATGATGATCATGAAAGAGGACAAGCACTCATGGCAACGGTTTCGAAGCCCACTACTCTCTTGATAGATTCGGGTGCATCAAATCATATGGCTGCAAATATTGATTCTTTTTCCTCATTCGATCCAAACAGCTCCATCCCCATCCATTTGGGAGATGACTCAAAAATTTCTTCAAAGGGAAAAGGTACGATTCATGTAGAACATGGAAGCTTTCAGAATGTTCTCTATGTGCCTTCCTTGGCTTCAAATCTCCTTTCTGTGTATCAAATGACACACACTGGTGAACCAAAGCAAGTTACATTCAGCCCTAATACAGTTGAAATTTCTAATATCAAAAGTGGAAGACTAGTTGCAGTCGGAAAGGCAAATCACACTGCAAAATGCTATGAGTTTTCACACTTTATTCCGCTTGCAAAGCCCACTGCTCTTCGCACACATGGTAATGAGGTTAGTATGCTTTGGCATGAAATATTTGGACATCTTAATTATAATTATTTGCTGCTGTTATCAAACAAATCCATGGTAGATGGGCTTCCACAACTCCGTTCCTCGAAGGGAATATGCACTGGTAGCATCATTGGGAAGCACCCCGAGCACAGATTCGACCGCGACAAAGCTAGCAGAGCTTCTACTATTTTGGGATTGATCCATTCTGATATCAGTGGTCCGCTGCCCCATATGTCATTAAATGGTTCAAGGTATGTTTTGACATTTATTGATGATTTTTCCCGCTTTACATGGGTATTCTTTCTCAAAAACAAGTCAGAAGTGCTTGGAAAATTCAAGGATTTTAAGGCTTCTGTTGAGACCGCCACTGAGAGCAAGATCAAAGCTCTTAGATATGATAATGGTGGAGAATATATTAAATCCGAGTTGCTGCAACTTTGTTCCCAAAGAGGAATTAAGATCCAACATACAGTTCCCTACACACCCCAGCAGAACGGTGTAGCGGAAAGGAAAAATCGGTCACTGAAAGAGATGGCTACATGCATGATTGAATCAAAAGGTTTGGCTGCAAATATTTGGGCTGAAGCAATCAATGTTGCTGCATATATACAGAACTATGTTCCACATTCATCCGTAAAAGGTATGACTCCTTTCGAAGCATTCTTTGGTCACAAACCGGATGTGTCAAATTTGAGAGTTTTTGGCTCTACTGCATGGGCTAGAATTCCTTCCGAGAAGAGACGAGCTTTGGATCCACAAAGTACCGAGTGCATATTGATAGGATATGGGGAAGAATCAAAAGCATATAAACTCATGGATATCAGATCTAAAAAGATATTCATAGAGCGCAGTGTGCAATTTGAAGAACCGCTTCAAAAATTGCAACTAGTCTAGGAGAAGACTGCCGATTCACCGCCTTCACCAGAAGAAGATCCGTGCAACGATAATGAAGGTATGAGTTCTGATATTTCTGATATTGTAGCAGCATATGATGATCATGACATATCAGGTTTGGAATCCAACCATTATGATCCCCCTCAGTTACCAAAGTGGGCCCAAAACACTCTACAATCTGCTGGTTCGAACCTTGGAAATCCTGCTGATCCGAGACGAACAAGAGCAGACTTTCAAAGAGCAGGTATGGCTCTTTCTATTGCTGATACATTTCTTCCTGAGATTTGTTATTTGATGGCTGGTTCAGATCCTGCATCATACTATTCTTCTCATCAAGATCCTAGATGGAAAAGTGCCATGGATGAAGAGTACAGTTCTCTTCAAAAGAACAACACATGGGAGCTAGTTTCTCTTCCACCTGGAAGAAAATTAGTGAAGTGTAAATGGGTATACCGTACTAAAGTTACTGCTGATGGCACTATCAGCAAATATAAAGCAAGGTTGTTGGCAAAAGGTTTCTCCCAAGTCCAAGGAGTGGACTACACTGAGACTTTTGCACCGGTTGCAAAGATGGATTCCATCCGCCTTGTTTTAGCTATTTCCGCATCCAAGCACTGGGAGGTGCACCACATGGATGTGAAGAGTGAATTTTTAGATGGAGACCTTGCTAAAGAGGTATATATGCAGCAACCAGAGGGTTATACATCAGATCCATCATTGGTTTGCAGATTGAAGAAATCTTTGTACGGGTTAAAACAGGCCCCAAGAGCTTGGTACGCAAAGATGGACTCCTTCCTTCTTTCTCAGAATTTCCAAAGATGCAAATCTGATCCGAATGTGTATCTTCAGTGAGTTAAAGGTAATTTGTTGGTTATTGTACTTTATGTTGATGATCTTCTCATTACTGGTAGCACACTTACTTCAATAAACAAGCTAAAATCTGCCTTAAATCTAGCTTTTGACATGAGCGATTTGGGCTTGCTGAATCACTTTTTGGGCTTGGAGATAGCTCAAAATTTTGATGGGATCACTATATCTCAGCAAAAATATGCTTCCGACCTGTTATTGAAGTTTAATATGGCTGAATGTAAGGCATCCCCATTCCCATTCCTCTCAGGAATCAGTCTTGAGGAGGGAGATTCTACACCGCTTGCAGATTACAGTATGTATCGACACTTGATTGTTTCACTACTTTATTTGACACACTCAAGGCCTGATATCTCATATGCCGTGAGTGCCGTGTCAAGATATATGCAGCAGCCACATGAGATTCATTGGCGAGCAGCCAAGCGGATCTTGCAGTATGTGCAAGGTACGAGACATTTTGGCATACATTATGCTGCAGATTCTGAGCTTGATTTCATTGGTTTTACTGATTCAGATTGGGCAGGTGATAGCATTGATCAGAAGTCCACTTCCGGTTATGTTTTCATGATTGTTCATGGTGCTATTTTCTGGTCCAGCAAAAATCAAGCAACCATTGCACTTTCTTCAGCAGAGGCAGAGTATCGAGGGGCAGTCAATGCCTGCATTCAGGCAGTTTGGTTGCAGGGTATTCTTTCCGAGTTTGGTTTTGGTGGCACTACTTCGACTGTCCTATTTTGTGACAATCAAAGTGCTATCAAGATCTCCATAGATCCAGTTCAGCGGCAGAGGACCAAGCACATTGAGATTCATATGCATTACATTCGACAGTTGGTGCATGACCGCACCATCATTCTGCAATATTGCCCTACTGATGAGCAAATTGCAGACATCTTCACCAAGAGCTTCACTGAGAAGAAGTTCTCTTACCTCCGTTCACTGTTGGGGGTGAGTTCCATCATGGTGGAGACAGATTGATTCATTATTATGCTTTAGCTTGAGGGGGGGCTTTCTTCCCACTGGGTTTTCCCTCTTTCCTCACTTAGTTTATTTTCAACATTTTTTAGATTATTGTATTGGGGTGACCTTTGGTCTTAGTTACCAGGGCCCCACATTATTTTTTGCACATCATAGTCTAGCTTGAGGGGGGGTGTTCAGATATCCACATCATCTTTTTCAGGACCTTGCATGAAATTAGGGTTTGCATGCACTTGCATGCATCCCAGTCACTAGTTTGATGCCTCCAGCACCTTAGCCACCTTATTCTAGCACCCGGGAGCCACTTACTTCAGAGTTTTAGCCCTCCTAGGATGAAAGGCACCCACTTCTCACCTAATGCCAGAGAAGGGCGCACTTGTTCACCTACCACTGCAGTTCCACTTCAGTTACACTCAGTTAGCTCTGATTCTCCCTGATTTGAGGCTAGTTTCACTCCCGACTGACTGTTTCACTTCCGTTGGACCTCCAGATTGACTAGATGACCTGTTCTGACTTCAGTTAGCCTCCCATGCGCCCCCACTGAGCCTCCATTCCTTAATCAGTGCTACACACTTCAGTTACACATGACACACTCAGTTAGACTCAGATTGACACCTGGATGACTGGTTCTTGTGCATTGATGACCACCACCGATTGATGATGAGGACTCCTAGTTGGAGTCAAGCTACTCCATTCAGTGATTCGAATGACCTACTTAGGCAATTCGAATTGCTTAGTCATTGAGTTAGATTGTATTGTAATTATTCACCCTTATTGGGATATTGAGCACTGCTGCATGTTTTGCACAGTTTTACACCATATTTTCTATATTCATCTATTGTGATTGATTTACTTGTTCATTAGATCTGCTGTGACTAATTTTACAAGCAGCAACTCAGACACCACTCCATGTTTATTTAACCAAGTTCTCTTATTGAACACAAACAAAGTTTAGATGTGGTTGTCCTAGCAAATCACACATTCACATATCCCAAAAACATGTTAATTACCCAACATATAAACCTATTCAATAGAGCTAGATGAGGTTACATGGCATGGCAACTAATGCAATCTAGGAATTTCATCACTAGATTAAAACACAACTTTTCCCTTCTTAGTTGATATGTAAAAATTTCCATTCTTTGTAGTACTTAGAGAAGAAATATAAGAAAATAAAGGGATTCGTTTCTACCCTGTCGTTTTACATCACGAGGAAAACCTAATGCAGTGCTCCTTAAAATGCCTATATTTGTACTTATGTGCAAGGGATAGTTTGTTAGGATCAACGTGTTGAAATCTATGGTCGTTTTCATTAATGATTTTGTCATGTAGTGAAATTAGAGTCTTAGCGTTCAGCTTGCCATGCTCGTTTTAGCGGTTCCTTGGTTTCAGATTTAGTGTTTGTTTCGTCTCTTCGACTATACATTGAAGTCTCGACAAAGTGTTTCAGATTAAGTCTATACATTTGACTTCTTTCCGAATATGCACATTTCATCCTACTCATCTCATCCCTTGACGGAGAGCAATATTAAATTATACAATGATTTGGACAACATGCTCACATATTTCAATTCACTCTCTTTAAATAAACTATATAAATATATACGAAACTTAATTAATATTTAATTAAATAACACTAACACCCTATAATTATGTATGATATTTGCCGAAACCTATTTTTGGCCTGGTGAGTGAGGTTTATCCTGAGTGGAGGTGAGTTTTATTTCAACGCTAGCCAATTCATTATGGTCTTTACATTCTTGGTGTACATAGAGATCTCCTCTCTCGAATTAAAATGACCTAGATTGTGAGTATCATTTAGAAAGAAGAGACCTTCAATAAATTACCATAAATTTTATCTTGTCTTAACCATGACACCACTATTTCCTTTCGTTTATGGAATAGATGGATCTCATCTAAGGTGACTTGCACAAAGAAGTCTAAGTATTTTGGCATACATTATTCATAACCTTATCATCATATACTGCCATTTCTTTGCCCACTACCCTACTCTCTTCTTATTACTTACATTCATTTGACTTTATTTTACTTTTAATGCTCACTCACCCTTTTTACCTTTGTTTGTCCACTCTTGTCTTCATATATATTATTTGTATTTTTTTTTTTATACAAATATCATAATGTTGATAAGTTTTTTTTTTTTGTTATATTTTATTTTATAACATTAATATTTTGACTTATATCTCAATACATCCAACTTTACAAATTAATCTTTCTATTTATGATTTGTATTATATTTAGGGATTTTTTTTTTTAAATTTCGTTGAATGTCCAACACTTATAACATATCCATTAATTTCATGCCCTCTATTTTCCTTAATATAATAGAATACGATATTTTATAAGTCTGTTAGATACTCTATACATTTACGTATGAAGAATTACCAATTTACACGTATATGTATAACTTTTAATGCTAATGTCGTTGATCTCAAAAGTGTATCAATTCACAATATATCATTATCATTATTTTTTTTTTTCTTATTTTAACTTTTAATTCTTAACAACAATTAAATTAAATTAAAAAAAAAAAGTATAAATTACATTAAATTAAATTAAATAAATAATAAATAAGAAAAAATATAAATTAAATTAAATTAAATAATAATAAATTAAAAAAATAAATCAAATTGAATTTAATTAATTAATTAAAAGACATTACATTAAATTAATTAAATTAAATTGAAATTAAAGGCATTAAATTAAATTAATTAACGAAATTTCTCTCTCTTTTTTTTTTTTTACAGCACGTCTTACTTGAACTGGTTGCTGGTATAATTATGGGTCATGAGCATGAATGCCAAAACAATATTTTGGGCGAAATGCCCAAACTAGCTTTTATTGCTGGTTTAATTATTCCAACCTAATTTGTGAAGGAATGAAGAAGGCTAGGCGCGAGCTGGGCACTCGTGCTATTTGGTGGCAGGGTAAATACATGTGGGGGTCCATACGACCACCAGTTCTTGGTGTCCAACGGCCCTGTGCCAAATTCCTTCTGGAGTCCGAGTGTGGGCGGCAACCATAGATGGCTATTTTCACGAAATTCGATGCAGCAAATAGGGGATATTGCAGTTGTGTTGACGTGGTAAAGTTCTTTTGATCGGAGGGTTGCGAGAGCCGTAGAGAAAGATCGACGGCTCTCTTTATTCCGCGCCGGCAACTTGCACGCGCGATACGGGTGGTTGGTGGTTGCGGGAAGAAAACCGCCGTTACACGTGTCAAATTTCTACTCATCCGCATACAAGGAAATGGTATGGTAAACCGCTTAAGGGGCAACGCAAAAACCGCTTACGTGGCGTCAACTATCCCCTATTTAAGGAAGGATATGAGGGTTTATTCGGCATTCGGTAGACTACGTCGGCATAGTCGGGCTTGGCTGCATGTCGTGCGATATGCTCTCGGTGCTGAGCTTGGGCCGTGCCCAGTATCCTTTGTGGCCAGCAGGTTACGGTGGTTACCACGTGGTGCGTGTTTTTAACTCCCGGAGAACTCCTCCTCCATGGGTGTTTCATGCGTCTTAAGATATGGAAAGTGGGACAAAAGTCACATACTTATAGAGAAATCCACGTTACAGGTCGGCTATCACAAACCCATTTAGGAATGCAGGAGCTTTTGGTGGCATGAAGGCGGAGCTGGTGGTGATGCCTGAGGATTGTGGAGAACTGAATTTTTCGCCTGTAACAATGAAACCATCTGCTCCGGCCGTATCTTCTTGAAAATTTTGTTACTGTCAGTGTAAAATGCCTACGGTAATCGCATCTGAGCCAAGCATCGGCTCATTTCTGGTTGTCTGGCTCAAATATCGATTAGGGTTTCATAAACAAATAGTTCCTAGTTTTTTTTTGTACTGTAATTTTAAATACAAGCCTTCCTCCGTATCAGGGCTAATTGTATCGGATTTGCTGAATTGGTGAGCGTATCTGAGCCATGCGTCTCTGGTCGTCCGGTTATTTCCTTTTAGCAATAGAGTAGGACATGAAAGAGAGTAACATAATAGACAAATGTATTCATCTCTAGCGACTTTTACCTCTGAAAGGAACATTGTGAAAGTCATATTTTCCGATATTCTCTAGTTTCTAATAATATGAAAATTTCTTTTGTTTTTTCATTTGTATCATTGGTACTATGTTCCAATGGGAATCATAGTTTTGTCCACTGGAGGAAGTGGAAAATTGATTCTACAATTATATTGTTGACACACATTTTTTTTTTGCATGTTCTTGTATGGTGGAGAGTTTGAATTTTAACAAGATTTTCATCAAGCAATGATGAATCAGTAGATGTATCTTGATCCACAAACACAATGATCTCATTGTCTGAATTTTGGCCATAGACTGGTGTGTTTTGTATCCAAAGCATTCCATGTTCATGCTCAATGCCTCTATTTTCGAATTTAGTTGTGAAGAAATAATCTTCTACCTTTCCAAACAATTACTATCGTTTAAGAATGAGGACCGTAATGCCATTACTTTATGTCTATGGTAAGGAATACAAATGATAGGATGTTTCTAATCAATGTGTCAATATTGTCAATAGCTAAATCGACATTGGTGTTTTCTGCATGTTGGATTTTGATTTTTTTTTTTTTTTGCAATACATCACATAACAGAGTCCAAAGACTGTATCAAACATAGTTCACTTAATGTTAATTTAATTTAACTTAACTAACTATAATAAATTAGTTTGTAACACTTTGGTAAATGATGTTTACGTTTCAAGGGATGCTATTGTCCTCCTCATTCTTGCAATTTCAATATGAAATCTTAATTAAATTTAGTAATGTACTTTAACTATCATAACAATGAGTAATAAGAAATATTGCTCTTTCGAAATGTTTACTGTAAAATAAATATAAATTTGATTTTACAGATAGTTCTTCAATATTGTTATAGAGTATCATCATTTGTTATAATTAGTTCTTCGATACTATTATAGAATATCATATTCATTGTCTTGTTGATTTTATTTATAGCAATATTGTGGGTACAATTTATGAACTTGATACTCTGGTCATTGTACTGCTTTAAGGTTATTATTATTATTATTATTATTTTTTGCAACCAAATCTTTAAGCCACGAGGCTCTGTCAAAATGGGGCCTCGGCAATTGCCTATGAATGTGGCTCTGTTTAAAATATTACACAGTTATATATTCACAAGTTTCATAAGTAGTTATATACATATATACCGTCCGAATTCTATTTCTGTTATGCTTTATAAATACATGGAGAAGGCTCTTCAAGTTATCTCCCCTTAATGTTGCAGCCATCATATTCGTTTGTTATTTTCAAGTAAATTTTACTAAACTCCAGGTGTAGTTAGGCCCTAAGGTCTCAGGGTTTGAGCCTGGGCTCTGATACCAAATGTAGTGCCCTCATCTGGGCACTGGGTCCCTATTCTGCTTAAATGTCTGTTTTCTGTATGTTTATATGTCTCTGCAATTAAATAAACAAATCTTAAAACTTTTCATGTAAATACCAAGTTTTTCTCCCTTTCCTTTCTAACGAAAAGAATCAACTGGCTATATTTCAGGTTTCTAAAAGTTCATAAATCTGTGCAAATTAAATAAACATCAGCTTAAGACTTATCATTCTAACCCATTTCTTTCAACATACGTAACTTGGAAATAAAAGAAAATACCTGTTACTTAAGCTTGTTCAGTAAAATACCTGGAGTCCGTAGATTTGCAGCAAGGTAAGAAGATTCCTGTAGTGGGTTCTGTAGGTTAAATTAGCAACCTAAAATGATGTGTCCACCCTGCCGATCATCTATTATCGTGCTGACCCTAGGAAATCAAAGGATTTCCTAGCCCCCGAGCCCACAGACCGATAATCCCGACAGCAGCTTTCCATCGAACCTTTCCATGGTAATCATTTGCTGAGTTAACCCCCTCCTCAGTCTTTTCATTTGAGTTTCCCACCTCCTCAAAGCTTCGATTTAACCCCCTCCTCGGCATTTCCTCCTTTTTCACAAAATAATCCTCACAGTTCTCCCACCATAACCCCCTTACTACTTTGTTAATTATCCTCTTTATAGGAATCCACCTCCTTCAAAATTCAAACTTCCTTATCACTCCACCGCCCTAGCTGTCGTGGTCTTGGAAGTACTAATCATTAATGGATCCCCTTTTTAAGGTAAAAAGGTGGATTATATATTATTTTAAATCACCCAAATTTCTCTCGGGTAGTGGAATTATTCAATAATTTATTTAAACAATCCTTTTAATTTACTTGGAATGATTCCGTTAATTAATTAAATGAATAATCTATTTAATAAATTTATTATTATTCAATCCACTATGCTTTATTAAAAGGATTATTAACACTATTATTATTAATTTAATAATAATATTAATAACAATAATGATTAATAATAATAGTGATTAAATTAATTGTGAATAATAATTAAAATATTTATTTGTTCATTTGATATGTGTCAACATAGTACTTCTGGGCATAAATAATGAAATACACTTAATGGTTTAATTAATCATAATCAACAATGACAGAGTACACTCTTCCAGTATTAGTGTTTAACTTTCATACTTCATATTGGAGACACATTCACTTGAGGATACTTGCAATTAATGACACTTATTTTAATCGTTCATTACCATGTCCACACACAAAGACTAATTAACTTATTTTACACATTAGAACTTGATAATCTTTTACTAATTAAGTCATTCACTAAATACTTAATTGACTTATCTATGACAACTTATAACATTGTTAAATCTTGATAAGTATGTTGTAAACCAATATTATTGCGCATGTGCATAATGTGCATGCGTGGCCAGCATATGCACACGACACACATGTACTATAAACATACATCATATTTCCTATGCATAACAGCTAACTAATACCAATAATACTTATGCAAACTGAACAAGTATACATTCATCATAATATTACTAAAACATCGTCGGTTATTTTATCAGTTAACCTTTAAGATTCCATTTCATTATTTTTATGATTACATTTGTTCAATCAATCAGGTACAAGGAAAGCTACCTACTACCACTAACTCAAGATCAACGGATACCCAACCCTCAACACTACTATCATATCCTCCCATCCTAACCTACGTCCACATCCTCCCTATCCTTCCTCTGCTAGTACAAAAAGTGGATGTCGAACTCATCGACCTGACCACATAGAACCTGAGAGCGATAGCGTCGGCTGAACAACGGACCTATCCTCTCCTAGAAGGCATCCGACCATCGTCATCACACATACATGGGGAGTGTGTCTCAGAACGGCCCTCCCACGATCTCGGGTATCATAGGAACATAGGGTGGGAAACACATCCATCCCTCTCAACATACTGGGCCTACGCCCTTATCAAATCATACTCTGCTGCTCTCGAGATTATCGGTCCATGTCATCGTTTCATCAATTTCGGTTGCTAAGGTTTACTGCATGGATAGGTTCTTCTCCGTATATCAGATCAAGTACCCGGCTATCCCATAGCCCTTGTGTCCTGTAGATTAGTATTCCGCAAGGTACACCTTTTATAACAAGCATTTCCATTCGATCACCAATTGATCCATATCATCAACATCATTTTATTTCACATCACAATTTCATCACAGGTATGTATGGAATATAACAGTTTTATCAATTTCATCATAGGATGACATCCACGTACAACACCATATATTTTACATTCTATCATTGTCTGATCCATATTGTCAGCATCATTTATTTCATCACATAAAATCATTAAATCGATCACAGCATAATTACCACATCATATATATCACATTTCCTCCAGGACGATTATCAAACATACACTGTCATTATGAAATAAAAGAATCTCATGATAATCATAACTTAATAACTGCACGAATATAGTAACATCATTAACACAGTAGCAACATATCATCATGTCTATCATGCCGAAAATATAGTTCACGCTGTCTAGCTGAGTCAAACAGATAACAAGCAACAAAGTGAAAGGTGTCTAACTCATAAACATGCCTAGTCAAAATATGGGGCGTTACAAGGAAAACCTAATGCAGTGCTCCTTAAAATGCCTATATTTATACTTATGTGCAAGGAACAGTTTGTTAGGATCAACGTGTTGAAATCTATGGTTGTTTTCATTAATGATTTTGTCATGTAGTGAAATTAGCGTCTTAGCATTCAGCTTGCCATGCTCGTTTTAGCGGTTCCTTGCTTTCAGATTAAGTGTTTGTTTCGTCTCTTCGACTATACGTTGAAGTCTCGACAAAGGTGGTTTTCAGATTAAGTGTTTTTTTTTTTTTTTGATAAAATAAATATGTTAATAAAATATCTAAATAATATTTTATTATATTGTTATATTTATTTAGTCATTGTAAATATTTTTGTTCCCCCCCATTAATATTCGATCACCTCATTGTTTATTATTGAACTATATTCAGGTGAACTTGCATCGTCTCATTACTTATTATTAGACCATATTGATGTTGTAAATCTATATTTAAATATTATTCTTCTGTAATAGTTGATAAAAAAAATAAAAAATTTACTTTTTAAAATTTCTCTTAGATATTGCTCAACAATTATTTGTAATATTTAAAAATATTATATTAAACATAAAATAATAAATTCATATGAATCTAACTATATTATAAAATTCATGAAATATGATTCATAAAATGTGTTGGTCTTTATGCTTTACTTGCCTGCATTCTACATACACACATTTTCATTATTTGGAAACATATTTACTTATATATATATATATATATATTTTAAAATTTTTATTGAATGTCAAACACTTATAACATATCAATAAATTTTATGTCATCTAATTTCCTTAATATAATAGAATACGATCTTTTATAAATCTATAAGATGCTCTATACATTTACGTATCAAGAATTACCAAAATTACATGTATATGTATAACTTTTAATGTTAATGTCATTTATCTTAAGGATGTATCAAATCACAATATATCATTATACCCTTCTTTTTTTTTATAAACTTACTCGCATATTTATGTCCGCATCCATTGGATACAAAAAAAATATACATCCACTCCTTCAATTTTATATTTATTAAATAGACATGGTGAATGCTCATCTATCTCAATCAAACTCATAAATTTTAAAATATGTATTCTATTTATATGTTTCAATTCGTACCTATTAAATAAAACACATAAATCTATTCCTACAATCCATTTCATACTCATAAAATCTACTCCTCTATCTCAAATCATACTCATTAATTGAAATATATAATTCTATTGATATATTTTAATTCATACTTATTGAATAAATTAGTTATTCCTATATTTCAATCTACCTCTTATTAAATGAAGTCTACAAGCCTATTTATAGTTCTAATAGGATACGATGGTGGAGACACAAGTGTCATGCAATCCAATTAATGCTCTTTTTTGATGAAATTAGCAATTAGTTAACGATATTTTTGGTCAAATACAATATAGTTTTTTTTTTCTTTATTGGAGGGAGCTGTCTTGCACGAGCTTGAGGCTCGGATGGTGCGTGGGGGTCCCTATTGGTATTGGTACTTGGTTATATGCATGACCTAGGTTTCATTGGCTTTATATTTTGGCCAAGATATCAAATGTACTAATCATATGTTTATTATCACGATCCATAATACCACAAATAAATATGCTCAAAATAGTTTTTATCATAAGGTATGAAACCCCTTCTTTTTTATTTATTTATATATTCCAATTATTATGTCAAATATTTAATCACAATGTATCGCCAATAATACATAGGCAACTTACCTCAGATGCATAATGCTCGCACTATTTGTGTCACTATTAGTAGGTTGTTTTGTTCCATCCGACAACATGCGAGGGTCTCAATCTTTTTAGAGTACGTGATCAACCCCAAACAACCTAAATGAGTTTATTGTCATCTTTAATAAGAAAATCATATCATCTCTTTTAATTGGAAGTTAAACTCTTCGATAAAAACATTGTTAATAATAAAAAAAATTAATAAAACTTGATTGTCGAAGGGTTATTTTTTTTTTTCACCATAATGTTGTGTGACGGGTAAAATAAAAATTCAAATGAGAAAAAAAATTAATTTGAAGAGCAGAGATGAAATGAAATTCCAACCCTGCTGCTGGTTACCAGATTTAATTGGATGTGTACAATGGATGTCGGGTTCTTGTGATTTAACTTGGTTTATATGTATTTATTTATTTGTTTAAAAACATTGTTTATCCAAATGCTTTAGCATTGGATTAATATTAGGGTTTGAATATTAAGAGAGTGTATATAGAAATGTTGTTGTTTTTCTGGAAAGGTTTGTTTAATGGGGTCTAGGATGAGCCCTAAATAAGCAGTTATATATATATATATCGTTCAAATTCTGTTTCTGTTACGCTTTACGAATAAATGGGAAAATGCTCTTCAAGTTATCTCCCCTTTTGTTGCAGCCATCATATTTGTTTATTATTTTCTAGTAAATTTACTATAATTCTAGGCGTAGTTAGGCTCTAAGGTCTCAATGTTTGAGCCTCCCTCTGATACCATATGTAACGCCCCATATTTGGACTAGGCCTGTTTACGAGTTAGACACCTTTCACTTTAATTGCTTATTATCCGTTGGACTCAGCTAGACAGAGTGAACTATATTCTCGGCATGTTAGACATGATGATAGGTTGCTACTATGTTTATGATGTCACTATATTCATGCAGTTATTAAGTTATGATTATCATGAGATTCATTGCTTTTATGATGAAAATATATGTTTTAGCATTTTCATTGATGAAATGTGAAATATGTGGTGTTGTACGAGGATGCCATCCTATGATGAAATTGATAGAACTGTTATATTCCACGCATACCTGTGATGCGATAAAATTGTGACGTGAAATAAAATGATGTTGATGATGTGGATCAATGGGTGATCGAATGGAAATACTTGTTATAAAATGTGTATTTGCGGAATACTAACCTACAGGATAGAAGGGCTATGGGATAGCCGGGTACTTGATCTGATATATGGAGAAGAACCTATCTATGCAGTAAACCTTAGCAACCGAAATTGATGATACGATGACATGGACCAATAATCTCGATAGCAGCAAAGTATGAGTCGATAAGGGCGTAGGCCCAGTATGTTGAGAGGGATGGATGTGTTTCCCACCCTATGTTCCTATGATACCCGAGGTCATGGGAGGGCCGTGCTGAGACACGCTCCCCATGTAGTTGTGATGACGATGGTCGGATGCCTACTAGGGGAGGATAGGTCCGTTGTTCAGCCGACGCTATCGCTCTCAAGTTTTATGTGGTCAGGTCGATGAGTTCGACATCCACTTTTGTACTAGCAGAGGAGGGATAGGGAGGATGTGGATGTAGGTTAGGATGGGAGGATATGATAGTACTGTTGAGGGTTGGGTATTCGTTGACCTAGAGATTAGTGGTAGTAGGTAGCTTTCCTTGTACCTGATTGATTGAACAAATGTAATCATAAAAATAATGAAATGAAATCTTAAAGGTTAACTGGTAAAGTAACCGACGATGTTTTAGTAATATTATGATGAATGTATACTTGTTCAGTTTGCATAAAATATTATTACTATTAGTTAGCTGTTATGCATAGGAATATGACGTATGTTTATAGTACATGTCCGTCTTGTGCATACGTTGGCCACACATGCACATTATGCACATGTGCGATAATATTGGTTTACAACATACTTATCAAGATTTAACAATGTCCTAAGTTATCATAGATAAGTCAATTAAGTATTTAGTGAATGACTTAATTAGTAAAAGAGTATCAAGTTCTAATGTGTAAAAGAAGTTAATTAGTCTTTGTATGTAACTGTGGAATGAACGATTAAAATAAGTGTCATTAATTGCAAATACGCTCAAGTGAATGTGTCTTCAATATGAAGTATGATAGTTAAAAATCAATACTAGAAGAGTGTGCTATATAATTGTTGATCATGATTAAATAAACCATTAAGTATATTTCATTAATTATACCTAGAGGTACTATGTTGACACTTATCAATTAAACAGATAAATATTTTAATTACTATTCACAATTAAATTAATTACTATTATTATTAATTATTATTGTTATTATTATTACATTATTATTATTTAATTAATATTAATAATGATAATAATCCATTTATAGAGCATAGTGGATTGAATAAATTATTAAATAGATGATTCATTCAATTAATTAAGGGATCCATTCCAAGTAAATAAAAAGGGTTTGCTTAAATAAATTATTGAATAATTCCACTGCTCGAGAGAAATTGGATGATTTAAAATAATATATAATCCTCATTTTACCTTGAAAAGGGGGATGCATTAATGAATAGTACTTCCAAAAACCATGACAGCTAGGGCAGTGGAGTGATAAGGAAGTTTGACTTTATGATGGAGGAAAAGATTTCTATAAAGAGGAGTTTTAAAAAGTAGTAGGGGGTTGGTTTTGGAGGAGAGGAACACTTAGTATTTTGGTTGAAAAGGAGGAGTGCCGAGGAGGAGGTTAACTCGAAGCTTTGAGGAGGTGGGAAACTCAAAGAAAGTCTGAGGAGGGGGTTAACTCAGTGAATTAGTACCATGGAGCTATGGAAAGAAACTAAGGAAGGTTGCTCTCGAGATTATCGGTCTGTGGGCTCGGGGGCTAGGAAATCCGTTGATTTCCTAGGGTCAGGAAGATAATAGCTGATCGGCAGGGTGGACACATCATTTTGGGTTGCTAAGGTAACCTACAGAATCCACTTCCTAAATCTTCTTACCTTACTGCAAATCGACGGATTCAGGTATTTTACTGAACCAGCTTAAATAGAATGTATTTTGTTTTATTTTCAAGTTATGCATGTCAAAAGAACATAATTAAATGAAAAGTTTTAAGATTATGTTTATTTAGTTGCAGAGACATATAAACATATAGAAAACAGACATTTAAACATTTAGAAAACAGAAACATAGACGGTTGAATCTTTTGTTTTCTTCTAATAATAGTAGGGGAAAAACTAGGTATAACCTGATAACCTGGAATAGAGACCTAGTGCCTAGGAAGGGCACTACACTTGGAGCTCACATTGAGGCTATATACATTTATATTTTTTTAACAAATAACAAAACAAGAATTGAAATTACATTTAGCTTGAAATTGTTAGTAACTTAGAAAATTGCAATTAGTTAAATATGTACATTTTAAATTGAAAATAGTGTCCAAGTGTACATTTAATTTGAAAATTGTTCCAATAACATTGAAAATTGTTAGTAACATAGAAATTTGAAAATAGTTAATATGTACATGTTTTAACTTGAAAATAGAATCCAAGTGTACATTTCATTTGAAAATTGTTCCAATAACATTTGTTAGCCACTTGAAAATTATTTATTTAACATGAAAATTGTTGCAAACTTTGAAATATAAATAACAAAGGGATGAAATAAATAAGAATATCATTACAAATAAATAATAAACAAATTAAATTATGAAATAGTTAAATTTTTTGTAAAATTGTTACTAATTTTGTAGTCTATATATAACAATTTGTTAAAAATATTATTACAAACAAAATATAATAAGACTAAAATGAAAAAAAAATAGTTAGTATATAACAAATTATTAGAGAACTTGATAAAATATGATATTTAAATTATGTAACATATAATTCAAAAATTTACTTTGGTTGTCCTCCATTGGAATTGGAATTTATTGCACCAAATGTGCATCTTCTTCTTCTCTCAAGCTTGCTCTTTGTTGTCTCGTCCTATCTCTATTCCTCTCACGCTCTTCATTGTAATTTTTTTGATGAGCATGCTTCCTTTGTCGTTTTCTTTTACTCCCCATCAAACTACAATGAAAACAAACAAATATTTCATCAAATTGTTATAACAAACAACAATATGTTAGTATGAAATTTTGAAATATGTCTACAAAGAAATCTTACAAGTCTAATGATCTCTAATTGAACAACATCAAAATTACAAAGCTCTAATTGAACAATTTCAAATTCACATAGCTCTAATTGAAAATAAACTAGCAATGAGTTAAATTAGTGTTGTTGATCAATTGTTTGGTGATTATATAGAGTTTGGTTGTTATTTTTATGAGAGAATGGTTTTTGGAAACATTAATTGTCCAACTCCTTTCCCCAGTTCTTTTTTATATTTTTTTACACGGACAAACCCTCGATCGAGCTAATTTTACACACCCTTGATCGAGCAAATACCTCGATCAAGGGATTGAACATACCTCGATCGAGGTCTAGTTAATACCCTCGATCGAGGTCCTATTAAACCCTCGATCGAGGTATTTTAAATACATTGATCAAGCAAATACCTCGATCGAGGGCCTAAAAAACAAGCCGAGAGCCCTTTTCACTGCAGAAAGACAGTTTTGTCTGCCTTTCAAAGGCTTAAACCATGTCATTAAATTCACATTAATGGGAAGACCTAATACCATTGGATTCGTCAATGAATCCTCTATCCATATACATAAAATATATGAATTTTTATCTTCGTGTGTCTTTTGTTTTTAAATTTCTACTAAAACTTGCCTTAAAAAACCCTACCGACAACTTCGATTGAGCTCGAAGTTAAATCAACAACATTCAAAATATACATCCAAAAAATTTGAAAAAATACACAAGCACTAGATAAGTGTGTCCTCTTCAAAAGGATATTTTTAGTTTTGGAAATTATGTAAACAATCATAAGATTTGGTGCACACACACACATGTGTGCAAAATGCAACTGAAATATTCATTAGTCAGTTTCAAAAAATAATAATAAATATAATTTTTCGAGAAAAATAAAAATAAAAATATGTAAACACTAGTGCATTATGTTTAGATCATGTTCACATATTTCAGTTTTTTAAATTATTACTTTAACATTAAATTGTTGTGCACACACACAAACTACTTGTTAATTGCTCTTCAAATTTTTAAGTACACACGTTTCATTAAATGAAAATTTGACACGGTAAATGACATTGGTATATTTCAAAAAAAATATCATTGGAAATCCAACATAATTCTCTACAATTCATTTTTTTACTGCATGTCAAAATTCATGTATGAGTTTCGAAGGCTTCAATTTAATACATGGGTAAAACTTCCATTTTTCATCGTCATATTTGGCCAAAAATAGTTACCCATCTTCATGGAATCACCCAACTGCAACAGTTAGTTAGTTGGAATCATACCCTTTAGTCTCCTATATATAGGAAGGAGACCTTTTCATTTGGTTATCTTGTCTTTTCTTATCGTGTGTACTAAGTACATTGTATAAGGAGGATTCCCCCTCGAAGAGGCTTATTATTCATCTATTTTCTTCATTCAAGTCGTGGAGTGCTCTTTCTGATATATTTATGCTCTTATCATGCTCTTTTTGGAAATATTTTGCATAACATATAATGTCCATTTCATTTGATTATTTATTATACAATATAGCCTTATGTTCAATGCCATTTTTATCTTTGTATATCTTATTGTTTCTCTAATTTTTAGGGTTAATACCATCACACTTTTTATCCTCACTCAATCATAACCATGATTCCAAGCTCCATATATAGTACATAAAACCTCTTATAGGCACACATATCCCACTAATAAATCAAATATCTCTTTTAGAGGACCTATGTGGTGCTTTGAGGCCATTTTCATGGACCAAATCCTTAAAATAATTATATAGTACTTTAGTCCTTTTATTTCCTCCTCTCACCATGGTGAAGACCTGATACCCATCCTTGGTGCAAAAAAACTCCTAATGGAACTAATATCCTAATATATGTTCAAACATCCTCTCTAAAGCACCTTTATATTGTTTTAAACACTTGTTAATGGATCATAAGACTTAAAAGAATCATTTTAGTCCTAAGACCCTTTATTTTCTCCCAAGACCATAGTCAAGATATGAAGATCCACCCATTTTGTCTACAACTTTCTAATAGTTCCCATGTCTCATTTGAAGGTCAAAGTTTCCATATACAAGGTTTTTTCTGGTGGTTCAAGGCATCATTAATGGATTATAACCCCTAAAAAATTAATATAGATCCTATGACCCTTTTTTTGCTTCATTAACAATGGTTAAGGCCTGAAGACCCATGCCCATTAAACAAAATATGTTAATTATACAGATATCCCACTAAGAGTCCAATGATCCAATTTTTTGTGGTGATTTGAAGTTTTTTTTAGAGACCAATTCCATACAAGCTTCATTTTGGGGAAAAGGGACAAGATCCAACTATTGTGTGCAAAACTTCCTAATTTTATCCATATCCAAGTCATGTTCAAAGGTACTTTTTAGGGTTTTATGGTGGTTTGAGGAATATTTTATGTCCCATAAGACTTATAATATTCATTTAGTGATTAAGGACCTTATTTTCCTCCTGCAATCATGGTCAATTCCTTGAGACCCATCCTTACTACACACAGATTCTTGATGGTATGTCTATCCTATTCCTATAGAAAACATCCCTGTAGAGGGTGTGTGTTGTAGTTCAAGGCATTGTTCATTTCTCACTATCCTAAGAATATCGATTTAGTGTCTAATTCCCAAGGTTTCTCCTCCAAGCATGGTTAAGGCCAAGAGGCCCATCCATTATGCATAAATGTCATAATAATACCCACATCTCACTTGAAGGACAATGATCCCCTATAGAGGGCATGGTATGTGGGTTATGGCATGATTTATGGCCCTTGATACCTAATAGATTCATATAGGGTCAAAGGGCCTTACTTTCCTCCCTTAACCATGGTCAATACCTTAAGGCCCATCCCTAGCATGCAAAGCCTTATAATGGTACCTGTATTCCACTTAGATTGAAAAGATACACCTCTAAAGAGCTTGTGCTATGGTGTGAGGTCATATTTGTGGCTAATGAGGACTACATATTCTTTTATGGTGTAAGTCCCATATATTTCACCCTTAAACCATGGTAAAGGCCTGAAGACTCATTGCTACTACATAAAAATTCCTAATCGCGTCCATCTGCCACTTGTATGTCAAATATCCACTTTAAATGGTCTTTTTTATTGTTCAAGGCCTTGATCATGGCTCATTAGCACAATAATATTAGTTTAGGGCCTAATTCCATAATTTTCACCATAACCATGGTCGAAAAACTGTACCTAGTGCACAAAACCTCATATCAACTTCGATATCGCTCTAAGGACAATGATATCCTATATAGCACATATTTTATTGTTCGTGGACTTATTAATGACCCTTGGTATCTATAATAGTCCTCTAGGGAATAAGTGCCTTATTTTCCTCCCACATATTGGGAAGCTACTGAGACCCATACTAATATCGAAGGCATTATAGGAGTAACCATATTCAACTTTGGAGGCTAAGTTTCACCTTTGGAGGTCTCGTAGTGTGGTTTGAAACCTTATCCATTGACATTGCACCTTAGAACGTTTATTTAAAACTTAATTCTAATTTTTTATTCTCCTTGCAATGGTCAAGTCCCTAAAATGTGTCCCGTGTGAAAATCCTCTTAATATCACACATTTACCATTGTAGGTTGGATATCTCTTTTAGAGGGACTATGTGGTGTTTTGAGGCCATATTTATCATGACCCACACATTCAATTTTTATTAGTTTAAAAATAAACAGTTCACTATGTTAGTATTTAGAAACATAAAATGATCATATCATCATCATATATAGCTCTTAAAGACCTTTCCAAATAGCTAAAGAACTAAAAAATGAATGTATGGGTAGATAGTTATGGAAAGAATGTGTAAATATTTTATATTAAAAAAGGTGTGAAAAAACAACAAAAAATTACAAAAACCAATCACCCTAATGAAGAGGGGTGCAAGATTAAAATGCTTTTTTGTCCAAAAATCCCCTTCCCTGAACATTAATTTTAACATTTTTCCAACTATAGCAAAACTTCTAACACTATATAGGTGAATATATTGTCCTAGTAATATGACACATAAGTAATACATAACATAAACAAAATGTATAGAACTAGTCTAGAGCCATCAAATAAAAGAATCAACCATGTTTCCTAGAGGAACCCAGGTCAATGAGTTCTTTTGTGAGTTGACCAACTGAACATTACTACGAATCCATTTGAGTTGTAGTGGAGCAACTTTGACAATGGATTTCCTGAGCTAAATTGAGCAAGTTGTCCACATCTTCCAGTATCTTGTTTATCTAACCACCCTAGACTCTGAAATTTCCCCCACTTCTTCCATTCTGGTATCTAAAGAAGAGACATGATATGAAATTTGATGCATGGCATCTACCATTCCATCCTAATGAGACTGCAAAACCATTATCATCGACTTAACATCCTTGATTTCATCCCAAATCACATGGAAATAGAATTTACAGAATGGAATTACTATCCCTCGGGGAGCTCGTTCCCTCCACAACCTAACCAAAACAAGGAACACTACCCAAGAATCTCTATCAAATGGAACAAACCCCTCTAATATCTTGAAAAATATGCCACTCAAAAGAAGTATCAAACTATAAGGAGACCTTTCTCTTGGAGGAGAGTGAGGTACCTTCAAAACAAGATTAAATTTTGAACATAAAACATAGCCCTCAACCAATACCTGCAGTTTTACTGTCGAGAACTCAAGAAGCCACAACTGGTGGATGAGATCAAGAACTGAATTTGTCCCTGTAAAATTAGTCACAGCAGATCTAATGAACAAGTAAATCAATCACAACAGATGAACATAGAAAATATGGTGCAAAACTGTGCAAAACATGCAGCAGTGCTCTCTATCCCAGAAAGGGTGAATGAATTACAATACAAACTGTCACAATGACTGAGCAATTCGAATTGCCTAAGGAGGTCATTCGAATCACAGAATGGAGTAGCTTGACTCTATCTAGGAGTCCTCATCAATCATCGGTGTTGCTCATCAATCACAACAACCAGTCATCCAGGTGTCAATCTGAGTCTAATTGAGTGTAATAAGTGTAACTGGAGTGTGTAGCACTGATATAGGATCCGGAGTCTAACTGGAGTCAGAACAAGTCACCTAATCGAACTGGAGGTCAATCGGAGGTGAAACAGTCAGTCAGGAGTGAAACTAGCCTCAAATCAGGGAGAATCGGAGCTAACTGAATGTAACTGAAGTGAATCTGCAGTGGTAGGTGAACAAGTGCGCCCTTCTCTGGCAGTAGGTGAGAAGTGGGCGCCTTTCAGCTTAGGAGGGCTAAAACTCTGTGGTAAGTGGCTCCCGAGTGCTAGAAGAAGGTGGATAAGGTGCTGGAGGCATCAAACTGGTGACTGGGATGCATGCAAGTGCATGCAGCTGCATATCCTGAAATAGATCATGCAAGATCCTGAAGTAGATATGTATCCTGAAATAGATGATCCTGAAATAGATATGTATCCTAAAATAGATGATGTGGATATCCGAACACCCCCCCTCAAGCTAGACTATGATGTGCCAACTAAAATAATGTGGGGCCCTGGTAACTAAGACCAAAGGTCACCCCAATACAATAATCCAAAAAAATGCTGAAAATAAACTAAGTGAGGAAAGAGGGAAAACCCAGTGGGAAGAAAGCCCCCCCCTCAAGCTAAAGCATAATAATGAATCAATCTGTCTCCACCATGATGGAACTCACCCCCAACAGTGAACGGAGGTAAGAGAACTTCTTCTCAATGAAGCTCTTGGTGAAGATGTCTGCAATTTGCTCATCAGTAGGGCAATATTGCAGAATGATGGTGCGGTCATGCACCAACTGTCGAATGTAATGCATATGAATCTCAATGTGTTTGGTCCTCTGCCGCTGAACTGGATCTGTGGAGATCTTGATAGCACTTTGATTGTCACAAAATAGGACAGTCGAAGTAGTGCCACCAAAACCAAACTCGGAAAGAATACCCTGCAACCAAACTGCCTGAATGCAGGCATTGACTGCCCCTCGATACTCTGCCTCTGCTGAAGAAAGTGCAATGGCTGCTTGCTTTTTGCTGGACCAGCAAATAGCACCATGACCAATCATGAAAACATAACCGGAAGTGGACTTCCGATCAATGCTATCACCTGCCCAATCTGAATCAGTAAAACCAATGAAATCTAGCTCAGAATCTGCAGCATAATGTATGCCAAACTGTCTCGTACCTTGCACATACTGCAAGATCCGCTTGGCTGCTCGCCAATGAAGCTCATGTGGCTGCTGCATATATCTTGACACGGCACTCACGGCATATGAGATATCAGGCCGTGAATGTGTCAAATAGAGTAGTGAACCAATCAACTGTCGATACATACTGCAATCTGCAAGCGGTGTGGAATCTCCCTCCTCAAGACTGATTCCTGAGAGGAATGGGAACGGGGCTGCCTTACATTCAGCCATATTAAACTTCAATAACAGGTCGGAAGCATATTTTTGCTGAGATATAGTGACCCCATCGAAATTTTGAGCTATCTCCAAGCCCAAAAAGTGACTCAGCAAGCCCAAATCGCTCATGTCAAAAGCTAGATTTAAGGCAGATTTTAGCTTGTTTATTGAAGTAAGTCATTAGAGAGATTTTGAGGTCAAAAAAGGGCCTCCTAAGAGATATGCTACAAAAATATGAGATATATTAAAATATTATGAATTGGGGGTTTTATGGGGTAGGTGTATATGACAAGTCACCTCCCACACTATTTTCTATGCACAATATAAATAACCATGGTTGAGTTACTTTTCAAAATTCACTAGAAATAAAATTAATAAAATAAGTCTACATTGATGTGACTAAAATTCATTGTAAATTCCCAAAAATGTATTGTCCTTTAACATTTATTTGTCTTGAACTTGCAAATGAAATTAAATAATAAAAAACATTTTTAAGAGCCTTTTTTTTAATTTTATGTTGACTTTTTATATTTAGTACTTTTCTCATGAATTTAATAATGTAATTTAATTGAGAATTTATTTACATGTAAAATGTCAATAATATTATTATAATCCACATTGCATTATTATTATTATTATTTATTAAATCTATTATTATTCTTTATTAGTTTGACATTATGTTATTAAATAGAATGGAGTGAATATATAATTTAAAATTAAAAACATAAAAATGATAGTATATTATTTTATAAAAAAATGTGAAAGGATTTTCTTTATGAATTAAGAGTACTTCACTTGAAAATGACAATAATATTATTTTATGTGAAAGTGTGAAAAGACATTCATTATGAGTACTTTACTTGAAAATGACAATAATATTATTTTATGAAAAGACTATCATTATGAGTACTTTACTTTATGACTTAAAAGTACTTAGACCACTACCTTGGTTAACTATGTGTTTTCATCCACCATAGAAAATTTGACAAATAAGCATTCTTAACTCATGCAATGCCACCTCACCAAGGGGGATGATGTCATCTACTAGAATGTGATTGGTTGTATTTTATAGTACATTTTCTTTGTTTTGAGGCCCTTTTTTGACCTCAAAATTTCTCTAATGGTGCTACCAGTAATAAGCAGATCATCAACATAAAGTAAAATAACCAACAAATTACCTTTAACTCGCTGAAGATAGACATTCGGATCAGATTTGCATCTTTGGAAATTCTGAGAAAGAAGGAAGGAGTCCATCTTTGCGTACCAAGCTCTTGGGGCATGTTTTAACCCGTACAAAGATTTCTTCAATCTACAAACCAATGATGGATCTGATGTATAACCCTCTGGCTGCTGCATATAGACCTCTTCAGCAAGGTCTCCATGTAAAAATGCACTCTTCACATCCATATGGTGCACTTCCCAGTGCTTGGATGCGGCAATAGCTAAAACAAGGCGGATGGAATCCATCTTTGCAACCGGTGCAAAGGTCTCTGTGTAGTCCACTCCTTGGACTTGGGAAAAACCTTTTGCCACAAACCTTGCTTTATATTTGCTGATAGTGCCATCAGCAGCAACTTTAGTACGGTAGACCCATTTACACTTCACTAATTTTCTTCCAGGTGGAAGAGAAACTAGCTCCCATGTATTGTTCTTTTTGAAGAGAACTGTACTCTTCATCCATGGCACTTTTCCATCTCGGATCTCGATGGGATGAATAGTATGATTGGGGATCTGAACCAGCCATCAAATAACAAATCTCAGGAAGAAATGGATCAGTAATAGAAAGAGCCATACCTGCCCTTTGAAAATCTCCTCTTGTTCGTCTCGGATCAGCAGGATTTCCAAGACTAGAACCAGCAGATTGTAGAGTGTTTTGGGCCCACTTTGGTAACTGAGGGGGATCTGAATGGTCGGATTCCGAACCTGATATGTCATGATCATCATATGCTGCTACAATATTAGAAATATCAGAACTCATACCTTCATTATCGCTGCTCGAATCTTCTTCTGGTGAAGGCGGTGAATCGGCAGTTTTCTCCTCAACTAGTTGCAATTCTTGAAGCGGTTCTTCAAACTGCACACTGCGCTCTATGAATATCTTTTTAGATCTGATATCCATGAGTTTATATGCTTTTGATTCTTCCCCATATCCTATCAATATGCACTCGATACTTTGTGGATCCAAAGCTCGTCTCTTCTCAGAAGGAATTCTAGCCCATGCAGTAGAGCCAAAAACTCTCAAATTTGACACATCCGGTTTGTGACCAAAGAATGCTTCGAAAGGAGTCATACCTTTCACGAATGAATGTGGAACACGGTTCTGTATATATGCAGCAACATTGATTGCTTCAGCCCAAAGATTTGCAGCCAAACCTTTCGATTCAATCATGCATGTAGCCATCTCTTTCAGTGACCGGTTTTTCCTTTCCGCTACACCGTTCTGCTGGGGTGTGTAGGGAACTGTATGTTGGATCTTGATTCCGCTTTGGGCACAAAGTTGCAGCAACTCGGACTTGATATATTCCCCACCATTATCAGATCTAAGAGCTTTGATCTTGCTCTCAGTGGTGGTCTCAACAGAAGCCTTAAAATCCTTGAATTTTCCAAGCACTTCTGACTTGTTTTTGAGAAAGAATACCCATGTAAAGCGGGAAAAATCGTCAATAAATGTCAAAACATACCTTGAACCATTTAATGACATATGGGGCAGTAGACCACTGATATCAGAATGGATCAATCCCAAAATAGTAGAGGCTCTGCTAGCCTTGCCGCGGTCGAATCTGTGCTCGGGGTGCTTCCCAATAATGCAACCGGTGCATATTCCCTTCGAGGAACGGAGTTGTGGAAGCACATCTACCATGGATTTATTTGATAGCAGCAGCAAATACTTATAATTTAGATGTCCAAATATTTCATGCCAAAGCCTACTAACCTCATTACCATGTGTGCGAAGAGCAGTGGGCTTTGCAAGCGGAATAAAGTGCGAAAACTCATAACATTTTGCAGTGTGGTTTGCCTTTCCAACCGCAACTAGTCTTCCACTTTTGATATCAGAAATTTCAACTGTATTAGGGCTGAATGTGACTTTCTTTGGATCACCAGTATGTGTCATTTGATACACAGAAAGGAGATTCGAAGCTAAGGAAGGCACATAGAGAACATTCTGAAAGCATCCATGATCTACATGAATCGTACCTTTGCCCTTTGAAGAAATTTTTGAGTCATCTCCCAAATGGATGGGGATGGAGCTGTTTGGATCGAATGAGGAAAAAGAATCAATATTTTCAGCCATATGATTTGATGCACCCGAATCTATCAAGAGAGTGGGCTTCGAAACCGTTGCCATGAGTGCTTGTCCTCTTTCATGATCGTCATTCCGATCCTTCTTCCTTGCACCGTCAGGAAGGGTTATGTTGTTCTTTTCCAAAAGGAGGGCCATTTGATCTATAGTCTTCTTCATACATGAACTTTCGGGATGAAAGCCACGGTTACAATAAGTACATTTAGATTTTTGGTTACCTTCTTTGCCCTTTTGCTTGGATTTCGAACTGGATGGTGCATCCGTTTGCTTGCCTTTGTCTTTTTGCTTGTGAGGCTCGAATTTGGGCTTCTCCTTCTTTAGCTTTCCTTTACCATTCGAGATCTTGGGTCCTTGAACAAATAGGGCTGAATCTTTGGAGCTTATGGACCCCATTTGAATCAACTTGTCATGCTCTTTCGTAACGGACTCAATGAAGGCATTCAAGGTAGGCATCTTCCAATTCGGGGTATTTAGCCGACCGGAATTGAAAGTGGAGACAAATACCGAATAATATTTCCCAAGCTTTCTTAGAATGGAGAGGATCAACTGTTTATCCTCTTTGATAACACCACTGTTCTTCAATTGCAAGTTCAAGTTCTTGAATTTTGTGAAGAATTCATTGATGGTCTCGAAATTCTCAGGATTAAGGCCAATCAATTCATTCTCTAATTGAAAAGCCCTAAGCTCATCCTGCTTGCCGAATAGTGTTTCAAGTTGCTCCCATATGGCTTTTGGAGTCTTCAATCCGCTGAGATGGAAGTGAAGATCCTTGGAGATGGAGAGACAAAGAAGCCCGTAAGCTTCATCAAGCTTGTTGTAGTGTTTGGTTCTTTCTGCTACATTGTTTGGCTCCAATTCAAGACCAAGAGTGACTCGGTAGTAACCTTTTGAACGTAATATGATCTCCATATCATCTTTCCAATCAAAATAATTGAATGGGGTGAGGATAGGCTTTGAAGAAGAGTATTCCATTGCAAGGATTGAGTCAACTGATGAAGAGGAAGCTTGCATGCAGACTATAGCGAATGCAATTGCTATAGAAAGGCTTGCATGCAGAAGGTAGCGAGTGCAATTGGAGGAGACAATAAACCTGCAAATCACATCAAAACAACCACAATAAGGTCGAACAATCCACCCTTTGAGAGTTGCATCACACCTGGGATTGGATTTCAAGCAATGTTGAATAGGTCCAATGTATCAGATCCAGGAATTATGTGGTAACTCAAGCTTCTGGAGTGGTATTGGAATATTTTTCAAGCTTTGCATGCACAGGAGTGAATGCCCTTGAGATATCTCATGCCAAACTTTTTGCAATTTTTAGCAATTCAGTCAAATCTTCTTGTATAAACACCTGTAGAAAAGAGATCTTGTCCCTGCAATGGCTCTGATACCATGTAAAATTAGTCACAGCAGATCTAATGAACAAGTAAATAAATCACAACAGATGAACATAGAAAATATGGTGCAAAACTGTGCAAAACATGCAGCAGTGCTCTCTATCCCAGAAAGGGTGAATGAATTACAATACAAACTGTCACAATGACTGAGCAATTCGAATTGCCTAAGGAGGTCATTCGAATCACAGAATGGAGTAGCTTGACTCTATCTAGGAGTCCTCATCAATAATCGGTGTTGCTCATCAATCACAACAACCAGTCATCCAGGTGTCAATCTGAGTCTAACTGAGTGTAATAAGTGTAACTGAAGTGTGTAGCACTGATATAGGATCTGGAGTCTAACTGGAGTCAGAACAAGTCACCTAATCGAACTGGAGGTCAATCGGAGGTGAAACAGTCAGTCAGGAGTGAAACTAGCCTCAAATCAGGGAGAATCGGAGCTAACTGAATGTAACTGAAGTGAATCTGCAGTGGTAGGTGAACAAGTGCGCCCTTCTCTGGCAGTAGGTGAGAAGTGGGCGCCTTTCAGCTTAGGAGGGCTAAAACTCTGTGGTAAGTGGCTCCCGGGTGCTAGAAGAAGGTGGATAAGGTGCTGGAGGCATCAAACTGGTGACTGGGATGCATGCAAGTGCATGCAGCTGCATATCCTGAAATAGATCATGCAAGATCCTGAAGTAGATATGTATCCTGAAATAGATGATCCTGAAATAGATATGTATCCTGAAATAGATGATGTGGATATCCGAACAGTCCCAAGGTCGACCCTAATCATTAATATAACACTAAAAGAGATAATAAACATGCCTAGGAGGAATGCAAAGTCGAAGAAAGGTGTAGTGTGAAGTATTGCATGGATGTCTATAGAAGAAGATATCCCACCATTTTCGTGAGGGGAATTTAAGACCGCCATAATACCGAGTGTGTGAGTGCAGAAGAGAGAGTATGGGTCAGGGAGTCCGAGTGGAGGAAGATTAAAACATGAAATATAGCTCATTATTCCATCAAGGGCCAAGTTCCCACCCATTATGGTGCATGCAAATTCAAAATTAAATTCCATGAAATGACACATCCGAGATGTTATAACACTATGGTGTCCATCGTCAAAAGATATTTCCATTCTTTTGAACACAAACCAGCTTATCTAAAATTTCCCCTTGATTTTCTAATGCTTCAACAAGTGTATTATTGTGTCTCCTAATGTGCATGAGACTCAAATCATTAATCATCTTTAGAGAGTGAAGGGTACACCTTTGATTCCTTCCCTAGGTAATCTCATATTTAGCTAAACCTTTTATGGTAGAGTGAATGACAAGCAAGGAGTATCCAAATATGATCACTTTTTGCATCTAGAGAGATGCCAAATAGTTTTACCCCATCATTAGAGGAAACCATTTGGATTGATTATTGGTATCCATTCCTATCCCCCAAGCAAACAAATTGACTATTGTCCCTCTAGAGTCCAATAAGTCTCCTCCTGCACCTGCCATCCCTAAAATAAATTTTTATATGAAAAATAAAGTGCATGCACATTATTTGAAATCCAAATGTTTTATGAGGAGGGTTTCTACTTACTCATGCATTTGTTGAAATGGTTTCTCTAGATTAGGTACAATATGATGATCCTAGTGGTTTGGATTGAAAAATCAACAAAACCTCAAGTTTTTTAACTGTATTTAAATATTTTATTTTTTACATTATTTTTAAATAGGCTACACAAAACCATCATTGATGAAATTACACTTGAAAATAGATCTGACTATGCCCATTCCAAATATATAAATTTTTTTAAAATAATATTGTTTACTATTTTTAATTCAGTTTTGTCTTGACATATATCAAAAGCTTAAAATATAGACATCTTTTGTTCCTTCTATAACTTTCTATTGTCTTACAACCTATCTTTTTATATATTGCACAAACTATAAAAAAAAAAACATTCATTTGATTATTTTAAGACCGTCAAACCCTACAATAACATATGACTTCATATTTTCAGGGCTATAATGGATTTCATAATTTAATAAATAAATAACATTATTTTTTTTGGAAAAATAATTATGCATTGGAACAATCCATTATTTGCAATTGCTGAACAAAATTTCACCAAACTTTATCATTTAGGCACTCAACACCTACAAAAATGGTAACATATGAATTATATTTTGCAGGGAAAATAACATAGCACTATTAAAAAAACTTGAACTTCACATGATTATACACAAAATTCATAAATAAATTTTATATATTCTAGAATCTAATTCATTTTCCTACATTTGATTTTCTTACACCATATTCAAATTCATTGTGAAAGTGCCTCGATTAAATCCTCCAAGCCAACATAATGTTGTTTTCCCATGTTTATATTTCCACTAATGTGTCATGAGAGACCATCATTAGGTTTCACTCATCCAAAAACAAAGGGCCATTTGAAGATATCTATGGAAATAAACCAAACTCCCATAGATTTGTAGTCCCTTTGTAATATTATGATACATGACCAATAATATAATATTCCAATGTAATTTGACCATATGCATGTCAAATTCAAACATAGAAATAGATGTTGCAATATTTTCTTGATGTCTAAATTTCCTATATAGTTAAGTGATGGAACTATTATCAACACTATTAAAGTCCTCATTTTCAATTATCTGGTGATGATCATTGCCTTGACCTCTATTGATATGTTAGCTTCCCATGGTTTTAGTTTATGTTTATTTTATATTACCAAGGACCATGGTTGTGCCACTTACAAATTTGTTAGTCCTAATCCAACAAGTTAGAAACCATTTAGATTCAATAAAGATCCTTTACCACTAGTCAAAAGGAAATTAATAAGGCGTAACAACCACATAAGAGCCATAGATTGACAATGTCAATAATCAAACCTATTGTGTATTCGAGTCTCATTCATCAACATCTATTTTTCCATTACAAATATGTGTTATTAATCAATTGAGAATGATTTCCTTATCCATAATGTTCAGAACATATCCACTTACTCTTTTGATACACAAAGATATTTTTTTGAAATGAGTCCATGGGATTTGAATCAAAAACCACATCTATAGGAAAATATTATCATGATAAGGAAATGGGAAAATTAAAATTTCCTCACCACATCATGTTATTTCCTTATGAGAATCTTTACTTTTATGATCTCCATCCTTGCAATCAGGTTTTTTTATTTGAAGGTGTAATATTTTCTAATGTAATTTGCATAGGTAAGAATGTTGGTATTGATATAATTATGACAAAGTTTTAGAAAATTTTAGGAACAATTCTATTGTCTTGTAGGTGACATATTTATGGATAAAAAAACTTCTTGTTATGAAACACTGACATCATGCATGAAATACATGTCCCATACAATCCAATGGTAATGGGGGCTCTACTTAGAAATTGGAATGTCAACATTTGTGAGTACATTAAGTATGCTAATGATTTAGGCCTACTACAACTTAAAAACATAAGAGAATGATATCTCAAAGTAAGGCATTGCAAATCATAACTATGTAGTGTTATTATTAGAATTATATAAGAGGTTGTAGCTATGACACATAGGAGAATTATCATTGAAGCATAAGAAATATATCTAATGGTTATGCACACATTGGACCCAGTCTCCCACTAATTCACCATTTTAATTTGAATATACTGAGTGGATGGATCATCTTCACGATTATATAAGAGGTTATAGATATGATTAGGAGGAGAATTAACAATTAAGAAAAATCAAGTACTCTAATGTTATGCACACAGCGAACATAACCTTCCCACCAACTCTCCTTGAATCAATGTCTTAACAAAATATCTCATAGTTTCATGGGATTCCACCCCATAAATAATTTTAATAGTAATGGTCATAACACTTTCTACAACCCCAGTGTCAGAAAAAACAATCGAGCTACCAATGACAGTACTCAAAACCAGACTTTTGGAACTCCCTCTTACATCATATGCATCAATATTGCTTTGTCCACAACATGTGGCACCCTAAATATCTCCCAACACCACAATTTACATTTAATAATAAAGTTGTTCCCAAATAGTTATTATCCTTTTTTTTTCGCTAAAAAGAAACCCACAACCTAGAATCCAATGCATACACCATGTCCACATCCATATATACACTTAGAATAATGTCCTCAAATAAAAACTCTAATAAAAATAATTTTATATTCAAAGCATTATCACATCCACATCTTAGATATATATATATATATATATATATCCTAATGTAGAAAAACATCCATTTCTTGAAATAATGAGAAAATTCAAGCTTATCGTATCTCAATACATGAATACACAAAAGCCTAATTAGAACATAAACTTAACCATTTCATATTGAAAATGTTTATTTTTAAAAATAATAATAGAAATTCTAAAGTTATAAACTCAACCAAATCCTAGTGTATCTATGTTAATATAGTTTTGTGAATGTAATCATAGAAATAAATAGTAATAATACTGAAATAAAAATATTAAAGTATACTTTTATCATTTTTTTAAATTTAAATAAATGATAATAAAAAAACCCAATATTCTAACCTCTTAGAACTCAAACAAGAATAAATTGAAAGATATGCACCCATTTATTTATAGTTTTCATTTAATGAAAAATGTAAAACAAAATCATAAGATAAACTCAATAGGAAAAATGGGTGCAAGGCACTAGTCCTCGCTTTCCCCTTAATCGAAAAGCGAGGAATACTAAAAATAAGGAAAAAATGTTTTTCCTTTCTCTGGACAACTGTATTAGAGAGATTTTGAGGTCAAAAAAGGGCCTCCTAAGAGATGTACTACAAAAATATGAGATATATTAAAATATTATGAATTGGGGGTTTTATGGGGTAGGTATATATGACAAGTCACCTCCCACACTATTTTCTATGCACAATATAAATAACCATGGTTGAGTTACTTTTCAAAATTCACTAGAAATAAAATTAATAAAATAAGTCTACATTGATGTGACTAAGATTCATTGTAAATTCCCAAAAATGTATTGTCCTTTAACATTTATTTGTCTTGAACTTGCAAATAAAATTAAATAATAAAAAACATTTTTAAGAGCTTTTTTTAAAATTTTATGTTGACTTTTTATATTTAGTACTTTTCTCATGAATTTAATAATGTAATTTAATTGAGAATTTATTTACATGTAAAATGTCAATAATATTATTATAATCCACATTGCATTATTATTATTATTATTATTATTATTTATTAAATCTATTATTATTCTTTATTAGTTTGACATTATGTTATTAAATAGAATGGAGTGAATATATAATTTAAAATTAAAAACATAAAAATGATAATATATTATTTTATAAAAAAATGTGAAAGGACTTTCTTTATGAATTAAGAGTACTTCACTTGAAAATGACAATAATATTATTTTATGTGAAAGTGTGAAAAGACATTCATTATGAGTACTTTACTTGAAAATGACAATAATATTATTTTATGAAAAGACTATCATTATGAGTACTTTACTTTATGACTTAAAAGTACTTACACCACTACCTTGGTTAACTATGTGTTTTCATCCACCATAGAAAATTTGACAAATAAGTTTTCTTAACTCATGCAATGCCACCTCACCAAGGGGGATGATGTCATCTACTAGAATGTGATTGGTTGTATTTTATAGTACATTTTCTTTGTTTTGAGGCCCTTTTTTGACCTCAAAATTTCTCTAATTGAAGCAAACAAATTGAAGGAATCCCTCTGGTGAAGTGGTCCATCTTATCCATGCCTAAATCCATGGGAGGATGGGGAATAACAAACCCATACGTCTTTTGCAAATCACTGGCAGCAAAAACTCCCTGAAGGCTCATCGATTCTCAAAACTCCCTATGCGGAAGAACCATGATTTCTAAATATTGTCATTCCGCTCAATTGTAGAGTGGTTCAAACAACCCAACAAGAGCTTCAAAAATAGTTCAGTAGGGTGTAAGGCACTAGTCCTCGCTTTCCCCTTAATCAGAAACTGGACTGCCTAGAAATTAGGAGATGGAAAATGCCTATGCCTCGGAGAAGACCCCTGGGATGGTGCAAGGAATGATTATAAGCTCCCAAATGATTTAATTTCAATCCTCGGAGAAAAAAAATTGTACACCCTAGAAGATGTCCATATCGAGCAGTCTGAGATAGGGGTAAGATCAAGATGGAAATCAGCTCAAAGATTAGGCCTTTCTAGAGTCAAAGTTGATGCTTGGAACCGTTTTTTGTCACTCCTAGCATCCTGTTTCATTTACCTCAAGGAAGAAGAACCCGATAAACTGATATGGTACAGAAATAGTAAGGATGGTAATTTCTCTGCTAAACTCGATTATGAGTCTGCTATAAGCTCTCTTTGGACAGACAAACATTGTAGCTAGTGGAAAAAAATATGTACCATTCCCGGACCCTTGAAAACCATATTAACCCTATGGTTGGCCTTAAGCAATAAACTAATAACTTGGGAAAACCTAAAAAAATGAGGTTTTCAAGGCCCCAGTATCTATGTGTTGTGAAATAGTGCTGAAGAAATAAATTCTCATCTCTTCTACTGCTGTCCCTATGTAGGATATGTCTGGGAGAAGGCCTTTGAAAGATTAAAGAACAGATCGACATTGAAGGCAGATTACTCATTGGAACAGAATGTTCTAGCTTGGTGGAAAGATTCCAGGGTATGTAACTTTGAATCTTTCCCTTCCCTTTTCGTTTTCAGCATTTGGGAAGTAAGAAACAAGACAATTTTTCTCAACCGAAAGCCCCTTCTGAAGTAACTACAACTATCCTATTGCAGAAAGTAAGTGAACACCGCTCAGAACCTGCAACAAACTCCCAAAGGCTAGTCTCAAGCCCTTCAATCAACAAAGATCTTCCTTGGGCCTTTTTTTATGGCGCCAACCAAGGAGTTCCTCCCCTAGGAGGTGTCGGGGGTGTGATTCACACATGAGAAGGGAAAAAATGGATAATCAAATATGCCTTGGGAAGAGATTCAAATATCAAAGAAGAACTGTTAGCTCTTTGGACAGTACTAAAGGTGGCCCTTATGAAAAAAATAACCTCCTTGAAGCTTTATGGGGACTCAGAGATGGTAATAGATTGGGCCATTGGCAAAATTCGAATCAATGCTCCCCACCTACAACATATGCTTCTGCTAGTTAAAGAGCTCATCACCTCCTTTGAACAAGTTTCCTTTGCACATGTATACATAGAACTAAATATGGAAGTAAATGCACTATCTAAACTAGTTCTTGCTGTACCTCCGGGTCTCATTGAAGTAGAAGGATGGCAAAAAAACCAGTTAGAGGAACGTTTTACGATAATGAATTAATTGATGTAAATGTTGCAACTCGTTTTTGGAAGTGTTTATGTAACATTTTGAAGCCCATGAGGCAGAACTAAGTTTTTTGGATAAATCCAAAGTGATTGTAAATATGAAGTTTTTGGGAGCCCTCACGGCATACCATTTTGATGTAAGCTCCAGGTGGGCAGTTCATGTTATTCAAAGGAATAAAAAGGTTTTTTCCATTGGAATATATATATATATATATTTATAATTTTAATTCGCTTTTAAAAATTTAAAAATATATATATTTTTCATAATAACAAGCTACTAAATGTAATGTTTTTGTAAAATTTTGAAAAAAATAGTTCTAAATAAAAATTAATTTTTTTTATGACCAGTAAGTTTCAAAATCGTAAAAAATGGGCTCAAAATGAAAAATGGTGCTACTAGTATACACACTTACAGAAACAAAGGTAAAAATAGCTATTAAAATTGCCCCCCCCCAAAATACAACAGTTTCAGGTTCTCGCCAACTTGGAAAAACATAGTTGTAAATAAAAATAATTTTTTTTTACAACCAGGAAGTTTAGAAATCACAAAATAGGGGGTCTGTGATATCCCTCTCTTTTTGTATCCTATTGTTTTGTAAATATGTCATAATTTGTAAGTGGCCCAGGTGAGGAGCTCAAGGCCAAGGCCCCACTTGTGGACCTTGAAAGTTATTTCCTAAATGTTATTTTCGGCTTAGGTGACTAAGGACATGACGCCACTTAGAACAACGAGGAAGAGAACCACTAAGGGAAGAGGAATACTGGCTAGGAAGCCATGAAGGTCTAGAATCTTGATGACGAGTGCCATCTTAGTGGTATTAGACACTTACAACTATTCACTTAAATTCTCAAAGATATAAGTGTCGCCTTAAAGGCCTAAAACAATAGCTAGAATTAAGAAAAATAGCTTACTTTGTTAATTATTTTTCAAGGAAAAGACCAATAAACGGGACAAGTAAATATTATGTTCATAATATGAAATAAGATTATTACTACCATTATCGTACTATTATCAAGAAGAGGAAGAGGTAGTTTCTCCACTTAATGATTAATATGCTACAATGTCGTCCTAGACATAGGAAGTATGCCATCATACTCCTTGAATTACCACCTTGTGGAGGAGGGCAAGACTCTTAAAAATAATCATCTTAGGATAATTATAAATTATTAAAGAAAATAATATAACCTTATTATTTGTAAATGCATAAATAGATCACAAGGATCTTAGTCCCATTAAAAGGATGGAAAGTTTTAATATTATATCTGCACTAGTACTATTCGACATATCACTTAGACTCACTCCACTATTGTTGTGATAGAGGAATTAAATCAATTTCGAGTAAGGATCTAGTGGAGTGTAGAAATAAATGAAGTGACAGATAATCTCACGAGATTTGTGCGAACTGTCCCCTTAACTGATCGTCCATCGAGTATCCTTCCATTTGTCACTTGATTGAGGGATAGATGGAGTCTATTATCTTTACACGTTGCATCATGGAGGCCAAGCTGCCAGTTGTCCAAGTGTAAGTTGCATGTGGCTGGGCAAAGTGGTTGTTCAAAATCGCTGTATTGGATTTTCTTAAAGGGGGAAATCTCGATGGAAGGGGGGATCGAGGGTCTTGATCTATGATCTAGATTAGTAACCCCGATGGAAGGATTGGAAACTCTGGATCTGTAAGAAATCGATTGGAAGTCTCGTTCGAGGGATGGAGTTGTCTCGATGGAAAAATGTTCTTCCCCAGTGCATTCTTGTTCAACAGAGATCCACGATTTCCGAGCGAGGAGAGAATTTTGGGGCAGTCAAGGAGCAACACTCAACCTAACTGGTTCGCTAGTGAACGGAGTTAACACTGCACAGTAAATTCCTTGTCTTGTTTGATCTATGGTGAATGAGGTTAGTACTCGGATCAATGGGAGCGTTGGGATCAAAGGTAACATTGTTTATTTTTAATATATCTCTGCATTCTTCTCCATTAAGTATTAATGTAGGTATTTAGACCTTGGATTTGCGCATCCTTGACAGGAGTGCAGTTTGGAATAGATGCAAACTCTGCATACTCTTCCATTAAGTGTGAATTATGTATTTGAAACCCCGGACCTGCGACTGTTTGAATGCTTGGGTTAAACACTAGTCTCTGTATGATGTCCATGGATTGAGATCATGTACGCTTGGATAAAAGGGCTAGCTTCTGTATGATTTCTTTTGATTGAAAACCGTGTCTCTGAGAGTTTTGGATCGAATCATTTACTGGATGTAGGTTTGTTCAATGCTGAAAACGTAACTCTATATATTCTTTATTGGAGTTGAAAAGCGTGTCCTTGAGATTTGCTGGATCAAATCGTTTATTGGCTGTATGTTTAAATTCAATGCTGGATTTGAATTTACCCTTTTGAATCCGATGGATCCTCTGATAAGTCCAGTATTGATCTCGGTTATGAGATCTGTTTTAATTTATTATTTTGAATTTGACGAATCCTCTGCTAGTCCTACATTGTTCTCAGTTACGAGATCTGTTTGCATTTTATTAATTTGAATCAAACGAACCTGTGCTAGTTCCAGCGTTGATCTCGAGTAAGAGATAAATTTTATAATGATACCAAAACTCTACAAGAGAGTGATCCATTTGCTAGACAGAGGGTGATATTCATCAAATCGCATCTCTACAGGAGAGTGATCCCTTTGTTTGACAGACTTGGATCTCCCTTCAGATGGTTCTATGAACCTGACCCTTTACGTTTAAATTTGGGTTTAGTTACAATGTGCTAGAAAAGACAGCGCCATAGAGGCCTGACCTCTTGATTAAGGGCTAGGTTTTAATATTCGTGTAGTTACTTCATGTTGGAACTGTAAGTAGAGATGGTGTCACCCTCACCACCTGAGTGCTTGCGTTAAAGGTTGATCGTTGGGAAAATCTTCTGAGTTTGATCTATTTTTTTTATGCAATCTGAATTTGTACAAAACCTTGGATTGATAAAATAGGTGATCTGGTTTCACACGAGCTGTGTTTCGATAGAAAGGCAATCTGACACTTAGAGGATTTTTGTATAGGCGGTGGCATACAATCTAACTTACACCGTTTGCTTCATAGATGTGGACGGTTCCTTGAGGAGATGGGTCTTAACTAAGAAGTCTGTTACAATTCTTTTTATAAATTTTGTGGATAATCCCTGCGGATAGATATTTCTGATGGAGGCCTGATTTTATACAGTGTTCTTTCTACATTTTTTGAGCTGTAGATCTTCTTAATCTCTATGAGATACATAGTTACCTTTTTATACCTCTGTGTATGTATCTCCTCTGTGTATAGTTTATACGGTGGCACCTTAATCCTCTGCTAGTCCTACATTGTTCTCAGTTACGAGATCTGTTTGCATTTTATTAATTTGAATCAAACGAACCTGTGCCAGTTCCAGCGTTGAACTCGAATAAGAGATAAATTTTATTATGATCCAATATGATCTATATGTACTAGCCACCTATGTTACCTTGTATGATCGTTATCTATGGGCAGTATTATATATATATATATAGTTGTCATGAATGTGTTTAGAGTTAATGTTTTCCTACTCAACGTTAAACTGAGCGTAGATATTAATATGGTATTTTGGTAGTTTTCAAATTTAGCAAATCTGTCGACATAATTTTTAATATCGTAGGATCCATGCCATCATTGTAGGGTTTTTGTAAGGTTATTATTTTGTCATATCTGGACGGATGGCTCCTGAGAAGAGTTGATCCCCATCTCTTCAAAATATAAACTGATTTGGATATCAGTGTGAAGGATATCCGGTTTCCGTTATCGTAGTGTCTTGTTATTAGAGATGTTAACTAACCTCTACACTTAAAAATATTTTGGTAGTGGAATACTAGGAATATTACAAAGATAGAAGTTATAGGCCTAATCATTGGTTTGATGTTAGCACTGAATTGTCTCCGAAATACTCTCGACCAGAGAGGCTGCGACAAAGTGAAAATGCAAAGATTGTAAAAGTTGCCTTGCAGAATCCTTCTTTATTGGTAAATAAAGATATGACGGTTTTGTGGACGTAGCCCAAGGATGGGGGTGAACCACGGTATATCTTGTCTCGTTCATATGTATGATTTTAATGGTGATGTTGTTATGTATATGGTTATTTTTGTCAAATGAAATTCTCGTTAATGGATTATGGTTGCTATTTAAAATATATCATTGTTCGGCCTATGCTGTGTAACATGGGTGTATAATAATCATTTTTGTATTGTCGCTTTATTTACGGAAGCATGTCGGACTTTTATTCCTTCCAACAAGTACATTTCTTTGGAGAGACCATTGATGTTATGGCAATACATTTATTTCGTTAAGTATATAATGGAAGAAAGTTTATTTTTTTAATTTTACAAAAAAATTACTAACTCATTTTTATTTGGAGATGTCACATATGGTATCAGAGCGCAAGTTGCTACACTCAGGCCTATAGTGGGCTCAGCATGAGGAAATAAAATTGGACGAACCAGGAAAGGGACTCCACTTGGAAATAAGTATCGAGACAGATTTAGATTCAACGCTTGACAAGAGGTAACCGACAAGTTGTTTGGAATCGCAAGTAAGTATGTCCCACTTTCTGAAGCATTATAATAACATAGGATTGTTTATATGTGAACGTTGTTTCACTATGTATTTGAATAAGTGGTTATTGGAAAATATTATGGATGAATATTTCCTCTTACTCTATAATTAGTTTTATGGAATGACGAAAAATAACTCTTTAGAAAGATTAAAATAGCTAGACTATTGGAGTTATGAAAAATTTATTGTAAGGGATCCTAGTTCTGGATGAAAGGTTTATATGCGAGGGAACCCTCCTAACTCTGTCAACTTGATAGTTCGATTCAAATGTTTATTACTTTCTCTACGTCTCATGCCTTCCTAAAAGCTGACACCTTTCAGTCTCAACAACCGCTTTAGGATAGGAAGTACGGTTTATACATTCTGTTGTTTTTATATAATTAATCGGATTTGATTGACCTAGTCATCAAGATACCCAAATAGGAGCTTTAGATGGATTACTTAAGCAAACTTAGATATGCTAGAAAAGATTAGTTAAGTGGGATTAAAGGTAAGTTTAAAGGTCCTTTAAGATTTGAGAAAAATGTGATGGTCTTGAATTAAGTTCTTTTCTTCGTATAAAGTTTCTTTTGTATAAATGCCTTTGACCTTAATAGTAAAAGCTGTAAAAGTGCATGCTACAGGAGGATCCAATGGGAATAAAGCTTGTAACTGAGGTATTAATGTTTCCTAGTTATGAAGAAAGTAGCATAGTCTAACTAGATTAAAGGTACCTAAAATTATAAATTAGTGTGACTTTTTCTATGACTAGGAAATGGTCAGATCATAAAGGAGAACAATTGTTAGTAGTCTCCTTATTTTCATTATAGTACGCATTTATCATAAGAATGTTGTGTGGCGTTGAAGCACGCTTATAACCTGGCCTGTAGGTTCAACAAAGGAAATGGTTATGATTACTTAAAAAGGTATGTATTTACCGCTATAAAGTATGCAAATAGATATATGTAAACAATGCGTTGTTACTTACATGATGTTAAGTGCATACAAAGAAAAGTTGTATAACTAAATAGGAATCGAATGATAAATGGAAATATAGCGTCCTTCCAAATAAGTTACTAGACTAAATGAATTAGAGTTTAACCCTAGTCTTTGGATTCATGAAAGGAAGGAAATTACCGATGAAACAACTCTCACCGGTTCTTATTATCTGTCATGAAGCATGTTATTAGATCTCATACTATCTTCTGATGATGTGTGTATTTTGTCTTGGTGGCAAATTTTGGGTTTAGGTTATTACCTAGATTAGAGTAATGACGAAGGCGTTACTTTGAAGTAAAACATATGATCATGAAAATTCTCCTAGGGAGATATTTATTCTTGTGTATATTGACGGTTTATTGCTCATCAAAGTTTATGGTTTAATTATTTTCTGATGAGATTGGTGATACCGGGATATGACTAAAGTTTATCTAAAGATGAATGAGGTATGAAACGTATTATATTACAAACTTTCATATATGAAAATGCATGAAGTTGAAGTTGGCATAGTTCAAAGTAGTAACATGAAGAAGGATACTTATTATGTCAAGGTTAATAAAGAAAAAACACCTATATGCTTAGAAGTGAGTTACCATAAGATGGTTTTGTGATGAATAGAGGTATTTGACATTTCCATCATGGGTACATACCGGTTTTGTTGTTTACTCACAAAAGCTTAGTAAGAAAAGAATGTTGTACGTAGATGATCAAGTATAGATGATCTTATTTTCTGCATAGGAAAATATATTCTCACAAATATTTATTTTGTTACTAACAAGTGAATTTGGCAGATGGTCAAAATTCTGTGGATCTTGTGGAAAGACAAGAGCACAAATGTTATGCATGGTAAAATAAGAGGGTAAGGATTTAAGATACACATCACAACTGCTATTTATTCTTTTAATGTTTTTATAATTATTGTTGAATAAAGAACTAGACCCAAATTGGTCAGAGTAATCTTATGGTTACAAAGTGTAATATGACAAACTAATTGATAAATTTGAAAGAGATTTCCTGGACTCAAGTAAGGAGGTTTGAGGGGAAATAGATTCCATGAATCAAACAAGAAGGTTTGAGGGGAATTATGGGAGAGTGCGTTAAGGGCACTGAAATACTCCCGATAAATCAGGGAGTTGACAGCCGCTAGGATTCTTGAAGGAATCAGCAAGCTGTAAAGACCTAGGAAAATTATAAGAGAATGCATATGCGGGAGGCAGGACGCTGCTTAGTATGCATGAGAGAAAGTATTGCTGCATGAGCACTGTGGTGTTAGGCAAGAAATCTGTGAAATAATTGCTGCATGAGCACTGTGGTGTTAGGCAAGAAATCTGTGAAATAATTGCTGTATGAGCACTGAAGTGTTAGGCAAGAATTTCAAAAGGATTGTTGTGTGAGCACTCGGGTGTTAGACAAGAATTTTCTGGATCAAGTGAATGGTTTGTTGTGATTAAGTTCATAGTCTACATTCCTGGATCACTTGAATTATGTGTGCTTGTGATAATAAAAGCACAAACAATGATTAAAATATATTCCATAGACTGCAAATGTTATGTTACAATAAATGACTTAGTATTTATGAATATGAGTTTGATTATGAAGTTGATGATAATTTTTATGGTTTCTTTGAATTCCGGTTTTAAAAAAAAAAAAAAAAAAAAAAAAAAAATGCAGGCTGATTGATAGTGACTTGCGAGAAATTCATGAAAGACCAAAGAAGGTAAGAATAGAAATGATGAAGCAAGCAGAAAGGTGACTCAAGAAGAGAGGACGAACTGCTAGAATATATCAACACCGAGGACGGTGTTATTTTTAAAGGTGAGGAGGATGTGATATCCCTCTCTTTTTGTATCCTATTGTTTTGTAAATATGTCATAATTTGTAAGTGGCCCAGGTGAGGAGCTCAAGGCCAAGGCCCCACCTGTGGACCTTGAAAGTTATTTCCTAAATGTTATTTTCGGCTTAGGTGACTAAGGACATGACGCCACTTAGAACAACGAGGAAGAGAACCACTAAGGGAAGAGGAATACTGGCTAGGAAGCCATGAAGGTCTAGAATCTTGATGACAAGTGCCATCTTAGTGGTCTTAGACACTTACAACTATTCACTTAAATTCTCAAAGATATAAGTGTCGCCTTAAAGCCCTAAAACAATAGCTAGAATTAAGAAAAATAGCTTACTTTGTTAATTATTTTGCAAGGAAAAGACCAATAAACGGGACAAGTAAATATTATGTTCATAATATGAAATAAGATTATTAATACCATTATCGTACTATTATCAAGAAGAGGAAGAGGTAGTTTCTCCACTTAATGATTAATATGCTACAATGTCGTCCTAGACATAGGAAGTATGCCATCATACTCCTTGAATTACCACCTTGTGGAGGAGGGCAAGACTCTTAAAAATAATCATCTTAGGATAATTATAAATTATTAAAGAAAATAATATAACCTTATTATTTGTAAATGCATAAATAGATCACAAGGATCTTAGTCCCATTAAAAGAATGGGAAGTTTTAATATTATATCTGCACTAGTACTATTAGATATATCACTTAGACTCACTCCACTATTGTTGTGATAGAGGAATTAAATCAATTTCGAGTAAGGATCTAGTGGAGTGTAGAAATAAATGAAGTGACAGATAATCTCACGAGATTTGTGTGAACTGTCCCCTTAACTGATCGTCCATTGAGTATCCTTCCATTTGTCACTTGATTGAGGGATAGATGGAGTCTATTATCTTTACACGTTGCATCATGGAGGCCAAGCTGCCAGTTGTCCAAGTGTAAGTTGCATGTGGCTGGGCAAAGTGGTTGTTCAAAATCGATGTATTGGATTTTCTTAAAGGGGGAAATCTCGATGGAAGGGGGGATCGAGGGTCTTGATCTATGATCTAGATTAGTAACCCCGATGGAAGGATTGGCAACTCTGGATCTGTAAGAACTCGATTGGAAGTCTCGTTCGAGGGATGGAGTTGTCTCGGTGGAAAAATGTTCTTCCCCAGTGCATTCTTGTTCAACAGAGATCCACGATTTCCAAGCGAGGAGAGAATTTTGGGGCAGTCAAGGAGCAACGTTCAGCCTAACTGGTTCACTAGTGAACGGAGTTAACACTGCACAGTAAATTCCTTGTCTTGTTTGATCTATGGTGAATGAGGTTAGTACTCGGATCAACGGGAGCGCTGGGATCAAAGGTAACATTGTTTATTTTTAATATATCTCTGCATTCTTCTCCATTAAGTATTAATGTAGGTATTTAGACCTTGGATTTGCGCATCCTTGACAGGAGTGCAGTTTGGAATAGATGCAAACTCCGCATACTCTTCCATTAAGTGTGAATTATGTATTTGAAACCCCAGACCTGCGACTGTTTGAATGCTTGGGTTAAACACTAGTCTCTGTATGATGTCCATGGATTGAGATCGTGTACGCTTGGATAAAAGGGCTAGCTTCTGTATGCTTTATTTTGATTGAAAACCGTGTCTCTGAGAGTTTTGGATCGAATCATTTACTGGATGTAGGTTTGTTCAATGCTGAAAACGTAACTCTATATATTCTTTATTGGAGTTGAAAAGCGTGTCCCTGAGATTTGCTGGATCAAATCGTTTATTGGCTGTATGTTTAAATTCAATGCTGGATTTGAATTTACCCTTTTGAATCCGATGGATCCTCTGCTAAGTCCAGTATTGATCTCAGTTATGAGATCTGTTTTAATTTATTATTTTGAATTTGACGAATCCTCTGCTAGTCCTACATTGTTCTCAGGTACGAGATCTGTTTGCATTTTATTAATTTGAATCAAATGAACCTGTGCCAGTTCCAGCGTTGATCTTGAGTAAGAGATAAATTTTATAATGATACCAAAACTCTACAAGAGAGTGATCCATTTGCTAGACAGAGGGTGATATTCATCAAATCGCATCTCTACAGGAGAGTGATCCCTTTGTTTGACAGACTTGGATCTCCCTTCAGATGGTTCTATGAACCTGACCCTTTACGTTTAAATTTGGGTTTAGTTACAATGTGCTAGAAAAGACAGCGCCATAGAGGCCTGACCTCTTGATTAAGGGCTAGGTTTTAATCTTCGTGTAGTTACTTCATGTTGGAACTGTAAGTAGAGATGGTGTCACCCTCACCACCTGAGTGCTTGCGTTAAAGGTTGATCGTTGGGAAAATCTTCTGAGTTTGATCTTTTTTTTTATGCAATCTGAATTTGTACAAAACCTTGGATTGATAAAATAGGTGATCTGGTTTCACACGAACTGTGTTTCGATAGAAAGGCAATCCGACACTTAGAGGATTTTTGTATAGGCGGTGGCATACAATCTAACTTACACCGTTTGCTTCATAGATGTGGACGGTTCCTTGAGGAGATGGGTCTTAACTAAGAAGTCTGTTACAATTCTTTTTATAAATTTTGTGGATAATCCCTGCGGATAGATATTTCTGATGGAGGCCTGATTTTATACAGTGTTCTTTCTACATTTTTCGAGCTATAGATCTTCTTAATCTCTATGAGATACATAGTTACCTTTTTATACCTCTGTGTATGTATCTCCTCTGTGTATAGTTTATACGGTGGCACCTTAATCCTCTGCTAGTCCTACATTGTTCTCAGTTACGAGATCTATTTGCATTTTATTAATTTGAATCAAACGAACCTGTGCCAGTTCCAGCGTTGAACTCGAATAAGAGATAAATTTTAATATGATCCAATATGATCTATATGTACTAGCCACCTATGTTACCTTGTATGATCGTTATCTATGGGCAGTATTATATATATATATAGTTGTCATGAATGTGTTTAGAGTTAATGTTTTCCTACTCAACGTTAAACTGAGCGTAGATATTAATATGGTATTTTGGTAGTTTTCAAATTTAGCAAATCTGTCGACATAATTTTTAATATCGTAGGATCCATGCCATCATTGTAGGGTTTTTGTAAGGTTATTATTTTGTCATATCTGGACGGATGGCTCCTGAGAAGAGTTGATCCCCATCTCTTCAAAATATAAACTGATTTGGATATCAGTGTGAAGGATATTCGGTTTCCGTTATCGTAGTGTCTTGTTATTAGAGATGTTAACTAACCTCTACACTTAAAAATATTTTGGTAGTGGAATACTAGGAATATTACAAAGATAGAAGTTATAGGCCTAATCATCGGTTTGATGTTAGCACTGAATTGTCTTCGAAATACTCTCGACCAGAGAGGCTGCGACAAAGTGAAAATGCAAAGATTGTAAAAGTTGCCTTGCAGAATCCTGCTTTATTGATAAATAAAGATATGACGGTTTTGTGGACGTAGCCCAAGGATGGGGGTGAACCACGGTATATCTTGTCTCGTTCATATGTATGATTTTAATGGTGATGTTGTTATGTATATGGTTATTTTTTTCAAATGAAATTCTCGGTAATGGATTATGGTTGCTATTTAAAATATATCATTGTTCGGCCTATGCTGTGTAACATGGGTGTATAATAATCATTTTTATATTGTCGCTTTATTTACGGAAGCATGTCGGACTTTTATTCCTTCCAACAAGTACATTTCTTTGGAGAGACCATTGATGTTATGGCAATACATTTATTTCGTTAAGTATATAATGGAAGAAAGTTTAGTTTTTTAATTTTACAAAAAAATTACTAACTCGTTTTTATTTGGAGATGTCACAGGGTCAAAATGAAAAATGGTGCTACCAGTATACACACTTTCTGAAACGAAGGTAAACAAAACTACTAAAATTGACCCCCCAAATAATGAGAACAATGTCAGGTTCTCGTCAAGTTGTATTACTTGTTCTAGATGTGCAAGAGTTATTTTTTGCTCAACTATAGGCACTCTCTCTAACATATACTCTTTTTATTGAGATTCCACCCATAAGTCGAGCTATCAGGCTATTCGAGTGAAGGAACCACCTATAAGCTTGTTTCTCTCATCCCTGCACAACCCATTCTTCTCTCCATGATTAGCCAAATTCCCATACAGAGCTCTACATAGATCTCACTCAACCATCACATCCTTGACTCCTACAATACCTTCCCAACACAACATCCTTCTTATCTCTAGCACCCACTTCATCAATCCAAATTTCTATTGGGTGGCCCAACTTTCCAGGTGCTTCTAGTGTGTGCATATAGGGATTCCAACCTACTATATTCTATTGGAGAGCCACCTGTATCCTTAATTGATGTCTTCTCAAGCAACTATGAGTATAAAAACTCAATTGGTAAGGGTTCCTACTTTTCCCAACCTCTGTTCTCACTTACAACCATCTAATTTCCCTTCAAATATTTATCCATGTCTCCAAATTTGAATTCACAGTCTGGTAATGGTCATGAACAACAATAGGGAGATCTATGTAGTGTATATATACAGGAGAGGATAATAGATTGAGTATCGAATCCATAGGATATGGGATAATGGTGAAAATAAAACTAAAATAGATTCTGACCATAGAAGAAAAAACACCTGACATTGCAAAACTGAAAAATCGACAATTGATAAAACTATCACAAAAGTGCATTCATCCCCATGCTACAATAAATACATGAGGTGTTGTTTCCCACCAACCTCACACATGCATTCAATGATTGAAAATAGTTAAAAGAAGGTGATTGTATCATTTAAATCACATGGAAGAATTTGGCCGAGTACGAAGGTTGACACTTGGAAACAAATTATTTAGTCTCCCAAAGGCCCCCTTTCCTCTTCCCCTTTGATGGAATCATATCCCCTCTAATGCTCTTTACAAAACTATCTTGGACCATTTTATTATTTTCCAACATAATATTTGCATATATTTCAAGTTAGCATGACAAGCGAACCATACAATCCAAATAACAATTACATCATACCTGCCTATCCACTCACTAGTCAGGCCTTAGCCTTGAGCTATGTACTAAAAATACACACTGACGTATTTACATCATTTACATCATTTTATTTAAATACATTCAAATTCAAAACTAGGGGTATTACAATCCCCCCCCCTTGTAATAACATCTTCCCCAATGTTTGCTCAAAATTAGAACAAAAAAGGAAATGCTTCTTTCATGGCATCATCTAGCTCCCATGTACAATCATCAGGACCGTAGTGCTTCCATTACACCTTTACCTGCATGATGGCTGGAGTCAAGAGTAACATTTCATTCCTACCTAGGATCCATGATGGATTGATTTGGAACTCTCCCTCGGGTTCCACCTCAATCAAAACCAAATCAATCACATGGATAGGATCATGTACATATTTCTTAAGCAAAGAAACATGAAAAAAAATATGATCTCTAGTGTTAGAAGGAAATTAAATCCTATATGAAATTGGCCCTATCGTCTCAAACCCTTCAAGTGGCCCATAATATCTTGGTGATAGCTTGGCAAGACTTCCAAGATTTATATAACTCTTCCTTGGCTTCAGTCCGAGGTAAATGTGATCCACAACATGAAACTCCCTATGTACTCTATTGTTATTTGCATAGATTTTTTGTTTATCTTGGGATTCCTTTAAATTGTGCCTAATTTTTTAAACCTCTTCTTCCATCTCCTTAAGCAATTCTGGCCCCCAAGTACAATTATGTTCAATGGATTATCCCAATTCAATGGTTTCCAACACTTTATACCATACAAATATTCAAATGGACTCATGACCAAAGATGCTTATTTCCCGTTGTTATATGAAAAATCTACCAAGTGTAGGTAATCCTCCCGCTTGGATGGTTTTTCCATCACATACATGTGAAGCATTCCTTCATGCAATTGATTTACTCTTTATATTTTCCCATCTATTTGTGGATTGTAGGCAATACTAAATTTTAGTTGTGTACCTAAATCTACAAAAAAACTTTTCCATAAATTTTAGGTGAACTTGGTATCCTTGTTTGAAATTATTGCCTTAGGTAACCCATGCAATCTAAAAATATCCTTCATGAAAATATTTGCAATGCCATATGTTTTATATGTGGACTGGTATAAAATGTGTTTCCTTTGCTAATTTTTCCACCACCACCATGATGGAGTCATGTTGTCTCACTGTCATTGGAAAACTTATAATAAAATCCATGGAAATCACTTCACATTTCCATTCCATAATTTCCAAGGGATACAATAAACCTGTTGGGGATTGATGCTCAACATTCACTTTATTACATTTCATGCACTTATAAATATACTGAGAAATGTCATTTTTTATTCCTGGCAAAAAATATTGCTTCCTGGCTATAAAAATTGTTTTCTGATATACTGGGTAATCCGAATATGGCATTTTATGGATTTCATCTATAACAATTCTTCTCAAGTCTGTCACATATGGAATATAATTTTTTTATATAGGAAATAAGTCCATAATCCTCCAAATGATAACCTTCATACCTCTTTTCAAAGTTCTATTTTTAAAATTTTTCTTTTATTTGCACATACAGTTCATATTCAACAAGATAATTAACAATTTGCTGCCTCAAATCTGATTGGAAAGTATTGATGAATGCCACATGAATTTCATGTAATTTTATATTGAGTGCATCAACCACTTTATTTTCATTTCCATTTATGTGCTTGATATCAAAATGTAGTGTCCATTTTTAAGAATTTGCACAAATTAGGAAAAATTGCCAATTTTGACCAATTCGACCCTTAGACTAGTATTGTCACTACTGCTTCCAAATGACTCCAAATGCTTCCAAATTGGGTATTAGGATATTTTAAAGTTATTAATAAATATAAATGAGGATTATGGATGCTTAAAAACCCTTAAAACACTTCTGCAACATTCATTTACAATTTGGACAAAGTAGGGAATAATTCTAGTCAAATCAAGCTTCAAAACCCCCAAGGGTAGTGGACAAAGATAGCTCTCCAAATGCTGTTAAACAATTCCAAATTTCTGAAAATATGTATGGTACTGATAAATTTCCTTAATTAGATCCCCAATGTATCATTAATTAGTTCCTATGGCCTTCTGCAACTCACTTAAATCAGATGTTTATGTGCAATACTTCACATAGGGGGAAAAGCTAGTAATTTTCACCATACGTTATGAAATTCGAATTTTAGGTGCCAAGGACTTGTGAATTGTTAATGAAAATTATTCAGAACATTAATGACACTCCATACATCAACAAAATCACAGATAATGAATGATAAAATTTGAAATAATGTTTCTTTAAGCTCCAACAAGATCTAGGTAAAATGGCATCATTTATGCATTGTTTGGTATTTTTACACAACTTCACTTGGTATTTAGACTTGAGAGTCTTATGAAAAATAAATACGGAGTCTATATATCATAATACAAATAAATTTAGATTAATGGACTCTCAAAAAGATATCATCATCTCACCAAGGGCGCAATTCTTGTAGGGGCCCAAATATGCAATAAAATGTGAAAGAGATGGAAGAATGAGTTGTAGTTGAATGAACCACGAGATTCTTTGTAGATTCAACCTATAAATAAACACTCCATTAGAGCTCCAAATTAAATTTCTGAATGGCCTATCCAATTTCCAATTAGGATGGGAATATTTCACCCTTGAAATTGGTGGTAAGGCAAGTAGACTAGCTCTCTACTAGCTCTTCTCTTCAAATTCAAAATGAAAAATGTAAAGTGATCAAAAGCTGGTATTCTTCTTTGTTCCTAACTTTTATAAACTTCCTAAGGCTTCCCCAATTCGAATTACATCCATGATATTCATACCAACTCAATTTGGAAAGAGATTCCCAAGTATGCCACTTGTCCTTCCAATTCAAGCCTCCTCCTTCACCAAATTCGAATTGGTGTCTCTTTGGCTGCCCTAACTCACTTGGGCGCCTTCTTGGAGGCTAGTTTTAGACCTGAAATGTCATATTTCATAATTTAGGTTTGATTTGTGCCATAGGTGTCATAGCATCTTCATCATTGTTGTCATAGAGCTAGGGAATCTAGTCCAAGTGTCCCACTAGCTCCAAAATGCCTCTTCCTCTTCCATGGGAGTTACTCTTCCACTCTAATTCGACCTTCATTGAGTCATTCCAAGTATATTGACCTTCCAACTCCCCAATATCATTAGACTCCACCTTGGATTCGAATGGGTGAGAATAGAATTCCATGTGGCATGAGGAATCTAGCTTTGTGTGGGTCCCACACCACCAATGTGTCTTCATGACCAAGTGCCACCTTATTTTCTTATCATAAATTTTGAACTTACTATGCTCCATATGGATTGTTCCCTTCCCTTCAACAAAGATTTGAGAGTTGTATCCCATGTGAGTAATCAGACCATCTTTGACATCTAGCGAAGAAAATGATTCTTTGGAGGAAACAATGTGGTTGGAGGCTCCTGAATCTATGAGGAGGGATTGTGATTTTGAAAATCCATCCTTTAGTGCATGGCATCTCTCATGACCATCAGACTCACTTCCAGAATCAGTCTCTCTCGCACATTTTGGGAGGGAAATGTTGTGTTGTTCAAGAATATTGGTCATCTGATCTATCTTCTTCTACATGCAAGATCTCTCTGGGTGGTTTCCTTTCTTGCAATAGGAACACTTGGATATATCAAATCCTTTTTTTTGTCCTTCTTGGAGCTGGAGGATCCTTCCGATCGACTTGAATTGGCATTATTCTTAGGTTCATATGACCTCTTATCCTTTCCTTTATGCTTTCGATTCACACTTTTTGGTTCTCCAGCCAAAAGAGCTTGATTTTTGGAGGCCATTGAGGTGCCCATATGGATCAACTTATCTTGTTATTGGATGAGAGATTCAGTGAAAATATCAAAGGAGGGAATCTTCCAACGAGGGATTGACATTCACCCAAAATGGAAGGTAGAGAAAGAGATGGATAACTCGGGACCTAGATTGCTTAGAATGGATAGCACCAACTGCTCATCCTTATTCTCAATGCCACACTGCTTGCATTTCATAACCAGAGATTTGAATTTTGAAAAGAATTGTTGGATGGTATTGAAACTGTTAGGTTGAAGAGCAATAAACTCATTCTCCAAAATATGGCCTCTTAGCTCATCTTGTATTTTGAAGAGGGTCTCTAACTTCAACCATACCTCTATTGTAGTTTTCAATACTTCGATGTAGAATAGTAGATATCTGGAAATATGAATACACATGAAACCAAATGCTTCGTCCAATATATTCAGATACTTGGTTTTCTCCATAGCTGATTGTGGTTTGGGATCCTTCCCCATTGTCACACTATATACAGTGATTTGTTACGTAATACCATCTTCATATCATCCCTCCAATTAAGTTAATTGAAGGGTTTCAGGATCCTGGGAGAGAGAGGAGAGTTTGAATTGTCCATTACAACTGCTAGAGCGAATACAAGGTGAAATTGGTACTACTGCAACAAAACTAGTGCAAGTGCAGAAAATTGTTGTAACTGCTGCAACTGTTGCTGCACTCAAAAATTTTGAATAACCTGCACAAAATATCAATAATGGAGGTATACTACTACTGAGCATGCTTTATGATAGTAGGCACTTTTATCTGGATCTTTCACACCTTTCTAGACCTCATTGCATTTTTCCAATGAATTCAATGCAATGGCACCACGATTTGTTGTGGAAATCCAGAGGCTTATCATGCACTACCGAAAGAAACTGCTCAACCTATTCACTCAATGGATCTGATACCATGTGAAATTCTATGTCACAACAGATACAAGAGTTGTGTATACCTTACAAAGAAAGAATGAGCATAAAAGTTGAATAAGAGTGAAAACTGCAGTAAAGAAGAGCAGAGAAATAATTATGCAGCAGAACTTAGATAGGAGCATAATAATGTCACATGATCCAATAATTAGTATAATAAAAAATGATGTTGCAATGGAGAGAATTCAAATCACACAGGAAAATTCGAACCTCAATTGGTCTAGCATAGGGATTATCACCACTTGAGTGCTCTGGAATACTCAAACTCAACTGATATGAACCTAAACTGAGCTAAATGAACTCACAATCAGTTAACTGACTAAGAAGGGTTCAATAGTGAGTTTGTCATACATGTCAACCAAAAATGGGTGCATGAGGACACAAGCAGTGACATCCAAATCCCCCCGGAGCTCTAACTCAGTTGGACTACACTAGAACACTCAGTTGGTTCCTATAAAATAGGGAACTAGTTGAAGTGGTCCAAAAATTATGCATGCAGGGCTCAGAAGGTGGTAGATGGACCTTGGATGACATTTGCACACCACTAGGAGGGAAATGACATCATCAAAAACTAAGAAAAATAAATAATGCTAGGTAGAACAAGGATATATTTATTGACCTTTACTCAACAATATTGTGTTGGTTTTCTTTAACGATATATTGTTCTATATCACCACATGTGAAGACCACTTGAAGCACCACTTGAAGCACCACATGTGAAGACCACTTTAAAAGTTACTTCAACGCCCAATTATTCTACACAACATATTATTGTCTATGAACTATTATTATATGTCCGCATATCAATGATAAAAATATTAGCATAGTGTGCAAACATTTGTATAAAATACATATTATATGTCCGCATAGATAAAAATATTAGCATAGTGTGCAAACACTGGTCCATAAAATACATATTATATGTCCGCATATCAATGATCATAGTGTGCAAGCATTGGTCCATAAGATATGATATGCGGACTTTCAAATTTAAAATGAAAGCCGTTAGAAAAGATCCCAAAAGATACATCCGGAGTCCGGACTTTCAAATTTAAAATGACACCGTTAGAAAAGATTTTTTTTTGGCAATCGTGTAAACTAAACGTTGAAGGAAAGAAAGAGAACTCGGAAACGCCGGAAAAGCAGGAGACGGAGGTTATAGATTTGCACTGATAGCAACATTCAAAATATTTTACGGCTGCTCCTAAATCGAATATCAATTTGTGTTGTGATGTGTGTCTTTCTTGAGTCTGGACGTCGGGCTAGGTTGGCTGCATCGCTCTTTGCTTTCCATGGCTCATACTGTACCGCAATTCGGCCCTGTTTCGAACTGGTAGTGAGCAGAGGCCTTGCAGAGGCCGCCATTTCCACATTGCTAGCGGAAGCAGAAGGTACCGAAAGATGAAGCACGTCTTGCTGTCGTGGACATCTTCGCATACTCCAAGCAGTTCGCATACTCAGGAATTTGCAAATATTCAGCAACTGATTCCCTGAACACAATATTCAGCAACTGAAATGGCGTCTAGGGTACATTCTCCTCGAGGGCAAATGGATTTGGAAATCTGCTCTGGAAGGACCTCTACAGGATGCTGCTCGAACGCTAATCCGCTCAATAATGGTATGTCTGGTCCGACGTTCTCTTCTCTGCTTTGTCCTCCTAATTTTAATATGTGTCTGATTCTATGATCTCAAATGTCATTAGCAATCTATGAGGGTTCAGCTTTGTTTACTACCTGTCTATGACATTCACCGCAGATACAGAAGAACAAAAAATGATGAGGGTTAGGGCAATGCAATGAAGAATGTACAAGGAAACAAAATCCCTGCTACTCCACTCCATGTATGTATGCATCTCTTTCTTCTCTCGTCTCTACTCTTTTTTTAATCAAATCTAATCTGGGAATGAGTTTCCACCCACTTCACTATTTTTAGTTGATTTTCAATCCAACAAACCCAGCAACTTTTATCATTTTATCAGCCTTATCTACTCTATTATTAACCCTTCCCTCTGTCATTCGGATCTCAACTATTTTTCGGCTCTCTCCTTTGGCCACGGGAATCGATGCTTTTTGGAATAGATCGGCCATTTTTGCGTTTTTTTGCCTGTAGTTGAGCCTTAAGTGGAAAGTGGACACCATCTTGTCCATGTTTTGGGCTGGGCGTCTATGGGTTTTTAAGTCTGGTTGAATCAAAGATTTTCAAAGAATATTTAGAACAACCCAATATATATTCTAATTAATGAAATATCTAATATAAAATTTATAAACAATTTAAAGTAGATGATTATGGTTGAATAAAAAGAACAAAATATATACCAGCCAGTTCTCTCTTGTGGAAGTCATTGGATCCGGTGGTGCTAAACCCAGATTAGGCATTGGCCGCTGCGATGAAAGCAGCATTGTAAGTGTAGAATCCGTTGTCGTCTCAGGTGCTGCCAGCTCTGCCCGCAAGGCCATTGAAGAAACTCTCGGATATTATGGTGCCCACGCTTATACACAACCAATTTGGCTTTGGTAGAGATGCCTCTAGCCATATATCTATGTAAGCCAAGAACACTCGACCCAAGAACCAGGTAGAGGAAGTATGGGTAGCATGGCAATAGGCATCTCGTGTAGATCTGTGGGCCACAGTAGAGGAAGTACCAGTACCATTTTCATGAGAATTCTTTCACCACTTATATATGCTGCATTAATTAGATTTTAAGTTTACTATATACAATGATATATTTTATTAGATTTTACTGTGACTATGTAAGATGGAATTTTTAAAGGGAGCGCGCTACACCATGGAACTCGATTTAGATCCATAATGATGATTGCGGGTGATTTTCTTGAGAATTCTTTCACCATTTATATATGCTAAATTAATTATTTTTTTCTAATTTGCAGAATCCGAATAGGGATATTAGTGTGGTCAAATCAGTTTTTTGCTATGTTGATTCATATCGGTTAGTGGGTGTCACATATCATTTTTATTGCAGCAATAGTTCCATTCCCTCACCATAGCAATAGGCATCTCGTTTAGGTATGTAGGCCCCAGTAGAGGAAGTACCTGTACCATGGGAGTAGGCATCTCATGTGTCTTCTCTTCATAAGCGAGAACTTCTACCCTCATGCCTGTGCTTTGTTTTTCGGATTAATGGTTGCATTCTTTTCATAATACTTTTATACTTATTTATAATAACGACTAAGTTGTTCATTATTCTAATGAAGAGTTATGGGTTCCATTCAAACAACCAAAAAACATAGTGATAATCTTTTCACAATGTTTCATTATCAACATAATGATAATTTTTTCATAATATTTTTTTAGATCAAGATAAATCTAGATGTAATATTATAGTGATAATCTTTTCACAATGTTTTGTTATCAACATAATGATAATTTTTTCATAATATTTTTTAGATCAAGATAAATCTAGATGTAATATTAATGTTTATTGATATTAATTATTTGCCATATTTTTATGAAAAAAGATGAGGGGGAATGTTGAGGGGGGAGGGATGGAGGCGGTAGGGCACGGACGGAGGAGAGGGGTGGATAAGAGGAGAGGGCTAGAGAGAGAGCTAGGGAGAGAGGTATTAGGAGAGGGGTGGGAACGGGGGTCGAGGGAGGGAGGGAGGGGGAGGATCAGGGGAGGGAGGAGTGGAGGGAGGGAGAGCTAGTTTCAAGTGGAGTTGGGGGAGAAGAGGGAGGGGAAAAGGGAGGAAGAGATGGGGGAGGGAGGGAGAGCTACGTTTGAGTGAAGCTGGGGGAAGAGAGGGAGGGGCAGAGGGAGGGAGAGTTGGGGGAGGAGGAGGAGGGGGGAGAGTAGGAGTTGGGGGAAGCTATGGGAGGAGGAGGAGGGGGAGGGGGAGGGGGGTGGAGGGGGGAGGGATGAGGAGGGGAAGAGAGGATGGGTGGGGTGGAAGGAGGGAGAGTGGGAGGAGATGGGGGAGCAAGGGGAGAGGGAGAGGGACAAAGCATGGGAGGGAGTGAGGGATGGAGGATGTGGGAGACAGGGGGGAATGATGAGGGGGGGATGGGGTTGGTAGGGTCTGGGTGAAGGAGAGGGAGAGAGAGGGAGGGAGGGGGGGGCAGAGGAGAGGGGCAGAGAGGGATCGAGGGAGAGAGCGATTGGGAGAGAGGGAGGGGTGGCAGGGGATAGGAGGAGAGAGGGGGCAGGGGAGAGAGGGAGGGGGAGATAGGGCAAGGAAATGGGAGGGGAAATATATGGGAGGAAGGGGGAGGGGAAGAGAGGGAGGGGGGGTAGAAGATACAGGGAGGGAGGGAGTGGGGGAGGGGGAGGTGGAGGGGATGGGGACAGAGAGGGTGGAAGACAATGCATGGGTGAGGGAGGTTAAGGGAGTGGGATGGCTGGGTACGAAGAGGGAAGGGGAGATTGAGGGTTAGGGGGGTATTCGGGAAGGGAAGGGGAGAGGGGAGTGAAGCAATTTAGGGGGAAGGGGTAGGAGGGTGTAGGGGGAGGGAACTAATGGAAAGGGAATGGGAGAGAGAGGGAGAGAGGTAGGGGGAGGGAGGAGGATGGGAAGGGAGAGAGGGAGAGGGGGGGGACGGTTAGGGAGAGTGGAGGGGGTTAGCGAGGGGGAGGTTGAGGAAGAGGGGTGAGGGAGAGGGGTGTAGGTGGGAGTGGGTTGTCAAGGGAGAGGGAGGAGGTGGGATCGAGTGAAGGGGTTTGGAAGGGGGGAGGAGGGGAGGAGGAGAGAGGGAGCCAATAGGATAGGGAAAGGGAGGGAGAGGGTGAGGAGGGGATGGAGGGAGAGGGAGGAGGATGGGTAGGGTGGGAGCGGGAGAGGGAGTGGTGGGGTCTTTGAGGGGATTAAGAGAGGGGAAGAGTAGACGAGTGAGGAGGGGGAGAGGTAAAGGGGGGAGAGGATGGAGGGGGGGAGTGAGGAAGAGAGAGGGAGGTAGAGGAAGAAGGGAAGGGGGGGAAGAGGGAGAGGGGGGGAGGGAGAAGGGAGAGGGGAGGGTGGGAGTGGTGGGAGCAACAAAGATGGGGAGGAAGGGAGGGATAGGATTGGGGGAGGGAGATTGGAGGAGGAGGGGAGAGGGGGGGGGGGAGGGGGGAGGAGGGGATGGAGAGGGGTTGAAAGGGAGGGGGAGGAGGGGATGGAGAGGGATTGAAAGGGAGAGGGAGGAGGGGAATACAAACATATATATCAAACCTTTAAATATATATATGGAAGGTCTTAAAGGATTCTTATGATGCTAGTAACATAGTGATTGTAGATGATTCAAATGAAAAACATGTTTGTAATGATGAAGGGAACTATGTAATTAAAAAAACTATAATTGCGATGATGAGAATGACAATAACTTGTTAGATAGAAGTCCTTGGGACTTGAAGAAGTCCCAAATAACATTGAAGAAGTCCTAGAAGAAAATTGAAGGCAAGAAGACAATTCAACCTAGAAGAAAGAGCAAGTCTACCCCACCAAGGAAGATAAGTCAGCCGCATCAAGTGTACAAGTTGGCCCCCTTGTGGAAACATTCAAGTGAATTGAAGAATATAAATAATGATTCCTCTCACTTCATTTTCATCATCACATCATCTTCTCTTCTCTTATCCATTTTTGCACACCTCTAAAGAAGGCCTAGTAAAGGAAAGAAGTAATAATTCTCTCTATAAGTTTTCTACCCTCGTTAGGGTTTCTTATGAAGGAGGGTGAACCTCTCACATTCTAGGGTTCATATTAGAGTATAGTTTGCAGTTACCTCATACTGTTGTGTGATGTATTATTAACCATGATCACCAGTTGTTATTAAGTCTCCTTTAGAGATTGATCACCTCTAAAGTGAATTACTTTAGCACACGATCATTTGGTTTGGAATAATATAATATGATCATATCTAATAATTCTTCTTAGTATAATGTAATGTGATGGATAATTAAAGTTAGCACATATTGACCATGCATTAAAAGATAAATAAATAAAATATAAAGCATAGAGATCAAGAGAATTTGAAATTGCCCATGCAAACACTTCAGCTTTAGTTATAAAGCTTCAATTAAATGTCAATGCTTCAGTTAAAGCATCAGTTAAAGATATGACTCACTTAACTAAAGAACTCATAGTGGTCACTTCAAGTAAATCAATCAGAATGATTTTAGTTAACTAAGTGTTAAATAAGAAGGACTAGTTAACTAAAGGGTTTTCAGAGATGGAGGATCACAAGTCTGATTCTCCGCCTTCAGAGTTTGAGTGGGAGAAACCAGAAGATGTCATAGATTTGCTAGCTCTTGAAGAACTAGTAGAACTAGTTGAGAGGTCACTTGATGAACCTACCTCTAAAATAATATCTTCTTGGTGCCGAGACATCTTACAAAATGAAGAGAAACATGGAGAATCAGTAGGCTCATCCAGAGAGCGTAAGCAACCTGACATATATTCATGGTATGTTGCACTGATAAGTCACATCAATGATTCATAACCATCCTCATATGAAGAAGTTGCAAAGTAGCAAATTTGGAAAGATGCAATGATAGAAGAGTACAACTCTATAATGAAGAATGATGTTTGGGAGGTTGTTCCCAAACCTAATGGGAAGTCCATTGTGACTTCCAGATGGCTTCACAGGATAAAGCGTGTCATGTATGGTAGCATTGAGAAGTATAAAGCCAGGTTCATTGCTAGAGGTTTCTCTCAAAAAGAAGGCATCAATTATGATGAGACTTTTTACCTTATCTGAGCAATGATTGCACTTGCATCTGTTCTAGGATGGAAAATTCACCAAATGGATGTGAAGATAGAATTCCTCAATTGTGAGGTTGAGGAAGAGGTTTATATTCAACATCCAGAAGGATTTGTGGTTCATGGAAAGGAGTCTCATGTTTGCAAGGTAAATAAATCTCTATATGGGCTTAAGCAAACCCCTAGGGCTTGGTACACCAAAATTGATAGCTACCTTCAGAAATTGGGTTTCAATAAGAGTGAAGTTGATCCAAATTTATACTTCAAAGTAGTGAAGAAACAACAACTGATATTGGTTTTGTATATTGATGATTTGTTTCTCACTGGAGAGGAACATTTGATTGCTTGGTGTAAGAGGGAGCTCACCTCAGAGTTCGAGATGAAAGAATTAGGTCTAATACACTACTTTCTTGGCCTTGAGATCTAGCAAAGAAAAGAGCAATTTTTTCTATCTCAAGGGAAGTACACTATGGATATATTGCGTAGGTTTGGCATGATATATTGCAAATATATGACTACACCGATGGTTTCCAATTTGAGGAAACTTCATGAGTCAGGATTTGGATCAGATCTAGTAGATCCCACTTTGTATAGACAACTTATAGGCTCGCTAATGTACTTGATACATTTGAGGCTTGATATATGTTTTGCTGTGAGCATTCTAAGTCAATTTATGTCTAATCTGAGACACATACACTCGACAACTACTAAGCATGTGCTTATGTACCTTTGAGGTACAATTTCATATGGAATCAGATATGCCTCCAATGGAGGAGTCATGTTACTTGGTTATACAAACTCAGACTGGGGAGGAACCATTATGGACCATAAGAGTACATGTGGCTACAATTATAGCCTGGGATCAATTATGATATCTTGGTCTAGTAGGAAGCAAAGATCTGTAGACTAGAGCACTATCGAAGTATAATACATAGCTGCTAGTTTTTCCTGCTGAGAAGCAGTGTGGCTCGAAAAGCTACTTGCAGGTTTGTTCGATGAAAATATTGAGCCTACAATGATTAGGTGTGACAACTAGAGTTGCATCAATCTTTCTGAAAGCCTAGTGTTTCATGACAAGTCGAAGCACATTGAAATGAAGTATCACTTCATTCAAGACATGGTCCAGAAAGGTACAGTGAAACTTCAGTACATTACTACTGATGAACAAATTACATATGTGTTAACAAATCCTCTGTTAGTGACAAATTTCAGGTACTTCTGAGACAAGCTTGGTATGCCAGAGAATGCCTTCCTCGATGACAAGGAGTGTTAAACATACAGCATCAGGAGCCATTCTCCAAACCAATCTTGTGTAGATAATATTGATCCTCCCGTATAGAGGTGAGCACTTTCATTGCCTTTCGTGTAAAGGTTATTCCTCTCGTATAGAGGTGAGCACTTTGATTGCCTTCCGTGTAAAGTTTATTTCTCCCGTATAGAGGTAATTGATCAAAGTAATGATCTTGTAAAGTCTTGTTCGACAAGGATCCGGGTTTTTGTGTGTTAAGTCATGATTATCATGTGAGCCTTTCATATAAAGTTCATGCTTTACTTGTTAAAATCATTTAATGTTGTGCGATATATTATTAACCATCATCAGCAGTTTCTATTAAGTCTCCTTAAGATATTGATCACCTCTAAAGTGAATTACTTTAGCATATTATCATTTGGTCTGGAATAATATAATATGATCACAACATCTGATAATTATTCTTAATATAATGTAATGTGATGGATAATTAAATTTAGAACATATCGACCATGCAGTAAAAGATAAAGAATATAGATCAAGAGAATTCAAAATTTTTCATGCAAACACTTCAGCTAATTAAAGAGAACTTGGATTTTTAAAGCTTCATTTATAAAGCTTTAGTTAAGTATCAATGCTTCAGTTAAAGATATGCCTAAGTTAACTAAATAACTCACAGTGGTCACTTCAAGTAAATCAAACAGAATGATTTTAGTTAACTAAGTGTTAAATAAGAAGGACTAGTTAAATAAAGTGTTTTAACTTTAGTTAAACTAAAAGATGACACTTCAGTAAATCAAGGAGAATGAGTTAAAGAGAGTTAACTAAGTGCCAACACTTAATTTATCCACCTAACTAAGTGGGCAAGATTTTAGTTAAGAGGTGATTTCATCCTAAGTGACATTTCAGTGAGATAAAGCACTACAAGAGAAGTGGGGTGCACCTCTGCATGCAAGATTAATACATCCAGTTTGAGGGCAAGTTCATCTTGAAGTTAGAATATAAAAATAGAAGAGAAGAATGTATAAATATGTTATACAGGATTGATGAATCCAATGTGAAGTGAATTATCATCTCCATTGAAGGCAAGGTGCTTCTCTTTGTGTAGGGTATTGTTTGTTCTTGTTATTGTTGTGTTGGGAACACATCCAATTGATCTCTCTTCTCTATTTATTCCATATCTTCATCAAGAGTGTTTGGTGATCTCTTATCTTCCTAAAGCAATCTACTATGTTGTAAAAGATATCATTCTCTGCTATCCATTATATTATACTGAGAAGAATTGTTGGGGTTTTTGTTCTCATAATTTTGAGGATTCTCCCCAAGGTATATATTGTGTTATGGTTGTATGAATTTCATGGCTTGAATTGTATCATTGCTTCAATTCTCTACATCTAAAAGAATTAAATATCAAAGCTCAACCAAATATTAACAAAGATGATTAGGATGTTAAGCTAAATGCTCTAGGGAGTTATTTGTGGTAGCTTTTCAGGCATGGAAATGGAGGGTCGTGTGAGACACCATGGCCATTATTTATGATACCCCACCCACTGCATATTCCCAAAGTATTTCATCTTCATGCTTATTAATATATTTTTTATAAAATATTTGATTATATTTTCATAATTTTATTAACTAATTGTTTTTTATCCCTATAATCAACTACATTTTCCAAAGACATTGACTCACTATAACCTTCCAATAAAACTATAAAAAATATGATTAAAAACATAATTTTTTCTTATAAATATTTTGTCAAATATTTCTTATATTTATGATGCAAGGCGGGTTGTCGGAACCTTCTTGATTAACAATAACACACGACACACATGCGTCCACATGAACTGGATGTAAACAGCATGCCATAAGCTGGCTTCTATTACTGCAATGAATTACGGTTACAATGTAAAATGCAGGGAATGTAAAAAAACTAATTGGTTGGCCTTAGCCTTTACAATATACATAAGTAAATGGTGTTCTCTTTCAGTGTGTCAATATTCACCCCCTCCTGCTTCAGTAAGGAACTCTGAGCTATGGCTCCGATCTCTGATGCACTCGGTTGATGTGTGACTATTCTCTCCAATCTATAGATCAACTCCCGAGTGACTCCTCTATCTTTCCAAAATGGAACTGACCCTCCTCTCTACCTACGCACTAATCTTCTACCCTGCTGGTACTCTGTTATTATTCTCGATATTACTCTGATCCCCAAGACATGCTTCCTCTGTGCGTCGAATCCTCCCGATCGTACAGACCTGCAGTTGTCAGCTCCCCTAGCCGTGTTGCACAACCTCTTCTCGTGGTGACATATGGCATGTCTTCAACCACCTTTAATAACTGCTCATAAATTCCTTAGCAACCCTGAATGGCTACTAAGTACTCTGCTTGACTTTATGCACGTCCTTCTGACTCTTCTATAGTAGTCAACCCCATCTCCTGCGTCAACCATACTGTCTTATGTCGGCCTTCAACATACCCGTCGGCTTCCTTTAGCATCGTCGACTTTGCTAGTCCACCCCTTCCTCCTCGCTTGGATTCCGCTTAAAACCTGTTGATGTCGCTTTTCAAAAACATGACGACACTCAACTTCTTCGTTCCATTCTATCGTATGTCAAACTTTGACATGTCGACTGTCGACCTAATCCTCCTATCGACGCACCTTGACAGCTTCTACTCAACTTATTGAATTCAATAGCCAATCTCCCCTCGCACCAGTGGTCATCGAAAATCCCCTTAGTCGACTCCCCAAGTTGATCAACTTTGACTGCTTTTCCTAGGCCCCGATTCTCCTGCATCAGACTCCCCAGGTGAAAAAGAACTCGACTGCTTCGTCAATCTTCTAAACTATTCTTCAAAAATCCACGTCACCTCCTGTACCTCATCATATTTCCATCGCACTAAGTATTCTTTCCTCCTTGAACTGGGCGTATGCTCGACTTCGCATTCCTCTATTACTTATGCAATTTCCTCTTTGCGTCGATCTAGAATCTACACCGTCTAGTCGATGTTTGACACTTCCACGATTCCACTTCCTAACAATTCTTCAAACTTGTATAGATATGAGATATTGAACATTGGTGAAATGCTCAATTCTTTTGGCAGTTACAACACATAAGCGTTGTCTGAAATTTTCCTCAGAATCTTACATGGTCCAATCTTCTTTAGCTTCAGCTTGTTATATGTCCCTTTCTAAAATCTATCTTTCTACAAATGTGCATAGACTAAGTCTCCTTCACTGAACGAATGTAGCATCTTCTTCCTGTCGGCTCTCAACTTGTATGCCACGTTGCTCTTCTCTATGTGCTTTCGCACATATTCATGCACTTATTTCATACTCTCTGCAAATGATTCTACATCCACGCTTTTCCTAATTTATGTCAATAACTAGACCAAATATGCCACTCCATGTGGGCTTCATCCTTGAACAATCTTGAATGGGCTCAAACCTGTCGACTGATTCAGAGAACTGTTGTATGCGAACTCTGCTTGCACCAACACGTTCTCCCACTGCTTGGGTCTGTCGGTCGTCAAACACCTCAGAAGGTTTCACAAAATTCTGTTCACCACCTCGGTCTGTCCATCTATCTGCGGATGATATGCTGAGTCAAACTATAACCTCATGTCTAGTTTCTTCCATAGGGTTATCCAGAAATGCCCCATAAAATTGGTATCTCTGTCCGACATTATACTCTTCGGCAACCCATGCAATCTAACTACCTCCTTGAAGAATAGTACAACAATTCTCATGGCCTCTCTTGTCTTCCGACACGAAATAAAGTGTGCCATCTTTGAAAATCTCTTGACTACAACAAATATTTAGTCACTTCCCTGCTGTGTCTTCAACAATCCTAGCCCAAAATACATGCTCAGTTGCTCCCAAGGGGTGCTCGGTACTGGTAATGGCATATAAAACCCCGTATTCTGACTTCTTCCTTTTTCCAACTGGCAAACTCGACATTTTCATACCCACTTCCCAACATCTGTCATCATTCCTGGCCAATAACAATTCTCTTAAATCAATGCCTTGGCCTTGTCGATGCCAAAATGACCTGCTAATATGTCGTTGTGCAGTTCTCGGATTAGGTTCTCTCTTACGGATCCTCTAGGAATACACAACTGTTGTCCCCTAAACAGATATCCCTCTTGGATGAAATTTTCCAAGTATAGAAGTGTGTCGACACTCCATGGTTCATGACAATCCTTCCATGCTTTCACAAAATCCTCGTCGATCGCATACTATGTCTTCACCAACTCTATTCCTATTGCCTGAACTGTCATCGTGTTCAACAATGCAACTCTTCGACTCAGCATGTCGGAAATCTTGTTCGAATTGCCCGAATTATGTCGCAACATGAAGTTATATCCCTGTAGGAATTTGACCCACTTCATGTGCCACTGATTCAACTTCGAGGGAGTACTCAAGTACCTCATTGCTTGGTGATCTGTGTACAACACAAATTCCTTGGGCAACAAAAAATGCCTCCACTTCTTCAATTCTTGGACAAAATCATAGAAATCCTGGTCATATACCGAATATTTCCTCTTCGCATCATCCAAATTCTCACTAAAGAATGCAATTGGTCGGCCCTCCTGGCTCAACACTGCTCTAATTGCTATTCCACTCGCATCGCAATCGACTTGGAAAACTTTGTCGAAATCTAGGAGTGCTAACACTAGGCTCCCAGTGACCTTTTCCTTTAACTTGTCGAAATCTCTCTGGGCTGCTTCTGTCCACTTGAACTCCCCTTTTCTCATGCACTCCATCAAAGGTGCACATATCCGACTGAATCCCCTAATGAACTTTTGGTAGAAACTGGCAAGTCCATGGAAACTTCACACCCCAGTCACACTTGTTGGTTCTAGCCAATCCAATATTGCCTTCACCTTCTTTGGGTCCATCACTAACCCTTTACCCGAGATTACAAATCCCAAGTATACCAGCTCTTCCTTCATGAAGAAACACTTTTGCAGGTTCACCATCAATTTCTCTTCCTGCAAATTCTGCAATACTTCTCGAATGTGCTCCAAGTGTTCTGTCTTGGTTTGACTGAAAATCAGAATGTCGTCTAGGTAGACTATGAAAGAATTTCCCAAGAATGGATTCAGTACCTCATTCATTAATCGCATGAAGGTACCAGGTGCATTAGTCAATAAGAATGGCATGACTAACCACTCATACAACCCTTCTTTCGTCTTGCATGTTGTTTTCCATTCATCTCCTTCTCTAACCCGAATCTACTGATAACCACTCTTCAGGTCGATCTTTGTGAAGTATGTCTCTCCACTCAAGCAATCCATCAAGTCGTCCATTCTCGGTAATGGAAATTGATATTTGATCATGAACTTGTTGATGGCTCTGGATTCTGTACACATCCTCCATTCTCCACCCTTCTTCGGTGCTAGTACTACTGGTACTGCGCACGGGATCAGGCTCTCCTTGATCAATCCTCTGTCCAATAGCTCCCAGACTTGTCGATTGATTTCCTGAATCTCTTTTAGAGTCATTCTATGAGGTGCCTTGTTCGAAAAACTTGATCCTGTAATCAAGTCGATCTGATGGGATATGCTCCTTGTTTGTGGCAATCTCGTCGACACTTCCTCGACTACTATGCTCCTGAACTCATCGAGCATCCTTTTGATTTTGACCAAAATTTTCTCCATTGTCGACCTCTCGACACATGGTCCTTTCATAATTATGGTGAAACATCCCAACTGTTTCTCCTCCTCTACGAGGAATTACTTGGCTGAACACATCAGCACTCGCTTCTCCCAATAGTTTCTCTCTCCCTTCTTGTAGTCAGCTTGCTCCTCTTGCTTCGGCTTCAGAGTTCTCTGCATGCCATTTTCCACACGGTGACTGTTTTCAATTGACCATCGTAGATCATCTTCCGATCATATTTCCATGGTCTCCCTAACAACAGATTACATGCGTCCATTGGTATTATGTCACACAGTACACTGTCTTCAAGCTTCCCAACCTTGAAGTTAATCAGGCACTGTCTGGTCACCTTGACATGGTGTCCTTTCTGCAACCATGAGATCTTGTATGGGTTTGGGTGTTCTCGACATTTCAAACCCGATTTGTTGATGACCTCTGTCGACACAAGATTATCCGTACTGCCACCATCAACCATGGTCTTGCAATACCACTCGTCGATTCGCACTCTAGTTCAAAAGATAGCCTTTCGCTATGCTGACTCTTTCTCATCACATTGATCGTCCTAAACCAACTTCTTCCTAGTCGTCATGGCGTGACTCTTTCTCTTCCCATCCTCACTGTTGTTTGATGTTGACTCTTCCCTCTCGCCAACTTGCTCATCTCTTCGACATTTGGGTTTCGACTCCTCTACAGCATCCAGGTTCTCTAGGCATTCACATGCCTTGTGTTCGACTCCTCAACACTTGTAACAAACCACAGCTGGTCTGTTAGTTCCTTTTCTGTCGGATGGACCACTTCGACCATACACACCTTGACCGCATGTCTCTTGACCATCGTGTCAGTTTTCTTTTGTTTTCTCCCTATTCAATGTCCCTTCCACACGTTGGTTGTCTTCGACGACTTCTCTCATGTCTCTGCTACTCTTTCCTTTCACGGAAACAGTCTTCACACCTCGACCAGTCATATTTCCTCTGGTCGATGCGGATTTCCTCGACAGTTTCTCTTCTACCTTTAGAGCTAACTGGTAGGATTCATCGACCGTTCTGAACCTTGATAGGCTCAACTCGTCCTGTATGGCATAATTCAATCCGTTCACATATATAGCGACAACTTCTTCTCCTTCGTCGGTCTGCCACAACCTGATCGACAATCTGTAGAACTATTCCATGTACTCCTTCACGGTCATCTCTTTTTGTCGAAAGTTTTGCAACTTTCGGAACAAGGAAATCACATAGTCACCTAGAAAGAACTTCCCTTTCAGCTTGGTGACCATCCTGTCCCAAGACTTGATTTTCTCCTGCACATTGTCCTGACGACCTCCAATGAAATGGACTATGTCGTCGGATTTTTCTTTGAAAATTACTTTTTTTTGTTTTTTTGTTTATAAATTTTGAGAGGTGCCCGTCGGATATCCGACGTATTTTTGAATATCCGACGAGGTTGGCTAGCTATCCGACGGCTCTGCTAATATCTGACACCTATTCGGATATCCGATGCTTTAGATGTCGGATAACCGACTTCATTTTGAACCCGAAGAGGTCAGATAACCGATGGATTTTTTCCCAACGGTCACTAGATTAGTGTCGTCGGATATCCGACGTAGGTTTGACTTTTTGACTTTTACAATTTATAAATATGAAACCATTCCGACATGTTTGCCATACCAGCGATGGTTTGCGGATGTTTTTTTCGTTCGGCGGACTGTTTTTCATTGTTTTTGTTATTCAAGTGAGCAAAGTATTCTGGAGCTTCATTTAAGCTCTTTATGAGAAAATGTCAACTACGAATATTCCTGATCCAGACGAAAAAAATCGACAATTGCTTGCTAGATTGTGGGAAGGAGTTGAAAGAAGGGGTGATGGTAAATGCTATTGTCCATGTAATCAATGCAGAGACTTGAAGAGGAGAATAAATTTGATCACAGCAGCCACAAAACATTGTAGGGAGCATGGGCACGCCGAGGGGGGACATGAATACCATCCATTTGTAAGTTTGCATTATATTTTTATTTTGATTGCTTTTGTAAATTTATGTATTATTATAATATTTCTTATTTTTGACCAACAATACAATTGGTCATTGTTCTTTGTAACTTTTATCTATTGATTGTTTCATGTAATTATAAAGGAAAGACATCCTACGACATATCGTCTGGATCAGCAAGTGCTTCCAGAACAAGTATAGGAGGAACATGGAGCTATGAATATTAATGGAGAACAAGTTAATGATCACATTGAAGAAGATGATCATACTGATAACATAGTTGAAGATGATGTTACAAATAGTTTGATCCATGATTCATTTAATGTTGGAATGGATGATGATAATGATCATGAAAATGATGAACATTTTGATGATATTCATGATATACCTCTTCTTTAAAAGGCATACGAACCCCTTTATGACGGCTCCAAGACAAATCTTCTCTCTACTATATTGTTGGTAATGAACTTGAAGGTTATGAATGGTCTTTCAAACATATCAGTCACACGGATGTTAAGGTATGTAATATATTCCATCACAAAATATATATTATTGTCATGTATTTTATTGTTAATTCGTATATAAGTCAAATTACTACGGATGAAATTTGTTTCATTAATATTATTTCTATATTATATTAACTAGATTTTTATTTTAATTTGTTGTAGCATGATAGGTGAATATTTGTTACCACCTTCAAATATTTTACCTCACACATATCGAGATTTATCTGCCATCATGAAAGAAATTGGAATGCAGTATGAAGCAATTCATGCATGCCCCGATGATCATGTTCTTTATTACAACCAACATGAATTTGCAACAGAATGTCCTGAATGTCATATCAGTAGATATCGCACAGATCAAGTAACTAAAAGGGTGCCTCGCAAGGTTCTATGTTATATTCCCATTATTCCCCGTTTGCAACGACTGTTCAGGTGCAAAAACATAGCGCAGTTTATGGATTACCATGCACAGAACAGAAGTCAAGATGACATTATTCGGATGCCTACAGATGGGTCTGCATTTAGAGATATGGAGGAAAAATGGCCTCACTTTAAAGATGAACCTTGTAATCTTAGGATTTCTTTGGCAGCAGATGGTGTCAATCCTTTTGCAGAGATGAGATTTGTTTACTCGGTGTGGCCTATTTTTGTTATCAACAACAACATTCCTCCATGGTTGACAATAAAGAGGGAGCACATAATGTTGTCGATGATTATTCCAGGTACGAACACTGCAGTTTTTTTTATTGCAGTGGTATATTCTCATTTGTCGTTTTTTGTCTCATAATGTTATATATATATTTAAATTTTTTTTATTATGAAATATGGTTTATATATCTAAATGGTACGTCTCATAATCAGAATATTTATTTTATATGTTCAAATCAATCAGATAAGTACCAAGTCAAAGATATGAATATATATATTGAACCTCTTATTGCCAAGCTACTGAAGTTATGGAATGGCATCACTATGTATGACTTATCTAGACCAATACGACAAAGGCAATTCCAATTCCATGCAATGCTTGTATGGACAATACATGATGCCCCAGGGTTAACCCATTTCTGTGGTATGTAATTATAAGTTCCACTTTAGTTGCATTTAATTTTATGAACTACTAGTTAATATAATATGCATGCATGTTTTTCTAAATAATTCAGTCATTTTCTATATAATTATAATAGACATTAATATTGATATTCCATCTTTTTATTTAGGTCTTCAGACAAAGGGGAAATTTGCATGTCCAGTTTGTGGTCATCATCATCGATCGTCTTCATCATCATCGATCGTCTTCATCATCATCGTCATCTTCATCATCGTCATCATCATCATGATCTTCATCATGATCATCATCGTTATATGATATTCGACGCAGCTATTACCTAGAAAAACCAACGGTGTTTGTCGTCGGTGATTTAGCGATCTCGTCGGATTCTTTTGAAGTCAGAAGTCTTATATTAGACGCATGCATTGACGGTGTGGGAGGGTTTCAAGACTCGAATGAATGACACTCACCATTGCAGCATCAGAAACCATACCTATAAATTAAATAATGTGATACATGGGGCCAACGTTGAAATTTTTTAAATATGTGTTGGCTTGGACTGAAATTTGGCATGGTTAGACTAGATGCATGAATTTACGATGTGGGAGGGTTTCTAGACTCAAAAATGACTGAAACCAACCATTAATGGAGCATTAAAAACCATGTAATGATACTCAACAAGGAGTAATTTGATCATCATGGTTTCACTCTGAAATAACTTATTGTTTCATGGACTCGCTAGTACCATTGCTTATGGACCCTCACAAGGAAATCCTCTTAGGTCATTGATTGCATTGGGATAAATCATCACTAACTTGTTTGATGGACCTAATGGTCCCATGATAAACACTCATAACATGTAAACTATAGAGGACATACAAAAAATGGTTGATTCTCTCACCCAATTAGTTAGCAAAATGGAAACCAAGAATCACTTCTCATTTTCCAACCCTTCCAATAGTATGACGCCTCATTTTTTTGAAGTAATTCTAAACAAGTTTGGCGGGTCAGATCCGATTGGCTGGTTCGATCAATCAAATGAAGCACTAACTTTCCCTTAATGTAATATTTTATTACCTAATGAAATTCATTATAGGAGTCATCAAAGTTCATTTGTTTTTTCATAAAAATTAAATGATTATTTTTTAAGCAATTCCTTATTAGTGGTCTTAAAGAGGAAATTAAATCCCACTTAGAGGTGAACCACCCTACTACTTGGTTGGAGGACAATAATATTTATTGTCATGCCTGTGTTATGTTCTATGCTCAGTCCAAAATCCCCAACTTTATTTCATTTCCTTTCCCCAACTATGGTGGCTCTTCAACAACCTCTTCCACCTTTCAAGGTCCATAAGTTGGCATAGGACAAAATGCAGGAACATCAACTTAAGGTTCTATGCTACAATTGTAATGAAAGATATTCTCTTGAGCATAGATGTAAGGAACATCAATTATTTGTGGACATATTTTAGGACATTTATGATGATGAACTTGATGGAAGAACTCAAAAGGAATCCCCTCCCATCATTGAGGAAGTTTTTCTTCCTAACCCTATGAAGAACCCTATATCTCCCTTAATTATTTGACTAGTATTTATTTCTCATGATTAATGTTCAAATGGGTGATTACTCCCGGAAAACTAACATGTTTTCCATTGAAACGGGTGGGTGTGATATTGTTCTCGATGTGAATGGATAATAAGATTATGTCATATCACCATGGATTTATTGGAATTACAAATGAGAGAGCATGATCAGAGCATCTCATTGCTTCATCGACGTATCCTCCCATCCAATGTGTGATCATATTGTCATACTTTTGAACAAAATAATATATGAAATTAAAAATATTGTATCGTTGTTTTTAAGCCCCTTATATATAACAATTAAAAAAAAACATTATATATAACAAAAAAAACCAATTAAAATTAAAAAAATGAATATATAATAAATAGAATTTAAACATTAATAAAAAAAATTACAACATAAATATATAACAATGGTTTTTTAATTTGTTATTAATTAAATATATATAACATTATATATAACAATTAAATTTTAATTGTTATATATAATGTTATATATATATTTAATTAAAAACAAATTAAAAAAACCAAAACACAAACATTACATAACATATATATTGAACAAATATAAAATCCGGTGGCCATATGCATTTCAAAAACCTGCGATTTGGATTTGGAGTGACCTCGTCTAACCTCGATTTGGAGTGACCTGCGATTTGGAGTGACCTCGATTTGGAGTGACCCTCGATTTGGAGCTGCGCCTCTACGATTTGGGTTGGACTGTTCAGACCTGCTATCGATTTGGAGTGACCTCAACTGACCTTGAATTGGAGTGACCTGTGATTTGGAGTGACCTCGATTTGGAGTGGCCCTCGATTTGGAGCTGCGCCTCTACGATTTGGATCTGCTATCGATTTGGGTTGGACTGTTCGATTGTGGCCGGAGAGGCGGTTTGTGATTGTGGCAGGGAAGAGGGAGTGGCCCAATGACCAAGCAGTGGGAGTGACCCAACGAGCAAGCACTGGGAGAGGCGGTTTGGAGTCCAAGAAAATAAACTATAAGAGCTGGAAATGCCTCCCACGTCCGTGAGTACCAAGCCCTAAATTGTTTTGATTTGACAAATTTATAAATTTGGTAGCAAATCACTGTGGTTTCATTGCTAATTCGATCTTCTAAGAGGGTTTCATTGCTAATTCAATCTACATTGGGGTATTTTTATCTTATTGCATCTACTATTTTTTTTAGTTTGATTGGTGAATGGGGGGGGTGGGGGCTATTACTAATGACCCTGATAAAGCAGAGTTACCAAGCTCTCATTATGACTGAGTACTTGTATTCACACAGGCTCGAGTTAAGGTTTCCATTATTGCATTAAAGCACCAATCCGAGCTAATAGCAAATAATCCCAATATCAAGAAGCACATCCTTGCTATCATTTCCAAACTCTGTCGTTAATACTACCAACCATCGATTCTCTTTAGTATCATCAGCTAGAAAGACAAAAAATTGTACCACAAACAAGCACCAAAATACTTTCCTATTCAGTCCATCTTTTGCAGCTAATAAATTAGTCCCTGCAACATGATCCAAGACATTTAATGTAGTCTTGAGATGTTCCTTCACATGAGCATAAAATACCCTTGCAAGGTCAACTGAGTGTTGTTGTGTGAATGCTTTGCAAACTGCAACCATGTGCACAGCTACAAACATCCCTTTTGAAGATAGTGGAATACATGGAAGATTCAAGAACCTCATAAGGGCTTCAATTCCCTTTTACTCAACAAATATTCTACAAGTTTCAGGATTTTCCATTGCCAGATGCACAAACACCATGGCATGTGAAATGATTAATTTTAGAAAGCATTCATTACTCATATTTTCAAGAGACAATCCACTATTTCCAACCCCGTCATTATGCTTATCTTCAGAATCACTATCCATAGGAACAGGACTATCCAAACTATCTTTGGCCTCTACTCTGAGCCTATGGGCCTTGCTGGGGCATACGTTGTTGATCCCTGGTGGCTGTTAGCTATTGCAGAAAGGGTTTATTGAAAAATATATCTGATTATAAGGAAGGTCTAAACCAGCATTACTGATGCTAGTTGTTAGTTCTGTTTAACTTGTTCATTACTTTATTAATGCTGTTGTTATTTATTGTCCTTGTCTACTTCAACTTTAACACAGGGACCTTTGGGAGTGTTAAAGTTGAAAGAGATGAAAATTATGTTTAAATTTATATTACCTTGACACAACTATACTATTTTGTTTCTAGCATTGATTTAGGAATTTATTTATGCATTAAAGTATAAATATTTTAATTTTATGCTCTAAACCCTAACCTAACCCAATTTTCAACTCATATAACAAGCTGTAGCCTCTCTTGAGGAGACCTCAGTCCTAAAACACTCCCCAAGTAGTAATTTTTGTAAACTAAAATCACCATACTTTGAAATTTCCTCAAGTCTCGGCATGGAAGCAGCCTCCATCTCCGATTTTGAAATGAATGCCTCAGCATCCACCAAATTAAATGAATTCCACAAAAATTTGTTGTGAATTGGAGGGATGTTAAGTTAACCAACCAAACCGTGAATGCAAAAAGCAATACTTAAGGCCACCCACATTGTAGTTTTGAAGGTTCCCTGTGTTATTAGTGAAGTAGCAGTGAATCCAGATATGACTTGGAGTTTTTTTCATGGGGCCTGTCAAGGCTCCATAGAGTAGTGCAAGATTAGGTTTTCTCTATATATCTCCGATAGCCATTTCTTCATAGATAAATCCTACTTGGGGGCTAGGAAAAACAGTATGGGTGAGTTCAATTTGCTCTTCTATCTTTTGAAATTTGTTGCAGAATTGGGTCTCACCCAGATTCAAGTCATACGGTCTGCGTGTTAAATAACTCAGCAACAAATTAAAGATCAATCTGGTATGGATGTCAACCAAATCATCATCCTCTTTAAATTTCCCTGTCTCTATAAATTAGATTGCCCTGATATGCGAAGGATTAGGTTGATAACTATACTACGACTAAAAATTTCCCTGTCTATAAATTAAATTGCCCTGTCTATAAATTGACATATCCTTCCATGTAGATTATAAAAATTGCAATTAGGTCAAGTTCTCCTTACATGGTTTAGATAAAATTGAAAGCTTCAATTTTCATACAATTAGAAAAGTTTGGGCAGTGTAGAATGTGAGGAATGAGAATGTATCAATCATTGCCACCATATGAGTTTTGAAAGTAAGATTAATTGGCCCCATCCCATTATGAAGTAGAACCATGTGAAATAGATCCTATAACACCATTAGCATCATGATATAAGCAAAATCAAAATTCCGTTTTCCATCGAGGCTGCTTGTAGATGATAATTTCTAGAAAGTGGCCCCAGGGTACAAAGTAACGAAACATTTGATGGATTGGAAACGTATATATATAAAAGGAACAGAATTATATAGGCCTAAAATTGCGGTTGGTGCCATTGCGGTCAAATTTAAATCAATTTGTAAGCCACCTCGATGGAAAACGGAACTTCGATTTTGCTTACCCATTTTTGTTGTTCTGGTTTAGGAAGTATTTCAGGCTATTATGGTTTGTTTTAAAGTCTTCATCTTCTTAAAATTGGCTTTCATTGTATCATTGCTCAGGGTTAGTAAATTCATAAAAGGTAAGCATGCATCATCATACTTCAAACTTCAATCAAACCATCATGACTTGGATTGTGGCAATTTTAGTCTTCGACTAGGGTAGTACTGTAGCAGCTTTAACACTTAGAATATAGTAGCTTGGGGGAATTCATGTCAAGGTACTCAATGCAAGTTAAAGGGGAAATGATTAGTATTGCTCATGATGTAAAAGTAAAGGATGTATTGCTCATGATTAGGATACTCTTGTATTTATAGTCATAAAAAAACAAGTTGTGGTATAGCTTCCCCAGTTGTGGTTACTGTTTTTTTATTAAGCTCATGAAGATTTATATGTAGTTTATTGTTTCTACTATCCCTGTGTTTTTGTGAAGAATGATTGAAGAATGTTATAAGTGTTCCTAGATAATTATGAACATGGACATGTACAATTCCTTATATTTATTATCACTTTGTTTTATGTGATGAATTCATTTGCATGACTTGAGTATATCTTAAGCTCTCCTTGAGGTCCCATGAATGAACTTGAACACTTGTTGCATTCATTTAATTTGAAAGAGTAGTTATAGTTTGAAAGAACTCTCTCCTTACCTTAGCAAGCATTCATTGAAAGGAAAGGCTTATTTTATTCATATGCATTTGCATGGTTTGAGTCAGTCATCACACCATGAGTTTCACTTCCATCACCCGATTGAGTAATACAACCACTAAAATTTACACCCCCTAACTAAACACACCATAACCTCACTTGAGGAAATCAAAAGAATTTGGTAGTTAGGTAGGACACCGGGGATAGGCATCCAAATAATTTCCCCTTGTCATTATCATCTGAGACATAGTTGTTGTCCTCTAGGAAACCAAAATCCTCTAGTATTTGTTGACACGGTCATACACCAGTTTGTGGAGGGGCCTCCTATTGTTTCAAGGGTTAAACCGCCGCGAGATCGAGAAACGGACGGACTATGTGGAATGCCGCACTCCACTTAGCCCTAAGGCAACATCGATCATTGTCTTCCTTGTATTCTCCAGCCACCATACTGGTGATACAAGGGTGATAAGGCAGAAGTGCCGAAAACCTTTTCCGACGTGTCATGAACGAGGTAGCTTAGTGACTTTTCTACTAGGGCTCTTTTACCCAGGATCCCTTTCGGTAGAGGGATATCCTTCAAATTCGGTCTCTCACTTCGTATTGTTCGACTTGGATTTTATCACCTTGCGAAGGATACAATTTGTCGAGGTCTCCAACTCCTAGTTAGCAAGTTTGCTTGCATTTTCACCTTTTTAGAGGGTCTTTTTCTTTTTAGTGCTACTTGTTGGAATTTTGGCCACTTTTGTTTCAGCTCGCTTACTGTGACATGGGTTCCAGTATAGTTTTTTGAGTTTGTTTTTTTGGCCTGCGAGCCTTGTCTTTTCATAGCTCCCCTTCTACATGCTCAGTTGCTTTAGGGTTTTTGAGTTCATACACGGTAGTTACCAATACTTATTTGATGATGTGTGATGTCCTCTTCTCCTAGGTCTTCGAGATGGTTGAGTTAAATGGTCTTCTGAAGGGACTGAACACCCCTTCATGGAGCCACCAACGCTTGACCGTAGGAGTAGTCTAGAGGACCACGTGATCACATCACCCGTGTGGACTTTTCCATTTAATGTGATGATGGTCTTTCAAGTTATATGGAACAATGGTACATTTGAAAGAGAGATGAATGGTTGTACCCCACCTTGGTCGATTGTCTTATGGTCCTTTCATTTATCGATAATATTTTTGTGGTACCTTTCCTTTTACCTTTTGGGTGTTTTACTGATATTGGGATATCATTTGATTTGTACCACCTTTTATGTTTTAGGTCTTGTGGGTACTATGGTAGTTTGTCCACATTGGAGGTACACCCACTTTCTCCAAATTGTTATGTGTCTTTATACCCACTTCGTACCACCCTCCTGACCTTAGTTTGGAAGATTGCATGCTATCATACCTTTTGGTGGTACTATTTGAGTTTCAAGAGGTAGTTACAAGGAGCTATTGCATATATGAGGTAGTTACAAGGAGATATTGCATATATGAGGTAGTTACAAGGAGATATTGCATATATTGATTTGGACTGCCTTTTATGTTTTTGGTCTTGTGGTTATAACTATGGTAGTTTGTCCACGTTTGAGGTAGTGTACACCCCCTTAGTCCCAAGGGTTGTGAGTCTTTATACCCATTCCTTTTTTTTTACTTGTACCTTACAAGATACCACCCTCCTGACCTTAGTTTGGAAGATTGCATGCTATCATACCTTTTGGTGGAACTATTTGAGTTTCAAGAGGTAGTTACAAGGAGCTATTGCATATATGAGGTAGTTACAAGGAGATATTGCATATATGAGGTAGTTACAAGGAGATATTGCATATATTGATTTGGACCGCCTTTTATGTTTTTGGTCTTGTGGTTATAACTATGGTAGTTTGTCCATGTTTGAGGTAGTGTACACCCCCTTAGTCCCAAGGGTTGTGAGTCTTTATACCCATTCTTTTTTTTTTACTTGTACCTTACTGGTTGGTCTTTGTACTGAGCCTTTTTACTGTCATTGAATTTCTTTGATTGACCGTACCATAGCCCAGTCATCTCTCTCTCTCTGGTTTGTACTAGCCCTATCATAGGGTTACTTGGTTCCTAGAGTTGACTAGCCTCTAAGAGGCACAGTCATTTTTGAAAGTAACTCTTCTAAGTATATTACAGGAAATGTCTACACTAAGGTAATCAAATATGTGGTAAATAGTTTTCATTAAGTAGCCAGGACTTTTAGCATTAGAGGAGATCCTATAACGTGTATGTGTAGTGTTTCATGTGTGCTACATGTGTGATGTAGCGTTAAATCAAATAGTAAAAAACAACTCATAAATATTGCATGACTTTCTACTCTTAAGAAAGATAAATTGGTCATCTTCCGATCATTACTTGAATGCCTAAATGTTGACAAAGGGAATGAGGATCAAGCAAAAATTATAAAAGGTGATACACGTCAACTTTTAAGAGGCGCTATGCCTTGCGATCGAATCTAAACTTTTTTCCAATGGTGCAGGTAGAACCAAATAGGTATTTGTCTCATCTATCTTCCTCGAGCGAGGGGAGCTTAGGAAGGCTAGAGGAAAGTGAGACATCCAGTAGGTCTAGAAGAATTGTATCTACTAGATGTCAAAAAACCAAAAGAAGATTCCATAGACGCAATGAATTTTTTCATGGTCAAGGGGGGGCATGTTCCTATAGTGATGAGACAAAAGACAACGAAGAGGTGCCCTTGAGGTACAGACATTTAGTGAAACAATGGGTATCGAAGGATCTTCCTCCACCGAACACTGATTTTTGTGTGAACGAGAGGAGATATCGAATTGCACCGTCATAGATACATGGTTTTGGGTTGTTTTCCATGGATTGCATCTTGGTTGGTTACGGGACATTGTGAGTATTTTGATCACATAAGATCGAGGAGCTATGGAGAACCTCACAAAATCGAATTAGTTTGCAAAAACTGTGGAAAAACTTGAAAAAAGAGATAAATTTACACACAATGTATGCTCAAATCTTTGATTAACTGACTGTCTAACATGTGAAAATGTTAGTAACAGGTTTTTATTACATCCATGAGAAAATCGAGAGCATTAGGTGGCTCAAGCTGAGTGTACAAGTCATCAATGCCAAATTGGCCTCAATCCCCCCTAGGTGGGTCCAACTCAATCCCAATCACCCCAAACAGCTACGAATTCTGGTGTGGAGGTGGCTGAAGCATGCTGAGTCATTAATTAGCTCAAGGCAGGTGTGGGTGAGCAAATAGAGGAGGTTTGGGGGCCCAAGGGAGCATTAAATGCTCCAAATCTAGCCAAAAGTGGGCAAAAATCCACCCTAGCGCCCTTGGTCAACTAAATTCCCCAAAACAAGGAGAGAGGGCGCACCAGCAATAAATGAGGGCGCACTTGTGGACAAAACTGGAGGCTGGGTGAACTGGTTTGCTCAGAAGTGGGTGTGAACACTCTCAAAGTGGGTTTTTGACCAACTATAGTCACTTAATCCAAAACATGGTTTAATTAAGCACATGGATAATTAAAATTTATGGATTATGGTACTAAGTGTGGTTACTTTTCTAACACCCCCCCTTAACCATAACTTTGTACATCTCATGAAAGATAAGTGGGAGGCCTTGGTGTAGTGCTCTGGTTTTTACAGCAGAGCACTATGTAAAATTTCAGGGTTAATTTTCTACTTATTAAACTTTTTCAAACTGTATGGGAGTAAATTTCTAATAATTACCATGCGTCTAAATGATATTTAGTATTCTGTCGTGTTTTTTTCTATCAACCTTACATTCGTAATTTAAAATAAACAACATACCAATATTTCCTTTTCAACAATCATGTTCTAGCATAACAATATGTTTCACAACTCAGTAAATCAGTAAGTAGCAGTAAATCAGTAAATAGCAGTAAATCAGTAAATAGCAAGTTATGCATGTTTACAGTAAGTTTTAGCATAATAGTCAATAACGGAAATTACCTGATGCTGATGCTAACCGTAAGTTGTAGCAGGTTGTATAACCCCTTAGACAGCCAAACTGAAGTGTCCACCCTACCGACCAGCTGTTATCTTGCTGGCCCTTGGAAATCAAAGGATTTCCAAGCCCCCGAGCCCACAATCTGATAATCCCGAGAGCAGTCTTTCCTTCTGTTCTCAAAATCTTTCTGTTCGCCAAACTTTCTGTTCTCCCAACTTCTGTTTTCCAAACTTCTTTTCTTCCCCCATCAAAAAAAAACCTCCTTTTCTCCAAGCTCTCCCCCCCCTCTATATAATTTCCCTTCCTCGAGAATATCTTGGGCTTACTCCACCGCCCCAAAATCCCCCTCTCGAGCCCCTCAACATTAACTCCTATCACCAGTTCATTCATCCACGTCTCATTATAAAAATGTATAATTAATTACTCTTATGGAAAATTCATTTGGTTTTGGATTGACGGTCGTAATTATTTATTACGGTGGGAATTATCACCCAAATGTTATCCATTCGGGACAAGGTCTATTAATTACAAGTCTTTTCACTAAACCTTGTATTTATTGTTATTAAGGTTTTTAATAAAATATTATATAATTAGTTGCCCCTTTTCAACTTGGACATGATGTGTCTTAATGGTCCACCTTATCCGTCGAGACCACTTATCTTGAGGTTTAAAGTCCAAGATTAACATCGAATAATTAAATAACCATTTTCCATCACATCACGTTCATTCCAAAAATGATTATCCTATTATGGCTAACTTTTGAAATGGAAGTAATCACACAATATTAATTTATAAATCAATATTTTAAATCTTACTTATATTGCAATTGTTACGATAGGGATATAAATGTTGCTGGAATATTATTAATTAATTAATAATAATAATTAGATCACCATTTATTAATTAATAATAATAATTAAATCACCATTTAACAATAATAAAAGGTGAATTAATCATAGTATTCTTAATTATTTGTTTATCACATGAGTACCCTATCATCAACATAGCATCCTTGTTCTTATAAACAACGCACTTGTGAGGGCTTAAACAATTTTACTAATTAATTAGACACTATCATTACCCTATTCACAACAGTTCTCCTATGACAATGTTAACTGACGACACTTGTCTTAGTTTATTATTACAATGTTTTCATATAATTACTAATTCACTTATTTACACATTGACAACCTAACCATTCATTACCTAAGTTGATTGATGTATCCTTAACTGAGTTATCTATGACATTTATACTACTATTCAAGCATGACAAGTATGTTATACCCCAGTAATATTGTACACGTACAAGGTGTGCATGCATGGCCAGTGTATGCACATGTCGGATGTGTACTATAAACAAACCCCATTCCGCCTATGCATACTTGCTAACTAATAATAGTATCTACCCCCATCCAGAAGAGCAAGCATAATATATAGTATAATTACTTTAACATCCTCGGTTATTTAACAGTTAACCCTTTACGATTTAACATCATTGTCTTTATGTTTACATTAGTTTAATCAATCAAGTACAGGAAGGGTTCCTACTTCCACTAACTCGGAATCAAGGAATACTAAACCCCCAACAGTACTAACTAACACATCCTCCCATCATAACCTACGTCCAGCATCCTCCCTATCCTTCCTCTGCTAGTACAACAGTGGATGTCGGACTCACCGATCTGACCACATAGAACTTGAGAGCGATAGCGTCGGCTGAACAGCGGACCTATCCTCCCCTAGCAGGCATCCGACCATCGTCATCACAACAACATGGGGAGCGTGTCTCAGCACGGCCCTCCCACGACCTCGGGTCTCATGGAAACACAGGGTGGGAAACACATCCATCCCTCTCAACATACTGGGCCTACGCCCTTATCAACTCATACTTGCTGCTATCGGGATTATCAGTTTGTGTTATCGTATCCTCATTTTGGCTGCTAAGGTTTGCTGTATGAACATGTTTTTCCTTTCCAATATATATCAGATCAAGTAACTGGCTATCCCATAGCCCTTGTGTCCTGTAGGTTAGTATTTTGCAAAATACAAATTTATAGAAAACATTTCCCATTGATCGCCAATTGATCCATGCTATCAAAAATCATTTTATTTCATGCAACCCTTTTAGCTCATCATAGATGCGTATGACATATAACACTTCAATAATTCATATAAGAAGATGGTATCCACGTACCGAATCATATATTTCACATTTCATTAATGAAAACATATAAACATATACTGTAATCGTAAAATAACGAAATCATATGATAATCATGACATTATAACTGCATAACATAGTAACATCATAATCATGGTGAAATCATAAGACAGAGTAACATCATATAATGAGGTCCAATATAGTTTACTCAGTCGAGCTGAGTTCAACAGAATATATAAGAAATAAAGTATGGTGTGTCTAACTAATAAATATGCCGAATCAAAATATGGGCATTACATACACCCACCCTTCGGGAAACTTCGTCCCGAAGTTATGGTCAAAATGGCGAGGGAAAGTCTCGATGCATGGTTTCTGTGACTTTGTAGGTAGCAGACCTTGGTTTATACTGGTCCTATTGGGATTTACTTGACAAGACATGTCGATGCTATATTATAGTTTTACTTCTTTATCTCATTAAAGAACATTTAGATTTAATCCTCCTGTCGAATCTCATATTATATCTAGAATTATTAAAGGTTTTAATCAACTGCTATCCACCTTAGAAGCATACTTTTAACCTATAACGATATCCCTTAAGTTACCTCATCCATATCCGTTTATTCATCACACAACCAAGTCTTCATCATAAGCATATATTGATCCAACTTAGCATAAAATAATCAATGATTAAAATGGAGGTCTTTAGAACTCATAATTTGTATTCACTCAACACGCAACTACCAAGGACCCTTAAGGTTGGCATACCTCTCTCAGGGAAGAAGGTTCATTTCCTTTAAATCCTAAGGTCATACATTATTATTTCCTTATCGGTAATAAGCAATAGCAAAACTATTGTAACATTTATTAAAGTAGGAGGAATTTTTTTTTTTTTTTACAAGGTTTTTATGACTATCATTCTCCACAATACCTCAATTCATCATCTTTCAACTCTGGCAATGCACTACTGCTCATTAGACATAATCGTTATTTACAAATTTCAGAGTACTTGATGTGTTATTTCTGTTTTAGACTGTGGGTTAGACATTATTGACTCTTAGTTGTCTTAAAAAGGTTATTATTAGGGGCGACCACTCTGCAATTTGTAGACACCCTACCATGTCCTTTCTACATTTATTATCTATTTAAACTCATGTCATTTCATTAATTACTTACCTTTCTTATCTTATTTATTCCAAAGCCATGTTTCCCTTAAATTACTAGTCTTTTAATAAGCTCTATATGCAATCTCCTCGTTAAGTACATTGTGTTTTCTATAATGTGATTCAAAAGGGATACCTTGTCCCTTTAGTAAGCAATTTGATTTCCATCCATTATCTTGTCTTTAAAGAATATATAACGCATTTTCTAAGTTTTAGCTTTCTTTGAGTTCATTAGGCTCGACCATATCTCCTTGTCGTAGAATTTCAACATGATATGCTCTCTTTCTCTCCCTTACTCCAAAATTTAGTTTTTAGCAAATAATTCACACTTAGATTATCACAATAAATAGGCACAATCTCCAATATCTAATGATCTAAAAATAACTTATAATTAACATATTTTATACAACTTCTTCTTCTTTTCTTCTTTTTTTTTTTTTTTTTTTTTTTTTTAATCCAAAAAATAAGAATAGTGATTAATGGAATTACTAAAAGCTTCTCCTTCAATCATTGTGGCTCCTACCTAATCATATGAGTAATAACATAACTTCCCACAAGTTAATGCATGGCATTCTAACTTTAGCTGGTGAAAAGATTATTTTTTTATTTTTTATTTTTTTTATTTATTTATTTATTTATTTATTTATTTTTTTTCTCTTCACCAATTTTATGCACATTAAAATTAACTTCTAGTTGTAATTATTGTTTCAACTTAAGGGCATCATTATTACTTGCATAGGGATGGTGATCATTATCCTTATCACTTTATAATCTTGAATAGATTTAGGATCTTTGGCACTTCTTTCTCCCAACTAGGCATCTTCCCTTGGTTAGATTCCTCTTTCGAAATAGAACTTGAACTTGATGCATGGGGCATATTACAAGTAGTTTCCTTCTTGAGCCTCTTCGTTGTGATTAAGGAGACAACATTCTTGTTCGTTTCTACCTTGCATAGGGTCAATCGAAATATATTCAAAAGATATTTAGGTCACCTAAGTCTTGTTTCCAACTTGCCTTACCATTGACTATCCGCCTTGTTGATTATCTCACACTTATTGTCCTTCAAAATGGTTTATTTCTACTTCTTACTTAATATAATAATTTATTATTATTATTATTCTGTATATATATATATATATATATGAAAACTCCAAAGAGTTATCTATAGCTACACTCCTCAAAATAAGCTATTATCCTTGTAAATCTTAACTTAACCTCGAGTTCATCTATACATAAGGTGGCGACACCAAACCACTATTATTTTAGTTAGGACCTAGTACCTTGTACACTTGCTCAATGATTTGATATATAATTAATATGTGAATCAACTCAACCTTCACCTTGTCTAATCTAAACAAAACAAAATCCTTTATCACACATCATGATACACTAAGGTTTAAATGTCACGAGTCATAGTTAAAATGGTTTTCCCTAGGCGAATGCATGTCGTCACATCCTCCCTTCGGCGTAAGCAGTCACCAACGACTACCACTACTGTGGGGCCACACCCGCGGCGACTTCGAGCTGAAACCTCCTATGCTACTTCATTTGACCTTATATCAAACTAACTTGATTCGTCTCTTAACCTTAACCTAATTCAAATTAATTTATCTTAAAATTTTGAATCCTCTAATCAACTTTAGGTTTAATTAAAGTTAATCCTAAACATATGAGACTCTAATCATAATCTAACTTTTATTTATGTGAATTTTAAATCAACCTAAAAACTATTATATATATATTGCATTAAATTTACAATTATATCTCACCGCACCATATTTTTAGCAATTTATATATATTATAAATATCAATTTGAAAGAACTACAATTGAACTTTTAAATAATTAAATTTTCAAAATTAATTAAATTTAAATTTTATAACAATTAAAATTTAAAATTTAAATAATTTTAAACATTAAACAATTTTAAACACTAAACAATTTATTTCAAGTTTTAACCCATTTATTATTTTTTTTTCATTTTTAAACATTATAACATCTCACGCGGACTTCCACGTGCGTCCACCCTACCTAACTCCTCGTGTCTCCCACTCCACCGTCACCTTCTCCTATCCCTTTCCACAATGGGCACCTCCATCCGCCTTTTCCAGCCTAGCCACACTTGCCCTTCCTCACACCCAAGACCTCCTCCGCCGTTTGCCTATCCAATGGCACAAGGGAGCCCACAGGGACGGATCGGGCTGCATGCATGCCACGCGCTGGTGTGCATGCTACCAGGCGGACTCCGGCGAGGAGCCCCAGTTGAAGGCAATCTTCCTTATATCAAATATCCACCTCCCTCGCGCGCGTGAACTCCCTTTTCCTCTCCTTTCTGGCTCGGCAACTCCGTTTCTATTAATTTTGGGTCTGCAACTCTGCAACGAGAGTGCTAGGTGTGAGGGCTGTGTAATAGGGAGGAAGAGATCTCATGAGACGTGTTTGGACGCTGTGTCAAGAATGAGATGTCAAGAAGGGAATCTTCAGTATTCATAGAAAGAGTCCGCGAGCTTGGTCAGGTGCAGCTCGGAAGGTAAATAAAAGAATCAACCCTATGCCCATGCTAAATTGAACTTCTCTGTTGTTTCAGTGTTGCAACCTGATTGTTTCCCCAATCTAGTTTGTGTCAATTTGGCAGCTACATTATTATTTCGTTTTCATTATTGTTCCCTTCTTATTTGTTTACAAAGATCTATTTCAAGGTTGTCACATGATATAGGGTTCTTGTACGGTGCTATATTTATTATTTATCAATTCTTTGACTGATTGTTCTTCCATTTGCTTGGTGCTGTGTTTTCATCACCTGGGTTTTTTTTTTTTTTTATATCTTCAATATTGAAATTGATTTTTTTAATACCTAAAAATTTTGGAGCGAAACGTTAGTAACGTATCCATGCGAAGAGTATCTCGGATTTATGCTTCCGCGCTCTGATATGGCTTGGTTCCCAATACCTCACGAGAATGGTTGGGCTGTGTTGGCTTTTCGCTCACAACAACTCCCCTGATACTAGATGCTATGCTCGGAATAGCAGCACCGAAATCATCATCAAAACGAAAAGATATATATGGGAAATGATGAAAACCCTAGCGGGAGTGTCAAAGATAGCACGAGTTAATTTAATTGCACGGGAAGCTTATTGGGGTGTTAGGAATCAAAGACTGTAATTGCGGCTGGGGCGTTTTTGGCAGCCCTGCTAGTCATCTGGGCCAGGCTTGGTTGGCCGCGACTTCACAGTTTAGGGGTTGGTGCTGAAGCCTCCAAGACCCAGTGATTTATTCTGAAAATAAAGCTACAAGTTCACCCGTAAAATCAATCATCAGGGAGCTACGCGAACAGCTTCCTAAATATACCCCGATTTCGGGATAATTTTGTATTACAATTCCATCATCCATCCGTAGTTCCATCATGCATGCTTTATGGTTTGTTGGATCCAAAAAATTGGCTCGCACAGCATAGTCTAGAGCCTCTTTGTGTTTTCCTAGCTGTGAAAGGGATTCTGCCATCATAGCATGAGCCAACCCAGACATAGGATTGATGGTACAAGCCTCATTGCAATCCCGTATAGCCATATGAGCATCATTTTTCCATGATCTCTTTAGAAAACCTGTTGCACGGGTGCATAAAAAATCATGCCTTAGACCTGGATCAAGTTCAGGCCTGCCTGCATCCAACACCTCGCTAGTCACTTCAATTGCATACAGAGAATTCTGCACTTCTTCCAATGCTTGTTGGGCATCTTCAAGTAGCTCTCTGCATTCTTTTAGCCAACTAGAGACGTTCCTTCGTCCAACGTAGCCATTGTTGATTGGCTGCGATGTCACCGTGACTTTTGTTCCATTTAGAACAGGCGCCGGAATCATTCTTTTTGGAACATCACTAGCTATATATCTTGCAGTAGTATCTCGACCATTATTTACATCCATCAGATATACATATTCGCTGCTATAACTAAGAAGTAACTCCTCTCCATTTGGACTAAAATTAACATGAGTAAGATGCAAGCTTGAACGCCCATAATCAGAAAGGTGCACTGGACAAAAGTAACAGACACAAGGTGGTGCTTTTGACTGTTTTCTAGAAGAACACAACGGTGGCAGCATACGTCGGTCATAAAGACGAGCAAAAGCATCACTGCCACCAATAAGCAGTTGATGAGGACGAGTAGCACTGATATCACATGACTTCAAGGCAAGGCAATGTTTGGGGTGGATCAGCCAAAGATTTCTTAGCTCCAGAGCGAAGATCAAGTAGAATATTACGACATTCTTGATTTGTAGAGCCGGCAGGAGGACATAAAACACTATCGCGAAAATCATGCTGCCTTAAAGTGCCATCTTCACTTGCACTCCAAACAACATGTGGATTACCCCTCTTCAACCGCTATCTTTTTCACTCTCCTTGAATGGCAACGAAAGACTGCTGTTTGTTCTATATTAGATCCTTCAAAGCTTCTTCCACTTGATTGAGACAGACGAAAAGCTCTGACCTCGGCATCTCCAGCACCAGATACCACTAAATCATTCCCAGTCTCTGGAACAAACTTGCAACAGAAAATATTCGAAGTATGACCAGTGGTGAGGAGGAGCTGGTGGCACTGGCTTTTATATACAATAATGTAATGCCCGCGGTTCATGCGTAAATTCATCACTTTGACGAACAGCTGGCCTATCTTTTGGCACAGGTGTAGATGGAGCTGTTTCATCAGTCCTGCAATTCTATAATTATATCGATCACATTCATATCTTTCGTAATGTCTTCCTCCAGTTGGAAATAGAATGTCATCCTCTTGTATGACCTAGGACGATATGTATCAATGATAAATCACTGCGAGCACCTACCGAACGAAACACTCAAACTGGCCATCTGTCTATCGATCACAAGCGCTACCTTTCGAAAGCGATTGCGATTGTGACAGGTCTTTTTCCAATCGTTTACTTTTTCCCTTCTCGCGTAAAGCTTTTTGCATTTATACCATGCCAGGGAGGTAAACGCCCTTTCTTAACTAAACTAAACCTTCCGTAGTGCGATGGCTTTTTTTTTTGTGGAGTGCTTATCCCTCTGCTGGATCATGCCACTATGGAGCGTTCTGGCCTAAACCAGAGTCAAACTTCCTTGTACCATTGTTCCTTGGTGAGTGGGATGGGATGCGCTCTCAAACTTCCTTGTACCGTCTGTAGTGCTCTCTCAAGGGTTCTGTGGATTAAATAGATTTATACTATTCTGTTATAGTAGGCATGTATGTTCATTGCGTAATAGCGTATATAGTAAGTACGGTCTAGCTCATCTCGTAAAACCTCTTACTTAGACGTCTGCGCCCTGAGTAACGGTATGCCTGGTCGGATGTTATTGTCTTTACCGCGATATAACTGTTCTCTCTATCCTCCTAAGACCTCTTTTTTCCTACACCGTAAGAATCGGCAAGGCATTTCATTCAAATTCAGGGATAACACATAAATATATTAATTTTCAGAGTCATTGTTATCGGAGCTTAATATTACTAACATTCATATATTAGGTAATCTCCGTTTATCCCATGGAATTGGGCTACAACATCAATCCGTACAACCTAATTCATTTTATATCAAAGCAGCGAAGATGAATAATATATCTACTCTTCCAAACTGACTTTCCCCCATCAACGCCAGCAGCAAAAACTGAACGAAAGTTACTTTAAAGCGAAAACTGCATCTGAATCGTCTAATGCTGGGCATACTGCTCTTTCGAACTTCTTAAGCGAGTGCTAGTCTCTAATAAAACCATATCGTTATTTATATACCCAGGATTTTTTATAAGTTAGGTTATTTATTCAACGTGTTTTAACAGTTCTATTTCGCCATGCCCAGTTTATGTTCTCCATTTGTGAACAAATTACAGCAATGGCAAGCACCGGTTAGGGGTTTATTTCCTGCATTGGCAGTCCCATATTGGCAGATTGAATAGCTTTGGAGGTGAGGCAATAAAATAGTTGGTCAGGTAGGTTTAGATCTACAAATATTTATATACGGAGAGCATCTATACGTTATACTCTTACATATCCGCGTTTAACCTTTCCACCATAACCCATCTTCCTTTGAAAACACTAATTGCTCCGATCAAAACGGAGTTCTCGGAAATTATTTCATTAGCAGTAAAGAGAAAAACCTAGTGTGCTATAAATAAATCTATGATCCCAGGTATTTACTGTCAAAATAAACGGAGGAGAACAAATAAAATAAGTACGATAAGGAGACGAGGAAAAGCATCATAGGTGGAGAAGGATAGGAAAGGTGGGGCAGGTCAGTCCGCTAAGGTGGAGTATTATAGTTTAGTCACCAAGTAGTATGAGAGCAGCTTGATCCTTCCGTAGGTCGGCCTTAGGAAACACGAAACCAATAACAATTCATTTATCACTTGCCAATACCAATAACACTTGCAAATACTACCAATAGATTCTTTCTTGGATAGATAGATAGCTTGGTCTAGCGCCTGGAGACTTGATCCTCCCTAACGGCCTGTAGAGCTTGCTAAAGTCGGGGTTTTCATCTCTGTAAACCACAAACTAAGATAGATCCTAGAATCAACATGAAACTAAGATAGATCCTAAAATCAACATAAATATAATAAGAAATATTATATTATATTAAGAGGAGCTAGCTATGAAGCTTCATTACTTTCTTTGCATCAAACCATCATCGTGTTGAATCCAGGGTGTGACGTATATAAAAATAATTACATATTTGGCAAACTAAGCAAATATAAAACCCCTTTTTTTTTTGTTTTTCTTATTCTTCTTCCTTCTGTACTAACCATTGTCACACGTTGGATAGAAAAATACTTGCACTAATTATTCACTTTCAGGTTTAGTACACTTTCAAATTCAACTTTAATGGTAACTCCGAACATATATATATATATTCTCTTTGTTTATGTTCTATGTTCTATGTTTATTCCAAATCTCCTTATATATATATTTCCTGTCACAAAATGTTCCTTTAATGGAAGGAAGTTCTAAATACTAATGCTAAAACATTGATAAAAGGATCCTTTGATAAGACTGTATGCATTTTGCACAATACTGCATCTAGTTTATATGTGCATAGTGATCATAGTATTAGTAAAATATAGAACATAATTTCTACTTGTATTTTTATATTTTTGACCGAGGTTTTACTAATGTGATTTGTGATTTGTGTGTTTTGCAGGTAACTTATTGAGTTTCCAGGTGTTAGTGTTCAAATTTTCCACACAAGGTTTTGTCCTAAGTTTCATGTCATTATGTAGGCTTTAGACTTAGTAAAATTTCAGGATAGTTAGGTGTGTACAGGCCTCTTTAAGGTCCGAGTTTTTGAGCCAGTGGCTCTGATACCATCTGTAGTGCTCTGGTTTTTACAGCAGAGCACTATGTAAAATTTCAGGGTTAATTTTCTACTTATTAAACTTTTTCAAACTGTATGGGAGTAAATTTCTAATAATTACCATGCGTCTAAATGATATTTAGTGTTCTGTCGTGTTTTTTTCTATCAACCTATGTAATGCCCATATTTTGATTCGGCATATTTATTAGTTAGACACACCATACTTTATTTCTTATATATTCTGTTGAACTCAGCTCGACTGAGTAAACTATATTGGACCTCATTATATGATGTTACTCTGTCTTATGATTTCACCATGATTATGATGTTACTATGTTATGCAGTTATAATGTCATGATTATCATATGATTTCGTTATTTTACGATTACAGTATATGTTTATATGTTTTCATTAATGAAATGTGAAATATATGATTCGGTACGTGGATACCATCTTCTTATATGAATTATTGAAGTGTTATATGTCATACGCATCTATGATGAGCTAAAAGGGTTGCATGAAATAAAATGATTTTTGATAGCATGGATCAATTGGCGATCAATGGGAAATGTTTTCTATAAATTTGTATTTTGCAAAATACTAACCTACAGGACACAAGGGCTATGGGATAGCCAGTTACTTGATCTGATATATATTGGAAAGGAAAAACATGTTCATACAGCAAACCTTAGCAGCCAAAATGAGGATACGATAACACAAACTGATAATCCCGATAGCAGCAAGTATGAGTTGATAAGGGCGTAGGCCCAGTATGTTGAGAGGGATGGATGTGTTTCCCACCCTGTGTTTCCATGAGACCCGAGGTCGTGGGAGGGCCGTGCTGAGACACGCTCCCCATGTTGTTGTGATGACGATGGTCGGATGCCTGCTAGGGGAGGATAGGTCCGCTGTTCAGCCGACGCTATCGCTCTCAAGTTCTATGTGGTCAGATCGGTGAGTCCGACATCCACTGTTGTACTAGCAGAGGAAGGATAGGGAGGATGCTGGACGTAGGTTATGATGGGAGGATGTGTTAGTTAGTACTGTTGGGGGTTTAGTATTCCTTGATTCCGAGTTAGTGGAAGTAGGAACCCTTCCTGTACTTGATTGATTAAACTAATGTAAACATAAAGACAATGATGTTAAATCGTAAAGGGTTAACTGTTAAATAACCGAGGATGTTAAAGTAATTATACTATATATTATGCTTGCTCTTTTGGATGGGGGTAGATACTATTATTAGTTAGCAAGTATGCATAGGCGGAATGGGGTTTGTTTATAGTACACATCCGACATGTGCATACACTGGCCATGCATGCACACCTTGTACGTGTACAATATTACTGGGGTATAACATACTTGTCATGCTTGAATAGTAGTATAAATGTCATAGATAACTCAGTTAAGGATACATCAATCAACTTAGGTAATGAATGGTTAGGTTGTCAATGTGTAAATAAGTGAATTAGTAATTATATGAAAACATTGTAATAATAAACTAAGACAAGTGTCGTCAGTTAACATTGTCATAGGAGAACTGTTGTGAATAGGGTAATGATAGTGTCTAATTAATTAGTAAAATTGTTTAAGCCCTCACAAGTGCGTTGTTTATAAGAACAAGGATGCTATGTTGATGATAGGGTACTCATGTGATAAACAAATAATTAAGAATACTATGATTAATTCACCTTTTATTATTGTTAAATGGTGATTTAATTATTATTATTAATTAATAAATGGTGATCTAATTATTATTATTAATTAATTAATAATATTCCAGCAACATTTATATCCCTATCGTAACAATTGCAATATAAGTAAGATTTAAAATATTGATTTATAAATTAATATTGTGTGATTACTTCCATTTCAAAAGTTAGCCATAATAGGATAATCATTTTTGGAATGAACGTGATGTGATGGAAAATGGTTATTTAATTATTCGATGTTAATCTTGGACTTTAAACCTCAAGATAAGTGGTCTCGACGGATAAGGTGGACCATTAAGACACATCATGTCCAAGTTGAAAAGGGGCAACTAATTATATAATATTTTATTAAAAACCTTAATAACAATAAATACAAGGTTTAGTGAAAAGACTTGTAATTAATAGACCTTGTCCCGAATGGATAACATTTGGGTGATAATTCCCACCGTAATAAATAATTACGACCGTCAATCCAAAACCAAATGAATTTTCCATAAGAGTAATTAATTATACATTTTTATAATGAGACGTGGATGAATGAACTGGTGATAGGAGTTAATGTTGAGGGGCTCGAGAGGGGGATTTTGGGGCGGTGGAGTAAGCCCAAGATATTCTCGAGGAAGGGAAATTATATAGAGGGGGGGGAGAGCTTGGAGAAAAGGAGGTTTTTTTTTGATGGGGGAAGAAAAGAAGTTTGGAAAACAGAAGTTGGGAGAACAGAAAGTTTGGCGAACAGAAAGATTTTGAGAACAGAAGGAAAGACTGCTCTCGGGATTATCAGATTGTGGGCTCGGGGGCTTGGAAATCCTTTGATTTCCAAGGGCCAGCAAGATAACAGCTGGTCGGTAGGGTGGACACTTCAGTTTGGCTGTCTAAGGGGTTATACAACCTGCTACAACTTACGGTTAGCATCAGCATCAGGTAATTTCCGTTATTGACTATTATGCTAAAACTTACTGTAAACATGCATAACTTGCTATTTACTGATTTACTGCTATTTACTGATTTACTGCTATTTACTGATTTACTGAGTTGTGAAACATATTGTTATGCTAGAACATGATTGTTGAAAAGGAAATATTGGTATGTTGTTTATTTTAAATTACGAATGTAAGGTTGATAGAAAAAAACACGACAGAACACTAAATATCATTTAGACGCATGGTAATTATTAGAAATTTACTCCCATACAGTTTGAAAAAGTTTAATAAGTAGAAAATTAACCCTGAAATTTTACATAGTGCTCTGCTGTAAAAACCAGAGCACTACACTTGGCAACAAAGGCTCAAGTCACCTCAATACAAACAGAAATTTTATTTGTCCATATGAACTGAGGAAAAGAAGTAAAACCTCATGGGATAAAAACTTCCCTCAAAAATGGACATGGGGCTGAACCTACAATTAAATTGCGGCAATCACCATCCATCACTCACTCCAAGCAAAGATCTCAAGTAAGTGAAGGTCTTCTCTGTAAAGCACTTGGTGAAAATATCAGCAGTTTGCTCGGTGGATGGGCAATACTGCAGTGAAATCACCCTGTCATGCACCAAGCCCCGAATGTAATGCATGTGGATCTCAATGTGCTTTGTTCTTTGCCTCTGTACTAGATCAGTAGATATCTTGATGGCACTTTGATTATCCACCCAAATATTGGTTGGAGAATCAATAGCAACACCAAACTCCCGAAGAATGCCTTGCAACCAAACACACTGTGTGGCTGCGTTCACTGCTTCCCTGTACTCGGCCTCTGCTGATGAAAGAGAAATTGTATGCTGTTTCTTACTTGACCAGCAAATAGGACCTTCAGCAAACATAAACCCAAAACCTGAAGTGGACTTTCTATCGATGGGATCTCCCGCCCAATCGGAATCAGAAAATCCAGCTAGTTGAAGTGAAGAACCAGCTGCATAGTGTACCCCAAAGCTCTTAGTTCCTTGGACATAATGAAGGATTCTTTTGGCTGCCTTCCAATGGATCTCATGTGGCTGCTGCATATACCTTGCTACAGCACTTACAGCATAAGACAAATCAGGTCTTGTATGTGTAAGGTACAGCAAACTTCCAACTAGCTGCCTATAGAGTGTGCAATCCACCACCGGAGAGTCTTCAAATTCACCTAGTTTTATGCCTGAAAGGAATGGGCACTTGGCTGCCTTACATTCAGCCATTTTGAACTTGAATAACAGGTCTGAAGCATACTTAGATTGACTCAGCAAAATACCTCTCTCAGATTGCTCAATTTCCAAACCCAAAAATTGCCTTAGCAATCCTAGGTCGCTCATGGCAAATTCACTGTGCAAAGAAGCTTTAATTGAGCCAATTTGTTTGGTGCAGCTCCCTGTAATTAAGAGATCATCAACATACAGTACAATGACCTGCAAATTACCATCACAATGCTGCAAATAAACATTTGGATCAGACTTGCATCGACAGAAACCAATTGAGAGCAAAAAAGCATCCATTTTGGCATACCAAGCCCTGGGGGCTTGCTTGAGTCCATAGAGTGACTTCTTCAACCTGCATACAATTGTGGCATCCTCTTGGAATCCTTCAGGCTGCTGCATATATATCTCTTCCTGTAGCTCACCATGCAAGAATGCACTTTTGACATCCATGTGGTGAACTTCCCAACCTTTACTAGCTGCCATGGCTAGAGCTAGTCTAATTGAGTCCATCTTTGCAACCGGTGCAAAGGTCTCTGTATAATCCACACCATGGATTTGTGAGTAGCCCTTAGCCACTAACCTAGCCTTATATTTCAGATCAGAACCATCAGCAATAGGTTTGGTTTGAAAAATCCACTTACATTGCACTAGTTTCCTCTTGGGAGGAAGAGGCACCAAATCCCATGTTTTGTTCTCTTGCAGAGATTGGAATTCTTCTTGCATTGCTGCCCTCCACCTTGGATCATGATGAGCTTCCTGATATGATGTTGGATCAGATCCAATCATCATATAACAGTGATCAGCAAGCTCACTCTCATTTGCAAAGGAAGCATTGATTGTTTGGGATCTAGTCTTCCTAGGCTCTTGGGGATTGCCTGCCAATTCACCTGCAGCTTCTATGATTTTTTCAGCCCACTTGGGCCTTGATGGTGACTCATGTACAGCAATGTCATCTTCAGCTATGTCATCTTCAGCAATATCAGAAAAATCAGAGGAAGAATCATCACTAATCTCATTGAGGTGTGGAGGAGAGGAGCTTTCCCCCGGTGCAAGCTCAAAATCTGGAATTGGTTCTTCTTCGAATTGCACACTTCTCTCAATGAAAGTTTTAAGTGTGGATGTGTCAAAGAGCTTATATCCCTTTATGTCCTCACCATAACCAACCATGATACATTGCCTGCTCTGTGGCTCCAAAGCCTTCCTCTTTTCTGATGGAATTCGAGCCCAAGCTCTAGACCCAAAAATCCTGAAATTTGACACATTTGGTTTTTGGCCAAACCATGCCTCATAGGGGGTTTTTCCTTTGACTGATTTGTGAAAGGCTCTGTTCTGAATATGAGCAGCACAATTGATGGCTTCAGCCCATAGCTTAGGTCTTAGATCCCTAGCTTCAATCATGCAAGTAGCCATCTCCTTGAGAGATCTATTCTTCCTCTCTGCCACACCATTTTGCTGAGGTGTGTAGGGGATTGAATGTTGCATTTGGATGCCACATTCCTCACAAAGGTGCTGAATGTTATTATTCACATATTCCTTTCCATTATCAGTCCTAAGGATCTTTATCTTATGACCACTATGGTTCTCCACTAGGGCTTTCCAAATCTTCAGTTTCTCAAACACTTCTGACTTCAATTTAAGGAAGTAAACCCAGCAGAATCGAGAGTAGTCATCTATGAATGTAAGTACATACCTTGATCCACCATATGATGGAGTGGGAAGAGGACCAATGAGGTCTGAATGTACCAATCCAAGTGGTTGAGTGGCTCTCCTTGCCATTCCCTTCTCATAGCTGCGCTCAGGATGCTTTCCAACTACACACCCAATGCATGCACCATTCGATGATCTGATTTCTGGAAGCCCTTCCACCATCTCGTCCCTGTGCAATTGCTGGAGATATTTGTAGTTCATGTGGCCAAATATTTCATGCCATAACTTGGAGGTCTCGTTGGCATGAGAGACAAGAGCATGGTCACTAGAATTTGGAATGAAATTTGAGAATTTGTACATTCTCTCATCATGATCTGCATACCCTACTGCCACAACTTGATTTGAGGAGATTTCTGAGATTTCTACCAAATCTGGAGTGAATGTCACTCTCTTGGCTTCTCCTGTATGGGTCATTTGATAGACTGATAGCAAATTTGCAGCCAATGAAGGTACATAGAGCACATCACTGAAATAGCCATGCTCCATGTCAATCCTTCCAATCCCCTTGGTTTGGAGTTCTGAATCATCTCCCATTCGAACTGTTGGGCCACCATTCGAATGCAAAGAGGAGAAGAGCTCTCTGGATGAAACCATATGTCTGGAAGCTCCTGAATCAATGATGAAGGATGAGGGATTCGAAGTACCTGCTACCAAAGCATGACACTTCTCCTTATTGTCAGGGTTTGAGGTGCTCTCTTTCTTCCTTGCGCCCTCAGGGACTGGGATGTTGTTCTTCTCCAGCAGCTGCGCCATTGAGTCAATGGTTTTCTTCATACATGAGCTCTCTGGATGCCATCCCCTATGACAATAGGTGCATTTGGTCTTTTCCTTTCCCTTCTTGTCCTTCTCCTTTGACAGATTCAAACCCCCATCTGCAGACTTGGTCTTGTCAAACTTCCTCTTCTCTTGCTGCTTCGAATTCTTGGCTTTCTGCTTTCCTTTGCTTGCATTTGAAACACCCATTGCCAATGCTTGGTCCTTTGATTTTATGGTGCCCATCTGAACTAGTTTGTCCTGCTCCTGAGTGAGACACTCCATGAAGGTAGCTAGTGATGGCATTTGCCAATTTCGAAGGGTCATTTTGGCTGAGTGAAATGTGCTAACAAATACTGAAAACTCTGGGCCTAGCTTCGAAAGGATGGACAGAATCAGTTGTTCCTCCTTCTTAACAATTCCACATTGTTGCAGTTGAAGCACCAGTGACTTGAATTTCGTGAAGAACTCCTGGATGGTTTCAAAATGCGCTGGGCTCAAGCTAATGAGCTCATTTTCAAGCTGGTGGCCTCTCAGTTCATCAGTTTTCCCAAAGAGTGATTCTAGCTTCACCCATACTTCATTGGGAGTTGTCAAACTGTCTGTATGAAACAAGAGTTCCCTTGAAATGCTCAGGCATAGCAATCCATAAGCTTCATCAAGTCGATTGTAGTACTTTGCTTTCTCCACAGCAGAATTTGGCTCCACTTCTGTGCCCATGGTCACTCTATAGAGACCCTTAGATCTCAGCTTGATGACCATCTCAGCCTTCCAATCGAAAAAATTGAAGGGTGTGAGCAACATTTGGTTTGCTTCCATGACTGCTGCGTTAATGGTGAGAAAACTACTGAAACACCTGCAAAAAACACTCAATTTTTATCTGGAAATCCTCTCTAGAATGCAGTTCAAAGCTCAATGTTGGCCTGCAACTCACTAACTCCACGATGGATCTGATACCATGTGAGTATTTTGATCACAGAAGATTGAGGAGCTATGGAGAACCTCACAAAATCGAATTAGTTTGCAAAAACTGTGGAAAAACTTGAAAAAAGAGATAAATTTACACACAATGTATGCTCAAATCTTTGATTAACTGACTGTCTAACATGTGAAAATGTTAGTAACAGGTTTTTATTACATCCATGAGAAAATCGAGAGCATTAGGTGGCTCAAGCTGAGTGTACAAGTCATCAATGCCAAATTGGCCTCAATCCCCCCTAGGTGGGTCCAACTCAATCCCAATCACCCCAAACAGCTACGAATTCTGGTGTGGAGGTGGCTGAAGCATGCTGAGTCATTAATTAGCTCAAGGCAGGCGTGGGTGAGCAAATAGAGGAGGTTTGGGGGCCCAAGGGAGCATTAAATGCTCCAAATCTAGCCAAAAGTGGGCAAAAATCCACCCTAGCGCCCTTGGTCAACTAAATTCCCCAAAACAAGGAGAGAGGGCGCACCAGCAATAAATGAGGGCGCACTTGTGGACAAAACTGGAGGCTGGGTGAACTGGTTTGCTCAGAAGTGGGTGTGAACACTCTCAAAGTGGGTTTTTGACCAACTATAGTCACTTAATCCAAAACATGGTTTAATTAAGCACATGGATAATTAAAATTTATGGATTATGGTACTAAGTGTGGTTACTTTTCTAACAGACATGTACAAAATTGATGGAGTATGTTGGACCCATATACAACTACAATGATTGGATGCGCCTTGTCCGATATACAAAAAGTATGCGTAGCTATGGATTTTCAACAAACTATTTACAATTGAAAGATAAAAATCAAAATAAAGGAGGAACGTTGTACATGGACGGAAGGCCAAAGGCCACATGGAATATTGCAGGGTTTATAAATAGTACACAACCAGGGTCTACAATTTAGCAACCAAACTGTGAATTTGAGGAGCGTGAAGGAAACCATGTTTTTGTAGTTGTTATTAAAAAAATATCTGCAGGGGACGAGTTGCTTATTAATTACCCTGTCAACCGAGTAGATACAAACAAGGTTACTATATAACATTTTAACCAACCTTTTAGTAATAATTTAAACATCATAAGGATTTTTTGTTAGTTTATTTCGTTTAAATTTCCCATATTTACTTTGCAGGCCAGTGATTGGGATAAATCCCTGCCAACAAATGGTCGGAGAAGAACTTCTTCCTCGACGGAGCAGGTATACATCTTTCTAATAGTACAAATATAATAAGAGAAAAGAGTTTTTATTTTCTTTGTTTTTCCATTATTAATAACTTGGTTTGTTTTATATAATTAAATTTATATTTGATGCAGAACGTTGATTGGGAAATACACCTGTCGAATGTTGATCAGATGACAACACCCTTGAGGCAACAAGTAGACCTAATTTGAGTTGTAGAATTAAAATATGTCAAAATGTTTTAGCATTATATTAATGTTTCAATGAATATTTTGGTTTCGTTTACGTAATTTTCTAGTCTATGTTTTTGATGCAGGTCGGTTCCGTAAGGTCGGCCACACTAGGGTCCGCGCAACAGGTATACATCTTTGTAATATTAAAAATATAATATGAATAATAATTTTTTTGATGTGTTTTCTCATGAATAGTTTTGGAATAGTTTAGGTGACTTTCACTATGTTTTTTTATTAGGGTGTTGTTAGGGGCAGCTCCCAGATATTAGCAGATTGGGGAAAGTCTCCTATGACCATTGATCCAATGAGTGGATCACAATCCTCGAGGTCGCATGTATAATTCATTTCAATTGTACCAATATAATACGTAGCATAATGTTAATTTTGTTATGTATTTTCGTGTGATATACTAGTTTCATTATGATAATGTAAACCATGTTGTAATTTTATGAATCTATCATGATAGATGTGTTATATACGTTAATATAAAATTTGGAATCTATCAGTAGAGAACTCAGTAGTTCTTTATATATGTTTGTTGCAGCCCACTAGTGAATTGCAGTATGAATCAGCATCACAAGATTTTCCGTTAGACCCTAAAGTGGTAGAGGTGCTTCAATATTGTGAAAAAATTGGTGAAGCCGCACACCCGCTAAAGATGGCAGAGAAATTGTTGAATAGATATACTGCGTAAATCCTTTCTCTAGTAATCCAGGTTCTGCAGACAAGCACAATTAAAGAAAGGATTGCATTGTTGGAACATAAATCTAATAACTTGCGAGTAAGTTGAGGAATCTTGTTTCATAGAATAATTCGTTTAAATCTTTATAATGTTCTCTTTTATATGATAGTATTGAACGTATAAGACGTGGTGTGTATTTATAGAATTATAAGGGACCACACAATATTGGTCAAGGTGGTGTTGGCCCCAGCGAGGCTCATGGAGAGACTTCGCATCACGACCAAACAACCCCACATAGTTCGAATCCTTCGCTATTGTTGTCGACCGAACAGTCGGAAACACGTTCTAAAACACCACAAACCCCCGTTGTGAGCGCAACAGCCGCTACTGACCAACACACAATGGATCCTCCACAAGAAGGGGTCGACACCGAGTCCCTTATCAATTTTGATGTCGAACAAGCTACATTTCCAGGATCTTCCCGTGTCAAAAGCACGGGAACACTGGAGACAACATTTTTGGTGGACAAAGATCTCGTCCCAATAAAGATACCGGCGATCCCAGGTAATTAATCATAGTTGATCAGGTTAATTAGTGTTTATAATTTCATTGTAATATACTGATAAAATGTTTTTTATCAACTAATTATGATCATGGCATGATCGTTGTGCAGGAAACAATGTTTTCTATAAACATATGAATGAATTTTGCTTGGATATCTTCAGGCCCACCATCCAATCAAGGTGGGATAGACAACCGAAACATTTAAAAGATGAACTCACTAATCGGTTGGTTGGCCTGTTCGGGGAGAAAACCTTCAGTCATGCCAATGTGTTGAAAAAGGCTTGTCAACATGTGAAGGTTGTCTGAGACCAATATAGGACACACCTCGAAATAAACCATAGGTATGAGCTCCCACCAATGATTCCAGCAATCGAGTGGAGAGCTCTAGTGGAAGATGGAAAGGAGAAGGCTTTGAGAAGAGAAGGCGAGCTAACACCAGGCACAGGGAGGTATGCAATACTTTTCGCAATGTAATTCTAAACCTTATTATCCTTGATTTCTATATCGAACTTGGAACATCTAACGTATTTCAACACTTGAATAGGCTACGAGACACATCAAAGGCTACAAAGGCAAGACTAGAAAAAGTAGGTCAGCACAAGCATGTCCCTGGTGGTTATTCAAATTTGGCGGCATGGTTTGTAAGTTTCGAGAACAACAATGAATACAAATAATAAATTGAAAATTATTTTTTGTTTTATTGCACCGTAAAATGTTAATTAATGACGATAAGCAAATATGCAAGCCAATCGATTCAATGAAGTACCCACAGAGGAATACATGAAGCTTGACTTCCAGGAAGGCTTTGGAGCTGTTGTTGAACGTAGAAGAATCTTATCTAGGCAAACACAGTCTTGTGGTACCAATCCATCCGGTGCACAGGTATATAGAATCTATATAGTTTAATGAAGATTTGTCGCTTGTGGAATATTTTCGTTCCAAATACTTGATGTAAAATATTGACTCTGTTTTTAACAGGAAAGTAATGATCCCATTAGTGTCGAGGAGGGACAACAACAAATCGATGATCAAGCTTCAAATCCCAGTAATGAATTTATTCATATGCTACAATTTTATGTATAGCATTGCAAATGGTGACCATTAATTGTAGTTCACCGTATTTCAACTGCAGAGCATGTAGAGGGTGAAACTGTACAGGTTGAGACTGGACAAGAACATCAACAACATGATTCGGCCACACCTAGTAAAAAAGCACCTTCGTAATGAATTTTTTTAAATGAAAAACTTGTCATTAGAATAGAAAAATATAACAATGTAACATTTTCAAATCGTTGTAGCAAATCCGAACCCCTTGCCGCAAAATCTTGGTCTAAAACAACAATCAACTAGGATATTGCAAACATCACCAAAAGCGCCTGCTAAAGAACCAAGAACTGGAAGAGAAAGTACAGATGATGTAGATGGTCCTCTCATAGATTATATACCATTGATCAAGAGAAGAAAAACTTATAAAAAGAAGGACAGGAAAAACAGCGTCTAAATATTTTTGATAACAATATATCGTCCACTATTTTTTGTCTAATGAATGAATGAATGGTTTAATGAATGTTCTAATGTTTTAATGATTCAGTGTAGTAAACTGTTACCTTCATTGAATTTCAACTTTTATTGAATGAATGTGTTGACTGAATGATTAATGAATGGTGTATTGAATGTTATCTTTTATTGAATGAATGTGTTGATCGACTGAAGCGATGGTTTAGTGAATGCTAGCATTTATTGAATGAATAATGGATGAAAGTTCATGATGAAATATGGATGAATTTGCACATATTTGTTTTTTTCAAGTACATGCATTGGGTATGGGGAATTGAGAGTGATTTGAGGGGGGGGGGGCATAAGAGCTTCCACCTTCACATGGTTGGCCTTGTTCAGTAGAGAATATGAAATTATTCTCGAAACAGAGAGGAGCTCAATGAATGGCTACAATGTTGGCTTTCTACAACCCACTCGCGTGTTGTCTAAATTTTGATAATTTTTTGGAGCTTGTTGTAATTTTTGGTTGCTCCTCATAACCAATTTCCAGTTTCCACAACATCAAAGGTTGAGTAAATGATGCACTGGAATCAATATCCTTAACCTTATCTTTAATTTCCTTGGAATCAATATCCTTAACCTCACATTAAACCCTTCCAAATTGGTATATTTACCATTCAAGGCTGGCTTCTTCTGAAGCATGATATTTGCAACTAAGCTAGCATACACCGACAACAATTAGAGACATGCTGCTTGTTGTGAATGTTCATCTTTTTTTTAGGAATGCAACTTGACCATAATGGATCCTCCTACACTAGGGAATTAAAGTCAACAGAAAAATTAAAGAAAACATATAGGTTGCATCGAAAAAATAATAGGGTACGAACTGAACTAAGGAGATCCGAACCTGCGACCTATGTCTAGTCCCAAGGCTACCACCTTCAAGCTTGAAGTGCAGCTGGCAAGGGAGACCACCTTAAAGCTCGATTCATACTGCATGCATTTCACAATGGGAGATGGCGGGCTACCACATTCAACCTTGATTCATTGTGTATGCATTTCACTATGCAATCGTCTCAGATTCTCATTGCGTTTTCCCTCTATTAGTTTATCAATTCAGTATGACCCACGGTCACCATCCGAGGAGTGTTTCCGCGGTCTTGAGTTCCAGCCTAACAACGGTGATGATTCATTCTATATTTACATTTCCCTTAAGCTGCAATATGGCAAACTCATAGTTCACTATCAATATTTCTTTGACCGTCAGCTTTGTCAGACAAACCTTAATAGTGAACTATGAGTTTGTCATTTGCAGTCGAAGGGAAACGTAATACCATGAATCGTCAACCATTGCTAGGCTGAAACTGAAGACCGCGGAAACACTCATTAGACAGCGGACGTGGGTCATACTAAATTGATCAACTAAATGATGGAAAATGCAATGGGAATTTGAGACGGTTGCATAGTGAAATGCATGCAGAATAAATGAAGAGTGGGTCTCGAGAGAAATGGTTTTGGGACATCGTATGAGAGGAAATGGCGATGGGAATTGATTGATAAGGTCAAGCTTGAAGGTGGTATCCTTGGGAATAGACATAGGTCGCAGGTTCAAATCTCGTCTAAATATTTTTGATAACAATATATCGTCCATGATTTTTGGCCTAATTAATGAATGAATGGTTTAATGAATTTTCTAATGTTTTAATGATTCAGTGTAGTAAACTGTTACCTTTATTGAATTTCATCTTTTATTGAATGAATGTGTTGATTGAATGATTAATGAATGGTTTATTGAATGTTATCTTTTATTGAATGAATGTGTGTATCGACAAAAACAATGGTTTAGTGAATGTTAGCATTTATTGAATGAATAATGGATGAAATTTCATGATAAAATATGGATGAATTTGGACATATTTGTTTTTTTCGATTGCATGCATTGGGTATGGGGAATTGAGAGTGATGTGAGGGGGGGGGGGGGCATAAGAGCTTCCACCTTCATGTGGTTGGCCCTCTTCAGTAGAGAATATGAAATTATTCTCGAAACAGAGAGGAGCTCAATGAATGGCTACGATGCTGGATTTCTACAATCCACACGCATGTCGTTTAAATTTTGACAATTTCTTGGAGCTTGTTGTGAATTTTGGTTGCTCCTCATAACCAATTTCGAGTTTCCATAACTTCAAAAGTTGAGTAAATGATGCACTGGAATCAATATCCTTAACCTTCTCTTTAATTTCCTTGGAATCAATATCCAGCTTAACCTCAAATAAATATAAGTAAACAAAAGAAAATGCAAGAGAGAGATTAAACTTGCAAAATATAACACTTGTATTAATAAATTCAAAAAGAGAGAGTAATGTTCATGGGCCTCTTGGAGAGGATGAGCTCCTTTGAGAAAAGCTTCAATACAATACCAATCTTTGACAAAACAATATACATCCTTCTAGTGCTATAAATAGTTTCTTAATAACTACCAAAACCCTAACTACATGCAATCTCAAAATTAATGACTACTAACCACCTACTGGTTCTTATTTAATAAAAATGAGCCTTTTACATTAAGTAACTACCCATTAACTATCTAATGAGCCTTATTCAAAGAATATGATCTCATACATGAATATACATACTCCTCAGTATACCAAATTAGAGAAGTTAGGTAAGAGTACCTTGACACAATGGAAGCACACTACCATCTCTTTGTGACGAATATGCCACAATGTTACATAACTTCCCAGTCCTTTTATTCTGCTACGTGGAAAGCCTGTAGTCCATAAAGTAAGTTCCATAGACACTAGCACTTGAGACTTAGAGTACAGTCTTTTGTGCCACCTTAATAGGCACCCACTAGCCTGTAGGTCCACTTGAATAATGATTGACTCCGCCGCTTAATACAATGACTTTAATACAATGGATTTATTACAATAGCTATATTCCCTTAGGCTACTCCGTTGCTAAGATAATGGGAAGAGCATAATGGGGTTCTCAGTTATATATATATGTAATTATTCTACATATTTCCACAATAGAGATAGAATATATTGATTTCCTGTATTTTTTTTTTTAAATGTATTGGGTAGTCGGTTAACTGACGACAAAATAACGATGACCCTAGGGTAATATCCAACGGTGTTGCAATACTACCGACGGATCAGAATGTCAGTTCTTCTTTTTTTGGCTATGTTGTCCACGTCGCTTAATCAACGACCATTCCGACGATTGCATGGTGATATCCTACGATTGTGCTATACTTCCGACTGCTCGAAACGTCGGAATTGTCTTTTTTTTTTTGGCAAACACGTCACTTAACCAACGAATTTTCCCACGCATAATCGACGGGGAAAGGATGGCATCCGACAAGTATTGCAAGTTGACGTTGTCGCTTATCCGACTTCCTGTGAAGCTAGAGTAAGTCGGTTAACCGACATGTTTGCTAGTCGAATATCCGACGTCTTGAACTATGTCGGATTTTAGCCGATATCCCACCGACGATAAAAAAAGATTGGAATTATCGGATAGTCGACCATAGGTTGTAGCAAATTTGACTTTTTCACCCTCGGATTTTGGGTCAAAAAAACTTAGTGGAGCCAAAAATGAAAATGCTCAGAATCCAATTTTGTTTTGACAGAAATATATGCCATATTGTTTCTAGTGCATCTCTAAAATTTAGGATCCTCAGGGTCTGAAACTTCGGCCTGTGGTAGATTGTCATGTCATATTTCCAACCCGATAGATCTAAGCTTCAATGGATTCTCCATGAGAGAGATATGCTAAGTGTAGCAACATGACTTTTTTATGGGATGAAACAACATAGAGAACTTGTACGGAGTGCCACATGTCACTGTTTCAACTTCGGCCTCTGAAAATCGGATCTGTGATACTACAGTTCGTTCCCTAACTGTCACTTTTTATGGAATTCCATTTGGAGATTCCTAGCCCGAGATATGACCTTTGTGCCTAGGTCACCTATTTAGGGAGGCATTCTAGAAGAGGCAGAAACCTTAACTTGTACGAATCATATCTCACAAAGTACAATGAATCTAAGGCTGAAATTTTTACATAGGATACATCTGTGTCTCATATTCAGCCTGTAAAAATTTAGACCCTGAACCTTCGCCCATGCTGATTTATAGCGAAAGTGCCACGATGACTAGTGTTTACTATATCAAGCCCTAGCTTCCAATTTGTCACAAGTGCAACAAGTGTCGTAAATGCTATACAATGCCTTCCTTCAGGATAGCTCTGATACCATGTTATTTTTTCATCTTTTAATTCAATATGATCTAGAATCTTAATTGAGAGAGCAACATGTACAACATATCAAACATAACAGACAAGAGACAAAAAGCATTTCACCGGGGGAAAACCAAGAAGGTGAAAACCCCCGCAACTTCCTCAGAGATAGAATGAGCACCAATACAAATATCACAAAGATCAAACCCAAAAATATAGAGATAGTCTACTAGCAACTTTTCCTCCTCCACTTGTGCGCACTCCTCCTTTCTCTCACTAATGCGAAGTGAGTGAGTGAATGAATGGATAAATAGAGAGGTGCTCCTCTCAATTTATACTTTACCTTTACTTGCCTTTTACTCTAACTGGGCCGACCTCCCTTAGGAGAGTCTAATAACCCATTACCAGTTGTCACTGTGCCGAACCGACTAGGGTATTCTAATAACCCTTTAATCATACTGGGCCGACCCCTCTAAGGTGGTCTAATAACCCATCAAATATAAGTTATGACACTTACAATATAACTTGCGACACTTGCAAATACAAATGACGACACTTCCAATCAGAGGAATAATACATCTTCATGGGGGATACAATAAAGTACAAATGTAATACATACAATATACAAGTGAATATCTTCCGAAGTTACAAATACATCAACAGTTGACCACCATGCAAATTCACCAATTTATCCACCGATGGGAGTGAAATCATACTATCAGTTTGAACCTTCTAGAATTCCACTTCCCACTTCATGATGGCCACACTAACCACTGTAATAAAATCCATATACACAAACCAAGAGATGATGATGAAAATGTAGTGGAGAGGAAATGAAATGGGCAAGAGAGGGTAACCAAAATACCATAGAGAGAAAAGATGCATGGGTATTATTCTCAATACCTAGTACATTACATAAAAACTTAATATTAGTCGACAATGTTGATCATCTATTTTTATGGTCTTTGTGGGGACCAAAGTCAAATCCTGGGTGATTTTGATGGAAGAGTAACCCCATGTCATGGCCTCTTAGCTAAAGGAAATTGTTTGTGATTAGTGGTTTTCCCATCGAGGGTAGTAAATAAACATTGAAAGCAAAATCTACTTTGTTTACTAGTGGTAAATAAACATTAAAAGGAAAATCTACTTTGTTTACTAGTGGTAAATAAACATTGAAAATACTCATGCCACCTATTGACCCTCAACTAGTAGATATGTCCCTACAAGATATTGATAATATATCATTCTAAAAATAGTTTAGTTTTTCCCCCACATCCAACCTCTATTCCTAGTCCTGGTGTGACATTGAGGACTTTATCTAAGAAATCCAACTATTCTCAATGAATATATGTATCCAACATGCTCACATGATTTGAATGTGACCACCACATTTTATCCCTAAAGATGTTGCACCGGCTGTCGCTTGAAACCAAACATCATCCTAATTATTAAGGGTGTGTGTTGTCACAGATTTGTTTCAAGGACACAATTAATCACGTGACCCTTATCTAAACAAGAAGAATCTATCACTGCTACATAACAACAACTTTTCCATGTTGCCTTAACAACATTGTACTTTACCTACATTGACACAACTCCTCAAATACTACACAAAATAATTCTCTACCATGTAGATTAGCCACACAACACAAACCATCTTTTAATTAGTGGACCCAATGCTTATTGCTTCCTCCTCAAGAGAGATGACCTCTTGGAACCTTGTGGGAGTTTTGATGTGGGTTTTCTTGCTGCCACTACTGTCATTTTAGCCACAAGCCACTAAAGCCCACAAAATTGGGGCATAAACAATACTATGTATTTCCCAACAATTGCCTCAACAGACCTTTAACACTGGTAACTTGCATGAAAATGAAACAACACATGTCTATACATTTTCTAAACAGATCTACATGCTTTCCAATTCCACGTGAATGGACTAATCACACTCTTCTTTAACGAGCCACACATATCCCATGCTCCATTTGAACATTCTTATTGGATTTACACAACCTCTTCAAATATGCGGTTACTTTAGGATGTGGTAGGTAGAGTCAACTTGTATCCCTAGGTGCAGATACATCAAACAACCCACACTATCTCTTGGTTTGGTTTGGATTCTCATGTGGTAAGTGTCTCAAGCCAACACACAACAACCCTTCCATTCGTTGATTTGTTCTCATGTATGTCAATAGATCTAGAGCGTCGTGGCTCTCTAAAATCATTCCTATGCTATTAAATTCGACTCATCATTCAAACTATTGGAAATATCATAAATTATAATCATTCACTCACTCATGTCATGCACTCACTGCTTAGCTCTGCTTTGCTTAGCCATTAACAAACTTCTTTTGTTGTTCTGGTTCAATTTAAAAGGTAGATTATCAAGACTCAAACATGTAGCGAGCCCCAGTTGACTTAGGCTTGATTCCATTTCCCCTCCATCCCATACCTGTATGTTGTCACAACAAGTGTTGAACAACCAAATTTGATGCCCGGGCCCTATGATGCTAGCATTGCTAATAAAAATGATATTGAAATTGAAATTGGAAATTGAAACCAAAATTGAAATGAAAATTTGAAATTGAAAATGAAAATGATATTGATATTGGAAATTGATATTGAAATTGAATTTGAATTTTGAAATGAAATTCGAATTGAAAATTGAAATTGAAATGAGAAATGAAAATTGAGAATTGGAAATGTAATTAGAATTCAAATCGAAATTGAAACTTGGAATTTGAAATTGAAAATTGAAGATGAAATTGAAATTGAAATTTGAATTTGAATTGAATTTGAATTTGAAATGCGAAATTTGAACTTGAATTTTAAATGTGAAATTTGAAAGAGAATTAGAATTAGAAATTGAAATCTGATGCAGAGAGTTCATAAGAGAGAACTTCATTGCTTCATGCTCCGTGACGCACAAGAGGATTTGACGTCTCCCAAGAGGGCGTCCATCGACAACGCTCCTGTTCACCGAGGAGTGAGGCCACGATGGGGTCGGCTGCCATTGGTGGCAGCAGCAGGAGAGATAGTGTGTCAGTTCATCTCGACGACATGCATGTTGATCCCTAGGTGGAGGATATGCGGAAAGACACGAGTGCATCAGGTGCATATTTTTTGTTAGATACATTTTTCAGTAAATTTTAGTATATAATGCATTGAATTTCAGTTGCAAGTTATAATAAATATTTTCAGTAACATTTGTGTTTTGGTTTGGATTGCAGATCCATCAGGGGGATCGTACAATGATGAGGTTGCTCGCATCACTCTCACTGATATCACTACCCAACGAGAGTGGGTGCACTCATGTGTCTGCACATGGAGGGATGATTCTCCCACACGACGATATTTATTCATGATGTTATCAGTAGTGGATGAGATGTTGTCCCTCTACAAGAGGGTGGGACCTCTTAGTGACATTTGGCGTTTTGCATGCCAGAGGAGACATGATGTAATTGGGACCCACAAATGGGAGGATGTCAAAGTCACCATAAAAGGGAATGACATCAAGGGTACTTTGTTTGACATCCCTCATGACCGCCCTTCCGGCTAACCGCTTAGACTCAAGGAGTTTAAGTTGGAGGCCGTTGCACCATATTTATATGATAGATTCGTGGGAGCATGGGGCATGTTCCCCCACCATGACCAGGTCCCATTATACTTTGCAAAACATATTTATGTAGATTTTGTTTTAGGGATGCACCCAGATTACATGAGCACAGGGTCTGAGTTCTTTGGGGCTGGTAGGGAATGCTCCTACCAACGTCCTGGAGCTCATAGAAACCCTACATTCATTCCAGCCCCTCTTAGGTTGGTACCGATTCCAAACAGGATGGTTATCAGGTCGGCGGACGTGGCACAGTCATCCCAGATTGCTGCAGAGGTTAGACATGACATTGCAGATTCGTTGTTCACTGTCATGGGAAGTGCTCTTGTTGCTGTGCATAGAGAGGCATCTAGACCACCCCCTGTACCTGCAGAGCCAGAGATAGAGTGCGTCGATAATGACCTGCTCAGGAGTTTGGATGGAGAGGCCATACAGGGGTATGCTCAGTCATCCCGAGATGCATACTTTCGGTCGTATCTTCAGTTGTATCATAGATACGTCACTCCATGACAGGTATACTTTTGTATAATTATGTATATATGTTTTCATGTTACATCATATTATATGTTGTAAATTGAATGGTCAATAATACTTAAGGGATTCATATTCTATCACTCCATGTAGAGAACCACATTCATGGATCAACTCTTTGGTACTGAGCCATCGGTTGGTCCATCCTCTCATCCCAACCCACGGATGACAGTAGTCGAGGTAAGTTATAATTTATGTTGCAATTTAATTTGTGTTTATTATTTCTTAGTTTAAATAATTTATGTTTTATTTCTTAATTTTCGATATTTTATGTTTTAGATCTTAACTTCAAATGAATTTCAAATTGTACAAGGAAAAGAAAAGGGCATTGCTCCTGATGATAGACATGAGGATCGCGAAGGTCCTGACCAGCCGGTTCTAGACACAGAGGTGAGTTTTAATTTATGTTCCAATTCATGTTATTTAATCACATTTAGTAATTTATTTTTGTACTTTATGTTTCGATTTTTGAATTATAACTTAAATTATGTTTTAGTTTAAATTTTTAATAAATCTAACTTATTACATGTAATGGAATCTTACACAGGCATCACTACAGGAGGGTGTCTGTAGCGACCCCCATTTTGGGGTCCCAAAATGAAACTTCCAGTACAATTTTTGTTTTTGTTTTTGAAGAAGATATAGAAGTCATAGATCTAGTTCTATCCATTGTAGTACATGAATGTCAATATATAAAACAATATACTCAGATTTATTCATTCTAAAAAAGAATTAGCAAAATAAATAAAATAAAAATACTTCAAACCGGTTTTCGACGGTTGGTCCAGTGAATCGATGGAGTCCTCGAAATGGTTTCCGCACGATCCAATCCAATCTCCTGACGAAGTACCGAGTGACCCCTCGATTAACCTACCTACCGTATTGGGTTTACTCTTCTTCACCCGAAACCCCCGAGCTAATGGGGTCGTAAGAACATACACAAACAGCCTCCCGAAAGGATCTCCCAATCCTCGTTCTGACTAATCCCAACTCCAAGGATCATAACATAATCCGATATTATGATGACCATCCAGCATAAGGGAGCAAGAGATGTCTTTCTCTCCTTCTCCTCCCTCATTATATAGAAAAATACTGTGTGCCATGTGTCTGTCCATGCACATATTTAATTTAATTTAATATTTTAATTTCCAATATTCTCAAATACATGTGTCTTCTTAATGTCTTTAATGTGCACCTAAATCCCTAGATCAGTGGGAGTTAGGTGTAGAAGAGTTCTACTTCTCTTTTGGTTCTCAATCTTTTAGTTAGACTTATTGCTTTCTACTTTTCTTTCTTTTCCTAATATTAAGATTGAATTAAAAGATCATTCTTTTTACTAAAAGTGTAATCTATTTTAAATTTCCTCTTTATAAAATAATTTAAATGAATAATAAAATTAATTAAAGTAAAACCTTTGAATAATAATAAAAGAAAAACAATTCTTTTATTAATGACCTATTTCAATTCTTTCTCAAAATAATGAAGTCAATTAAATAGAATCTTTAATAGAATGATAATAATAATAATATCCATAAAATTAAAATATTTGAATAAAAATAATTCTCTTATTATTAATCTTTTTCAATCAGCATAATTAATCAAATTTAATATTGAATAAAAATCAATCTCTTCAATTCTTTTTCGAGTTAATAAAATCAATTAAAATGAATAATTCAAATTAATGAAATCAATTAAAAATAAAATCTTGAATAGAATTATTCAAATTAATAAAATAGAACAAAATGAAATAAAGTATTTCTTAATTCTTATGTGAAATTTTTATTTATACCATTGATTAATTTTCGTCCTCTCATTCTTGTCTAGGTACCTCTTCGGCGGCCCCTTCTGACAGTTTCATTTCTTCCTTCTTATGGGGAGTACTACGTAGCGACCGTGAATCGTTACCGCGATCTCTCAACTACACTCCTTGGAGACTAAGGGATGTTGAGGGATAAGGCTCTCCTTATTGCACGCCCCTCAACTCATCATACATGACCAAATCATTATGGCCTTTCCCGTACGGCATACGCTTCCCCGGGTGAGTTGACACGGCTTCACCCGTGCATGGATTGCTAATCTAGGGTCGACAGTCAGTCATCGTACCCCTATGTTTTCTTTCTATTCTTACGACCCCTATAATTCCATTGTGGGTCAGTCAGTAAATCATCTTACCTACCACTGCACGCACACACACTCAAACGCACATTAATAGCGCTTCACTATGAAATATTTCATCATCCATCATAATATCTCAGTCAGTCGAGCATATATTTCATTCACCCTTTTCAATCAATAAATCATATCTATCATTCATCATTCTATCTCAATCAGTCGAGCATATGTAACATTCAGTCATCCTATCTCAGTTAGTTGAGCATATCCAACATTCAGTCATTCTATCTCAATCAATCGAGCATATCTAACATTTAGTCATTCTATCTCAATCAGTCGAGCATATCTAACATTTAGTCATTCTATCTCAATCAGTTGAGCATATCTAACCTTTAGTCATTCTTTCTCAATCAGTCAAGCATATCCAACATTCAGTCATTCTATCTCAATCAGTCGAGCATATCTAACATTTAGTCATTCTATCTCAATCAGTTGAGCATATCTAACATTTAGTCATTCTATCTCAATCAGTTGAGCATATCTAACCTTTAGTCATTCTTTCTCAATCAGTCGAGCATATCCAACATTTAGTCATTCTATCTCAATCAGTCGAGCATATCTAACATTTAGTCATTCTATCTTAATCAGTTGAGCATATCTAACATTTAGTCATTCTTTCTCAATCAGTCGAGCATATCCAACATTCAGTCATTCTATCTCAATCAGTTGAGCATTCATTTATTAAGTAAAGTAATAGTTTCTATAACTGTCATTCAATCATTTTCAAAGTAATTTCATATGGTTCATGTTTTACTTAGCCAGTTCATTTCAAAACTAGTACCTCATTATTCTAAACAGTTAAGGTACCGAGGCGAGCATTACATACACCCCCTCTTATTAAAACTTTGTCCCAAAGTTAAGTCTCTTGTGTTTTCAAGGTGAGTTTTCACTTTCTTTTCTCATTCATTTCTTCAACATAACCACAATTGATATTGAAATTTCATTTCCTCTTTTCTACCATCATAAAAGTATAAATCACATAATTGATAATATCCCTAAATCGTACCTTTCATAGTGTAGCAATTCCCATAGCAGTTCTCCCTTGACATCGCTAATTGTAACTGGGATTGAAATCCTCTACGACAAATTCTTTCCATTCAACAAAACTATTAAGTATATCATTTACGAAAATCCTTAAAGCACTGACACATTTCAACATAAAGGATAAAACCTCCAATTCCAACTTCCTTTTATATGGTTACATATAACTATCATATATTTTAAACAATATCTGAATTTCAAAATGAGAATTAACCCTTCTGAATTCTATTCTTCAATACATACCTCATCCATTCCTAAACTAATCTTACATGCAACCTCTCTCTTTTTGTAATCCAAGGTACAATTAAATACTGGAGGGCCATTTAAAAAGTATAATCTCAAATTTTATAAACAAAGTTATATAAGGCTTTCTTCTCTTCCTAACTCAAGATCCTATAATTCAACGTAAGTATAACTTCTCTCTTTTCACAATCCAAAGCATGATTACAACTAGTAGTGCATACCCATGAAGTCATCGTATTGATTTACAAAATAAGCATTTACAACCAATTGATAAAATTCTTGACGCAAAACCCTTCGTCAAAAGTATACAAACCCTGAATAACATTCAAAACTTTCATACTAGCAAATTTAGGGAGGAGTAATTTTAACCTGTTCGAGAAGCTGGGAGTATCCTTACCGAAGGAGAAGAAGTAAAACCGTAGCTCTAATTTTTCCGCATTGATCTCCATGCATCGCTCATCGTAAGTCACAATCTCCCATTATTAAACATTATATATTCATTCCTTCTAGATCATAAGTATCCTACCTTCAAAATTATCTAAGCACTTCTTTCTTTAAATTCATATATGGTCATTATTTGTCATTTATCATCAAATACATCCACAATAACTATGTTTTACATTCTATTTGAACATAATCTATTTATATCAATAGTGTAAGAATCATTCTCAAAAATATTTAAAAAGACATTATATTGATACACAATACGTGTATATAATAAAGAGATTTATGCTTTCCTTCACCAGGTCCTTCATTTTAATCTTCCTTTCAATAAGACAAATAAACTTTATTCTATGTTCAACAAGAATAGCTAGCCGCATAAATATATCAAATTGACATGTTCTAAAAACACATACTCAAATTAAATTCTTATCTAATGTACTTCAATCAACCCACATACTTCTATTATAATATGCGAGATGTTATGTATAGATTCTCAATTCACTAGTTGGTAATAATCTTAAATTTAGAGTGTATTCCGGTCAACATATAATCTGAACCTAACCCATGACCTCGTGTATATTCCAAGGAAATATAAACGTAAACATCACATTTTGATGTAATTTAATTTATATAAACTATAATTATAACTTGACTCATACTTTCGTAATGCATCTCAATTGTATAAATTATAAAATTAATGCATTTCCATTTAATAATAATTCAATATAGTCCTCATCTTTACTTACCCTTATTAGCATACAAATATAAACCTTAGAATAAGATTGTTATGCAATCTATAATACTCCAATATATTCCAATGGAAGTTCCTAACAATAATGCATGTTAATAAATAACAATTTAATAAGATGCATATATTTTCATGCACCCCAATTTTTATGGACATCCCCAAACCACCAACGTTAGCAAATAGTGAATTTTTCAAAAAGAAAAGAAAAATTAATCCTTTATACATCATTGTCGATTATCCATGTGTCTTGACCCATCGTGTAAATCATCGTAACTCTATAATCCTACTCTATATAAATGATACACGACCCAACATGATATTATTAAACATTGAATCTTATATGGAAGGAAAAGGTAATTAATTCATTACACAAATGAGATTTCATGTTTCTTTTCCATACAAGACTAGCTACATAAGACTTGATCATAGGAATGCATAATTTACATAATGTATGTCACCATTTTATACAAGGTACATTAATGGCATACTAACATGTGTATTCTCGCTTCTACTTAAGTCATTCGATCAACAAGTATACGTACCTCCTTGAGATGAGATACACCCATTATAAAGGAAAACTATGAAATCTTCATGACATAAGAGAGATCAAACTTAGAGTGTGGTTTTGTTTGTACTACTATTGTCCCTTGCAGCACATAACGAGATTAGAATTATTCCAACATCAATGATAACTATTTGTGTTGATTTCTTTAAAGTAATAATTACCTTTATAGAAATAAAACAACCAATGACTTTATATGTTTATAGGAGCTTAATAATGAACCATAGTACTACACAAATGAGAGAAACCTGAATAAGATATCAATGACATGATACATCAATACACATATTCCATCACTAATATACATCAATACACAAGAACACCTAAACTTCACATAAGAGAGGCCAATATAGGTGGTTCACCCAATCCTTGGGCTACGTCCATGGAACATCATTTATTTTATTAATGGATCCACAAAGAAGATTACAATTCCGCAACACTGTTGCTGCCCTCCTTTCTTCCCATCTAGCATTTTGAACTAAGTGTGGCATTTACTTTTGTCAAAAACATATTATTATACTTTCAGAGTATTGACCCTTGTCAATATACTAACCCTATACTAGTCCTTACAAGATCATGATTCTCGTCACACTTAAACTGCCGAGATAGTCATCTACAGGATTTCAACCCTATGCGAATAACAATCTATATTGGTAACCATACAACCAACACACAACACTAATCAAACAATGAGGTTGAAAGCATTCGTCCCTTATGAATGACGAGCACAATGTGCAGATGTCCATCAAGTGATAACGCTACCCAATACTAAAAGAAGACTATAGTGATGATTAATGTATGTGATACAACTCTTACTTTAGTATTGGGGTCCCAAAATGAAAACTTCAAACTTCCAGTCTTCTATGTATGAAAAAAAGAAAACTGACCAGAACGATTTTTTTTGTTTTTGAAGAAGATATAGAAGTCATAGATCTAGTTCTATCCATTGCAATACATGAATTTCAATATATAAAACAATATACTCAGATTTATTCATTCTCAAAAAGAATTAGCAAAATAAATAAAATAAAAATACTTCAAACCTGTTTTCGACGGTTGGTCCAGCAAATCGATGGAGTCCTCTAAGTGGTTTCCGCACGATCCAATTCAATCTCATGACAAAGTACCGAGTGACCCCTTGGTTGACCTCCCTACCATATCGGGGTTACTTTTCTTCACCCCGAACCCCCGAGCTAATGGGGTCGTAAGAACATACACAAATAGCCTCCCAAAAGGATCTCCCAATCCTCGTTCCAACTAATCCCAACTCCAAGGATCATAATATAATCCGAGATTATGATGACCATCCAGCATTAGGGAGCAAAAGATGTCTTTCTCTCCTTCTCCTCCCTCATTATATAGCAAAATCCTGTGTGCCATGTGTCTTTCCATGCACATATTTAATTTAATTTAATATTTTAATTTCCAATATTCTCAAATACATGTGTCTTCTTAATGTCTTTAATGTGCACCTAAATACCTAGATCAATGGGAGTTAGGTGTAGAAGAGTTCTACTTCACTTTTGGTTCTCAATCTTTTAGTTAGACTTATTGCTTTCTACTTTTCTTTCTTTTCCTAATATTAAGATTGAATTAAAAGATCATTCTTTCTACTAAAAGTGTAATCTATTTTAAATTTCCTCTTTATCAAATAATTTAAATGAATAATAAAATTAATTAAAGTAAAACCTTTGAATAATAATAAAAGAAAAACAATTCTTTTATTAATGACCTATTTCAATTCTTTCTCAATATAATGAAGTCAATTAAATAGAATCTTTAATAGAATGATAATAATAATAATATCCATAAAATTAAAATCTTTGAATAAAAATAATTCTCTTATTATTAATCTTTTTCAATCAGCATAATTAATCATATTTAATATTGAATAAAAATCAATCTCTTCAATTCTTTTTCGAGTTAATAAAATCAATTAAAATGAATAATTCAAATTAATGAAATCAATTAAAAATAAAATCTTAAATAAAATTATTCAAATTAATAAGATATAACAAAATGAAATAAAGTATTTCTTAATTCTTATGTGAAATTTTTATTTATACCATTGATTAGTTTTCTTCCTCTCGTTCTTGTCTAGGTACCTCTTCGGCGGGCACTTCTGACAGTTTCATTTCTTCCTTCTTATGGGGAATACTGCGTAGCGACCGAGAATCGTTACTGCAATCTCTCAACTACGCTCCTTGGAGACTAAGAGATGTTAAGGGATAAGGCTCTCCTTATTGCGCGCCCCTCAACTCATTGTACGTGACCAAATCATGATGGCCTTGCCCGTGCGGCATACGCTTCCTCGGGTGAGCTGAAACGGCTTCACCTGTGCGTGGATTGCTAATCTAGGGTCGACAGTCAGTTGTCGTACCCCTATGTGTTCTTTCCATTCTTACAACCCCTATAATTCCATTGTGGTTTAGTCGGTAAATCATCTTACTTGCCACTGCACGCACACACACTCAAGAGCACATTAGTAGCGCTGCACTATGAAATATTTCATAATCCATCATAATATCTCAGTCAGTAAAGCATATATTTCATTCACCCTTTTCAATTAGTAAATCATATCTACCATTCATCATTCTATCTCAATCAGTTGAGCATATGTAACATTCAGTCATCCTATCTCAGTCAGTCGAGCATATACAACATTCAGTCATTCTATCTCAATCAATCGAGCATATCTAACATTTAGTCATTCTATCTCAATCAGTCGAGCATATCTAACATTTAGTCATTCTATCTCAATCAGTTGAGCATATCTAACCTTTAGTCATTCTTTCTCAATCAGTCGAGCATATCCAACATTCAGTAATTCTATCTCAATCGGTCGAGCATATCTAACATTTAGTCATTCTATCTCAATCAGTTGAGCATATCTAACATTTAGTCATTCTATCTCAATCAGGTGAGCATATCTAACCTTAAGTCATTCCTTCTCAATTAGTCAAGCATATCCAACATTCAGTCATTCTATCTCAATCAGTCGAGCAAAACTAACATTTAGTCATTCTATCTCAATCAGTTGAGCATATCTAACATTTAGTCATTCTTTCTCAATCAGTCGAGCATATCCAACATTCAGTGATTCTATTTCAATTAGTCGAACATTCATTTATTAAGTAAAGTAATAGTTTCTATAACTGTTGTTGCCTTCCTTTCTTCCCATCTGGCATTTTGAACTAAGATATCAATGACATGATACATCAATACACATATTCCATCACTAATATACATCAATACACAAGAACACCTAAACTTCACATAAGAGAGGCCAATATAGGTGGTTCACCCAATCCTTGGGCTATGTCCACGGAACATCATTTATTTTATTAATGGATCCACAAAGAAAGATTACAATTCCGCAACACTGTTGCTGCCCTCCTTTCTTCCCATCTGGCATTTTGGGCATATAATCTGAACCTAACCCATGACCTCGTGTATATTCCAAGGAAATATAAATGTAAACATCACATTTTGATGTAATTTAATTTATATAAACTATAATTATAACTTGACTCATACTTTCGTAATGCATCTCAATTGTATAAATTATAAAAGTAATGCATTTCCATTTAATAATAATTCAATATAGTCCTCATCTTTACTTACCCTTATTAGCATACAAATATAAACCTTAGAATAAGATTGTTATACAATCTATATTACTCTAATATATTCCAATGGAAGTTCCTAACAATAATGCATGTTAATAAATAACAATTTAATAAGATGCATATATTTCAATGCACCCCAATTTTTATGGACATCCCCAAACCACCAACGTTAGCAAATAGTGAATTTTTAAAAAAGAAAAGAAAAATTAATCCTTTATACATAATTGTCGATTATCCATGTGTCTTGACCCATCGTGTAAATCATCGTAACTCTATAATCCTACTCTATATAAATGATACACGACCCAACATGATATTATTAAACATTGAATCTTATATGGAAGGAAAATTTAATTACCCTATAATTCATTACACAAATGAGATTTCATCTTTCTTTTCCATACAAGACTAGATACATAAGACTTGATCATAGGAATGCATAACTTACATAATGTATGTCACCATTTTATACAATGTACATTAATGGCATACTAACATGTGTATTCTCGCTTCTACTTAAGGCAATCGATCAACAAGTATACGTACCTCCTTGAGACGAGATACACCCATTATAAAGGAAAACTATGAAATCTTCATGACATAAGAGAGATCAAACTTAGAGTGTGGTTTTGTTTGTACTACTATTGTCCTTTGCAGCACATAACATGATTAGAATTATTCCAACATCAACGATAACTATTTGTGTTGATTTCTTTAAAGTAATAATTACCTTTATAGAAATAAAACAACCAATGACTTTATATGTTTATAGGAGCTTAATAATGAACCATAGTACTACACAAACGAGAGAAACCTGAATAAGATATCAATGACATGATACATCAATACACATATTCCATCACTAATATACATCAATACACAAGAACACCTAAACTTCACATAAGAGAGGACAATATAGGTGGTTCACCATATCCTTGGGCTACATCCACGGAACATCATTTATTTTATTAATGGATCCACAAAGAAAGATTACAATTCCGCAACACTTTTGCTGCCCTCCTTTCTTCCCATCTTGCATTTTGAACTAAGTGTGGCATTTACTTTTGTCAAAAACATATTATTATACTTTCAGAGTATTGACCCTTGTCAATATACTACCCTATACTAGTCCTTACAAGATCATGATTCTCGTCACACTTAAACTACCGAGATAGTCATCTACAGGATTTATACTAAAAGAAGACTATATTGTTCATTAATGTATGTGATACAACTCTTACTTTAGTATTGGGGTCCCAAAATGAAACTTCCAGAACGATTTTTTTTTGTTTTTGAAGAGGATATTGAAGTCATAGATCTAGTTCTATCCATTGTAGTACATGAATGTCAATATATAAATCAATATACTCAGATTTATTCATTCTCAAAAAGAATTAGCAAAATAAATAAAATAAAAATACTTCAAACCTATTTTCGACGGTTGGTCCAGCGAATCGATGGAGTCCTCGAAGTGGTTTCCGCACGATCCAATCCAATCTCCTGACAAAGTACCGAGTGACCCCTCGGTTGACCTCCCTATCGTATCGGGGTTACTCTTCTTCACCCCAGAACCCCAAGCTAATGGGGTTGTAAGAACATACACAAATAGCCTCCCGAAAGGATCTCCCAATCCTCCTTCCAGCTAATCCCAACTCCAAGAATCATAATAAAATTCGAGATTATGATGACCATCTAGCATTAGGGAGCAAGAGATGTCTTTCTCTCCTTCTCCTCCCTCATTATATAGCAAAAGCCTGTGTGCCATGTGTCTTTCCATGCACATATTTAATTTAATTTAATATTTTAATTTCCAATATTCTCAAATACATGTGTCTTCTTAATGTCTTTAATGTGCACCTAAATCCCTAGATCAGTGGGAGTTAGGTGTAGAAGAGTTCTACTTCTCTTTTGGTTCTCAATCTTTTAGTTAGACTTATTGCTTTCTACTTTTCTTTCTTTTCCTAATATTAAGATTGAATTAAAAGATCATTCTTTCTACTAAAAGTGTAATCTATTTTAAATTTCCTCATTATAAAATAATTTAAATGAATAATAAAATTAATTAAAGTAAAACCTTTGAATAATAATAAAAGAAAAACAATTCTTTTATTAATGACCTATTTCAATTCTTTCTCAATATAATGAAGTCAATTAAATATAATCTTTAATAGAATGATAATAATAATAATATCCATAAAATTAAAATATTTGAATAAAAATAATTCTCTTATTATTAATCTTTTTCAATCAGCATAATTAATCAAATTTAATATTGAATAAAAATCAATCTCTTCAATTCTTTTTCGAGTTAATAAAATCAATTCAAATTAATAATTCAAATTAATGAAATCAATTAAAAATAAAATCTTAAATAGAATTATTCAAATTAATAAAATAGAACAAAATGAAATAAAGTATTTCTTAATTCTTATGTGAAATTTTTATTTATACCATTGATTAATTTTCTTCCTCTCGTTCTTTTCTAGGTACCTCTTCGACGGGCCCTTCTGACAGTTTCATTTCTTCCTTCTTATGGGGAGTACTGTGTAGCGACCGAGAATCGTTACCGCGATCTCTCAACTATGCTCTTTGGAGACTAAGAGATGTTAAGGGATAAGGCTCTCCTTATTGCGCGCCCCTCAACTCATTGTACGCGACCAAATCATGATGGCCTTGCCCGTACGGAATACGCTTCTTTGGGTGAGCTGAAACGGCTTCACTCGTGTGTGGATTGCTAATCTAGGGTCGACAATCAGTTGTCGTACCCCTATGTGTTCTTTCCGTTCTTACGACCCCTATAATTCCATTGTGGTTCAGTTGGTAAATCATCTTACCTGCCACTGCACGCACACACACTCAAGCGCACATTAGTAGCGTTGGACTATGAAATATTTCATCATCCATCATAATATCTCAATCAGTCAAGCATATATTTCATTCACCCTTTTCAATTAGTAAATCATATCTACCATTCATCATTCTATCTCAATCAGTCGAGCATATGTAACATTCAGTCATCCTATCTCAGTCAGTCGAGCATATACAACATTCAGTCATTCTATCTCAATCAGTCGAGCATATCTAACATTTAGTCATTCTATCTCAATCAGTTGAGCATATCTAACCTTTAGTCATTCTTTCTCAATCAGTCGAGCATATCCAACATTCAGTCATTCTATCTCAATCGGTCAAGCATATCTAACATTTAGTCATTTTATCTCAATCAGTTGAGCATATCTAACATTTAGTCATTCTATCTCAATCAAGTGAGCATATCTAAGCTTTAGTCATTCCTTCTCAATCAGTCAAGCATATCCAACATTCAGTCATTCTATCTCAATCAGTCGAGCATATCTAACATTTAGTCATTCTATCTCAATCAGTTGAGCATATCTAACATTTAGTCATTCTTTCTCAATCAGTCGAGCATATCCAACATTCAGTCATTCTATCTCAATCAATCGAACATTCATTTTTTAAGTAAAGTAATAGTTTCTATAACTGTCGTTCAAGCATTTTCAAAGTAATTTCATATGGTTCGTGTTTTACTTAGCCGGGTCATTTCAAAACTAGTACCTCATTATTCTAAACCGTTAAGGTACCGAGGTGGGCATTACAATGTCAATGCTGCAATGACTTTCTCATATGATTGGGATGTCGCTCGAGCACGTGGTATTGATGAAGGGTCATCTACCCATATTCCTACCCAGATGCCAGATATCACCATTGAATTAACGGAGATCGAGGCATTCTTTCATAGTTTACCGCCTGAGGGCCAGCATCGGTCTACTACAAATGAAGGCAGTCACAGGGCCGACCAAGGTCCTTATGGGGGTAGTGGCCAATGAGTTGATGATCTATACATTTCCATGTTTTGGATATTTTCATATTTGATATATTTTCATGTTTTGGATGATCTATGTATATGTTTTCATGTTTTGGATATAGATTTCTATCATTTATACATGGACTTTTATCATATATGGACTTTGGATATGGACTTTTGGATATTTTGTTACATATTTTGTTTATCATATTGATGTCTTCATGTGTATTTTGTATCTGATTTGAAATCGATTGGTTTTTTATATTACATCTGGGTATAGTTATTACAGTTACAAATTTATGTTTTGTCGTTTCAAATGCAAATTTAATGTAAAATGATTACATTATAAAAGTTCAATCTCGATGTATAGTTACAATTTAGTTCAATTTAAAATTTCAATTTCGACTACATTACAGTTGCAAATCCAAAATTTAGAATTGAATACATACATTACAATTTAAAATTGAAACTACAATTCCAATTCAATTACAATATAAAATTTCAAATTTAATATGTAATTTCAATTCCAATTCAATTCCAGTTTAAAAGGTCATTTTCAACTACATTACAATTGCATAATGAAATCAAAATTTAAAATTAGAATACATTTGAAATTAAAAATTGAAATTACAATTACATTATGTTGTCTACACATTACAATTTACGCATTCCAATTCAATTACAATTTAAAATTTAATGTGTAATTTCAATTGAAAACTCAATGTGTTGTTGCAATTTAAAAGTTCAATTTCAATTACATTACAATTGCATTTGAAATCAAAATTTAAAATTAGAATACAATGTACAATTTAAATTTTAAATTTTACAATTTTACATTGTATATATGTATTTTAAATTCTCAATTACATTACAATTGTATTTGAAATCAAAATTTAAAATTAGAATACATTTGAAATTATAAATTGAAATTATAATTGCATTATGTCGTCTACACATTCCAATTCAATTACAATTTCCACATTCCAATTCAATTACAATTTCAAATTTAATGTGTATTTTCAATTGAAAATTCAATGTGTTGTTGCAATTTAAAAGTTCAATTTCGATTACATTACATCTATCACATATAGCATATGATATGAAATGTGAGACTACAAAATTGTCCAATGTAGGTATATTACATGTAGCACCAAGTGCCAATATTTTTATTAAATGGAATGAGGAGACACAAAAAAATTTGGTCCTAACTTTGATATGTTCAATAACAAAACTAATTGATTATTGTTGAGTGAAACCCTTTTTCAATACATTGGTATTTGATAATATTTTTATATAATTGATAATGAAATACAATGTAATTGATTATGAAATACAATGAATGGATTATAATGTATATAATTTTTCATTTGAAATCAAAATTTAAAATTAGAATACATTGTACAATATAAAATTTAAATTTTACAATTTTACATTATATAGATGTATTTTAAATTCTCAATTACATTACAATTGTATTTGAAATCAAAATTTAAAATTAGAATGTACATTACAATTTAAAATTGAAATTTTACAATTACATTATATTGTCTACACATTACAATTCAACTGTCTAGTAGATCTTTAATATTGATTTTAAATTATCTAAACAAATATCTATAAAACTATCATTGAGGAAGTTCATGGAGCACTGACCATACATTCAAGTGTATTCACATTGGAGCACCATGACCCAATTTTCACAAAAGCCCCCCATCTAGTATTTTTAATCTAGGCATTAAAGCATCTACAAAAATACATTTATAAAACAACCTCCACAAAAATATCCAAAAAAATGTTCAACAAGACAACATGACAACTATGTCAATGATGCAAGTGGCATACATGTAACTCATTCATCTGGCCAATGGGTTATAGGAATGCAAGTCTCCATAGTACGATCATGGTCAGCTTTTGTCATCTTCCATCTCTTTGGCTCACCTCTCTTCACCTTGATTTCTGTTAGATGTATCTGAGATGCCACCACCAAATGACTGTATTGGCATTATATATATTCAGGCATACAATCTTTTTAAATAATATGAGCACCCTCTTTTCTCACTCTTTCAAAAAAGTGTCCCATTAGAACCATGTCTCCAATTTGGTATGTGAAGTCTCCATCTTGATAGGGTCACACCAACCTGCTTTTTATTTGTGTGTATCGCATCAAATAATATGCCACATTTTCTTGGTTGTGGGGGGGTGCAATGACAAAAAATACATCACATGCAAGATACATTACAAATATTATTCAAATGTCCTACATGTGTTTCTACAACATTTGTATATGTGTAACATATAGTGAACTAATTAACTTAATGAAGTCTCTTGTACCTTCCCTAACCATATCATAAACTCGATCATGATCTAATGAGACCATTGCCTCATCAGTGTGCATCTCTTTCCATGTTGGAATTGGATGTGGTGTAGTGCCCCTAGACTTGTGTAGACATTAAGGGCACCTGCTGAGTGACCCGACTGATTGAAACATTAATTAAATAAACTTTTGACCTTATTTTTTTGAGTATGTGTATCTGAACTGTTGAGGTAAATGAATAATTGCATATGTTAAACGATTAGCTATGACTATGGAAAATTATGTTGATGGATAATGCTTAACGACTAGCTGTATGGTGATTATGTATTTGGCGACGAAATGTATATTTGATAAGATGAATGAGCAGTTTGAATAAATCATAAATGTTTAACAATGCTAGAGTTAGAAACCAGATGATGATTGTTGAGAACAGTGCTACTAATAATTTGTTGCGAGAAGTGTGTGTAGAAACAAGTGAGACGGTTCACCAACGGACACACAAAGGAACATGGAGGGTCGTAGAGTACGGGTAAATCACACACAGGGGAAGCGACGACGATGTCAACTTCTGACAAGAATACCACGCATGAGCAGATAAGTATTGATCCGCTTGCTCAAGAGGAATGCGTGAGGACGTACGAGGTGGGCCACGACGGAGCTGGTCACGTACGAGTTGAGGGGCGTGCAGTGAGAACGGACTCACTCCTCAGCGCCATTAGTCCCTAGTTAGCATGTAGACGGAGGATGGATGGTAACGATTCCTAAAATCCCTACAAGAGTTCCCGCAAGTCAAAATGGAAAGATGGTGGCAGAAGGGCCCGACGATGCGGTACCCTGTCGAGAACGGAAAGAATGGATGCAAGACCCAATGATGCGGTACCATGCCAAGGAATGGAAACCATGGATTACTGGACCCGACGGAGTGGTTCCATGTCAAGGAATTAAAATTAAGGAACTAGGAGCCCAACGGCGCGGCACCGTGATCCTAGTGAGTTTGATTGTTAAATTTAAACTGCATAAAAACTTATGAGAATAACTCTAGATCATTACTTAGCAAATGCATAAAAATAATTTAGGCATTTGAACATGAATAGTTATTTTTGTTGAGCATTTAAAATAATAGAAATCATTATTTAGGAGCCAAATAGAATCCTAAGATTAGACACCTAGTCAACTAAAAGCTAGGAGTTAATTAAAATTTCTGGGGGACAAACTGGAGCAAACTTAGGGGTGTTGGTGCACTTCCTAGAGAAAATGACACTTGGATGGGTGAGTGTTTTAATTAAATAATTAATTAAAAATATTTAATTATGCATGAAGCGACATGTGTCGCATGATATTTTCCTTTATAAGGAAGACTTGGGGAATGGGTAAAGGGCCCATAATTTGGACGATTGTCGTAATTTTTGAATGCCTCAAAGACTTGCTGCTATCTAAGGGTTTGGCTTAGAGATCCTGGTGGGAAGGGAAGCCCAAGCTGAATTTCTGAAATACTTGTGTGAGCTCTACGACCCAAAGCTCGGGGGAGGCCATGCGACTGAAAGCATGAGCCTATGGTTGGGTGGCGAAGCTAACGGTTGCTTCGCCTATGGTTAAACGAGCTTTGCTGGAGGGATCCTACGGAAGACGCAGACAACAATGGACCAGCTGGATCGGGTTGACAGGTTAAGGTTTGCTTATTTTTGTTAAGTTATTCACTCTTTTATTTTATTTTTCCAATAACTATAATGGCTAATTTGTTTGTATGAAGTTTTTAAAGTTTCAGGTTCAGTTCAAGGGGACCCTAAAGGAGGGGTCCTACATTTGGTATCAGAGCGGGTCGAGCCTTGAGGGCTTGCTCATGGTGGAGATCGACGATGGCATTAAGGCTACGAACTTCGTTGGGTCACGCATTCAACCTGAGCAGCCATTAATCCACAGGTTTTTATTTACTAGAATATTTTATGTTTTGTTTTCTGTGTTGATGCACAATTTCTGTGAAATACTCTGTTTTCTGTGTCAAGTGTCCATCAATAGTTTCTGTGAAATATTCCGTTTTCCATGTCAATCATTAGTTTCTGTGTCGATTAGCAAATTCTGTGAAGTATTTTAGTTTTTGTGTCGATTAGCAGCTTCGGTGAAATGTTTTAAATATCTCTATACATAGATAAATATTTATTTATCGAAATCAGATTGATTCTCTGCCCAAGCTATATCTCGGATTCGATCTTGAATCTTCTCCTTGTGTGAAGTTACATACTCCGTATAACTCGGATCGAGTTCTGTACACATCTATATAATTGATTTATTGGGATCGGATTGATTCTCTGTCCAAGTCATTAATCAAACCGCATCTCTGTACGAAGTTTACATTTCGACTGAACATAAAACGAATTCCTGTGCTTAATAATAATAGATCTCTCTTTAAGAGACTCTGCAGTATGCGAATAAATCTGTGTAATGTAAGTTATGCTTCCTGTATATTTTTGAGAAAAGATTGTTTTCCTTTAAATACATTTTATCGTTAAAGCTAGGCTCGATCCTAAGCTCAAGCTTTATCTAGGATCTCTGCATAAAGGATAACACCACAGTCTTTGTGACCTTCGTTGTATATGGAGTCACAGTAAATCGGATGATACCCTGCAGCATCTTGGATCTCTGTATAAGAGATAGCTTTCCAACCTGTGTGATCTCCTTTGTGTACCGAGACACCCTAAATCGGTTATTACAATGCTTTCTACAGTGCCCAGCTAGAAAGCGCGCTAGAAATCAGTTTTTGGAATACCCTAATTTTGGTTGTTTTACTTTCGATCTGGTTATAATCGCTCTAAGATAGAAAGACTTCCAGATGGTTCCTATTGATTCGCTTTGTCAAGTAATCTATTAGAAAATGGTAGATACGCACAGTCTGATTTCCATGTAGCGTTCACATGTTTTAGGTATGACTGTAGTATATACACGGAGTAGTTCGTAATGACTATGATCTCCCTGTTTTATTAATTCCCTGGTTGGAATTCGGTATTGTAAATTTATTACATGTATTCTATCTTGATCCCCAAATTCTCAACTCCATATTTTTAATTATATATATATATATATATATATATATATATATATATGAATTATGTCTCCAGATTATGTTGGAAGAAATGGCTAGATAGCCGAATAAATGATGGCCTATCTAGTCTAATTGCAGACTTGTTGAATGCATTTTTTTTTTATTCACATGTTATGTGTAATATCCCTGTATGTTAAAGAATGTGTATTTTTTTTCCTTTTAACTTAGTTATGAATGCAACCCAGCTGCCCCTAAATCATGTGTGGTGATGCAGAACTAAAATAAAGTTTAATCGTAGATATGAAAGTCTCACGATGTAGATCTCTGCATGTATTGATCTCTGCATAGATTACAATTTTAGTTGTGAATGCATTGGCATGGGTTGATCTATTATTGGCTCTGTGCATTGTCTTCTCTTACATCACATATATGAAACCTGAGGGATAGCTATTGCATGCCGGCGTATTTTCTCATAGATTTGGTATTTAGAGAGCGATTTTTACTACAAACGCCGAATCTCTACTAAAATGTTCCCCTGACTTGAACTCGGCTAGTATTTTGAGAGTTAAACTTGACTTCTGGATCGAAAAAGAGTTGTTGTGGCATCTTGATTTTTTGTTTAGCGCCCAAAACTATTTAGCGTGATACCCCTATGCTAGAATAATTATCTCTGCAAATTCCGTGTCTACAAAAAATGCCTGTAAGTGTTTTAAGTATGAACCTTGTATCATTTGCTTGTTGCTTGATCTCTGTTTTACGGATTATGCATTTAAGTTTAAACCCCTATATCAATGGCATTGGTGGAATCTTTGTTTTTGAAATATGAAATTGATCTCTAATTCCTCTGCATACCTCTATCGAAGACCTAATGGCATTTCCAGAAATTAATCTAAATTTATAAGTTGAGCAGTGAGGGCGAAGAGATATGCGTGCTCTGTCAACGATTACCACCTGGGCATAAATAGTGGAGATCCCAAATGACGGTTTCATTTATGGAAATTTGAATTGCAATATCGTGGAAGCCATGACGTGTTCAAGATTCATGAAGCGAATTTATTTGATTATTTATTGGCATCCCCATGATTTTAAAATGCATCTCTCCGTGTATCCATTGACTACTGTTGACATTTTTAGAATAAAGAAGCAAATTTCATTTCTCTGTGAATTAGACCCTTAGAAACTCTGTGTATCTATTTCTTTCGATTGGCGTTCTCCAGATTGTGTAATTAAAAATTTAGTAATGATTTGTGATAGATCTGATCCCGTCATCTATGTGGATTGCCATTAAAATATTTAAGGAATGATTCGTAATGGATCTATTTCAGCATCCTTGCGCATTTAACCGACGTTTTTCCTGTGCGTGAGACCGATCTAGTATCGGTGGGATCGAAGCTCTGTCTTTTAAATTTTGCTTGGTTACAAACTTATGTATTATACCAGATCTCTGGCATTGAAGCCTTAACCTTTAATTGATAAATTCTTATGGCATGATTGTACAACCATGAAATTCCCAGGCCGGTGCTCATCAAATTTTATAGAAAAAAAAAGGATCTTAGTCAAATTTGTGTTCTAATTTTTTTTATCATCATTTCTATGTGTTGACAATTTGATTTTAATTTCCACATTTCGATTTCACTTAAAAAGAAAAATATCAGTTTAAATCGTATTCTGAGCTAGTATCATCATTTTTGTGTGTTGGCAATTTGATTTTAATTTCCACATTTCTATTTCACTTAAAAAGATCTCAGTTTGAAATAGTGCTCTGAGTTTAACTCGTCTCTGTGTGTTGATGATTTGGGTCTTAGTTCCCACATTCCCATTTTATTTATAAAAAAAAAGGAGAGAGATCTCAGTTTGAGGGTCGTACTCTGAGTTAAATTTAGAATGCTACGTAATTATGCCAAACTCACTTAAACATTTGAGCTCACTTAAACTTTATGTCTGAAGAAAGGAATTTTTGTATCATTCACGGATTTCTGTTACAGTTGTAACAATTAACTATCTGTCTGTATGTGATTTCTGTATCATTCATTGATTTCTGTTACATTGACGGATTTCTGCTATAGCAATTAATTATCTGTCTGTATGTTTTCATCAATCCAACAGAACGATGGTAGAGTAATATAAAAGAATGTTGTTATAAACTTGGAATTTAAGGATTCCATATTTATGGTAAATTTGCGAATATAAATTCATGTATTGGAAATTCATGATCATAGTGTAAAAGAATGATGTTATAAACCTATGTATTTAAGATTTCATGTTTAATTATGAATTTATGAATATAAACTTACGTATTAAGAATCTTATGGTTACTTGAAAAATCATCAATGTAAGTTTTAAGTATTAAGTTCATCATTGATGCCTTACATTGAAGAAATGGTTAGTATCTAGTTAACCGTGGTTAAAGTTAAGAATTGCTTTTGGTATAATAGAAATTACATATATGATGTCAACCATGTTTATTAATAGTAGCTGAAAATGTTCCTTTTTACTATTGGAACGAAGTATATTATATTAATATATCACTTCTTGATTAGGAACACACCATTTAGCATGTATATACATTATGTCAGTATAAAATTTTCTAAGTATTATTTGAGATTGACCATGAGATTATTGAATTATATGGTTTATAAATAATAAAGTGATAAACATAGATGTTGTGCATGTACTTGTAGAGTAAATGATAGGTATTTACCATTTACAAGTTTAAGGAATAAGTGTATTTACATTTGGTAAAAGAAAAAAAGAAAAAATTGCATGTTATCATATGTGCCCTTGGAATTATATTTAATAGTGGAATGATAGATTTATGACTTTGCCAAAATGAAATATTTTATACTATTGTGTCTTTAGAAATTGTAAGGTCTCGCATCCCGAGCACGTGATTTTTTTTTTTTTTTAAAGCTTACCAATCCTCATCCTTATGTAAGTATATGTATCCAAATTCATGTTTAATAAAATTTTCGTCTCGAATTACATACATACTTCTTTACAATATAAGACACATGAAATGATGTTCTCCTCTACTACCTAAGGCAATAATTTCTTCCCTTATGTATCTCAATTACAAGCATTTGAAGTAATCACAAGAAGTAATATCTCTACATTCATAAACCAAACACTTTTATATATATGACAATTAAATTAATTACAAATATAATGCTTCTTTTCACATACACTTAAATAATTCCTTCATTCATCATTAAGAAATATAATCATAACTATAATGCTTCTTTTTCACATTAGTTACTACACTTAAGAAATTCTTCCATCCTTCACTAAGAAAGTTAATTTTAAATCTAATAATTCTTTTAACCTTCCTTAAATGGAATATCATTCTATAAATTCAACTATCAATTAGAACCTAAATTCTAGTAACTTCTATCATTCCGATTAAGTAAGTACTTAACATTAAATTTCTCCACAATAAATTTATTACTTATGCATCAAATCATCCACACTACTAAATATATATACAACAACACAAGCGATACATCTTAGGCAAACTAAAATGTATATATATATATATATATATATATATATATATATATATATATATATATTAACTAAACATTTTAATAATTCCTATCAGCATAATCACTTCACTTTATGCTTTTAAAAAGTATATTTAAGTTAATTGAACTCTTAATATCCTTGAATATATATTTCCTATAAATGTATCAAAATATTCACTTTATCACTTCGTAATGTCAAATAATTTCCTAGTGTATATCTTTCTCATCCAAAGTAGTGATCCTTAAAAAAATACAAACATGATTACATTTATCTAAATCACAAGTTATGGATGTACTCTATCTCACACATCACCATTTGTTTTAACTATCATAAATTAAAACATATATTAATTAATACATTTATTTGGGAGAACGATACATGACATATTTCTCAAAAAGAACATAACTTAATTCGGCGAAGAAAAAGATATGTATGAATACATATAGTCTACTATACTTGGACAACTACTGGCACACTTCTCGAGTAACACCAAGTGCTTACTTAAGTGACACCCTATTAACTGTGTATACTCCCATCCACAACTTCTAGCTTATTCTCGCGAGACACCTAATGTATGTTTAATAAATGCATAGGGAGGACAGCTAAACACCTTAGTTCTTTTCAACATAGTCATAATCACTTTTAACAATCAACCGACCCTTGCGGATGGTCCAACGCTTAATCAGGCAACTATAACAAAGGATTCGGCGAGGTGAACTCGTCTCAACCCACACGCAGTAGTAATGCTTACAGTTCATCGTGTAAATCAATGAGGTAGGGTGGACCAGACAATACGCGCTGATCTGGGCATTTAAACTTTTGATAGATTTCTGCTGTCATTAAAAAAATATACAGAGCAGAGTAATGCTTCCACGATCCGAGCGTTTAGAGTTTAAAAATAAATTTTGATGGAGGACAGAGATCTAGATCCCGAAATGGGTGTTATCTTTGATATATTCCAGGGTTCAAAATAAGGATAAAAAAATCACATAGGGACAAAGTTTAAACAATCCACCTTTGGGGATGCCCGATTTTTGATATCGATACTCATTTAGCGTTCTTAAATAAATTACTGTCAAATAATATTGTAACCAGAAGTCGGTTTAAATTAATATTTCACTAAAATCCTTTAAGTAAATCTCTGTCAAATAAAATTGCAAACAGAGTTTAATTAAAACAAAATCGACTTCTCATAAAATCTGGAAACGTCAATGAGAAATACAAACATAAATTAAAGATCTGTCAACCAAGATCCGATCTTCATCATGAGATATGGAACGTAATTCACACTTCAAAAATTTAAAAGAAATGGATATCAAGATCATTTGACTCGGATCAATAGTCAAACGAATGAATACACAGAGAGACATAATTCTGGAATCGACTATTCAGTGTTCAATAAATTCGTAGAGAATATACATTATGAAAAAGTCAGTAGACAATCTAATAGATACACAGAGACATATACGATCAGGATGGCAATTCACTTTACCATGACTGGAAACGCCAATCAGCAATGGTTACACAGAGATCGGAGATTAGAAAGGCAGTCACCATTTATTTTTGAAGCAAAACACAAAGGATTTTCAAAGTTCAAATACATTCATGTTTAGTAAATTCTGGAAAAGCCTTTCGATTTTTGAAGAGTACACTGTAAAATTTAAAAATCCAAAATCTATACGGAATTTACAGTGCCCTTCAATTTTCGAATTGGATGCCAGAACTTTTAAAGATCGGAATACATTCATTTTATGAATTTATGGAAAAATCCATGTGATTTTTAGAATTGAAAACAAATATTTTTTAAAAGATCAAATTGCATTTCTTTTATGAATTTTGGGAAAACACCATGCAGTTTCCAGAATTGAAGACAGAGATTTTAAAAAAATCAAATTGCATTTCTTTTATGAGTGCTGGAAAAACGCCAAATAGGAATGGATCCACAGAGATTTAAATGACATGAATCCGATCATCTCCAATGATCTTATCATGCAGAATTCGATAATTTGAATGCATAAAGAAACAGAGTTTACCTACAAAGATTTGGTTCGATCTAAGAAAAATATTTCGCTAATCAACGCTTAAAAATATATTGGACAGTGGATTAATTCGCCCTTTCCGAAACTGACTCTCTTATTTCAGTACACAGGATTTTCTTATTTAAAAACGCATTTAAAAAGAAATAGAGTTTGCATACCTAAACTAGATCGATCTACAACCATTTTACTAAACAGAGTTTTAAAAAATATCACAGTGGATAAAGAAAACAAAACTTGAAGAACAGGGCAATTGATTTCATACTTACGATTCCTGGAAATTATAACCAAGAAATCGATACACATTTAAATGAAAGGGAAATTCATTTCACATTTACGATTTCTAGAAATGACACAAGAAATCGATAAATTGCAAGAGTTACCTCTCTGGTCGCTGAAGTTCTGCAGAAAATGTTGTGGTTGATCCTCGCTGATCTGTTCCTTGAATCCTCAATCCTTCACCGATGGACACCTCGGTAAACCACCCAACCACTCTGGAAGTACTCTTCTTCCTTCCAGACCCCCGAGCTAGTCGGGCCGTAGAGTTCACACACGTATTTCAGAAATTCAGCTTGGGCTTCCCTTCCCACCAGGATTTCTAAGCCAAACCCTTAGATAGCAGCAAGTTTTTGAGGCATTCGAACATTACGACAATCGTCCAAATTATGGGTCCTTACCCATTCCTTAAGCCTTCCTTATAAAGGGAAATCTCCTGCGACACATGTCGCTTCATGCATAATTAAATATTTTTAATAATTTATTTAATTAAAACACTCACCCCTCCAAGTGTCAATTTCTCTGGGAAGTGCACCTACATCCCTAAGTTTGCTATAGTTTGTCCCCCAGATATTTTAATCAACTCCTAGCTTTTAGTTGACTAGGTGTCTAATCTATTTTGCTCCTAAATAATAATTTCTATTATTTTAAATGCTCAACAAAATATAACTATTCATGTGCAAATGTCTTAGCTATTGTTATGCATTTGCTAAGTAATAATCTAGAGTTATTCTCCTAAGTTTTTATGCATTTTAATTTAACAATCAAATTCACTAGGATCACGGTGCCACGTCGTTGGGCTCATGGTTCCTTAATTTTTAATTCTCTGACATGGCACCACTCCGTCGGGTCCAATCATCCCAGGTTTCCATTCCTTGGCATGGTACCACCTCGTTGGGTCCTTGCGTCCATTCTTTCCGTTCTCGACAGGGTACCTCATCGTTGGGCCCTTCTGCCATCATATTTCCATTTTGACTTGCGGGAACTCTTGTAGGGATTTTAGGAATCGTTACCATCCATCCTCCGTCTACATGCTATCTAGGGACTAATGGCGCTGAGGAGTGAGTCCATTCTCACTGCGCGCCCCTCAACTCATACGTGACCAGCTCCGTCGTGGCCCACCTCGTACGCCCTCACGCATTCCTCTTGAGCAAGCGGATCAATGCTTATCTGCTCATGCGTGGTATTCTCGTCGGAAGTCGACATCGTCGTCGCTTCCCTTGTGTGTGATTTACCCGTACTCTACGACCCTTCAAGTTCCTTTGTGTGTCCGTCAGTGAACCATCTCACTTGTTTCTACACACACTTCTCACAACAAATTATTAGTAGCACTGTCTTCAATAATCATCATCTGATTTCTAAATCTAGCATTGTTAAACATTTATGATTTATTCAACTTCTTATTTATCTAATCAAATATACATCTCGTCGATAATTACATAATCACCAAACAGCTAGTCGTTAAGCATTATTTATCAGCATAATTTCCATAGTCATAGCTAATCGTTTAACATATGCAATTATTCATTTAACTCAAAAATTCAGATACACATACTCAAAAATAAGGTCAAAAGGTTTTTAATTAATGTTTCAATCGGTCGGGTCACTCAGCAGGTGCCCTCAATGTCTACAAAAGTCTAGGGGCACTACATACACCCCTACTTATTTAGAACTTCGTCCCGAAGTTCAAAATAAAAATGGAAAACTACGACACATCTCAGTTGCGTCCTCCCAAGTCGCAGAGCTTGGACTATAGCTGTCCCACTGTACTTTGACTTGATCAATCATACGGTGCCTAAGCTGCCGCGTTCGCTGGTCTAAAATCCGGATCGGTTCGGCCATCACGGCCCCGTCGTCCGTTATCTGCACATTACTCAAGTCAATGATATGTGAAGTATCGGGAACATAGTGGCGCAATACAGAAATATGAAACACATTATGAATTCTACTTAATGATGACGGCAAGTCAAGACGATAGGCGACCGGTCCTATCCGTTCTGAAATTCTAAAGGGTCCTACAAACCTATGCGACAACTTGGCTCCCTTTCCAAACTTTATAGAACTCTTCTGTGGTTTTACCCGTAGAAATACCCTATCCCCAATTTCGTAGTTACGATCAGTCCTGTGTGCATCCGCATAGCTCTTCTGGCGATCCTGTGCTTCCTTTAGTCGAGCGCGAATCGTGACCATCTGGTCTTCCATCTCTTGTATCACCTCAGGACCAAGTAATGTCCTATCCTCTAGTATATCCCAACTTATGGGGGTCCTACAAGGTCTCCCATAGAGAAATTCAAAAGGAGCCATCTGGATAGAACTATGATAACTGTTGTTGTAAGCAAATTCTACCAAGGGTAGATATTCTTCCCACTTCTTCTGTTGATCCATTACATACATTCTTAGCATGTCCTCCAATACTTGGTTCACTCTTTCCGTTTGTCCGTCCGTTTCAGGGTGGTAGGCGGTGCTAAAGTTAAGTTGAGTACCAAGAGCTTCTTGAAAGCTTGTCCAAAACCTTCCAGTAAATACTGATCCTCTATCAGAAATAATTTTCTTCGGAATTCCGTGTAGTCTTACTACTTCATTAATGAAAACTCGGGCTATCTCCGGAGCTTGATATGTATTCTTAATCGGCAGGAAATGCGCACTCTTGGTAAGAGTGTCAACGACCACAAAAATTGTGTCGTGTCTCCTGTTGGTTAAGGGTAACCCAACTATAAAATCCATAGAAATAACCTCCCATTTTGATTCTGGGATTGCATGTGGTTGCAGTAATCCGGCTGGGTGTCGATGTTCCGCCTTCACCATCTGGCATTCCATACACTTCACCACAAAGCTTACCACATCCCTCTTCATGCCATGCCAAAAGAACAAAGGTTTCAAATCTGCGTACATCTTTTTTATTCCAGGATGTGCTCTATAGACGGCTCGGTGAGCCTCAGACAATATTAAACCTCGAATTTCTTCATTATTGTAGGACCCCTCCTTTAGGGTCCCCTTGAACTGAACCTGAAACTTTAAAAACTTCATACAAACAAATTAGCCATCATAGTTATTGGAAAAATAAAATAAAAAGCGTGAATAACTTAACAAAAATAAGCAAAACTTTAACCTGTCAACCCGATCCAGCTGGTCCATTGTTGTCTGCGTCTTCCGTAGGATCCCTCCAGCAAAGCTCGTTTAACCATAGGCGAAGCAACCGTTCGCTTCGCCACCCAACCATAGGCTCATGCTTTCAGTCGCATGGCCTCCCCCGAGCTTTGGGTCGTAGAGCTCACACAAGTATTTCAGAAATTCAGCTTGGGCTTCCCTTCCCACCAGGATTTCTAAGCCAAACCCTTAGATAGCAGCAAGTCTTTGAGGCATTCAAAAATTACGACAATCGTCCAAATTATGGGCCCTTTACCCATTCCCCAAGCCTTCCTTATAAAGGAAAATCTCATGCGACACATGTCGCTTCATGCATAATTACATATTTTTAATTAATTATTTAATTAAAACACTCACCCATCCAAGTGTCAGTTTCTCTGGGAAGTGCACCAACACCCCTAAGTTTGCTCTAGTTTGTCCCCCAGATATTTTAATTAACTCCTAGCTTTTAGTTGACTAGGTGTCTAATCTTAGGATTCTATTTTGCTCCTAAATAATGGTTTCTATTATTTTAAATGCTCAACAAAAATAACTATTCATGTGCAAATGCCTAAATTATTTTTATGCATTTGCTAAGTAATAATCTAGAGTTATTCTCATAAGTTTTTATGCAGTTAAATTTAACAATCAAACTCACTAGGATCACGGTGTCGCGCCGTTGGGCTCCTAGTTCCTTAATTTAATTTCTCTGACATGGCACCACTCCGTCGAGTCCAGTCATCCATAGTTTCCATTCCTCGGCAAGGCACCACATCGTTGGGTCCTTGCATTCACTCTTTCCGTTCTCGGCAGGGTACCGCACCGTCGGGCCCTTCTACCGTCATCCTTCCGTTTTGACTTGCGGGAACTTCATGTAGGGATTTCAGGAGCCGTTACCTTCCATCCTCCGTCTACACGCTATCTAGGGACTAATGGCGCTGAGGAGTGAGTCCGTTCTCACTGCGCGCCCCTCAACTCGTACGTGACCAGCTCCGTCGTGGCCCACCTCGTACGCCCTCACGCTTTCCTCTTGAGCAAGCGGATCAGTGCTTATCTGCTCAAGCGTGGTATTCCGTCGGAAGTCGACATCGTCGTCGCTCTCCCTGTGTGTGATTTACCCGTACTCTACGACCCTTCATGTTCCTTTGTGTGTCCGTTGGTGAACCGTCTCACTTGTTTCTACACACACTTCTCACAACAATTTATTAGTAGAACTGTCCTCCATAATCATCATCTGATTTCTAAATCTAGTATTGTTAAACATTTATGATTTATTCAAACTTCTAATCAAATATACATTTCGTCGACAAATACATAATCACCGTATAGCTAGTCGTTAAGCATTATCCATATGTACAATTTTCATATCAAAATTAATCGTTAAACATAAAATCGTCCATTCACAATAACTACCCAAAAGCACATATATCAGTCAATCGTAATCATAAATATACTCAAAATAAAATCATAGGGTTATTTTATTAATGTTTCAAATAGTCGGTGACTCAGCACGTGCCCTCAATGTCTATAGTAGTCTAGGGGCACTACAAAAACTAGTACCTCATTATTCTAAATAGTTAAGGTACTGAGGCGGGCATTACATACACCCCCTCTTATTAAAACTTCGTCCCGAAGTTAAGTCTCATGTACTTCCATGGTGAGTTCTATTTCTTTCCACATTCATTGCTTCAACATAACCAAAATTGCTAATAAAATTTCATTTCCTCCTTTCTAGCATCATATAAGTATATATCTCATAATTGACAATATAACTAAATCATATCTTTCATAGTGTAGCAATCCCCAGAACAGTCCTCTATTGGCTCATTAATTGTAACCAAATTTGAAATCATCCATAACAAATTCCTTTCATTCAGCAAAACTATAAATATATCATTTATGTAACTCTGTTAATCACTAACACATTTCCACATAAGGAATAAAATCTTCAATACCAATTTATTCATTTTCTATGGTTACGTATAACTATCATATATTTTAAACAATATCTGAGTTTTCAAATAAGAATTAACCCTTCCGAATTCTGTTCTTCAATACATACCTTATCCATTCCTAAACTAATCTTACATGCAACCTCTCTCTTTTCATAATCCAAAGTATAATTAAATACTGGAGTTCCATTTACTTAATATATCTAAAAGTATAATCTCAGATTTGTATAAACAAAGTTATGTAAAGTTTTCTCCTCTTCCTAACTCAAGTACAACTAAGATTTTATAATTCAATGTAAGTTTAATTTCTCTCTTTTCTCAATCCAAAGCATGATTACAAACTAGTAGTGCATACTTGCGAAGCCATCGCCTTGATTTTAGAGAATAAGCATTTACAACCAATAGATAAAATTCTGGACGCAAAACCCCTCATCAAGGTATATGAACCCTGAATATCATTCAATCTTTCATACTAGCAATTTTAGAGAAGAAGAATTCTAACATGTTCGAGAAGCTAGGAGCATCCTTGCTGAAGGAGAAGAAGTAAAAATCACAGCTTCGATTTTTTTTTGCGTCGATCTTCGTAGCAAGTGTATGTCATAAACTTAGCTTAGAAGACAATTATCACCACTCGTATCCAATCTTATTATAGAACAATGTTTAGAATAACAATCATATCTCATGATTTAATTACTTTAAGCCATAACTTAAGAGATATATATATCCTACTTTACTCGAACTTAACTCTTTCACCTCATAATTCAACTAAGCGACATTGTTTGACAATTATGTCTTCTATATTAAATTCATTTATAATAAAATGAATAACATTAAAATTCCTCATTAGTAACTCATAGCTTATCTTTTCATCACATACTCAACTAAATATAATTTGACATTTATACCTTCTAGTTAACAATTCGAAATAAATTAATTAAATTATCAGTACTTCTTTGATAATTTAATCCATAATTATCAATTAATTAAATTATAAATACTTCTTCCATAATTTAATATAAGATCCTAATACAAATTATATTTTTCCAATCTAATCCCATGAAAGTTGGTAACAAAATAATACACATTTTAACAAGTAACAATTTAATAGGATGTCTATCCTTTCATGCACCCCAATTTTCCACCTTTCATAAGGATAGATATCATAAAATTTTAACATGATGCATCCCATATTCCTATAAGGTCCTATTTTATTACTCGCACTCCAAATTGCTTAAGAGTAAAAATCTTAAAATATGATCATAATGCATTCTATATATATATATATATATATATTAATTAATGCAATATATTAATGCAATTTAACAAGATAATGTGACTTTACATTCATGAACTCATTTATTTATGCATGCACCTGTTCCTCTCACTTATTTATAATACATGTCCTATATATTACATTATAATAATGTACTTTTTAATAGAATATGCTTTTTAATATAAAATATCTACCTAATATAGATATTACACTAACTCACATTATCATAATAAATATCCCCACGTACTAAATTATAAAATGGCATGAGTATGTATATCACCGAGTCTAAAATGCCAGCATTAAAATTTATTAACGACATATCATTTAATATAATAATGTGAATGAAGAAGTATATAACCTGATTACAAAGCTTCTGTGCATACAGAGAGCGTGACCATAGGGAAGTCCTTGGTTTGTCTGTCAAGAAGATGAGACCGAGAAACAAAATCGTGACGGGTAGGAGATACACGCGTAGTAAAGACGTAAAATAACAGGTAGTCAATAAGAAATTAGATTCTGGTCTCAAATCATTTTCCCTATTACATTCCATCTTTAAATTTTTACATGACATCATTAAAATAACATAGATCCTTATTAACTCCATTCATCGCGAAAAAGATTACGCACAACATGGACGGGGCAATAAAAAGCAATATGTGTAATTAATAGCAAAGGGAGTAAGATCGACAATTGGCAACTCGGAGTACCTGTCCTCAAGTTGATACATTCGGTGGATTGGGAGTGGTAATTATGAGTATATGACTATGAGTGGCCGATATACTACCACACGGCTATGGATATCTAACACTGAGACTTCGCCACAATCATCAGCTGAGGTAAGTACTACCAGTTGGGGCCTACCGCAGAGTTAAATTCGGGTTTCACGCCGATCCTGGGGCAATTTTACGGCCTCGGCGAGATACTAGAGCTTGCTTCTAGATATTATGCAATAAAGCAATGCAAGATTGTGCCCGAAATAATAGAAAATAATAATAATTCTTCAAAATTAACAAGAGCCATCTAGATATTATCAATACAACTAGCCACAGGAATCAATCTCCACCACTGATCTTACCATTCCAACTGCTAGTCGGCTAGGAGTCACATAGTATATTAAATAATAAGAATATTTCTTGATAAATACTCGATCAACAGTATCTAATTTTAACACATAACAAAAAGTGATTCCCATTCGTTTCAACATAGCTTCCCCTAACACTAACATAATAATTTAAACTACTCCTGAACAGAAGTTTTCCAGTAATTGGGATGATGATAGGGCAGGCCACAGCCAGTTACGTGAGACCAACGCATCGTGGCAGTAAACATGACGTTGTAGTGCGCCGGTTCAACTTTTCGGTGGTTTTCCAAATGCCAATACTGGAGGTCACGGGATCTGGTAAGGTAGGGTTTCGAGATAATCCCGGAAAATAGTGAGGCTATTACAGCGCACCACTAGCTGTAAAGGACTCGGTTGATTTGGGCGATCTTCTCGTGGAAAATCGACCACCAAACTTTTGTTTAAAACAATAATTTTGCACATATGTTAAATGACAGATGTGAAGGATTGCACCATCGTAGGAACTGGGAGAGTTTCAGTCGGTTAAAGATTCGAGCTGTCGATTAAATGTGTCACGGCTACCACACCAAGTCAATCACCAACTAAATCATCAAACAAAGGGAGAAATAGTTGCAACTGAAAGCTGGGGTTAAATTCCAGCTCTCGACCAGAGTTCATATCTCACGCAGAGTTAATTAAACCGGTAAAATAAAACAAGGTTTATGATTTGGTTCACTGTGCAGTAGAAAACATAATTTAGATCTAGGTCCTTATCAAGGAAAACCAGTCGATTGCAGGAATAATCAACCCAAGCAATGCTACGGGGATGGGGTTAACGTCTCTATAAGAAGCAGATCGGTAATGGTGTGATTTCAGAGTCGAATAACCCAATCAAGAAACTCTTAAATTAGACGTTAAGTTCTCGGGGAGAAGAAAAAGAAAAAAAAAAATGATACAGGGTGATTCTGTAAGTGAAGGTGACGCCTATGCGCTCAAGGCTGTCCACAAAAGTTCATAATACAGCTAATAAATATAATAAACCAACAACTGGGTAGAATCTGTGCAGCTAAGAAGGCTTGGGAAGGGGTCCCTTGGATTTCGATCTTAAGCGAGGTTAGGCTATAATTTATTTTTCTTTACACACACAGGGAATAAATAATTTAATCTCAATCTGATAGGAAATACAAGTACGCAGACCATGCCTTATAAAATCTCTGTCTGATATATATATATAACAAAAATAAAAATAAAAATAAAAAAAAATGTCTACATGCAGAATTAATTCGATCACATGATTTAGAACCGCAGATGCAGAATTAATTCGATCACATGATTTAGAACTGCAGATACGAATGGATGGACGAATTCGACCACACATTTTAAGATTTTGGGTCTGCTATAAAAAAAAATAAAAAAAATCTGCCCACAGATTACAATAAACATCGTTTTACCATAAATGATATATGCAGAGTTTAAGCTCCGGGTTCAAATTAACATGCCATTACGGTGATCTCAACCAATTTCAAGCTCCATATTAAAATAAATATCGATGTGATAATCCCAAAATAGAGTTCGAAGCTTCAGATTTACATTAAGAATGTTAGTACGATAATCAGGTTTAACGTTCCGGAACCAAATTATAAATTTTAATACAAAGGCGAGCAGAGTTCAAAATTTAGATTCATATATATATAAAAATAAAAAGGGCAATGCAGAGTCCAAGCTCCTGTTTAAACTATAGATATCAATTCGCAAATGGCGGAGATTTCAAGATTCCATTTTCAAAATAAAATAAAAAATATCAATACAATAATCAACAGAGAACAAGCTCCAGATTCGATTTAAAGATTAATGCAACAATAACTCATACAGCGTTTTACGTTCCAGATTCAAGTTACACTGTTGGGGCGCAGTTCAAAACAGAGGTCAAACATGGGTATTGAAACCGGGTATAAGCTGCAAGGATCTATCGTGATCAGCGCGAAATGAGTCAATCGAAACAACGATTCGCGAGACTGCATTTTACAGTCTAACGCTTAAAAGAGATCAAACGATGCAAAGATCGGTGATACATTTCACATTTCTCATTTTATATTAAAATTCGGTAGCCACGTGAGACAATCTTACTTATTCGAATTCAGTGATTTGAATAAGGGCAAACCCAGTCGGGGTTGTAATCATTTCACAATTCATATTCCCACATGGTTAGCGCTGTGGCCTAATCGGCGACAGATGTGCATGATCTTAGACAGGCGTAACCTCCGGTGAGGAGATTAGCGAAATGCGCGTGGCTATGTGAACCAAACACTTAATTTTAATGACAGACTTGGCAGGGACATGGCCAATCTTCTAGATACAAAAGATCTTTATGTATTTAACTAACACAAACGGAGGAAATAGTTTTATCGACAGAGATCAGCGTTGTGGCTCCGGGTTCAGTTTTAAAAGAGTAGTAACGTTATCCAAAAGAGGTTGATTTTTATTGCACAGATTTGATTTTAAAAGGTTGTAATGATATCCAAAAGAGATCGATTATTATTGCCCAGATTAACAAACAACAACCGACATTATTTTTCTAGATTCAATAGGATATCAAGAGAATACAAAAGGATTGTGGTCGAATGAAATAGCAGGTGGACGATTATGTGGTCAGCTACCAAATGAATGAAATATAGACTCGATCCAGTAGACTTCCAAATTGAAACAGATTTAATAATTGTATTGTTATATACTACACCGAAACTAGTAAAATTTTGGACACGGGATCAACTTCGAATTAGATAGAAGTATAAACTAAATCCATTAACTTCGAGATCGAGTAAATTTTAAGATTCGAATCTGTGAAATATGCAGAGAACTTCCACAGTCAGTTTAAGATATGCGATATGGCTCAACCAATAAATTAAATTCCAGATCGAAATAATTTAGGATTCAACTATAAACTAATACTCTGTTCTGCAGAAAACGCTTCATACAAATACATTACCCACTAAATCAAGAATCAATTTCAGACTTCCAGCATTTCTTAAATTAATAAAATGAGCAGAAATAAATATTTTTAAAGAGTGAGTCAAACCTGCAGAGAATAGTTGTTCCTGCCATAGATGTAGTCTTTGGTGAAGCTATCGTCGATCCGCTCCTTATTTTGCACAGTTCACCGAAGTCCCCTAAATAATATGAGTCTCATGTTTTCAAGGCTCGACCAGCTCTGATACCAAATGTAGGACCCCTCCTTTAGGGTCCCCTTGAACTGAACCTGAAACTTTAAAAACTTCATACAAACAAATTAGCCATCATAGTTATTGGAAAAATAAAATAAAAAGCGTGAATAACTTAACAAAAATAAGCAAAACTTTAACCTGTCAACCCGATCCAGCTGGTCCATTGTTGTCTGCGTCTTCCGTAGGATCCCTCCAGCAAAGCTCGTTTAACCATAGGCGAAGCAACCGTTAGCTTCGCCACCCAACCATAGGCTCATGCTTTCAGTCGCATGGCCTCCCCCGAGCTTTGGGTCGTAGAGCTCACACAAGTATTTCAGAAATTCAGCTTGGGCTTCCCTTCCCACCAGGATTTCTAAGCCAAACCCTTAGATAGCAGCAAGTCTTTGAGGCATTCAAAAATTACGACAATCGTCCAAATTATGGGCCCTTTACCCATTCCCCAAGCCTTCCTTATAAAGGAAAATCTCATGCGACACATGTCGCTTCATGCATAATTACATATTTTTAATTAATTATTTAATTAAAACACTCACCCATCCAAGTGTCAGTTTCTCTGGGAAGTGCACCAACACCCCTAAGTTTGCTCTAGTTTGTCCCCCAGATATTTTAATTAACTCCTAGCTTTTAGTTGACTAGGTGTCTAATCTTAGGATTCTATTTTGCTCCTAAATAATGGTTTCTATTATTTTAAATGCTCAACAAAAATAACTATTCATGTGCAAATGCCTAAATTATTTTTATGCATTTGCTAAGTAATAATCTAGAGTTATTCTCATAAGTTTTTATGCAGTTAAATTTAACAATCAAACTCACTAGGATCACGGTGTCGCGCCGTTGGGCTCCTAGTTCCTTAATTTAATTTCTCTGACATGGCACCACTCCGTCGAGTCCAGTCATCCATAGTTTCCATTCCTCGGCAAGGCACCACATCGTTGGGTCCTTGCATTCACTCTTTCCGTTCTCGGCAGGGTACCGCACCGTCGGGCCCTTCTACCGTCATCCTTCCGTTTTGACTTGCGGGAACTTCATGTAGGGATTTCAGGAGCCGTTACCTTCCATCCTCCGTCTACACGCTATCTAGGGACTAATGGCGCTGAGGAGTGAGTCCGTTCTCACTGCGCGCCCCTCAACTCGTACGTGACCAGCTCCGTCGTGGCCCACCTCGTACGCCCTCACGCTTTCCTCTTGAGCAAGCGGATCAGTGCTTATCTGCTCAAGCGTGGTATTCCGTCGGAAGTCGACATCGTCGTCGCTCTCCCTGTGTGTGATTTACCCGTACTCTACGACCCTTCATGTTCCTTTGTGTGTCCGTTGGTGAACCGTCTCACTTGTTTCTACACACACTTCTCACAACAATTTATTAGTAGAACTGTCCTCCATAATCATCATCTGATTTCTAAATCTAGTATTGTTAAACATTTATGATTTATTCAAACTTCTAATCAAATATACATTTCGTCGACAAATACATAATCACCGTATAGCTAGTCGTTAAGCATTATCCATATGTACAATTTTCATATCAAAATTAATCGTTAAACATAAAATCGTCCATTCACAATAACTACCCAAAAGCACATATATCAGTCAATCGTAATCATAAATATACTCAAAATAAAATCATAGGGTTATTTTATTAATGTTTCAAATAGTCGGTGACTCAGCACGTGCCCTCAATGTCTATAGTAGTCTAGGGGCACTACAAAAACTAGTACCTCATTATTCTAAATAGTTAAGGTACTGAGGCGGGCATTACAATTATCAGGGACATACATGCGACGGTTATACCGTAATAAACCGTCCATGTCCAAAGAGTACCCTTCAAACTTGGGTATCCTCATTTGTTCATTCTCCAACTCAGCTTTTACTTCATTATACCAGTTGTCCTTCTGTTGTAGTGTCAAGATCTTTTCTCTTAGGTTGGTCTTTAATGGTATGACAGAGAATATCCTAGGTCTACGACTAAGTGCATCTGCCACTTTGTTTAGGGTCCCTTTCACATAAGTTATGTCGAAGTCGTACTCACTGAGTACTTCCGACCATCTTCTCTGTCTTGCATTAAGGTCACTCTGGGTGAAGATGTGTTGTAACCCACAATGGTCAGTCTTTAATTCAAACTTTCTCCCTACCAGATAGTGTCTCCATAACTTCAAAGCATGCATCACCGCAGTCATTTCCATATCATGGGTCGCATAGTTCTCTTCATGCGGCCTAAGTCTTCTGGACGTGTACGCAATTACTCTCCCATCTTGCATCAATACACAACCAACACCATCCTTTGAAGCATCCGTGCAGACCAGGAAATCTTTATCCATATCGGGAACTTTTAGGATTGGTGCCGTAGTCAGTAATTCCTTTAATTTAGCAAAGGCCTCTTCGCATTTCTCCGTCCAAATGAAAGGACGGTTCTTCTTTTGCAATTCAGTAATAGGTCCCGCTACTCTAGAGAAGCCTTCCACAAAACGTCTATAATACCCGGCAAGCCCCATAAAGCTTCATACCTCATGTACATTTGTGGGTGCCGGCCAATCCCAAATGGCTTCAATCTTGGTTGGATCTACGGCTATCCCTTCGCTGGATATGATGTGTCCAAGATAATGAATCTCCTTCTGGAAGAACAAACACTTTGATAATTTTCCATAAAGGTGGTTGTCTCTCAAACACTTTAGGACTATCCTCAGGTTTTCTTCATGTTCTTCCAGTGTTCTCGAATAAATCAGAATGTCGTCTAAGAACACCTGTACAAACTTGTCAAGGTGTTGTCGAAACACACCGTTCATCAGGTTCATAAATACACTGGGTGCATTAGTTAAGCCGAAAGGTACTACGACAAATTCGTAGTGTCCAAATCTAGTTTTAAATGCTGTCTTGGGGATATCTTCATCCCTGATCCTCAACTGGTGGTATCCCGACCTTAGGTCGATTTTTGAGAATACCGTCGCACCCTTCATCTGGTCAAAGAGGTCATCTATTCTGGGTAGGGGATATTGATTTCTTATGGTCGCCTTGTTCAATTGACGGTAGTCAATGCACAAGCGCCAAGAACCATCCTTCTTCTTCACAAAAATAACAGGTGCTCCCCAAGGAGACACGCTAGGTCTGATCAGTCCTAAATCTAATAACTCTTGTAGTTGAATTTGCAATTCCTTCAATTCTGGTACAGACATTCGGTAAGGAGTCCTAGCTATGGGTTCGGTTCCAGGTTTCAGTTCTATGGTGAAATCCAGTTCACGTTGTGGTGGTAGGCCAGGTAATGCGTCAGGAAACACATCCATGAATTTTGAGAACAAGGGATGATTAATTACTTCTACCTTATCTCCTTCCTTGTTCATTGCAATCACTGCATACAGTTGGCACCCTTTCCTCATGCTTTTCTTAAGTTGCATGGCCGATATCATTCTCAAGGAAACCTTCTTTTTCTTCCCTGTTATCATTCTCTTGTAACCTTCATCGTCAATGAAAGTTAGTTCCTTACTTCGGCAATCCATCACTGCGGAGTGTGCTTCCAGCCAATCCATCCCCAGGATTAGATCGTATGTACCCAATTCCGTAACATAGAAGGATATTCTAGAAGAACATACTCCTAGGTCGACTTCACAGTTCTCTACCTTAAGACTCACACTCTGGACACTACCGGATGCCATCTCGACAGTGTCGAAATCATCTTGACTCATTGCCATCATTTTATTATTTTCTACAACTTTTAAGGAAATAAAACTTTCAGTAGCTCCAGGGTCTATAAGCAAGGAAAATACATTACCATGTATCTTACCAGTAGTATCCAGGACGGTGGACTGATGTTCAGCTTGGCGGTTGTTGACGGCAGCATGTATACGATGTGCTCGTCCTAAATCGGCTGCGGTAGTTTGTCGTAGTGCTTGTGCTCTTTGGTTTCCCCGGTCCTGATGAGGACATTTGCTTTGGAAGTGTGGTCCTCCACACCTCCAACATCCTGCTTTGGGCCCTCTTGTTTTGTTTCTGGCAGGTGCATCATTTCTTCTTGGTCCAAACTGCGCCGGTTTTGCAAAAGGCTTTGCATGATCATTCCGTGGTGGCGGTCGGTATGGTGTTCTATCATCTCTGTTAGACCCTCCGTTGAAAGGTCTCCTCCCAAAATTCTTATTCCCATACTGATGTTTGGGTGCATGTGAAGGTTGACTTCCTCGGTCTGTATTTGTAAAATTCTTATTTTGCAGCATCTTGCCGGGAAGCTCTTCTTCCTCTATGAGGGCCTTCTGGACCGCATCGTGCAAAGTAGAAGGTGTCAGAATACGAACCTTGTCTCGTATGACTGGGTTTAATCCGTAGATGAACTTATTGACTTTTAGTTTCTCCGTGGCAACATGGGGTGCATATCTTAGTAATTCCATAAAACGGATTTCATACTCTTGTACTGTCCGTAGTCCTTGTTTTAGTGCATGGAAATCATTCAGCTGTCGCTCAATGAATTCGTCTGATAGGTAATGCTGACGGAAATGTTCATCGAACAATTCCCACGATATCTCCTCAAGCTCTAGACCTAGCTGAGGTCGCAAGGTCTTCCACCAAAGAAGGGCTTCCCCCTTCAGTTGTAGTATTGCCATCCGTACCTTCATGTTAGACGTGTAGTCTCTCAAAGAAAAACACATGGCCATGTTTTCTAGCCATGCCTCGGCGGCAGTCCCCTCAGTGGAACCCCAAAATTCAGGAAACTTCACCTTTTCTAACTCTCAGTGTATGTTGACCGGAGGTGGCGCCTGTGGTACAGCAGTGACTTGAGAACCAACGTTCTCGCGGTCAAGTCGTGTCATCAATGCTTCTGTCATTCTGTGGTAGTTCCTCATCATTGTCATGACCTCATCCGCAGGTAGGTTAATGGTTTCCTCCGCTCTCGGAGGGTTATTCACAGGGGTTGTTGGGGTTGACGGGCGTGCAACTCATCCTCGTCCCCTTCCGACTCTACCCTGGCGAGTTCTTCGATCCATGACGAAGTCTGTTCAGATGTAAAAATAAAATTTATTAGTCAACTAAACATCATAAATTGTTTTGCGCGGAATTATCTAGGTCCGAACTAAGTTCGACCTTGCTCTGATACCAAATGTAAGGTCTCGCATCCCGAGCACGTGATTTTTTTTTTTTTTTAAAGCTTACCAATCCTCATCCTTATGTAAGTATATGTATCCAAATTCATGTTTAATAAAATTTTCGTCTCGAATTACATACATACTTCTTTACAATATAAGACACATGAAATGATGTTCTCCTCTACTACCTAAGGCAATAATTTCTTCCCTTATGTATCTCAATTACAAGCATTTGAAGTAATCACAAGAAGTAATATCTCTACATTCATAAACCAAACACTTTTATATATATGACAATTAAATTAATTACAAATATAATGCTTCTTTTCACATACACTTAAATAATTCCTTCATTCATCATTAAGAAATATAATCATAACTATAATGCTTCTTTTTCACATTAGTTACTACACTTAAGAAATTCTTCCATCCTTCACTAAGAAAGTTAATTTTAAATCTAATAATTCTTTTAACCTTCCTTAAATGGAATATCATTCTATAAATTCAACTATCAATTAGAACCTAAATTCTAGTAACTTCTATCATTCCGATTAAGTAAGTACTTAACATTAAATTTCTCCACAATAAATTTATTACTTATGCATCAAATCATCCACACTACTAAATATATATACAACAACACAAGCGATACATCTTAGGCAAACTAAAATGTATATATATATATATATATATATTAACTAAACATTTTAATAATTCCTATCAGCATAATCACTTCACTTTATGCTTTTAAAAAGTATATTTAAGTTAATTGAACTCTTAATATCCTTGAATATATATTTCCTATAAATGTATCAAAATATTCACTTTATCACTTCGTAATGTCAAATAATTTCCTAGTGTATATCTTTCTCATCCAAAGTAGTGATCCTTAAAAAAATACAAACATGATTACATTTATCTAAATCACAAGTTATGGATGTACTCTATCTCACACATCACCATTTGTTTTAACTATCATAAATTAAAACATATATTAATTAATACATTTATTTGGGAGAACGATACATGACATATTTCTCAAAAAGAACATAACTTAATTCGGCGAAGAAAAAGATATGTATGAATACATATAGGCTACTATACTTGGACAACTACTGGCACACTTCTCGAGTAACACCAAGTGCTTACTTAAGTGACACCCTATTAACTGTGTATACTCCCATCCACAACTTCTAGCTTATTCCCGTGAGACACCTAATGTATGTTTAATAAATGCATAGGGAGGACAGCTAAACACCTTAGTTCTTTTCAACATAGTCATAATCACTTTTAACAATCAACCGACCCTTGCGGATGGTCCAACGCTTAATCAGGCAACTATAACAAAGGATTCGGCGAGGTGAACTCGTCTCAACCCACACGCAGTAGTAATGCTTACAGTTCATCGTGTAAATCAATGAGGTAGGGTGGACCAGACAATACGCGTTGATCTGGGCATTTAAACTTTTGATAGATTTCCGCTGTCATTAAAAAAATATACAGAGCAGAGAAATGCTTCCACGATCTGAGCGTTTAGAGTTTAAAAATAAATTTTGATGGAGGACAGAGATCTAGATCCCGAAATGGGTGTTATCTTTGATATATTCCAGGGTTCAAAATAAGGATAAAAAAATCACATAGGGACAAAGTTTAAACAATCCACCTTTGGGACTGCCCGATTTTTGATATCGATACTCATTTAGCGTTCTTAAATAAATTACTGTCAAATAATATTGTAACCAGAAGTCGGTTTAAATTAATATTTCACTAAAATCCTTTAAGTAAATCTCTGTCAAATAAAATTGCAAACAGAGTTTAATTAAAACAAAATCGACTTCTCATAAAATCTGGAAACGTCAATGAGAAATACAAACATAAATTAAAGATCTGTCAACCAAGATCCGATCTTCATCATGAGATATGGAACGTAATTCACACTTCAAAAATTTAAAAGAAATGGATATCAAGATCATTTGACTCGGATCAATAGTCAAACGAATGAATACACAGAGAGACATAATTCTGGAATCGACTATTCAGTGTTCAATAAATTCGTAGAGAATATACATTATGAAAAAGTCAGTAGACAATCTAATAGATACACAGAGACATATACGATCAGGATGGCAATTCACTTTACCATGACTGGAAACGCCAATCAGCAATGGTTACACAGAGATCGGAGATTAGAAAGGCAGTCACCATTTATTTTTGAAGCAAAACACAAAGGATTTTCAAAGTTCAAATACATTCATGTTTAGTAAATTCTGGAAAAGCCTTTCTATTTTTGAAGAGTACACTGTAAAATTTAAAAATCCAAAATCTATACGGAATTTACAGTGCCCTTCAATTTTCGAATTGGATGCCAGAACTTTTAAAGATCGGAATACATTCATTTTATGAATTTATGGAAAAAGCCATGTGATTTTTAGAATTGAAAACAAAGATTTTTTAAAAGATCAAATTGCATTTCTTTTATGAATTTTGGGAAAACACCATGCAGTTTCCAGAATTGAAGACAGAGATTTTAAAAAAATCAAATTGCATTTCTTTTATGAGTGCTGGAAAAACGCCAAATAGGAATGGATCCACAGAGATTTAAATGACATGAATCCGATCATCTCCAATGATCTTATCATGCAGAATTCGATAATTTGAATGCATAAAGAAACAGAGTTTACCTACAAAGATTTGGTTCGATCTAAGAAAAATATTTCGCTAATCAGCGCTTAAAAATATATTGGACAGTGGATTAATTCGCCCTTTCCGAAACTGACTCTCTTATTCAGTACACAGGATTTTCTTATTTAAAAACGCATTTAAAAAGAAATAGAGTTTGCATACCTAAACTAGATCGATCTACAACCATTTTACTAAACAGAGTTTTAAAAAATATCACAATGGATAAAGAAAACAAAACTTGAAGAACAGGGCAATTGATTTCATACTTACGATTCCTGGAAATTATAACCAAGAAATCGATACACATTTAAATGAAAGGGAAATTCATTTCACATTTACGATTTCTAGAAATGACACAAGAAATCGATAAATTGCAAGAGTTACCTCTCCGGTCGCTGAAGTTCTGCAGAAAATGTTGTGGTTGATCCTCGCTGATCTGTTCCTTGAATCCTCGATCCTTCACCGATGGACACCTCGGTAAACCACCCAACCACTCTGGAAGTACTCTTCTTCCTTCCAGACCCCCGAGCTAGTCGGGCCGTAGAGTTCACACACGTATTTTAGAAATTCAGCTTGGGCTTCCCTTCCCACCAGGATTTCTAAGCCAAACCCTTAGATAGCAGCAAGTTTTTGAGGCATTCGAACATTACGACAATCGTCCAAATTATGGGTCCTTACCCATTCCTTAAGCCTTCCTTATAAAGGGAAATCTCCTGCGACACATGTCGCTTCATGCATAATTAAATATTTTTAATAATTTATTTAATTAAAACACTCACCCCTCCAAGTGTCAATTTCTCTGGGAAGTGCACCTACATCCCTAAGTTTGCTCTAGTTTGTCCCCCAGATATTTTAATCAACTCCTAGCTTTTAGTTGACTAGGTGTCTAATCTATTTTGCTCCTAAATAATAATTTCTATTATTTTAAATGCTCAACAAAATATAACTATTCATGTGCAAATGTCTTAGCTATTGTTATGCATTTGCTAAGTAATAATCTAGAGTTATTCTCCTAAGTTTTTATGCATTTTAATTTAACAATCAAATTCACTAGGATCACGGTGCCGCGTCGTTGGGCTCATGGTTCCTTAATTTTTAATTCTCTGACATGGCACCACTCCGTCGGGTCCAATCATCCCAGGTTTCCATTCCTTGGCATGGTACCACCTCGTTGGGTCCTTGCGTCCATTCTTTCCGTTCTCGACAGGGTACCTCATCGTTGGGCCCTTCTGCCATCATATTTCCGTTTTGACTTGCGGGAACTCTTGTAGGGATTTTAGGAATCGTTACCATCCATCCTCTGTCTACATGCTATCTAGGGACTAATGGCGCTGAGGAGTGAGTCCGTTCTCACTACGCGCCCCTCAACTCGTACGTGACCAACTCCGTCGTGGCCCACCTCGTACGCCCTCACGCATTCCTCTTGAGCAAGCGGATCAATGCTTATCTGCTCATGCGTGGTATTCTCATCGGAAGTCGACATCGTCGTCGCTTCCCTTGTGTGTGATTTACCCGTACTCTACGACCCTTCAAGTTCCTTTGTGTGTCCGTCAGTGAACCGTCTCACTTGTTTCTACACACACTTCTCACAACAAATTATTAGTAGCACTGTCTTCAATAATCATCATCTGATTTCTAAATCTAGCATTGTTAAACATTTATGATTTATTCAACTTCTTATTTATCTAATCAAATATACATCTCGTCGACAATTACATAATCACCAAACAGCTAGTCGTTAAGCATTATTTATCAGCATAATTTCCATAGTCATAGCTAATCGTTTAACATATGCAATTATTCATTTAACTCAACAATTCAGATACACATACTCAAAAATAAGGTCAAAATGTTTTTAATTAATGTTTCAATCGGCCGGGTCACTCAGCAGGTGCCCTCAATGTCTACAAAAGTCTAGGGGCACTACAGAAATGTATATCCAAGTTGTGGGTTATGTCTTCGAAAAAGGAAAGTAATGTATAAAGTTATATATGTCCTTAGAAAAATAAACAGATGTATAGTATAGGTTGAATTTAGCTACTATAAAGACCATGAATGAAAAGAATGTGGAATTTTAAATGAACCTTATCTTCCTTAAAAAAAAAAAAAAAAAAAAAAAATAAAATAAAAAAAAATTAAAAAAATGTCAAAGAATATATAGAATTCCTTAAATGTAAAGAGGAATTGGATATCAATGAATGTTTGGAATGTTTTAGTAATGGATGAAAGTTAAATATCTGATAGAATATATGCTTAGGGTGAAAGTCTTTTCAAAATAGTCTTCTTAAATGCACCATTGGAATATGGATGTATATAATATCTTCAATAAGTAAAAGAAGGAGGTGCGTCAATAATATATAGACATATATTGTACATATGTAAAATCTTTCTTTTTGGGTATGTGCTATTGGATTATGTACATGCATTCCTTCAAATGGGAAAGAGGGAGCCTTTATTAATACATCATCGATATATTATTGTGAACATTAAAGAAAAATAGGCATTTATGAATGTATCCTATGAAAATAATATTACTTGCATTATGTTTAGAGATTAATATATTACATCTTAGTCTTGTAGAATTTCTTATGTTATACTATAAGAAAGGAGTTAGCTTTTGTGACTTACGATGAGCGATGCATGGAGATCGACGCGAGAAAATCATTTTTACTTCTTCTCCTCCGGCAAAGATACTCCAAGCTTCTCGGACAGGTTAGAATTCTTCTTCTCTAAATTTGCTAGTATGAAAGATTGAATGGAATTCAGGCTTCATATACTTTATGAGGGTTTTGCATTAAGAATTTGTCGATTGGATGTAAATGCTTTTTTTCTAAATCAAGGTGATGACTTCACGGGTATGCACTAACAGTTTGTGTAGTGCCCCTAGACTACTATAGACATTGAGGGCACCTACTGAGTCACCCTACTGTTTGAAACATTAATAAAATAACCCTATGATTTTATTTTGAGTATATTTATGATTATGATTGATTGATATATGTGCATTTGGGTAGTTATTGTGAATGGACGATTTCATGTTGTTTAACGATTAACTTTGATATGAAAATTGTACACATGAATAATGCTTAACGACTAGCTGTATGGTGATTATGTATTTGGCGACGAAATGTATATTTGATAAGATGAATGAGCAGTTTGAATAAATCATAAATGTTTAACAATGCTAGAGTTAGAAACCAGATGATGATTGTTGAGAACAGTGCTACTGATAATTTGTTGTGAGAAGTGTGGGTAGAAACAAGTGAGACGGTTCACCAATGGACACACAAAGGAACATGGAGGGTCGTAGAGTACGGGTAAATCACACACATGGGAAGCGACGACGATGTCAACTTCCGACAAGAATACCACGCATGAGCAGATAAGCATTGATCCGCTTGCTCAAGAGGAATGCGTGAGGACGTACGAGGTGGGCCACGACGGAGCTGGTCACGTACGATTTGAGGGGCGCGCAGTGAGAACGGACTCACTCCTCAGTGCCATTAGTCCCTAGATAGCATGTAGATGGAGGATGGATGGTAACGGTTCCTAAAATCCCTACAAAAGTTCCCGCAAGTCAAAACGGAAAGATGGTGGCAGAAGGGCCCGACGATGCGGTACCCTGTCGAGAACGGAAAGAATGGATGCAAGGACCCAACGATGAGGTACCATGCCAAGGAATGGAAACCATGGATGACTGGACCCGACGGAGTGGTGCCATGTCAAGGAATTAAAATTAAGGAACTAGGAGCCCAACGGCGTGGCACCGTGATCCTAGTGAGTTTGATTGTTAGATTAAATTGCATAAAAACTTAGGAGAATAACTCTAGATTATTACTTAGCAAATGCATAACAATAGCTTAGACATTTGCACATGAATAGTTATTTTGTTAAGCATTTAAAATAATAGAAATTATTATTTAGGAGCAAAATAGATTAGACACCTAGTCAACTAAAAGCTAGGAGTTGATTAAAATATCTGGGGGACAAACTAGAGAAAACTTAGGGATGTAGGTGCACTTCCCAGAGAAACTGACACTTGGATGGGTGAGTGTTTTAATTAAATAAATAATTAAAAATATTTATTTATGCATGAAGCGACATGTGTCGCAGGAGATTTCCCTTTATAAGGAAGGCTTAAGGAATGGGTAAGGGGCCCCATGATTTGGATGATTGTCGTAATTTTTGAATGCCTCAAAGACTTGCTGCTATCTAAGGGTTTGGCTGAGAAATCCTGGTGGGAGGGGAAGCCCAAGCTGGATTTCTGATAAATGTGTGTGAGCTCTACGACCCAAAGCTCGGGGGAGGCCATGCGACTGAAAGCATGAGCCTATGGTTGGGTGGCGGAGCTAACGGTTGCTTCGCCTATGGTTAACGAGCTTTGCTGGTTATGGTTATGGTTTGTTTTAATTTGCTAGTTTATTCATTTATTTAGTTTATTTATCCAGTCATTATGCTTCTAATCTCTTTTGTATCAAGTGGTTGAGTTTCAGGTTAAACAGCAAAGACCCTAGAGGAGGGGCTTTACATTTGGTATCAGAGCCGATCGAGCCTTGAGGGCACCGAACTCATAATACCGAGGGGTTGTCGGTATCTTCGTCAATGTTGGATTGACTAGGACAATCAAATTAGCGGCTGCTACAACGATCTACTTCATCTCGAACTTGAAAAATCGAATCAGGTTCAACATTTCTGTTTATATTGTTTCCAGTATTCGAAATTGATATTCCACCTCCATTTTCTTTTTAAAAAAAAAAAAATTATAAGGGCTTGGAAATCGATCTATTATCATATAGGAAATATAACTCTGTGTTTGTTTTGGATTCACATATGCTTATACATTATGAATTGGTATGTCTTCCTGTAGAATTAAAATTTTGTGATACTTAGATTGTCTGCATACAGCGACAAATCGAACCATTGGTTCAGGAATCGATCTATTAAATTGTGGGCTTACTACTCTGTCTGTAAAAGAAGTGAACTGTTCTGCGAGTAAAAATCTTGTTGTGTAAAGTTTAGACCCATACAAATCCCAGATTGCATTCTTCCATTTCAACTCTGATTCCTTTTTAAATTGCAATCCTCTGTGTAAAGGCGTGAAAGTCGATCCCCAATGACGACCCTGTAGATTTCTTTTTAAAAACCTATGGTTCAATTAGTGGAAATCCGATCTGCTAAGATCATTTCCATGGTTTTTTATTCTAAATATCTGTGCAAATTTAAATAAAAAAATAAAAAAAGCCAAAAAGCGATTGCTGTGATGATGTTTATATATATACCGAAATTTGATCTGATTCATTATCAACATTTTAATGTGATCTGATATTTAATTTATTTATTCCTCGACAACGTTGGCTATGTTTAATTAATTTCGATCTGTGATTTCAATATATCTATCCCTGTGTAAAACCAGCAATCAGAAACAGCCAAATCGGGAGCCTGTTGTCAATGCTCGGCGATCTAAACTCTGCTTTTGGTATTAACGTATCTGAGATTGAAGACTGTTGATTTAGTGTCCATCCCATTCATTAAACATTTAAATCATCTCGGTGATTGAACCTCGAAGAATCAATACCCTGTCTTTGCAATGAAATGCTACCTCAACTCTGCGATTGGCTACCGATTGGATACTCTGGTTATGTATTCAACTCCCATTAAACTCCGAGATCTGAATAACGAATTAAGATCTTGCAATTAGCTACACTCCAGCGATTGCTTCCTGTACATTGATGGCTTAAACCTTGTCTATCATTTGATCTTTAAATCTTTGTTGTGTTCTAATTTGAAAATGGAAAGGCGTGTTCCAGAATTTTTAAATAGGAGTGTATCTTGATCTTGAAAATCCTATGCGTTTCCAGTTTGAATGACAATTCTAGATATGTATTATGATTGCATCTTGATCTTGAAAATCCTCTGCGTTTCCATTCCGAATGACGATTCCAGATCCGTAATGTAATTTGCAGTTGATGATAAAAAAAAAAAAAAAAAACTTGACCTCAATTTCGAAATTGGCTTAATAAATCATATCTTTACAGTACCCTGCACATCACGCCTTGTTCAGCACTCGTGCATCAGTTTTTCCATTTGGTCAAAGTTCTTATGCCAACATTCTGTCTGGACCTCTACGAAATGTTAGTATCACACTCTGTCAAGGCTTTACGCCTTCCCCCTTTCGTGTGGATCTTTGCTCTGTCTCTGGAAACATTTTTATTTTGTTCACAACTCTGTCTCAAAGTCCGATGTTAGCCGATCTGAAGGCATTACAATCTCTGACCTCAAGATTTGCGCCTGTGTATTTTCTTTTAATATCACTTTAACTCCCAAATCGCGCAGATCCTCATCTCAGACTCGGTATAATCTTCTCAGATCGTGAGCAATTCACTACGAATCCTTCTGTTGGCTAGCTTGCTAAGTGATGCGGCCTCAATCAATGTGATCGCGGTTTTATCAATCAATCCCATCCCTAGGTAATAATTCTGAGCGACGCCGAGTCACAACTACTTCGGGAATTTAATCGGAGTGTTTATGTTATGCATTGATTTTTTTTTTTTTATTATATATAAGTAATAAATATTTCATACTTATATTTATAATCAACTGCGGTTAAATCAGAAGGGATGTGGTGATGTTATCTAACGGTACTGGAGTATTAGTCTTGACCTCATCCGAAGGTAGTAGTTTGTTTTCTCATTCCAACTTAAAGGTTCTAACTTTTAGTGGAGGATAAACCTATATTAAAATGGACAATAGGAATTAGAAGAGAACCCTCGTCGTTAAAGTTTGAATGATTATAGTTATGTCGGAATATATGCATATGTATATTATGGGAATAAGATTAGAGAATAAACCAATAATAAAATGCTAAATCTTTTTAGAAATGGGAAATGAATTTTTTTTTTTTTTTACCACTTGAATCAATTAGTTATTTTAAAATTCATACATAGGCATAATGAATGAATAAAGAATTGATCTTGAGCATTAAAATATTATATGTTTTAGTTATGCAGAAATACCTATCTATATATATATATAATGCATGAATAAAAATTGGAAAACGAATCTCCATTAATTATTGTCTCACTTAAATACATTTATCAAATACTAAGTGTCTACTTATATGGAATTCTATATAATAGAATCAATAGAGATCAAAGAAGAATATTATTTTTTTTTTTATAATTAATTATTTCTGAATTATCAAAATAATTATTTTGGATAATTTAAAGACTAGAAGGTGAACCTTTAGTACTCTTCTTCAAATTAAGTCTAATAATTTTGTCCTTAAATAAAGTTCATTGCTGGAGCTATATATGTAGCTGAATTGAAGTGGACATCCTCTCTCTGTTCCATTTAAAGTTTTGTCTCATCTCATGATGCTTTAGACTTAGTATAATTAATCTCTCTTTATATATATATAACTTTTGTCCATGGCATGCCTTCTACATAAATGAAGAAGGAATCAAACCATAGTCAAATTATAGTGGCATGATATTTTAGTTAATGTTTTTTGAAATATGTAGGATATAATTGTAATGGAGTAAGGGAATTATAGTTGCATGATAACTTAATTAATGTCTATTGAAATAATTATGAAGATAATTGTAGCGAAAAATGGTTTATTTAAAGTTTCTTGGAGATGAAGAAAGAATAAAAATTTAGGTTAAACTATCGTTGCATGATATTTCATTAAATTCTTTTGAAATAAGTAAGAAGATAGTCGCAGTAAGACATATTGAGTTTCTTTGGAAACAAGGAATTAATGTAATTTTAGTGAATAACATGCAATAAATGCTTTATTGGAAGATAGAGAGAATTTAATTATAGTGGAATAGTATTTCTATATATGCTTCTTGAAACTAATTATAGGAGAGTAATATTTCAATTTATGTATTCTTTTTAACAATTAAGGATATAATTGATATAATTGTGAGGGAAATTATTTTATTTAAGGTATTTTCCTTTAATAGAAAATATAATGGCATAGTAAAAATGTAGGTATAAAGGCATTTCAAAGGAATTTGAATCCTATTTGTTTTTTTCTTTTAAATTATACAAATGATAGAAGAGAAGAATTTGAAGTTGGTAATTCTAAATCTTTTTAAATAGTGATATATATACACATGCTTGTAAAAGATAAGGGTATTGGTAGGGAAGAAAGAATTGGAATAAGGAGTATTAAGATCTTACTTGAGATTTAGAATATAAACTTTAATTGATAGCTCATATGAAGCAGTCTAAGGGAAGATCCTCATCATAATTATTCCTTGTATTCGACACGTTGATTTGTATAGATTGAAGAAATTGAAAGTTAAGGTTTTCTAGATATAAGCTTGACTGATTTCATGAATAGCTCCCTATGTATGAAATTCACTTGAAAGATTTCCATGGTATGAGTTTAAGTGATATTGAGAATGTTTATCTTTTATGTTATAGATAAAAATTGAAGTATTCATGGTTTATGTTTGACCGAAATATAAAGGGATATATCACACCTATACTAATGACATATCTTCAATGGGTCGAGATCTATAATTATAGAATTAGTATATAAGTTGATGATTGATTGCATGGATAAAGGAATGAAGACCAACCACAAATACATGAAATTAGGGAATACTCAGAGGGGGGATTTGCTTCTAATATTTTGAATGAAAATTGGCATTTTTTTTAGCTAAACATGATGCAATAACATTTGTCGAAACTTCCACCAAGTGTTGAGGAGGTCAAACGACAATAGTCTTCCTCAAACGAAGTATCGAGACGATTATCATAATAAACCGAACACAATGAAGCTAACCTTAGGTTATAATCAAACGTGACAAAATGATAACTAGCCCTTGAGATGGAACTAAATGGGGTTAAGAAAACACACATTGTACGAATTGATGAAACTAAGGAAGTGGTCTTATGAAACCAAAAATAATGAAATGAGGTAAGGATGTGATAAAGTCATTAATATGGACATGATGATACTAACGAAGGGAATAAAAGATAAATTTTAATATGTTCAACTAAGCCGTTAAGTTCAGACCCTAGGAATCCCATCGAATTGAGAACTGACATTTGGGGATTTGGAAGCAGTCTTATGGAATTTGTATTTGGGACAATTTGAGGGTCTCTCCTGATATGTTAAAACCGTTATTATATCTTACCCATCTACTTTTGACTGAATATTTTATGATGTTTACCTTCTCTCCTTAGATGGGGGGATAACCAAATAGATTTAAATCTTTGAATCCTTGCTTGGATTTGTTATGTTGATAAATTATTGGGTGGCTATTGATGCAATGGAGCTTGTTGAAAATTTGGACATCATGGACCTTCGTGAATGAATAAGAGATATAGAAAATCTAGTTGGAACTGACAATTATGGAATGTATTATCGGATTGATATGATAGGAAGTTACGATTAAGTTCCTGAGGGTGTATTGTAACCATACTAGATGATATTGGAGCTAATGACTTTAAACCACTTGTGCTTATAGCCCTGATTATTGGAGAAAACTAGAATACAATGACATGGGGATGAGAATATAAAAAAAAAGATAACGCCTAGCGTCGAAAGTACAAGAACAAAAAAAAATTAACTTCGAGACGAAGTTCTATTTAAGAGGGGGTGTATGTAATGCCCCTAGAATGACTGTCGACCTTAAGGGCACCTGTCGAGTGACCCGGTTGAAAAACTTCGATATAATGGTCTCTTGAGCCTTGTTTTGTCTTAACTGATTGAGGAAAACCTGAAGATGGGAATGACGACAATAATTGATAAATGAATTAAGGAATTAAATTATACATGTGGAGTGGGATAATTGATTGATTACATCTTGCTTAATGATTAGCCCTGTTTGATCAAGTCAAAGTGCAGTAAGATAGTTACAGTCCTAGCTCTACGATTTGGGAGGACGCAACTGAGATGTGTCATAACTTTCCATTTTTATTCTGAACTTCGGGACGAAGTTCTAAATAAGTAGGGGTGTATGTAGTGCCCCTAGACTACTATAGACATTGAGGGCACCTACTGAGTCACCCTACTGTTTGAAACATTAATAAAATAACCCTATGATTTTATTTTGAGTATATTTATGATTATGATTGATTGATATATGTGCATTTGGGTAGTTATTGTGAATGGACGATTTCATGTTGTTTAACGATTAACTTTGATATGAAAATTGTACACATGAATAATGCTTAACGACTAGCTGTATGGTGATTATGTATTTGGCGACGAAATGTATATTTGATAAGATGAATGAGCAGTTTGAATAAATCATAAATGTTTAACAATGCTAGAGTTAGAAACCAGATGATGATTGTTGAGAACAGTGCTACTGATAATTTGTTGTGAGAAGTGTGGGTAGAAACAAGTGAGACGGTTCACCAATGGACACACAAAGGAACATGGAGGGTCGTAGAGTACGGGTAAATCACACACAGGGGAAGCGACGATGATGTCAACTGCCGACAAGAATACCACACATGAGCAGATAAGCATTGATCCGCTTGCTCAAGAGGAATGCGTGAGGACAGACGAGGTGGGCCACGACGGAGCTGGTCACATACGAGTTGAGGGGCGCGCAGTGAGAACGGACTCACTCCTCAGCGCCATTAGTCCCTAGATAGCATGTAGACGGAGGATGGATGGTAACGGTTCCTAAAATCCCTACAAAAGTTCCCGCAAGTCAAAACGGAAAGATGGTGGCAGAAGGGCCCGACGATGCGGTACCCTGTCGAGAACGGAAAGAATGGATGCAAGGACCCAACGATGAGGTACCATGCCAAGGAATGGAAACCATGGATGACTGGACCCGACGGAGTGGTGCCATGTCAAGGAATTAAAATTAAGGAACTAGGAGCCCAACGGCGTGGCACCGTGATCCTAGTGAGTTTGATTGTTAGATTAAATTGCATAAAAACTTAGGAGAATAACTCTAGATTATTACTTAGCAAATGCATAACAATAGCTTAGACATTTGCACATGAATAGTTATTTTGTTAAGCATTTAAAATAATAGAAATTATTATTTAGGAGCAAAATAGATTAGACACCTAGTCAACTAAAAGCTAGGAGTTGATTAAAATATCTGGGGGACAAACTAGAGAAAACTTAGGGATGTAGGTGCACTTCCCAGAGAAACTGACACTTGGATGGGTGAGTGTTTTAATTAAATAAATAATTAAAAATATTTATTTATGCATGAAGCGACATGTGTCGCAGGAGATTTCCCTTTATAAGGAAGGCTTAAGGAATGGGTAAGGGGCCCCATGATTTGGATGATTGTCGTAATTTTTGAATGCCTCAAAGACTTGCTGCTATCTAAGGGTTTGGCTGAGAAATCCTGGTGGGAGGGGAAGCCCAAGCTGGATTTCTGATAAACGTGTGTGAGCTCTACGAACCAAAGCTCGGGGGAGGCCATGCGACTGAAAGCATGAGCCTATGGTTGGGTGGCGGAGCTAACGGTTGCTTCGCCTATGGTTAACGAGCTTTGCTGGTTATGGTTATGGTTTGTTTTAATTTGCTAGTTTATTCATTTATTTAGTTTATTTATCCAGTCATTATGCTTCTAATCTCTTTTGTAGCAAGTGGTTGAGTTTCAGGTTAAACAGCAAAGACCCTAGAGGAGGGGCTTTACAGTTTGTAATCATGCTTGGGTTTGTGAAAAGAGAGAAGTTATACTTACGATAAACTATAGAATTTTAGTTGTACTTGAGCCAGGAAGAGAAGAAAAATTCACATAAATTTTGTTTATAAAAATTTGAGATTATACTTTTAGCTATACTAAGTAAATGGAACTCCAGTATTTGGTTATACTTTGGATTATGAGAAGAGAAAAGGGGGTTCCCACATTGAAGAATAGAATTTGGAAGGGTTAACTAGAAAATTCAGATTGTTTTGAACATATGATAGTTACACATAATTATAGAAAAGGAAGAAGTTGGATTTGAAGATTTTATCTCTTTTGTTGAAATGTGTTAGTACTTTAAGGATTTCCATAAATGATATATTTATAGTTTTTTTCGAATAGAAAGAGTTTGTTTTGGAGGATTTCAAATTCGGTTGCAATTAATGAGCCAATAGAGGACGGTTGTGGGGATTACTACACTATGAAAGGTGCGATTTAGTTATATTATCAATTATGGGAATTATACTTATATGAGGGTAAAAAAACAAAGAAATGAAATGTTATTATCAATTGTGGTTATGTTGAAGAAATGAATATGAAAAGTGTAATGCCCCTAGAATGACTGTGGACCTTAAGGGAACCTTTCGAGTGACCCGACTGAACAACTTCGATATAATGGTCTCTTGAGCCTTCTTATGCCTTAAATGATTGAGGACAACCTGAAGATGTAAATGACGACAATAATTGATAAATGAATTAAGGAATTAAATTCTATGTGTGGAGAGGGATAATTAATTGATTACATCTTGATTAATGATTAGCCCTGATTGATCAAGTCAAAGTGCAGTAGGACAATTACAGTCCTAGCTCTGCGACTTGGGAGGACGCAACTGAGATGCGTCGTAGCTTTCCATTTTTTTTATTCTGAACTTCGGGACGAAGTTCTAATTAAGTAGGGGTGTATGTAGTGCCCCTAGACTTGTGTAGACATTAAGGGCACCTGCTGAGTGACCCGGCTGATTGAAACATTAATTAAATAACCTTTTGACCTTATTTTTTTGAGTATGTGTATCTGAACTGTTGAGGTAAATGAATAATTGCATATGTTAAACGATTAGCTATGACTATGGAAAATTATGTTGATGGATAATGCTTAACGACTAGCTGTATGGTGATTATGTATTTGGCGACGAAATGTATATTTGATAAGATGAATGAGTAGTTTGAATAAATCATAAATGTTTAACAATGCTAGAGTTAGAAACCAGATGATGATTGTTGAGAACAGTGCTACTAATAATTTGTTGCGAGAAGTGTGTGTAGAAACAAGTGAGACGGTTCACCAACAGACACACAAAGGAACATGGAGGGTCGTAGAGTACGAGTAAATCACACACAGGGGAATCGACGACGATGTCAACTTCCGACAAGAATACCACGCATGAGCAGATAAGCATTGATCCGCTTGCTCAAGAGGAATGCGTGAGGACGTACGAGGTGGACCACGATGGAGCTGGTCACGTACGAGTTGAGGGGTGCGCAGTGAGAATGGACTCACTCCTCAGCGCCATTAGTCCCTAGATAGCATGTAGATGGAGGATGGATGGTAACGATTCCTAAAATCCCTACAAGAGTTCCCGCAAGTCAAAACGGAAGGATGGTGGCAGAAGGGCCCGACGATGCGGTACCCTGTCGAGAACGGAAAGAATGGATGCAAGGACCCAACGATGCGGTACCATGCCAAGGAATGGAAACCATGGATGACTGGACCCGACGGAGTGGTGACATGTCAAGGAATTAAAATTAAGGAACTAGGAGCCCAACGGCGCGGCACCGTGATCCTAGTGAGTTTGATTGTTAAATTTAAACTGCATAAAAACTTATGAGAATAACTCTAGATCATTACTTAGCAAATGCATAAAAATAATTTAGGCATTTGCACATGAATAGTTATTTTTGTTGAGCATTTAAAATAATAGAAATCATTATTTAGGAGCCAAATAGAATCCTAAGATTAGACACCTAGTCAACTAAAAGCTAGGAGTTAATTAAAATATCTGGGGGACAAACTGGAGCAAACTTAGGGGTGTTGGTGCACTTCCTAGAGAAAATGACACTTGGATGGGTGAGTGTTTTAATTAAATAATTAATTAAAAATATTTAATTATGCATGAAGCGACATGTGTCGCATGAGATTTTACTTTATAAGGAAGACTTGGGGAATGGGTAAAGGGCCCATAATTTGGACGATTGTCGTAATTTTCGAATGCCTCAAAGACTTGCTGCTATCTAAGGGTTTGGCTTAGAAATCCTGGTGGGAAGGGAAGCCCAAGCTGAATTTCTGAAATACTTGTGTGAGCTCTATGACCCAAAGCTCGGGGGAGGCCATGCGACTGAAAGCATGAGCCTATGGTTGGGTGGCGAAGCTAACGGTTGCTTCGCCTATGGTTAAACGAGCTTTGCTGGAGGGATCCTACGGAAGACGCAGACAACAATGGACCAGCTGGATCGGGTTGACAGGTTAAGGTTTGCTTATTTTTGTTAAGTTATTCACTCTTTTATTTTATTTTTCCAATAACTATAATGGCTAATTTTTTTGTATGAAGTTTTTAAAGTTTCAGGTTCAGTTCAAGGGGACCCTAAAGGAGGGGTCCTACATGTGGGCCCTTTGGATTAAGAGGGACATATTTCCATGGTTTCACATATACATCATTTTCACAGTGATGAAGCCCGCATCCATTTGCATCAATGCAAAAATCGCAAAAACAAGCATACTTCCTCGTTTCAACGAAAAATATGTCACCCATGTCTTTACTTCAAACAGAATGTAATTCCCTTGTAACAGGTATGGTCTTACAATACCACGGCATGGATCTATTCACATCACCAAGGGAAACATCCCAAAAGAACCTACATGGAATTCAATCTGTCATATATAAATTCCTATCGAGTATGTGTTCTTTTGGAAATGAGGATATTGAATGTTATTATTTTATTAATTGAGTTTGGAGTTTATTACCTGCATACCGGCCTTGATTGTTCGTGACCTTGATGTCCCAAATGATGTGTGCACCAATCAACTACTTCTGTGGAGCATTTGAGTCGGGTTGCACCATGACTCATCTGGTACCTCTGAAGTGCTCGTTTCACACATGCACCTGCACCATCATGTTCACCCTTTCCATGCCCTATTTCAAAAAAGCTCCAGGTGTGTTGGATTCTTGTCTCTTTGTGAAGGAGACTCAACCAATAAAATGAGCATGCCGATTTGAATTGCCCTACACACCCATCTGAACAAATCCAGTGTTTAACAAATGATACGCCTCTTTGCCTGAATGAATCATAAATCAACCCAAAGCAATGTTGAACGAACAATGTGTCATGATCATGATCATCACTGACATAAAAATGGTACTCCTTGATCACTTCACGTGAATGAGGAGTGCTATCCCTACCATCAATGCTTTCCTGAGCATGTCTGTACAATACATAGACACTTGGTCAGAGTGATAGTACTCACTCTGTATCTCTCTCTGAGGAGAAAATCTGTAGTTCTTAGCAAAGTCTACCACTAATAAGATTGTGCCTGGCTCAAATACCTCACGAGAATGTTTGAACTATGAAGCTTGCCACCTGGACCTATGGGAGTGATTTATGTATTTATAAATCTGACTTTGAAACTTCTCCATGAAATCTGAAATGGGAATCTCATCCTCCAGCAAGTCGATCCTCTTAGATGGCACAGATGAAGAAGATGATGGATTCATGGAGACATACTCGTGCCTATTCCACTTATTTGTGATATCTGACAATCCATGGTGTGTTGGATCGATAGGAAATTTCCTATGGAACAATGTCGAATCACCGCATTCAGGGCATCTTCTCCCACCTACACACCTCTTATTGAAAAACACATGTTCAATATTCCTATTGCATAGTATCATACAAATAAAATCTCGCACTGTGTGAGGAGCTAGTTCACCATTCCAGTGCATTTTGCAAAAATTCATAAATGTGTCATAGTATAGTTGAAATTCAACGTGGTACCGACAGCAACAAGTGTCGTGAATCATATTCAGCCTAATATACCACAGTTTCAATTTGTTGAACATGCTAAATGAAATATGAATAACAGGATTGGTTTCTTGGAATTCCTCGTAAAGTGTAACTCCCGTCATCTCCATCACATGCTTACAATGCTCCTGATAAATGTCTCTGGATAAACGTTGTCGCAGGACATGCTTTCGATATGGAATAGAATGATGATGGCTATCCCAAAAATCTATCACCTTCTCTCTAATGCTTGCTGCCATCCTGCCTCGATAGGGTTCCCTACAAATAAGAGCCCAACAAGCATCTTCATCATTTTCATCTATCCGGACCCTGAATTTAGTATATTTGAACAATGTTCTTTTTGAAACATTGAGCAATGATGCCATTGTTGATACCATTCGATTTCTTGAGGTGCTTTGTGCCACAACAACTGTTGTAATTTCCCTACAAGCAGCTCGGATATCATTATTTCTTGATTTTCCAAACAAAGATAAAGCAATTCTTACATTTTCTATTGCATTCTCGCATGTCTTTTTTGTTTTAACATCTTGAAAACCCAACAACTTTGTGGCACGTTTCAATTTTTTGTGTTTTATCAACCCATGTAGGATTTGAGCTTGTGCCATCATTGAATGTTGTTCAAAATATGACTCGATTATGTTACTCACATGCTCTCTAACTCTCCGACTAGGGATTGAGTTCCCAATCTCGTCTCGTGCAGAAACAACTTCACAATCCTCTAGACAATTTCCACCCCTTCCAACCCCACTGCAACTCCTAATTATACTTGAAATATGAGAGGGAAAGGTGTGATTTGATGGTTGATCATGATCATGAGGGAGAACAGGGTCATGTGATTCTTGATCACCATGATGTGATGTCTGACCATAATCTCTCCCTACATAATCAAAATTCACGTGAAGGGAATTTCAATCAGAAATGTATTATATAAGGAGGTTTATTTTAAAGCACCAAATTGAAGTGTTTTGAAATGCACTGCTACACGAATTGAAAATTTACTCTTAAAACAAGAA